>CM060676.1:205246431-206466431 GCA_030686995.1 Artemisia argyi | reverse complement strand
GTGGAAAGAACATTATGGAATGCAGTACAATAACTGTAGGATCATGTCATAATTGTCTAACTAGTTATACAAATATTTATAACACCTATGCATATATTTTTTACTCAGTGAGTCGGGTCAGGATTGAATTTTACAGATTCCCTCCAGATAAGCTCTTTGATATTCTCCTCAGTGCAAGATGGCTGCTCGAAGTCAAAACTGAACGGCCTGGGACAAACAGGTTCCTCATTGATATCGTGAAGGGGTGCCAAGTATGGGTGACAAAGAGCCTCATCAACTGCAAAAACAAAATATGAATTTCAGATTTGAAAGGATTTTACTGTTAAAATTCTTATAGCGACTTCAGATTTGAGTGTTTGGCAAGATTGATTGTAATTCTGATCAACATATCAAATATTATACCTGTAATACGCCTATTTGGGTCGAAGACAAGCATCTTTTCCAGTAAATCCAGAGCTCCAGGAGATTTATCTGGGAATCTAGCAGGGAATTGTTGCTTTGGATACTGAGGAAGCTGTCTCACGTATCTACGGGCATTATCACTTCTGAGAAATCCAAGACTCGCGTCATCTGGTGATCCTATGAGCTATAACAATAAACAAAAGACACCATCAGGCCACCTGCTTAGATATATAACAACTGACACATAATGATTGGACGCTACTCGTATACACCATTTACCTACATTCTTCATTTTGTGGGCCCTACTCGATTCTTCTCACATCAAGTAAATGGAACCCACAATCACATCTTTGTCACAAGACAAATAAAATTGTCAAAATATAAGATATCATACCTTTATTCTTTGTTCTTCATTTCCCAAATTGAGTAATGGGGACAACTAAAATGTTACCTGGTCTTGCTTATGATCTTCGAAATATTTAGCATTAAATAACTAAATTTGGAGAACCGGACGAGTAGTTGCTAAATTAAACAAAACCAACTATCGAGATACATGTAGATTTACCAAATTATCATCAAATTCTGTTACTTGATAATGTTATCCTAATTATGTTTCTTAAAGTCGCAATAATCATTTTGAAACCACACATCCATAATTCACCTAAGGTAATGTAAGAAAATTTTGATTACCTCTGTGATAAGTCTAAGTTGATGAACATAATCTTTCCCCGGGAACAAGGGTTGTCTGGTCAAAATTTCACCAAGTATGCAACCTACAGACCAGATGTCAATGGCTGCTGTGTACTCTGAACAATTTAGTAGCAATTCTGGGGCCCGATACCATCGAGTAACAACATACTCAGTCATGAAGTCTGTTTCAGAAGTTGTCCTTGCAAGTCCAAAATCTCCAATTTTTAGGTCACAATTAGCATTGAGGAGTAAGTTGCTTGGTTTTAGATCACGATGCAAGACATGTGCAGAATGAACATACTTGAGTCCTCGAAGTATTTGGTAAAGAAAATACTGCATTCCAAGTATCAAAGTGTTAATCACAAAGAAATCAAGCTCTACTGGGATAACATATATTTGCACCCAAAAGTTGAACAAGGCAAATGTTCAAGACATACCAAACTAGAAGAAAACATTGGGATTTAGGAGGTGTTTCAATGTGCTATGCAAGTAATTAGTGTTGGAAAAACGGTTTTCTGATTCAGATTTTCTAGTTTTTAAATGCCAAAATAATTAGCTTCGGAAAAACAGATAAGGAGTTGCTACAAGCTTATTATTATTAGATTAATTGATTATCTTTAACTTCTAATGAAGTAACCTCTAGTCACCCAACATGCTGAATCAAAGAATTCTACTTCACTAATATAATAAATGCAATATCTAACATAGAGAAGAGTAGGGCCAAACCCGACAATGATCATCAGCCAAAGGTTGATTAGAGCGTATTATCTGATGAAGATCGGTGTCCATCAGCTCATAAACGATGTATACATCATTGAAATTTTCCTTTAGCGGAGGCCGTATGATGTCTTTGATTGCAATAACCTGCAGAGGTTGAACACCAAGCTAAAATTATAAATGTGTAGAACGCTATAAATAGATACACGTTAACATAAATGGCAATAAAATGCAAATCAGTTATCTTTGAGAGACAATCCACATTTCCCTAGAATCTTCAGTGTCTTTATTTGTAGAAAATATCAAAAAATTTGTTTCAAACATCATGGATGGTAGTCCAGTCCAAATGCCTGTTATGCATAACAATAAAACCGATAACAGAGAGCCAATAGTTTCTTTTGCCGATGATTTTAATGAAAGTACATCTTTTGTATTGGAAACGAGTACATGAGGTAGTTGAATAAATGGAATTGGCCATGATAATCCTATATGTTCTTAAAACTGAAACCAGGATAACTTAACATTTTTTAAAGGAAACCAACAAGTTACAAGAAGCAACTGAACAGATATAGTTATTAACGCCAGCCAAATTCTATGTTAGAGGACAGATATTGATATACACATTAGAAAAGGTTGATAACACATGATTTCTATGAAAATAACCACATGTATCAGTAAAGGAAATTTACATTTTCATGATCCATGTGGCGGAGAAGCTTAATCTCTCTTAAAGTCCGTTTGGCATCGATTCTGTTGTCAAATGCATTACCGATTTTCTTTATGGCAACTTCTTCACGTGTCTCTGAATTCATAGCAGCACTGCAATTAATTGGACGAAAGTCAGTTTTCTTCAGTTTCTTGAGACAAGGAATAGATGAGAGAATCACATGTATGTTAGTATATAACCATTAATGATATAAAATCCTCAACAGCATTAGACACTCTTGAAATGCCCAAAAGAAGCACCTTGGCGTCCTTACACAAGGATTCCAGTGGCGAATTCAGATTTTTTTACCATAACAAAAATTTGGGGGGTGCACTCATCAAAAAATAGTAATAATCAGGGAATGCACTAGCATATCCTGGCTTCAATGTAGTCTCGCCCATTCCAAGAATTTCCTAGCCCTTTGGGGAAACCTGTAATCCAAATGTATACAACCACCTATTGGCAGAGACCTATAGGAACAAACTCAACTTTTCACCACCTTTATACATTTGTTCTCTCGTTTTCCCTCTAAATTGTTTACGAGGATAAAAGCATGTTCACAAATTCTCACACTAGGACCAATTTAAGGGGGGTTAGCAGGCTTGTACTCTTGGTGCTTGCAGGTCATTTGATGTACATCTATCTGGACTAATTTAAGCGCATCAGTCATAAGTTTGATAGATTTGAGACAAGAACTGCAAATGGCGGCCAGTCTCGTACATAGAATAACTCAAACAGCCAAACACTCCATTTTACAGAAAAATTGAAAGCTTACAATAAGATCAAGACAAACATTAATCCGCAAAAGACTAGCAAGTAGAAGAATCCTATATCCTAATCCAACCTTATACCTTAATCAACGTCCTATGTCGATCTTTTATCCAATTTCCGTTTCAGGAAATCAAATGATTAATATCAGGAGAAAGTAAGTGATTTACATCTATCCCAATAATCCATTTCTAAATTGAAAATCTGTCACCATTCACACACACAACAAAATTTCCCTATTCTCACACCAAGTTTCTAATTCAATTAAAATTAAACTAAACACCAAAAATTATAACATCAAACAACCACCAAGGTGTCCTAGTGGTTAGGCACCATGATATCCTGACAAAAGATCTCAGGTTCAAACTTCACTAGGTACACATCTTGGGGGTGTCCAGGGTCAGAAACGGTCACCATGAACTTGAACATAGAAAACCTCATCCATTTAGCCGTTTTTACCAAAAATGATAACATAAAATAAAAAATATTAATTACTCCATCCTTCTCAAAATAACTGTCCACCAACAAAAAAAACACACAGTTTAAAAGAAGAATCATCATTACAACTTTCTCTTTCTTAGATTGGCAGTTTTCCCTATAACTTCTTTAAAGTTTGTAATAATAACCTCAAATGAACCAAAAGGCTCTTGGCCCAGCAGTAACCTAGAGTTTGTGGGTTCAAGTCTCATTGGAGACATGTGAGATAGAGCGTAGTATGGTAAACTTGATCTAAATCCCCTATCTATTTTTAGAAGTGTACGATTAATTTGGGACAACCCAAAAAAGAAATGTAGACAAACAACCGAGACAATCATTAAACATTATTACACAAAAAAACAAACATAAAAACAGATCTACATCCTATGACTCTATAAATATATACACCTACAACAAATTGCCAAATTAAGAAAGTTTGAAAATGTCATACCAGACAATACCATAAGCCCCTCTGCCAACAGGTCGAATAGGAGGAACATATTTTCTAGAAACCTCAAACAAATTCCCATACACATTATACTGAACATAACGACCACCATGTGTCACTACCCCTTTTATATTATTATTACTAACATGATGCTGATCTGCACCTCCTCCTCCACCTGTACTTGCAGAGTTTGACTCCATTATTGACATTTCTTTTTTTCTTTTTCTTTTGTTAATGGGTCTTGTTGATAAAATGGATTTGAGGGAAATGAAAAAGAGAGAAAGAAAGAAGATGGAAAATGGGAAGCTGGTGACAAATTTAAAAAAGATTTTCTTTCTAACTGTAACTTTAATGAAAAAGTGTCAGTGTGGAAGTCCGTGAAGTAACTTGACTTTATTTTCAAACTTTTTGTGCTCTTGACGTTGACTTGTAAAACTCTTTGATCTAGCCATACACTTGGTAGGCTAAATTTACGTTTAACTAACTGTGGGTTTTTTGTTCATGCAATAATCCATGATCACGACTTAGAAAAATTCACGTAGTTGAAGCTTTTTCAATTATGGGCGTCTTTCGCGCGAAGCATTTAGAAATATTTAGGAGGTGTGAGCGTTGATCATTATACTGTTCGTTTGTCAAGCGGAAAGTTGTTTTATTTATTTTTTTAAAATGCTCAATTTTCAACGTTACATATGAAGTAACTTTAGGAGCGTTGAGCATTTATAAGCTGTTTACACATTATAATTACACGTACTGATACGTTACCAATCGTTTTTAGATGCTACTGCTCACTGCTGCTATTTTTATCAAACACACCCTCCATCAGATATTTACATAATTATACTAGTTACACATTTATTAAACCTTATAAACAAATAATTAATAGTCGTTTATCTAAAAATAAGCATCATGTATCTATACATACGTCGTACCTACAAAACTTCATTAAAGAAACAAACATGCCCTTATGCATGCTAATTTTATCGAAATTTACTACTTCAATCAAACTAACATTATGTTCTTACTTTTGAATTTGACTTAATTGTCTTAATATAAAAACATACATTAAAAATATGTGTAAAAAATGTTTGTTTAAAACGTAACTCATTTCTTATTTAGACATAACTTAATCATAATACTAAATAAAAAGCGCATACAATGGTTCAATGTTAGATAACCACTTTTTAATTAAAGAGTAATGATAAATAGGCCTGCTAAAAACACATTACTCCGAACCAGGTGCAATTAAGCTAAATCGAACTCTTTTACAAAACTTAATTTTACGAAGCAAAATTTCATCTATGTCTTGAATCTTTTCTAGTTTCGCCCCTGATCATAGCGTACTTTGGTCTTTGGTCAATTCTCCTATCAAGATCAAATAAAACATTGCAATTCAGCAAGATGCATGCATTCAAACCATCCCATCCCACTTTCCTTCTTAACTACGTAGTACAAAAATAATGCACAAGTAATAATGCATATCCTAATAACTTTATTAACGGCCCACATAAACCATCTTCTATAACAGACTCGTCATGTGCAATGTTTTTTGTTTTTAGCTTTTTTATTTACGGAGTATTTGGGTTTGAAACAAACACAACGAGCTAAACCTTAACAAATGCGTCATCGTGACCAACTAAATACAAATGGCAATGCCTGAAGACGTACACCAACGGGGTAACCGATACATGTGACTTATGACTACCCACATACATCTGCATTCTTGATATCTTACTATAAATAGAGAAACACAAATGCACAAGATAAAATGTCTATCCACCCACTTTGGCATTGCGTGTCTATCTTATAAATACACTTGCATCCTAACCTTTGCGCTTCGGCATATATTATTGTTTCATCATATTCACATGCGCTTTTTATAGACTTGAATTGGGGTTTATACTCATGAAAGGAAGATAAGCAAACTTATGCCAAATTAGAACCCAATGCCGAATCTATTTGAAGAAGTTTAATTGACTCGACCATTAAACGCAAGAAATATATACATGGGATATGATGTCCTCAACTTCTAATCACTGGTTCGAGTGAGTTACTCACTTGTTGTCCAATGCCGAACAATAAGCTTGGTACATGTACCAATTTGAAAGAAAAAAAAATTAAAAAAAAAAAAAAAAAAAAAAAAAATGATACGTTCTGAAAATGTAATGTTAGATGGGCAAAAACGTTGTGGTCTATGAGATTATTATAGAAGCTGTATATCTCAGTCTAGCACACTTCTTCGCTCAAGTATGTAATGTGAAATATAATGGCATGTTTATGTAAATTACGTAGCGTATAATAGAAGTGTTTAAAAATACTGTGATGAAACATAAGTAATTGTTGGTTATGTGTTGTTTGTTTATTAAGAGGCTTTAAATCTGAATCTGATTTGTACATCTGAATTCGAAACATAAAGATCTGAATCTAAATAATATAATATTATTGGTTCTTCTTTTGTACAAAATGTGTAAATGATATAAATGTAACGCAAATACATAAACTTTTATAAACATTAAATAAAATAATTGAGTTATAAAACTAACACAACCTAGCAACGTGGAAAAAAATGTTTTAAAAGAAAATTCTCAAGAACATTGTGTCACAATTTGATCTCGTAAGATAGTAATATATTGTTGATATGTTATACTCGCATATTGTTACACATCTTCACTAATTTGTAAACTGTCATTATCAATTAATGTACGATGAGAAGGTTACGAAAATAGTAAAACATTTTGTAATATACTTAACATTGTCATTTAACTAATCTAAATATTTTCAAAGAAAAAATGTATTCAAGTTTATGCTTAAAATACGCACGCCACAATTTGATTTCACAAACGAGTTATATATTATTATTGTTTAAAAGACTCTTATATTTGAGTGTTCTCGCCGTCATCATATTAAATATTTAACATTTTTTATTTAAAAAAAAACGATGCAATTCTCTTTAAATGTTTATCAATACCAAAAGAAAAGTCGAAAAAGTATCTAATAAAGAAAAGGAACCAAAGAAAAAAAGATAAAGTAAAAAAGTAAAAGAAAATTATTAATTAAAAAAATTAAAAGAAATGTGAAGAAAAAAAAAGTTAAAAAGACATTAAGAGGTAGGAAGATATTCCCGCCATATCTTGTTTATAGAAAGTTTTGTGCCTTTGAACGAGGAAAAAAACGCACTTTATGATCAAAATGTTTGACCGCATATGAATGAATCAGATTAAAAGGCCGAGATATTTTTTGAAAAAAAACACCACCAAAGATAAATACGTAGATGTAACTATTATATTAGGAAATTGATTTGCACACTTATGTTTTTTGATTGAAACACTCTATTTTGTGCATTACATATAGTTGTATAATGTTTACTGCTTATACAATTAAGTGTTAATCAAAATAAAAAATGTGGAAATCACTTGTAAAATTATGTTAGATGCCTATTTTCCTTTGGTTATTCATTGACTCATTGCCTAAATGAGTCAATAAAGCTTGAACGCATTATAACAACTTTTCTAGATTAGTGGTCTCTTTGGTTTGCTGGTATAATCTTTAGTAAAACGGAAACCATTGTTAAATGACAAATATTCGTTGCTCCCTTTAGAACATTTTTTAGTATATCATTAACGATAAGATTTAAACCCGTGTCTTAGTTATGAGTATTAAGTAATGAGTCATATACCAGCAACCAATATTATTGGTTGACCCACACGTAACAAATTCATAATGAAAAAAACCATTCGAGTTTATTCATTGGTAAACGTCATTAAGAAACGTATTTTCTAAACAATGATCTGTATCGACCCCAACTTATTTGACTCGTGTCTAAATTCTCCGTTTTGACCCGTTACCGTAACTACCTAACCCGTCTATTTTGCCACCTCTATTAGCAGCCGTGATGTGTTAGTCTTTGCTATGTAGTAACTTCGCACTCGTTTGTACTTCATAGTTTTTCAAGTTGGTTTCATTGTTCTATGTTCAGGTTTTTCTGTTAGCATCAATTAGTATTTCTTGTATAAATATACAGTATATTCTTTCGTTGTTCGTGTTCTCGAAAAGAAAACAATGAAAATAGTTGTTTAGTACATGTCTCAGCTTATCCTAAACATTTTTTAGCCATGAAATCCTGACACTAATTCCACAAGATCCTGATTCCATAGTCACATGTCCTATACAGTCTCCTGTTTTTTATTTAATGTCTTGACGCAACATGTTCCTTACCAAATTTTATGTCATAATTTCCGTCATATAATTTCAGACCACATTTAAAACTAATGTATAAAAACATCATGTCCCGTATGATACAGTTACAATAGTACTATTGAAAACTAAAAATAGAACAATGCAACAATAATGTCCCGTGTAATCTCATTAAAATGCTCGACTCGTGATCAATTACCTGAACAAGATAGTTGAGCAAACTAGACTACAGCACTCAAGCGTCACAAACATGTAACGAGAAATGAATATAAACAAATGCAGCTAGTAGATAAAATTATAAGGAATCTTAAAAAGAGTATATATGTATGTAAAGATACAAAAAAGGGGGTTGTGCATAGCCAACTTGCAGTTGAACAGCTGCAAGTTTTCATTTAATCAAAATTAGCTGGCTAAAGGTCCCACTGCCCCTATCACCCCAATCAAGTTCATCACTTTTTCTTTAAAAGAAGATGCTTGCTTGCTTGTTTTGGGTCCCCTTTGCAACATCTATCTTGTTTTTATCTCAGCTTTTTTTATACAGTTTTTATTCCAAGTGTACATGATTAAAGTATATAACGGACAGCAAAGTATATGTTTTGTTTATCCTTGAAGGGCTGCTAGCAACTATACGATCTTAGTCTACGCAAGGTATAGCGATAGGTAAAAGGTGAAAGAATAATGATTGAATTATTTAAAAGGTAATACAAAATGTGTGTACTAATGGTGTAACTTTAGGCATCAAACAAAAGAATGAATGATAATATTATAACTTTTGAGGATTAACAAAATACAGGATAAAGAAAAAAAGAAAAAAAAAAAAAAAAAAAGGTTAATAAATATTAAATAGTAACGGGATTATAGAGAATTTGCAGACCTTCGGCTCTTTAGTCGTGAAATAGATTGCTGTGCTATCTCCATCTATGATTTCTGCTGCTATCGCCTTCACTTGTATCGGAATCTCTATCACCGGGTTGTATATCATTTACTCTACTATTGTCAACCTTATAATCACGATTAGAACGCGTAGATTCTCTTCTTTCCTGCAAATTAAAGAAAAGAACCGATGATTTTCTTTTCGGGAAAAAGTCTTACGACAAATGCAACATTTCCTTTCCAACAAGAACAAGTTTTAATCAAAAGTCATTTATTCTGCCTATAAGCAATCATTCCAACATAATTATAATATTTAAATGATTCCTCTATCTTGTTATTTAATAAAAGGAAAAGTTAGGTTATTGCCCATTAGTGATCATAACAGATTATTAACAATATTAAAAAGATTCCCTTATATTGTCTTTTACTAAGATATTTGACAAATAGTCAAACATGTTTATAAAACTATGTTGCCTAGTCAAATGTACATATATTGATTTAATTCCATAATGTTCATCATCGACATCAAGTAATACTACAGGCAATTGAATACTAGTCACACTCTTTCGTTAATATTGTGTCAATCAATGCATTTATTTTAGGACAAGGGAGAGTGATACATATGGCGAATATTGCCAATATCCAACTTTTAGAATTGGAACAAAATAAAAGGGCCCGGAAGACAACTGTCTCGATTGTGAGTGCATGCTAAAAAAACACTTGAGTGTGAATAAGACTAGGTCCGTTAACTACTCACAACCTCATAATGAAAGCTACATATTGGAAGAATAATGCTTACAGTGGGAAACAGCAAGTCATCGGCTTCTAGCATGTGGAGTACGTGCCCCATTTTCGGCCTTTTTTGTGCATCTGGATCTACACACCGAAGAGCCACCAAGAGTATACGTTTTAAAGCTTTTGAAGATGGCATCTCGGGCAACTTAGGATCAACCACCTCGTCAGCTTTACGGTTGCCAACCATTGTTTTCAACCATTCCACTAAGTTCACCTGTAATTAGCATTTGCTTCAAAATTGTTCGGACAGAAAACAAACTATAAATCAAAAAGGTTATTAATGTGTTTCAGGACTCATACTAACCTCTCCTTGTGGTCGACCATAATCAACCGGATTTCTCCCTGTAATTAGTTCCATGATAAGTATTCCAAAGCTGTATACATCACTCTTCTCAGTTAACATGCCCGTGCATGCGTACTCTGGTGCAACATAGCTGAAGAGAAATAACTCATACTAATTTAGATCAAACAGAGCAGTTTTCTATTTCAAGATTGATATTCAGTTACTAATTTTTTACAGAGTAATAATGATACAATCACTGCACTAAATTATTGCACCGAACACCAGGAGCAGAGAAGTATCACTGTCTAACTAGAGGTAACTTTTACAAAAAATGGGAATTTAGAAGGTGTTAAGTTTTGACCTCACATGTTTATATCCCATCACCTTTGTTGATGGAGTGTTTTGACATATACAGAAACAACGTGCAGTACAAGTAAAAGCAATAAAGGATCAATCACAGAAACCAGTAATACTTACCCAAAAGTTCCCATTACACGAGTAGTCACGTAACTTGTATCGGAACCCAAAAGCTTAGCAAGCCCAAAATCGGAAACTTTAGCATTCCATTGACGATCAAGTAATATATTGCTAGATTTGATATCACGATGGACAACTTTTGGTTCAAGACCCTCGTGAAGATATGCCAAACTGTAACAGCAAGAATACAGTGTAAACAATAAAGATGGATCTACAGGCATTTTTATGCTAATAAATGTGGACAAGTGATTTCTAGAGACAAGTTTGTACAAAACATACCCCTTAGCAGTTCCCTGAATGATATTCATACGAATACTCCACGTTAAAGGGCTGACATCCCCGACATCTCCATGAAGCCACTGGTCCAGATTCCCATTGTCCACATACTCATAGACAAGCATCCTGGCAAAGAACATTTAATGAGAATAGCAAAAATGACTAGTGGTGGTCATCCTTTCTATAAATGCAGTTCATGGTGAACAGTTAAACACCGTACTAACACATGTAGATGTTGACAAATTGCTAACCGCAACTATATACTTCTTTAACTTTACATTTCTTATTACTACTACTTTTATCATTGTGTGTACATATCCATCCTAATTCCTAACATGATTATGTCACACCAAAGTTCCTTGGCTATGCTAGGGTAACAGTCCAACTTTCCTCTTTCATATTGAAAAAATGCTAAATTTTGTGGTTTAAAAACTCGTTCATGAAATAACATTCTCAGCAAACATAATTTGCATCTGAAAGGATAGGGGAAAAACATTACCTGTAGGCTCCTTCAACACAATATCCTAGAAGACGAACAAGATTCTTATGCCTCACACGCCCAATTGCTTCTACCTCCACTTTAAACTCCCTCTCAGCTTGACCCCTGAAAAACATATACAAATTTCCAGTGAGTCATTAACTACATCAAAAATTGTATATTACTAACTCACTAAGACCCGACTTCCCCTTTGTTCTATGATCAGTTGATCACATTAAACCCTTGAACTCAACAGTTTTATAACTTTTCACATAGACATCACAAATTTAACCACCACTAAATGGCCTAGCGGTAAGGTCCTTGGTTTCCTCACAAGAGGTCAAGGGTCCAAACCTCGCTATGGGTGGCCAGGAAAGGGGCGTAAACAGGGAAAACCTCATCCGTTTACCCGTATATATAGACATCACAAATTCAATTGTCAAATTATCCTAAACCATTGGCTAATCACTGTTGAACAAGAACATACACAGAAAACCGTAACTAGCTTCCTTATAAAAGTATCATAAACCATGCAATAAATTACATCAAATTCCATACAAAATTGCATATCACTAACAAATTAAACAAGTCTTTATTCCTCAGATAGAAATCACAGCTTAGGGTGGTGGCAACCATCACTCCCAAAATCACCCAAACCTCCCAACCAACCAATAATATCACTCCACCTCACTCATACTTTTTTCATACCTCCCAACCCTTTTTTAGTGGCAACCATACCTTTTTCATACCTCCCAATAATATCACTCCAACGTTCAAATACAATAAATGCCCAACGTCACTTTGTATCAAACCTCCGAAACGAAAATCACCGCTGACCCAAACCTCCCAACCAAACCGCTGGGGTGGCAGCGGTGTTCCCCGGCGGTTTGGGCAAACCGTTGGCCTAACCGGTGTGGTTGCCACCACCCTTAGATTGTCAAATTATCCTAAACCACACCTATTCCGCAAATTCCATAACTTTATACAAAAAAGCACAAAACTTTACCTACAATTAAGCAAATTCACACTAAAAAGCAACAAAATTTACCTAAGCAACAACAAAACACACAACTTTACACAAAAAAGCAAGCAGCTTTACCTATTATTCAGCAAATTCTTAACCGCAACGCGCGTATTATCCGCCAAAACACCACTATAAACAATCCCATACCCCCCTTCACCAATCACATTCTCATCATCTAAACCATTAGTAGCAGCCTCCAATTCCCTCAAAGTATACCACCTCCCCCACCCCAAATGCGAAACCTGAGGCAAACAACCACCACCACCACCATCACCACCACCACCACCACCATTACCACCACCACCACTAGTAGCCCTACTCTCACCACTACTCTGCCTATCACTAAACACCACCCTATGCTCCACCTTCCCTATATCTATCTGGATCTCAGGCACCATCATGCGATGATCCACCACCGTTGGACCACCACCACCATGGTCATGATTGCTTATCTCCTTAATCTCTTTAATGGGTGTTTGGATATGGGTTGTTGTTTTCTTGCTGTTGTTGTTTCTGCGACGAGATGTGATGCAGACTGAAAGAAGGAAGAGAACCAAGACGATGATTGCTCCGACAAAGATTCCGACGACGACCCATAAACGGAGACCGAAGATTGATGTGGGTTTTGAGAGTTCACTGTTGACGAATGCTTTGTCGTATATCGACATTTATATATCTTTTCCGGTGCTGTGTGTTTTTTAGTGTGTGTGTGTGATAAAGAGGAGAGAGAAAAGAAAGTGTTGTGGTTTTTGTAGTAAAGTGTTTTTTTTTTTATTATTATTATTATTGTTATTGTTATGTGCTAGGTTGGTTTTTTTTTTATTCAATTATTGTTTTCCAGGTAAGGACTTGACGTTTTGTGTAGTTACATTTTGGTCCTTTTGGTGAGAGTGAGGGGTTGTTGTGTGAAGGTGAGAAAGTTGATGGGTTGTAAATGTGATAAAGGCATATTGAGAAAACGGGTTTGCTTAAAAACTTAGACCATCTGTAATGGAGGATCACACCTTGGACGCGTCGGCTTTTGTTGGGACGATCCACCTTGGATGCGTCGGCAAGCGAAAAAGAGAGGACTCGGTCACATATTTGACCGAGTCATGTACCAAGCTTGGCAAAAATTAAATAAATAAATAGAAAGCACAAGCTTTAATGGGCATATTAATTGTGATTTTGTTTGTTGTTTGTGTTATGTGAAATGAAAAAATGGCGTTACGTGTTTTTGAACCCGTGAAGCAATGAAGATGATTAGCGTTTTTTTTTTTTTTTTTTTTTTTTTTTTTTTTTTTTTTTTTTTTTAATTTCAAATCTTTGATAATGATGTTTTACAGTTTTAGCCCAAAGTCTTTTAAAAACGGGTATGGTTAATCACAATCCTAAAAAAATCGCAAACTTTTTTTTTGGTGCAAAGGTAAAAAATTGCAAACTTAATTCTAATTAAATGTATACTTTAATTTAATATTTTTTTAGTTGTTGATGGAATTTTAATTTTAGTGTTAAAAAAATCAAAAATGAAAAAAAAATGTGGTGATCGCGGTCGTCTTATTATGTTAAATTGGTTGTGAAAAAAGTTGTACAAAGAGAAAATTAAGTTTACGATGATGTGCCAGTTATGACTGCCACGATCATGTGTTCTTTTTATTACACGTAATCTTAAACACTCAAAATACCTGTACATATAAAAAGCGGTCTATTCATTATTAAAATACCTCATTATAGTTTTATTTATAAACTTTTCTCTCATTATTTTATATATTCACGAGTTTGGTACCTGCGCGTTGCTGCGGAATTTTTTTGTTGCCGTTAGCTACTTAACATGAAGTTAGTTACTTAGAACTGATTTTGCAATTGATGTATAACATGAAGGACCATTTATGTAAATTATTTGAGGACTAAATTTGCAATGAACCACTGAGATCAAAGACAAAGTGCATACAAAATTTTTTTTAAATGTTAAAGATAACGGTCGTTAGTTAACAGCCGTTAAATAACTAACGACCGTTAATACTAAAGGAAAAAAAAAAAAAAAAAAAAAAAAAAAAAAATTGTAGCAAGCACTGTAGCAAACACAGCGCTTGCTACAGTAACCTCTTACCTTTTAGTATATTATATAATTTAGCAAAAGTAAATGGCGCTTAAATTAACGGGAAATTGGTGATTGAAAACTAGTGTAGGATAAAGGAACATTCACAAAAAAAAAAGCCCTCCAAACTATGTAACAAGTTACGAAAACTACATTGAAAATCTTGTTATTAACGACTTTTTTATATAACAAACTTTATTTATCACAGATATAACAAATATTCATCGATTTATTTAATAAAGGATACACCGATGAAAGTGCCTATAGATTACGAACAAAGGTAGCCCAACATTGATGTGCTTTTTACATACGTATAATTTTATAGAAAATGTTGAATTTTAATACGTAGTATATATTAAAAAAAAAAAAAAAAAAAAAAAAAAAAAAAAAAAAAAAAAAAAACACTCTTAATATAACTAATAACTTTAAAAACTACCTTAGAGTTTGTTTAATAATAAAGAAAGTTACGCTCACTACCTAATAATTCAATTGTCATTTACAAAATGTTCGATATAAAACAGGCACCAATCACATGTCCAACCGCAAGTGGATTTGTTCACGCCCCCATCATCTTTTAGCAAATATCTGAGCAACTTTATTCAAGTCTCCGACATCACTCAACTTTCAAGAAGACATTCTTTTTAAATATCACTAATATTTAAAACTTAATGACAGTTCTCAGTTTTGTGATATAACAATATAACGAAAAAAAGTTACCCAGCAACGCACGAGCAATCCTACTCGTTTAATTCAAATTCAAACTCATGTATTTAAAATAAAGAATATGCAAACACAAATTGATGTCGCCATACATTGTTGCCGTGCGCGTATAATCGTCTGATTTATTAGCAAACGAATTTTTTTGCAAAGTTAATAGTCAAATGCAAAAAGAAAAAAAGAAGTTATGGGATGTTTCAAGTTCTTCGTTGCTACTTTCACAACAACGCTACTTTTCCACATTTTTCACAACAACGCTACTTTTACATATATTGTAAGATACTTGTTAAAAGAAGGTGAATATTAATAGAGTTGATGTTGATGATAGACAAATAGTAGGCACTAGCCCATATGAGGCAAAGGCCCAACCTAGCAGACCTTAATTCATTCTTGTGTTGATGTTGAAGGTGATGTTTGTGATGTTGAAGGTGATGTTTGTTTTCAAAAAGAACTTTTTTAACGGTCTATTGATTTGACTTATTTAGATGCGTTTGGATATTTGGTTTACTAAGGGGGCGTTTGGTTCGCATGAATTCGGTGTAATTCGTTGTAATTGTAATCTGAATTACATTACAATCCTGTTTGGTTGGCAGGATGTAATTGTAATTCAGATTACATTACATTGCTTGTTTGGTTTGCAGGGAAATGTAATTGGATTACAACCAATTACGTCTAGTAATATAATTCAGATTACATAGCAAACTTGATGGAATGTGATGAATTACGTAGTAATTCAGATTTTTAAAAGTTAAATATTATTATTTATCTTTCAATGTTATTATTAATTATTATTAATATATTATTTAATTTTAAAAAAATACAATAATATTTAATAATAATAATAATAATTTATTATTATTATTATATTATTAATTATTGTTATTATTATTATTATTATTATTATATTATTATTATTTTATTATTATTATTATTTATTTAATAAATAATATTATTTATATTATTATTTAATAAATAATATTATTATTACTATTTTATTATTTTTATTTTTATTATTATTTATTTATTATTATTATATTATTATATTATTTATTATTTAATAATTATTATTATTATTATTATTATTATTATTATTATTGTTGTTGTTGTTGTTGTTAATGTTTTTTTGAATTACATTACGTTGCGAGTCAACCAAACACAATGACACATTTTATCAATTACAATTACAACACATTACAATTCCAACACATTCCAATTCTTTGAATTACAATTCATTCAAATTACAATTCCTTCCAAAGATTACAATTCCTTCAAAAACATTCTGTGAACCAAACGGACCCTAAGTGCGTTTGTTTTTCCTTTTTATTTAAACGCGGTTACAAGCTTAAATCTCTTAACCAACTAGATGTGGAGGGGTGTCCTAATGCCTCAGCTCACATAATCTCTCCTCACATTTTTTTTTTTTTTTTGATATTTTTTCTCAACTTTTCTTTTAATCTATACTACTATATAATGCATTGATAAACCAAGCCTAACTCCTAACCAAAAATTAAGATAAGGAGTTCCAATCATGAGGTGACATATGTCACTTCTCAACTAACTCTAAGCCTAACTCCTAACCAAAAATTAAAATAAGGAGCTCTAATAATAAAGTGACATGTGTCACTTCCCAACTTAAAATTCACCTTTATTTTCATATTAAAATATCTTTTTATCTATTTATTTTTTTGTTATCTAATTTCACCATATTTTCTAAAATTTTGTGCTATTTAATTCAACATCCATTTTGATATATTTTTACAAGTTTTTAATTTTGTAGATTTTTAGTGGGTTTTTTATTCAAAATTTTACAACTTTAACCTTTATTTCAATCAATACAATCTTGATTCGTTAAAATCATATACTTTTGGGTGAGTGTTTGACGGGAAAGAGATTGCGAGGATCTTTCTAGATACGGTAATAATGATGTCACGAGAAAGCTACGGAAAACCCAAACAAACACATATACGTTCGGAGTGTTGTGAAACGAATTCACTAAACGGGTAGGGAATTGCGGGGAGAGTTGGGCTAGCAATTCATTTACTAACCATATTACTATATTTTTCGCCGCAGCTGTGCACGGGTATCCGACTAGTATTGATAGTACGTTAAAGAGATTTACCATTTTCTTTTTGCTAAACAAATAATGTTCAAAATAATAATGATGATGCTTAAACACTTAAGAGTTTTTTCAAACAATAATCATATATAACTAGTTTGTGAAATTAAATTGCGGCACATGAAATTTGAACATAAGCTTAAATTTTTTCACTAAAAAAAATATTTTAATTGCTAATTGAGAATGTTAAGTATACTTGATTTATTATTTTATTTTTTTTCTCGCAATCTATGATTGTAAAGTAAATGATAGTAACAATTTGTAAAGTGATGAAGATGTTCAGCCACATGGAAGTACAACCTATCAACAATATATGTCTACTTTACGAGATTAAATTGCGACACAATATCCTTGAACATTTTGTTAAGACGTTTTGTTCTCACGTTGCTAAACTATGTTGATTTTATGACTCAAATGCTCCATACAATGTTTAAACACGTTTATTTTTCGTAAGAATAAAACTGATTTGTACTTATATCATTCAAACATTTAAAAGGTAAAAAACAACAATATTATTTGATTCAGATTTAGACATTTACACCTCAAATTCATATTCAAATGTGCTAATCAGATTTAGAAGGTGTTTCTTTTTTCTGTATGCTAAAAAAATGGTAGGACCCACGTCTATTTGAGGCTCTGGATGGGGAAGAGTTAACTTGTTTCTAGCACACTAGCCATTTATAAAATTGATCAGAGTGTGTACGTTTGTGTCTTTTTAAAGCACCGTATGATTTAGGAACGTGTATAGATTAAAAGAAAGTTGAGTTTGCTCGTTAACCCAAGTGACTCATAATACATCTTAGACACTTACGAGATTTTGCACCACATTAATCAAGCAATTCATTATTTAGGTTCCGTTTGGTTCGTGAAATTTAAAATTTCGGAATTGTAAATTCTATAAAATTTAAATTCTTGATAATTTAAAATTTCGGAATTTAAAATACCTTTGCATGTTTGGTTGACAAAAAAAAAGTTTATAATATTTATAATTTTTTTTATAATATCTTGAAATCTGTCATTATGTTATTATTGTAAAAAACATTATAAAAAAAAAGTTTATAAAAAATAAAAAAAACAAGAAAAGAAGTTTATAAATTTTTTTTATGAAAAATAAGTTATTATAAAAAAGTTTATAAAAAAAGTTTAAAAATAAGTTATTGTAAAAAAATTTAAAAAAAAAAACAACATGAAAAAAAGTTTATAAACTTTTTTTTATGAAAAATAAGTTGCTATAAAAAAAGTTTAAAAATAAGTTATTATAAAAAAATTAAAAAAACAACATGAAAAAAGTTTATAAACTTTTTTTTATGAAAAATAAGTTATTATAAAAAAAAAGTTTATAAATAAAAAACAACAAGAAAAAAAGTTTATAAAAAATAAGTTATTATAAAAAAGAGTTTATAAAAAAAATGTAAAAAATAAAAATATACAACACAAAAAAGAGTTTATAAATTTTCTTTCGAGTAAATTAAAATTCCTCACTTTTTGGAGGCATTCTAAATTCCCCATTTTAAGGAATTTTAATTTGTATTGCCATTTATATATAAAAGTAAATAGGGACAAAAATTACAAAATTATGGAGTTTACGAGATGGTCTAGTGGTGGGTTCTTGCGACGTGATGATTGTATCCCTTTGACCAGTTGGACCCGAGGTGTCGCAATGCAATCTCGTAAATTCGTAACCTTCCACGTGGCGAAACAAGTTGCCCCATTCCCCATCAGAATCAATGAAAACTGACATATAGTCAGATGTGGTGTTAGTTGTGATTTTACGATTAAGATTCATTGGGTTTTCAACACGCTTGGATTTTTCTGTCAAACTTTGCTTTGGAACCAAAACGAGGATTAAATGACAACCATTTTTCATATAAATCACTATGTGATCAAGAAGAGGAGTTAACTTGTATCTCTTTTGCTTTGATATTTGAGAATAACACACACACCAAAAAACTTTATGATGTCTTGCATAGGGTTTTCTTCCATTCCATGCTTCAAGTGGAGTTTTGTTATCGAAGGCTTTTGTTGGGATGTTCAACAAGTATACTGCATTGTACACTGCTTCTCCCCAAAAACTGTTTGGTAAATCTTTCTCATGCGTCATGGACTTCGCCATTTCAACAACGGGTGATTCTTTCGCTCGACTACACCATTTTGTTGAGGTGCGTATCGAGTTGTGACGTCACTACAAGAAAAACTGGATTTAGTGACAAATCGAATATGGTCACTATCAGTATAAAATCGGTCACTAACATTGTTTAGTGACCAAAACCTGGGTGGTCACTTTTCGTCACTATAGCTCCGTCACTATTTTTATTAGAGACCAAAAATTAAAATCCGTCTCTAACCAATGACCATTATACAGTGGTCACTATATTTGTGACCATATATTCGGTCACTAATTTTGGTCACTAAGAGGTGAAGGTGGTCACTGAATTGATAAATAGTGACCTATAACGGTCGTCATAAAAGTGGTCACTGTTTTGTTAAAGATAACGGGCCTGTTAACACACCGTTAACACCCATCAGTGACCATATGTGTGGTCACTTCGTATTAATTTAGAGACCAACCAGTGGTCACCATCTATTTACTTTTAAAAGCAAAAAGTGGTCACTTACTCAAACAAATTTAGAAAATGATTCAGCAATTTCACAAAATATATAACTGCACAAAAAATTAAAACCAAAGAATTTGAACAAAAATATCAAATATTACTTATGAATGCATAAAGATAAGATTCTTTTTAACATATAATTTTTGTACAACAAAGGAAACGAATATAACCACAAAGGAAAAAAGCCTAACATTCAAGTTTTTAACATCCTTTATTAGCAATAAAACATGTCTTGAATCATATCCTTGTATCCAACTCAGTACCAAACGAACCTTGTATCTAACTCGGTACCAAACAGCCCTTGCATCCAACGGAACTTTTAGTCGCCCTACAAATAATGCAATAAACTCAGTCAGACAAAATAATATGATCTGAAATCTGAAACACAACACCAACAGAAAATGAAATCTGAAACTCAAACAAACAAATCTGCTCAAGAACTTGCTGCCGAGTCTAAGTAGCTCTGACCCATTCACCAATATGCCCATGAAATATCAAAAGGATACCCATTCAGTTTTATAAGTTATTAAAGGACCCTATCATTCTGAAACTTCCACTATTTATACAATGATGCACATTGAAACATTTAGAGTGGTGACAAGAGGGATCAAGTTGGATGGTATTTTTAAACTAACATGGTAAGATCTAGCCCAAGATCATCTCACATCTTTAGGCAAGATCTAGCCAGATTGAACTATAACATGGTAATCGAACAAGAAAAGCAGAACCTTAGTTGTATAAGCAGAATAGCATATTAACATCTCATAGAAGAACTATGAATGATTGAAGTCATAAACATCTTTATACATTAACAAATGTTGACTTTGACCAAGCAGAGCTTATAACGGCCCAAACCGTGGTGATGTATTAAATTTATTTAGTTTTTATAGTAATGCAAGTGATTGCTTGATTTGCTAGCTTAACTTATAGCTTGTTTACTTTCTTTCAGTGTGCTTATAAGGACGAGTCAGTTCAGATTCTCATGAAAACAAACAAGTCTACTCCACTGTTCTCATCCTATGTAAAATAGCAGTTAAGTTAATCTTTTGTTCTGCACTTAAGCTTGATTAAATACATCTTATGTTCTGTATATGAGGTAAGAGAGATTAGTATGTTCAAAGAAATCCGTAATCAGTAAACAACTTCTAATGTTAATAAGCAACTCCTAATGTTAATAAACAACTTCTAATCTTAATAAGTAAGGATAGCTAATTAGCATCAGCAAGCAATCCGTAATCCTAATAAGCAACCCCTAATATTAAAAGAGCATGGATAAGTAATTACCATCAGTAAGTAATTTCTAATCTTAATAAGCAAGTCCTAAACAGCCTTATAAGTCTATAACTGAAACAAATAGTCAATATTAACGTAAGATTTAAGAATCAGTATATTATGTTAACTTACAGAATTTTGAGATACCAATCCAGACAAACGCTTTATCTCTTCCATCATTAATCCCATATTTTTCTTCATTTCGTCTTGCTCCACTTTAAAGCTAGCTTGCTCCTTTTGATGTTTGACTTGCTCCTCTTTGAGTACTCGTACCTCTTCCTCTAAAGCTGTTGATTTCTTCTTTTCTAATTTGACAGTTGTCCTTAAATGTTCCACTGCCAGAATCTCTTTCTTTGGAGCTGAACATCCTCTTAGATGTCCAGGAACATTCTTCAACACTTTCAAACATATTTCCACTGGTGTACCCGAACCAGTAGCTTCTTCACTTCGTAACTTTTTCTGTATATATTATTAATTTATTAGTGAAAACAAGTAAAGATACTTCTCATGGCTGCCCATTTTGGTATCTACATTGTGAGTTCCATCTAGGCTAAACCAAAGCTTCTAAGGAGGCAACTTAAGTAAAAGAGTTGACATTCACACTCTAATCGAAGGTATTAGTGAACACACCATATGCTTTGTTTTGTGAAAACTATCCTAAATCATTTTTTACTAACAAGCACACAGTCAAAGCGAAGCATAAAATGCTAAGTACTAAGCAACGGATTACGGATCTAAAGTTCCACATACAACTTCTGCCAAGTTTTCTTTCAGATTCAGCCTCCTTAAATCATTTCAGCAAACAGATTACTATTTTTGAGCATAGCCTCCTTAAAAGTGTATTGTTGACTTAAAAAGTAAACTACAACTAGCCTACACTAAGATAAACCTAAATAAAACTAATATAGACTAAACACAACAAAGCTCAAAATCAGTTAACAAAGAAAAAAAATTTAAAATCAAGCTCAAAGTCTTAAAAACTAAATCATTTTTTTCTTTCTATTTAAATAAATTTAGTTGTCACGAGATGGACTGCAAGAGAATAGAGATGGTGTTTAGATGTGTTTCTACTAGTGGTGTTAATGTTTATAAACTTCTTGAAAAAATTATGAATAACTTGAAAGATAAGCCAAAACAATGAAGATTTACTAATTATTCTACTCCATCCTTAATCAGTGAACTTACAATTTTATGCTGACCTTTGGTTGATTGATAATAGAGACTTGTGAGAGAGTCGTTGCTTAAAGCTGCAAGAAAGATAAACCATTTATCAGCATCACTTGTCGATTAATAATGCAAGCTGAAATAAAACAGTCATAACCAGCTACAAGATAAAAGGGGTGTTTGGGATTGCATACAACTTGCTTCTTCAAAACTAATTACTCCAGAAACAAACTAATCAGATAGGTGATCCCGCTTATTTATCAGAACATTCTTAAAACCTCACATTGCTAATATCAGTTATATACTTATATATGGATGCTAGCAGTAAATAATCAGAATCAAATAGACAATACAAAGTAACATGAATAAGTAAACAGATAATAAGTTTATGCATACAGGGAAGAAAAAATTTATTGAGCTATTATATCTGACTGTCTATTCCGAATCACTACAATCATGTTCTGATGATTCCTCATTTTCAGAATATTCTGAACCAGTTTGGGTCTATGTCGTCCTCCTCATCATAATCATCAATAAATTCTTCATCCATGAGATGCACGTTTTTAGTTGAATTTTTACTAGAGTTATCACCAATCGTTGAGCCATCCACCACTTCCAATGGGACATCACCTCGTGCAAGGGATGGTAGCTCCATATTCAAATCATCAATTAAATCTAAATGTGGTTCTTGATCTTGGCAAACTTCCTCATCAGTGGTGAAAACCTCAGCTTATAAAATAGCATACTCAAAAGTTTACGTACGAAGATATCTAAGTTGGTATGCAAAACACCACAGAAAACTAATAGTTTTCTGTGCATCACATTAGTTCCCCCACAGGCTGTCATGAAACTCAAGTTGTTCATTACCTGCCACCTTTACGGCTACAATGTCTATTGACAGACATGATCATGACTATTCTGATATGTTTGTACCAGAAATCAATACACAAACTTTGTTGAGTAAAGTTAACATCCACACAGGACTAACTCTTCTCAGAGTCTCAGGTCATTAACTAATGTAGCACTACAATATGGAGAGAAGGAAGTATTTTTAATAGACATACATCAACTATTGTGAACAAAATTTTCCATTATTCCCAAATTTCAGTATAAGATCAAAGTAAACAACAAACACAATACATGATACTCTTCCCCGACCAGTCAAAATCTGTATCACATAAAAGCCCGAGCATGTGCTGACTCTACTTACTTCAACATCCGGTGTTATCAGTTTCTCTAGTCACAGACACTATATAGACTCTAGACATCGAATTGAGGTGATTTCATAACACCACCGTCCGCTGTTTTCACGACTACTTGTATATAGATAGCAGCTTAAGGCAATACAGGAACTAGTTAGCAGCTTAAGGCAACACCAATCTAAAAACAGAAGACTTAAACACAGGAACTAGTTAGCAGCTTAAGGCAACACAATCACCAATCTAAAGTACTAGTTAGCAGCTTAAGGCAACACACGAACTAGTTCATAACTACACAATACGCAATAAATTACTAAAAAGCACACGAACTAGTTCAGGCATTTTGTCAAACACTTGATCTGCATATGCAATCCACAATAAATTACGACATGATAAACTACATGATAAATTGAACTTGAATACCTCAAATCGATAGCGGTTGTGGTGGTGAGCGACGGCGGGCGTAGTGAGAGACGGTGGTGAGAGACCGTGGTGAGAGACGGCGGGCGTAGTGAGAGACGGTGGTGAGAGGCGCGAGTGTGGTGGTGAGAGGTGGTGGTGAGAGACGGTGGTGAGAGACGGTGGTTGTGATGAGCGTTTGTTTGTCTAAACTTGAATACAGGAATACTTATTCACTTAAATAAATGTTACAGTAGTATTTAAAAGAAAAAAGTAATATGCAACATGCTGTTCGAAGTTATTTATATAAAAGTTACAGTAGTATTTAAATAAATGTAAATATTTACTTATTCACTTATTTAAGTGTAAATTTAATCAAAGTTATTTAGATAAAAGAAAAAAGTACATAATATAATAAAATCTTACGAGTATTAGTATGCCTTAAATTGTTAGTGTATCAATATTGTCGTTTTTTAGTTGGTATATAATACTGATGCATTGTCATTTTTTAGTTGGTTTTTAAATTGAACAAGTTTAATATATTTTTTTATTGATTTGAAACTTTTGTAATATTTTATATGTATGTGAATTCATTTTAGTTATTCACTTTGCCGATATTTTAAAAAAATCTCAATCTGACCGACTTGTGATGTTGCGTAAATTTCATAATTTAATAAACACTAATTTTAGTTTCTAATATATATAGTTATGTGACCACCAACCAAACAACCTCTAAATTTTAGGGGTAAAGCTAAAAATACGCAATATATTTATACAAATAAACACAAGTACGCAACATACTTAGTAAAGTGTCAAACGTACGCAACATATTTTCAAAAAATCGTCGATTTATGCAATATGACTTGCTGGCAGCAGGTTACCAGGTCACATAACTTTAAAAGTTACACCTTTGGTCCCCAAACTGTCTCATATCTCACGTACATGATCCTATTTTGGTAACGGTCGTTAAAAAGTTTTTAAAAAAACTTTTTAACATTCTTTTTTAAAAATCGAGATAAAATCTTTTTTTTAACAAAAATTTAGAAAAAAAAAAAAAAAAAAGTTAAAAACATTTAAAATTAAAAAAAAAAAGGAAAAAAATTTAAATTTTTTTTTTTAAAGTTAATATTTAAAAAAAATTAATATTTGCGAAAAAAAATTAATTTTTTTTATAAATACGCATTTTTTAAAAAAATTTAAAAAAAGGAAAAAAAAAAAAAAAAAAAAAAAAAATCAGCGTGGACTAGCTCAAGGATTTCCCAAGCTCTCCAAGCTACTCCTTTCGGAAATGGTTTCCGATGATGCTTCCCAAGCGTACACCCTTCGCAAACTCCTTCAATCTCATGCCCTTTCGGAAATGGTTTCTGATGATGTTTCCCGAACACAAACCCTTCGAATTCGCACACCCTTCCCGAGCGCACACCACCCCTACTAGTATACAAGTCCCTACAAGTAATACTTGAATAGTACAAATGTACAATCAGAACATTTATTTATAGGCTCGCACAGCCTGTCAGGAAAACTAAAGAACATTACACATGAACTAAACATCATGAATTTGTAGAAGATTTTATAATTTCTTAAAATGGAATATCACTCGAGTGTATGCTTTTTAAGTTTACAATAATTTACACATAAAATTAAGTTCAAATAACATGGTTCAGTTGACCAAAAAATAACGACAAAAAACAATATTAAGACATCCATGGATCTATGTTATCACATGGATCTATGTTATCACATTGGACGTAGAACTGCAGCCGAGAGACAAAGATAACCAATAAGTTTAGTCACTATGTGGTACAGTACATACTTTCTCCGTCCAATTTTACGTATTCGCATTATTATTATAGTTTGTCTCCAAAAACCTGTCCACTTAAAACAAGTAAAAATAATAAATTTTCACTTTATCTATTTTATCCTTAAATACCGGCTATATATCATAAAAATTGCTTTTTATTGATGGATTAAACACATACATAGAAATGACATTTGTTAGCTTTAATATACATTTAGTGCACATATCATAAAATGTAAAACACGGAGTAACTTTTTGAACACTTAAAATAAGACGGAGTGGTTGTTGGCGTATGTACCCTCCGGATTAGGCCGTACAATTAAATACCTTCCGGATCTATATCAAACAGGGCGTACGCAAATGTATTTAAACGAGACAGACCAATATCCGAAGGGTTGGGAATGTCCGCATGACCTCAACCCTCCGGAGATCATGACCGTTCGGATAAACCAGTGAGTACATGAACCAAAGTACAAACAAGTACACCAAGTATATGGTAATGGAGCATAAATTAGCAAACATTAAGGAACTAAGTACAAACCAGCCTGGCACTCCATATTGAAGGCCTATAAATAGAGAAGAAATCTCCACTTAAAGGTTAACTAATTCTCTCACTCTCTAACTTCATATATACTTTCTTTCTCTAAGAACACATACTTACTCTTACGCCGGAGGTTAGTCCTGGGATATATTCCCGGGGCGAGACTAACAGACGTACCTGTTTTGCAGATATCCGAAGTAGCCAACTACCAACAAGGATCACCCCTAATCCGAAGGACCAATCCAGAGTCCGAATGATTCATCTCGCTTGTCTGGAGTAGAAGCAAACTTTTACTTCAACAAATTGGTGCCATCCGTGGGACTCGTCATTCACTCTACCCGAACTTAGAAATGACAGGTCATACTCCTACAACACCTGAAGGAAGTGGGAAAGACTCAGAAGTAATTCCCAACAGCATAGAACAAATCCAGAACCACCTCACCGCCTTGAAAGCTCTAATCCAACAACACAATGCCACAGGGGTAACACCGATTAAGCCTATCCAGCTCGACTTCGAAGACAAAGAACCCCAAGGTACCGGAGGTCAGAAAGCAGAAGAAGAAACGACGGACGACCTTTCCAAGCCTTTCAAAGCAGCGTCCAAGAGTCCATTCACCCGAAGGATAATTGATTTTTCCGGACCTAAAAACGCGAAATCTCTTATGCCTTCCCACATAAAGTTATACGATGGATCCACAGACCCGGACGATCATGTCACAAGATTCGAAGGAGCTGCCAACCAGGGTGCTTAGCCCATGCCCATATGGTGTATGATGTTTCAGCAAACTTTGGACGATGCAGCCAGAGGATGGTTCGATAGCCTCTCGCGGGGAAGTATCGACAATTGGGATACCCTGTGTGAACAGTTCATGCTAAGGTTTGCTCTCCGCAGAAAGTGTGTCAGAGACCCCATGGAAATAACTAAGATTGTCCAGAGGGCTAATGAAGCTCTCTCAGAATTCAAGGAACGATGGACAGATGAAGCTAGCCGTATTTCAGGGGTTCCGGAGGTAATGCAAATATCCTCTTTCATGGATGGGTGTAAATGCCCGGAACTAGCAAAGATATTTTCTGAAAAAATTCCCCGGACAGTAACCGAGATGATGATGAAGGTGGATGACTTCATTCGTTCTGAAAGAGCATATCGGTTGACGGAAGTACCAAGGGGAGAACAGACAGATAACTACAGAAAAGATTATCATCCTAACCCGTATAACCGAAACGATCAGAACACGCAACGATCTACCTTCAGAGGGAATCACAGGAGAGATATTCGTTGAGAGGAATTCAGACCCCGGCGGAATGACCATTATGCACCCTATGGCCAAATAAGAAACGAAAACCTTAACAGAAATGACTACAGAGCGGACTACCGCCGCAACGATGGAAACCGGAGGGATGTCAAGCCCTTGGACTTAAACGTGCTCACCAAAGCTCCTAAAGAAATTCTCGCAACTGAACACCATCTTAGACTTCCGGTGCCACCCCCGTTGAGAGGACGACCTGCCAGAGAAAACATGGATAAGTACTGCGACTACCATGGAGAAAAAGGTCACCTCACCAACGACTGTCACAATTTAAAGGAACAACTTAAAAGAGCTATGGAAACAGGCAAGCTGGACCACTTGATCAGGGATGTCCGGCAAAGAGATAGGGTACCTCCAAGGAATAATAACAACACCAACCAAGGTCGAATCATCAATATGATCCGATACCCGGAGAGAAAAAATAAACGAAAAATCATGGATCAAGAAGAAGAATGGATGAATACTCCTATAAGTTTCCCTCCAATACTTCCCGGAGATGCTTCCGAAGAACCGCTAATAATTGAAGCAGAGATCGAGGGATACACTGTACGTAGGGTATATGTGGATCAAGGCGCTTCGATAGAAGTGATGTACGAACACTGCTTTCTAAACCTTGACCCCTCCATCCAATCCCGACTGACAAAAACAAACATGCCGCTAGTTGGATTCGCTGGAGAAGCCATAAACCTGTTGGGTAAAATAGAACTGGAGGTGTGCTTCGGAAATGAAGGATTATATCATCGGACGACTATGAAATTTGCAATAGTAAGATCCCCCTCCCCCTACAACTTGATACTGGGACGTTCCGGAATCAAGAAGTTAAGAGCTATCCCTTCGACAATACATGCCATGATGAAATTCCCAACACCAAGAGGTATCGCCACTTTGGTCACTCGGTCAGTCATCATATCGAAATGCAGAAAGCTGGAAGAAAAATTCTTGCTGGAAAAAGAAGCTAAGGTTGAAAGTCTTCTGATGCCCACAATAGAAGAAAGGACAATGGAAACCGAAGAAATACTGGTTCATCCGGCATACCTAGAGCAATTGGTGACAATAGGAAAAAATTTCTCAAAGGAAGGAAGAAGACAACTAATAATGTTACTCAAGAACAGCCGGGACGTTTTCGCATGGGAACCTTCGGACATGACTGGCGTGCCCCGACGGGCGGCTGAGCACAAGCTTAATGTAAATGTCCAAGACAAGCCTATTGCACAAAAGAAGAGGTTCTTTTCAGAAGAAAAAAATCAAGCTATAAACAAGGACGTAGAAGAGTGGTTAAAAGCTGGGATAATCAGGCCCGTTCGATATCCAACCTGGATATCTAACCCTGTGTTGGTAAAAAGCCGGACGAGAGTTAGAGAATGTGCATTGATTTCAAGAACCTCAACTCATCGTGTCGCAAAGACTACTATCCGTTGCCTGAAATAGATTGGAAGATCGAATCAGTGATGGGGTTCCGATACAAATGTTTCCTAGATGCTTACAAAGGATATCATCAAGTACAAATGGCAAAGGAAGACGAGGAGAAAACAGCCTTCTATACCGATCATGGGACATACTGTTACGTCAAAATGCCGTTCGGATTGAAAAATGCCGGAGCAACCTATCAAAAACTAGTAGACTCCGCCTTTCGGACACAAATTGGCCAAAACTTGGAAGTATATGTGGACGACATGGTCATCAAAATCCAAATAGAAAAAGAGCTTTTAGCCGATATAGCAGAAACATTTGATAATCTCCGGGGGATCAATATGAAACTAAATCCTAAGAAGTGTTCCTTCGGAGTGGAAGAAGGTAAATTCCTCGGATATATGGTAACGTCCAAAGGGATCAGAGCAAACCCCAAGAAAACTAGAGCAATTGCCGATATGCAATCACCAAAGTCATTGAAGGAAATGCAAAGCTTAAGTGGTAAGCTAGCGGCACTAAACCGTTTCTTATCAAAATCTGCCGAAAGATCCCTACCCTTCTTTGAAACATTAAAGAACATTACTAAAGACAATAAGGAGAAATACCAATGGACGGAGGAAGCTGAAAAAGCTTTTCAAGAAATGAAGAAGATGATCCTGGAGCTACCTTGCTTAACGACGCCAAAACAGAAGGAAGACATGTACCTATATCTATCGGCCGCAACGGAGGCGATAAGTGGGGTAATGTTGGTCGAAAGGGAAGGACGGCAGATCCCAGTTCATTACATAAGCCAAACGTTGCATGAAGCCGAAAAAAGGTATGCTCCGGTTGAAAAATTGGCTTTAACACTGCTACATCTGTCTAGAAGACTAAGGCGATATTTCGAAGCTCACCCTATCAAAGTCATAACGGACCACCCTATCAAGCAAGTACTAAACCGAGCTGAATCTTCCGGACGGTTAGCCAAATACACAGTAGAGCTAGGAGCTTACAACATTACCTATGTACCCAGAAATGCCGTCAAGGGACAAGTGTTGGCCGATTTCATCAATGAAGTACATCAGCACCGTTTATCCGGATCCAAAAAGGAAGGGCAAGGAGATATGCAACATCTCCCAAACCGGAGAGTGGATCTTGTACACTGATGGAGCTTCCAGCAAAAAAGGTTTCGGAGCAGGGCTAGTACTGATCAGTCCGGAAAAAGAAGAATATACTTATGCCCTCAGATTGAATTTTGAAGCTACTAATAATGGAGCAGAATACGAAGCACTCCTTGCCAGACTACGAATCGCAAGGGAAATGCATATAGAAGCGCTGGACGTACGAGTGGACTCAAACCTTGTGGCAAGTCAAATTAACGGAGAGTTTACTGCATACACGGAAAGCATGACCAAATATCTCGCCAAAGCCAAAGAATATATCGCTTGCTTCAAATACTTTAAGATAAAGAATATTCCAAGGGCACAAAACCAAAAAGCATACGTACTAAGCAAGTTAGCATCCGTAGCATTCAACCACTTAACAAAAGAAATCTTAGTGGAAGTGTTAAAGAAACCATCCACTGAGGAAGAGATAATCAACGCAATAATAGAAGAAGAAGAGGAAAACTGGATGTCGCCCATACTCCGATGCTTAAAAGAAGGGATATGGCCAGAGGATCTAAACGAAGCCCGAACCCTTCGTATGAAAATAAGCCATTATACACTAATTGATGATGTACTCTTCAAAAAATCCTATCTAGGACCAATGCTATGGTGCGTAGGACCTCTCCAGACCAATTATGTCATCCGAGAAGTACACGAAGGAGCATGTGGCATGCACTCCGGACCGCGATCCGTTGTAGCTAAACTTATGAGGCAAGGCTATTACTGGCCAACCATGCACCGGGACGCCAGGGAAGTTATCCAGAAATGTGACTCATGCCAGATACACGCTCCGATTCCTAAGATACCAAAAACAATGTTAACTTCCGTCATGGCTCCATGGCCGTTCTTCCAATGGGCAATAGACGTGTTAGGACCTTTACCCGAAGCTCCAAGGAAGGTCAAATATGTAATCGTAGCCATTGACTACTTTACCAAGTGGATGGAAGCAAAGCCCTTAGCCAAGACAACCGGAAAGGAAGTGAAAAAATTCGTGTGGGATAACATCGTCTGCAGGTTCGGATTACCTAAGATAATTGTTACGGATAATGGAAGCAATTTTGTAGGAGATCCGTTCAAAAGTTGGTGCGAAAGATTAAATATCACACAAATCAACACGGCCGTAGCTCATCCTCAAGCCAACGGATTGGTGGAGAGAGCAAACAAAAGCCTAATGAAAGGATTCAAGTCACGGCTCGGAAGGGAAAGATCCGGATGGGTAGATGAATTACCGAACATATTATGGGCGTTCCGTACCACCCTAAAACTAGCAATGGAGAAACTCCCTTTAGCCTGACCTACGGAAGCGAGGCGGTCATCCCAGCGGAAATCGGTATGCCCACCTTTCGGACCATGATGGCAAACGCAGAAGGCAACGACGATGAGATCGGCTTAAACCTAAATTTGTTAGAAGAAAGACGAGAAATGGCAGCAATAAGGGAAGACAAATACAAAAAGAAGGTGGAGCAATACTACAACCGAAGGGTTAGACCTGAAGCGTTCAAGGTGGGAGACTTTGTGTACCGAAAGAATGAAGCCAGCAGGGTGGAAGATCAAGGAAAATTACGGCCAAACTGGGAAGGTCCCTACCGGATAACGGAAGCCTACCAACGTGGTACGTACAAGTTGTAAACTATGGATGACATAGAAATACCTCGAACCTGGCATGCAATCAATTTAAAAAACTGTTTTATGTAATCAATTGTTCCGATAGACTTATTGTAAGGCATGAGCCATTTTCCTATCATCAATAAAACATCCTATGCAGTTGGGCCATAAGAAAAGTTGTTTTTATCTAACCGTCAAACTACCTAGTAAGGGAAAAACCCCAAATGGGTATAATCTAAGGCCAAGAGCCGAAGTGTTGGGAATAGACTTTATTATTTCAAGTGTCAGTCATTGAGTTTTGTTATAGGTTGCATTATTTAGTTAATACGTTAGTTATTTTACATGTTTTATAAAGTTTTATGCTTAGTTTATAGGTTTGGATAAAGTCTAAGGGCTAAGTATGTAATATTGTCTAAGTGTGGTGAAGCCCTAATCCTTACCTATAAATAGTAATGTATAACCTCATTTGAGGTGGTTGGTTCTCTTAATATTATTATTAGTTTTTCATATCTTATTTAGGGTTCCTTCCACTCTCTCTCTAGATTTCTAAGTGATTATGTTGTAAAATGGTGACCTAACAAGTGGTATCATTCGCCAAGGGATAATATAGGTTGGTTTAGGTTTGATTTGGTAGAAAAACTAGGTTTTCTAATAGTGATTTTTGTCAAAAACGGTACTGTTCATCGCAACCTTGCGAGTTAGGGAGTTTGAAACTTAGCGAGTTAGAAAATTGGTCATATCGAGTTTGAAGTTTTCTGATTCTGTCGAGTTAGGACTAAAACTTGCGAGTTAGGATTCTTAAGTTCTTACCGTGTTAGGATCTAATCCTATCGAGTTAGGATTTTTTAAGATTTTATCGAGTTTGGACTCAAAGTTGGCGAGTTAGCCTTTTACCTAATCGTTTATCGAGTTAGGTTCTGTGTGGCAACCTACAAGGGAATACTCTGCTCAAATTGAATTACTTACCGAGTTAGTAAGTTTTTCAAACATTGGCACAACTTATCGAGTTTGACTGCTTATAAGAACAAACCGAGTTTGAAAACAAATCAGAACATACCGAGTTTGAATCACATACCGAGTTTGATATCAAATCTAATTACAACCTTTATTTATCTTTAACGATCTAAGTTTACCGTAATCACGAAAGATGTCTCAACCACCCAATTATTTTTTTCCTCATTCTTCGCAACATCATCCGCAGTATCAACAATCGTATCAACAACCGTTTCAACAACCGCAACAATCATATCAACAACCTTCACAATCACACTTTCATCAACAACCGTTTAATCCACAACCACAATATCTCATGATGCAACAACATCAAATCATTCCTCAACAACAACCATATCAAATGTCTCAACAAAACACTCAGTTTTCCTCCAAACAACCTCACTGGTTTGACAGAATGTGTGAAGTTATTACAACTCAACAATCCCGACATGAGGCAGGATCACTTGAAACACCTCCAATGCTAACACCTGGGAACTATGTTCAATGGTCAAGTCGATTCTTACGATTTCTTGAACTAAAGAAACCTCATGGGAAATTCTTGAAGCAAGTAATACTTGAAGGACCATTTGAGTGGCCAACAAGATTTGAAATTGGTGATCTAACTGCTGATCCTCCACGTCCTCCTGGTGATAGACCTCTTCCAGAATCTCAACTCACAGAAGAACAAAGATTACATCGTGAAGCTGATGAGTATGCAATGGCTTATATACTTCAAGGTATACCAAATCCAATTTATCGAAGTGTCGATGCTCAGAAAACAGCCAAAGCTATGTGGGAACATGTTCATTTCCTTATGGAAGGCACTCAATTGAACAAAGATGATATGGAATCCAAACTCTACATGGAATACACTGACATCACAATTGAACCAGGAGAGTCACTTGAATCCTACTATCATCGTTTCACAAATGTGGTCAATGATCTGGAACGTCACAAAATCACAGTACCAAGGATTGCTGTAAACTCCAAATTCGTTGGTAGTCTTGGCCCGGATTGGCATAAATATGTGACATTTGTTCGACAAACCAAAAATCTTCATGATGCACCATATGGATTGTTGTATGATTTTCTGAAACACCATGAACCTGAAGTGGAAAAAGATAGAGCTCTTCGAGGAGGATACTCACCAACACCAACACCAAATTCTTTGGCACTCGTAGCTCAATCTCCCTATGCTCCACCACCTATGTCAAATCATGCATATGTTCAAGAGCAAAACTACTTCAGTTATCCACAATCTTCTACCTCGAACCAAATGGTCCCTTATGATTCATCTCCACAGAATACTTCTACTCAACTTGTTCCATTAAACAACAATGATACAGTGTATTACTCCAACTCCAATGAAGATGACGATGATGACTTTAATACGTTGAATCAGGGACTTGCTCTTATTGCTCGTGCTTTTAGCAAATTCTCCAACAAAACAAACAACCGTCAACGTTTATCTTCTAACACAAGGAATCAAGCTGTTGTCAATGATGGAAGAGTGGAAATTCAGAATCGTAACTTTGGTCGATCTGGTTCAGGAAGTTCTTCAGGAAATTTTGGGAATGGTCAGAGGTTTAATAACAATGGAGGGTTCAGGAACAACTCAGGCTCTTCTCAGCAAAGGTCTGAACCAGTTGCAACTAGGAACTCAAACTCAGGGAATGCAGTGTGGTGTTATAACTGTAATGAACAAGGTCATATAGCGATAGCATGTCCTAAACCGAGAACTCGGGGTAGTAAGTTTCACAAGCAGGCATTACTCATGGCTCTTCAAGATGAAAAAGATGGACATTTCCCTGAACAGGACAACAACTTCATGGAAAATGTGAACAATGATGATGACATAGAAGATCTAGAAGCCAATGCAGCTGTGATGCTTATGGCCAACATGCAGGAACTTAAGCTTAATGATTCAGGTCCAGTGTATGACACTGACGGCTTGTCTCAGGTACATGACCTCAATGCATGCTTTATACATGATATAGCCTCACCTTCTGCTTCTGAATCAGATATGGCGCAAGCTGTTCCATCTGACTCGTCTTCATCTTCTCAAACAGATGAACAAATAAGCACAGTTGTCATATTTGATGATGACACAGTTGTTTCATTTGATGATCCTATTGAGAATGATAAACATGATCATATAGAACAACATGAACCATCATCTGATCCAGACCCTGACCTCATATGGTTATCTAAACAACTGAATGCACAACAATTGCAAATCACAAAATGCAACGAGCAAAACAAAGTTTTAAAAGAAACAAATGCGTCACTTGCAAGAGATATTGAGTGTTATAAAATTCAGCTTTCAAATCAGGAAAACAAGATTAAACATGCAAAAAGTTTTGAAAAAGCTTTTCAAGATTCTTACAACAAAGAACAAGATCATCAACACAAAATGCAAGATTTAATTGAGTCAAACGGGAAGTTGATTTCTAAACTAGAAAGTGAGAAGTGTGAATTGAAAATGCAAGTTGAACGTCTTCAAACAGTACTTTCAAAAACAGAAACAGAATTATCAAGTTGTAAAAATGATTTTTGTAAACATAAAATACGAAAAAGAAAGTATATAGATGACTTACTCGGTGAGATTGTTGATCTTGAAAAACAACTCAAAGAATTTCGTAATATTGTTTACAAACACGGGAACTCAGTCACAACAATTCAGAAATTTACTTTAAAACCGAGACCCGATAAAGGATTTGCACTTGGCGATTACAATTCAATGTTTCTTCACACGGCATTCAAAGAAATTCCTAAAATTTACAGTATAAACCATTTGCTTGATAATACGATTGTGCGTGCTGTTGTTTTTGATACTGAGGAAGAAGAAGAACTTGAAGACAAGAGTCGATCAAAAATGAGTTATGTTCAATATTGGACACCATATGATTATTCAAAAGCTCCTCATATTTCCAAATCTTTTGTTCCTCAAAAGGAATTACCTGAGAAATCATGGTATGTCACTGAGTCATATGTTTCATCCTCTAATGCGGCCCCTGTCCAAACTGTAGCACAAATAAATGGTCCTTTACCATCATCCGGTGAAATTACACCTTTACCGAAAAATTGTCGTGTCTTAAATTATTTCAAAACTTTTATGGAAGACATCAAAATTTTGGAGGAAACAATTGCACGTAATTCTGAAATGAAAATTGAAACTTTTCAATCCGCTTACGAGCGAGAAAAGAGAGATATTTTTCAAAAACAAATGTTGCCAATTGTCAAACACCTCCGTCTCTGTGCTACACGTTGGGATCAGGAACTTCAAAACGAGGTAAAAAATATGATAAACGTTTTCCACTCTACTGAAAATGAGATTTTGGTACAAAAGCAAAGAAATAGAGTTTTAAAAAATGATGTTGATCGACTCTTGGAACAAGTTCTCAATGCTGATATTTTGTCTGTTATCATGAATGATCTCTATAATTCTGGTACTTCTATGCTTATGGATGATCTTTGCGTTGATAATAACTTGTTGAATGTGGAAATCGAGACACTTAAACATGAAAATAACAAGCTGAGAATACAAAATGATGATGTGACAAAACATTTTTCTAAAGAAATTTGTCAACTCAAACAAAGGCTTGAATGGTGTCAAGCTCAAAGTATTGAAAAGGAATTGAAGCTTCAAAGTAAAAACATTTCAAACTCTTGTCAGCTTTGCAAAAACAATGAGTCTTTAAAAAGTCTGTGTCTCAAATACGAGAAAGAAATTGCGGATTTAAAAATTGAAAATGTCGAATGGCAACAAAACCGCGATGACATTAATTATTGCAACGTGAAACTTGAGTCTGAAATTCAGGACAAAAATCACATCGTCATTGATTTGAAAGAGAAAATTAAGCTACTTCAAAAAGGAAAGATGGTTGACACCACGGTGATAGCACCAGGAATGTATCAATTAGACAAAAATGCTAAAGGAAATGTTGTTCAAAATACTAATGTTGATAACTCCACTTCTACAGGACTAGTCTCCACTAATAGCGTTAGCAGACCCAAGCGAAAAAGTAAAAAGAAGAATAGGCTCTGGCAACGTAAAAGAGGACCACTAGAAGCTCAAAAAGTAGAAGATCAACTTAGGAATTTGAATAAAACTCATGTTGCATCAGATTTAGATTCTAATCTGGCAAATTCTAATCAAAATCTAAATGTAACGAATGATGAACCTTTGAATGTTTTGAATATTAATGCATCTTGTGTGTTTTGTCGTAAAAACGTATCATCTGGTGATCATACAAAATGTATATCTAATTCTCTTCTTAATCGTCATAAGAAACGTAGGACACACATTCCTTCTAGGCCCACTACTGCCTCTAAGTCTATCTTAGGAAAGCCGCCTTCTACGGTTTCTAATGAAGTTGAAGTTACCCCCATAAGTGCAGAGAACAAATCTAGGAATAAGCCAACCACTAGTGAATTCACCATTAAGAAAGCAAAAACTAGTTGGAATTGGCAACGTTGGTTACAACATAAACCAGACTTCAAATGGATTCCTAAATTGTTGAATACATGTGCTTCTAACCAACAGGAACCCGCACTTTCTTTGGGTTCCACCCTTACTTCTGTTCCATCCGTGTCTTCTTCTTGTGATGCAGGTGGTACAGATTGTTCTCTGGATTTTTGATAGCGGATGCACCCGACATATGACAGGCAATCTCAAACTGTTACACAACTTTGTCTCAAAGTTCATAGGTACTGTCAGATTCGGGAATGATCATTACGCTTTAATCATGGGATATGGTGACTATGTCAGTGGGAACATTGAAATCAGTCGTGTTTATTATGTGGAAGGCCTTGGACACAACCTTTTCTCTGTTGGTCAATTTTGTGATGGGGATCTAGAAGTTGCATTTCGTGAGAAAACTTGTTTCGTTCGTGACTTACAAGGAAACGATCTAATGTCTGGCTCACGTGGTTCTAACCTTTATACAATATCAATGTCAGATATGATTGCTACATCTCCGATATGTCTTCTCTCCAAAGCGGAATCGACTAAATCTTGGTTATGGCACAAACGTCTTTCGCACTTGAATTTCAAAACTATGACTGAACTTGCTCGTCACAAACTTGTTGATGGATTTCCAAGATTCCGTTTTACCAAAGATCACTTATGTTCAGCCTGTGAACAAGGAAAAAGTATTCGCGCTCATTTTCCCTCTAAACCTGAGCACAGTACGAATCATGTTCTACAATTGCTTCATATGGATTTGTGTGGACCGATGCGTGTTCAAAGTATTAACGGTAAACGCTACATTCTTGTAATTGTGGATGATTACTCCAGATGGACTTGGGTTTATTTTTTACGAAGTAAAGATCAGTCTCCTTCAATGATCATCACCTTTCTCACTAAAATTCAAGTTCAGTTACGCAACACGGTACGAATAGTCAGAACTGACAATGGAACTGAATTTAAGAATCAGACACTTCGGTCATATTTTGAGAAAGTGGGAATTGAACATCAAACATCTATTCCTAGAAGCCCAGAACAGAATGGAGTTGTTGAAAGACGCAACAGGACGTTAGTGGAAGCTGCTAGAACTATGTTGATTAATGCTCAATTACCAGATTACTTATGGGCGGAAGCTGTTTCAACCGCATGTTATACCCAAAACCGTTGCATGATAACAAACCGCCATCGTAAAACACCTTATCAAATTGTTCACAAAAGAAAACCGAACATCGATTACTTTCATGTATTTGGAGCACTTTGTTATCCGAAAAATGATCGTGATGATTTAGGTAAACTTAAAGCAAAGGCTGACATCGGAGTGTTCGTTGGATACTGTGAAAATTCTAAAGGTTTTCGGATCTGGAATCGTCGAACAAGAGAAATTCAAGAAACTATTCACGCTAATTTTGATGAACTCACACGAATGGCTTCGGAACAACTCAGTTTCGGACCCGAGCTTAATGTTATGGCTTCTGAGCAAAACAGCTTAGGACCCGCATTCAACCGTCTGAACTTTTCGGATTCTTCGGCTGAACCATTGTCTCTCACCCGTAAAGAAGTGGAAACCTTGTTTGCTCCATTGTTTGATGATACGATTGAAAACCGTCTTTCTGAGGTCTCACCAATTTCCGCTGCACATCTTGATCACCATCAAGTACCTGATTCACCTCACAAACAACAACAATTGTTGGGAGAGACGGTCCTCCAATTGCATCTCCAACAACCACAGAACAAACCGGGTCCAACTCACGACAATCAGCTGAAGACTCCATACCTAAATCAGTTCCACAATCCGCAGAGCATGACCTAGAGGCGTTCTTTAATCCGTTTGCACTGGCTCAACTCATTCCTGACATTACCGAGTCGTCTACACGCAATTTGGATCCTGCTCACATTCGAGATTATTACCTCCAACAAGGTTTGTTGATTTAGTTGACCATATTGGTATGCGATGTTTGACTCCAGAAGATCTGGAAAAGTTTTTAAAACATTATTGATAGTCAAACATCAAAAATATCTTTTGTAAATATTTTCATTAAAAAAAAAAATTACCTTGTTCAAGATATGTCATTCACAAACGTTTTTTTCTAAAAACAAAAGGCATATCTTGAGGGGGAGACAGAAATTTTTCTTTAACTTCTTTATTTTCTTTATTTTAAATTCTTTCTCATCACTACAAAATCTCATTCTCGACACCTCTTGAACCATTGATTGTTAAAATTTTTTGAATTACGTTTTGTGGATTGGTTCAAGAGGGTGCCACATCCATAACTCTCGTAACATTTTTTCTCACTGTCTCATAAATAGTAAAGTTATTTCAACTTGAGGGACTTAATATGAGTTATTTGGTTTTACTTTGATTGATAAAACAAGTAGAGGGATCAAAGGTGTCAAATTTTCATAGTCTCAAACTTATTACCTGGTTTCTTTCATCTGCTTCTTTTCCCACTCTTTCAAAAAAAAAAAAAAAAAAAAAAAAAAAAAAAACCAAACGCGCACCATTTTTTCTTCTTCTTTATCAAGACTATCAAGACTTAAGATTTCAGTGATTGTGAGTGTGTATGTTCATTACTTTGTATTCCTAACACTCGCCATTACCTTTCTCTATTCAATATGATGCTTAATTTGTTCCTAATCTAACTTTAAGGTTTATCATAATTGATTTTAGGGGTTTTTGTGATGCACTGTGTTAGGATAATTAAGTGTTATGACCAATTGCGGCATGTCCTTAAGGGCCTATTACCACCTTTACATTGATTATCGTTGCTACTATTGTGCGATTATTAGGTGTTTTAGGTTTCATAAGCTCGAATTTTATAATATCACTAGGTCTTGTGCTTATTTGATTGATTGGTTTGATTAGGAAGTTGATTTTGGTTGTTGCTCATGTGCTTATCGAGTTTCAATTGATCGAGTTAGCCTAGATTTAGTATCATTGTGCTTTAATTTTTTAGGATATCGAGTTAGAACAATTTTTGAGAATTATCGAGTTTGAATAAATCTTGATGATTTATCGAGTTTAAAAGTTTGAGCATTATCGAGTTTGAAATCCTTGAGGCTTATCGAGTTTGATGATAGAATTTCTTATCGAGTTTAACCTTATTGTTGGATTATCGAGTTTGGTGCTAATTCTTGTGTGCTTATCGAGTTTGATGATAGTATTGCATATCGAGTTTGGAAATTATGAGGCTTATCGAGTTTGAAAATCTCGATTGTTACCGAGTTTGGATAATTTACATGCTTATCGAGTTTGAGAATTTTTTTAAGCTTATCGAGTTTGAGAATCTTGATTGTTATCGAGTTTGGATAATTTACAAGCTTATCGAGTTTGAAATTTTTTTTAGGCTTATCGAGTTTGAAAATTTTTGAGGTTTCCGAGTTTATAAAATTGGAAAAGTTATCGAGTTTGATAACTTTGTGGTTATCGAGTTTGACATTGAAACTAAACATTTTTCAAGTTAAGTCTAAACTGTTTCGAGTTATGTCAAAATTTTTTTTTTGAGTTAAGTCTTCAGTTATCAAATTTCTTACTTATTTCACTCTGAGTCAGGAGTCTCTAAATGGAACCATCACGTATGGGTTCTAGTTTTTCCGTTTTTATGAAAAGAAATGCTGCCAAAATTTTTCAAAATTCATCCAGTTATGAGTATTTTGTCGACGTAGAAGGAAATCTGTTCGAGTTACATGATTATCTAAATGTTGTGGTTATTTTATGTGGCTCTTGGTTTGATTTATCAAGTGTTGTATATGTAATGATGGTTTTGTCTTGGGGGTTTGTTCTTTCGGATATTATTCTTTTGTCTAACGCTAACGAGCTAATCACCACATGGCATTTGTTGGTTTATGAATCATTTCAGGTCTCAATATGGAAAAGAAATCAACACCCAGACACGAATTGATTCAAGGAGATGAAAGAGTAATCGCTAAGACAAACCATAGGATAGATCTTGATTCAATCACATGTCATGATACTTGTGCAATCATCCTGGAAATACTTAAGAAACACTTCATTTACAACCTCCTCACCGTCACCACTTCAGTACCTGAAGTCTACTTAACACAGTTTTGGGAGACTATTGAAATTAGCAAAGATGAAAAGTCATTGGGTGTTCATCTTGATCACAAACTTATTGTGTTTGATGTACAAACTCTCCGTACTGTTCTCAGTTTGCCTAATGTCAAGAAATACTCTCCTTTTCCATCATTGTCAGATGTTATCAAACTTCTTCGAGAACTGCAGTATGATGAATCAGTAATCCAACTCAGAAATATATCCCACGTGGACAGGAAATACATTCCACAACCATGGCTCACACTTTACTCAATTCTCTCCAACAGCTTAACGGGCAAAGAAACGGGGCATGAACATCCTAGTCTTGAACTGATGCAGATTTTCTGGGGGGTTGTCAAACAAGCCAAAATTGACTATGGTCAACTTATTTGGATAGACATGGTTAATCATGCAAGACAGTTTCACAAATCGCCTATCACAAAAATTCCATTCTACAGATTCACAAAATGTCTCATCGCTCACTTCATGGAGAAATACCCTGATATTGATCATAGATTGGAAGACAAGAAACACCCCCCTTCTGTGGATTATACTTATTCTAAAACCAGGATTCAGAAGACAAACACTCAAAAACAAGGAATGAGAATTCCCGATAGTCTTATGCCTGATGATGTTCGTGACACTGAGGCATATATTTTGTATGATGAAGCTCAAAGAATTGACAAAATTGGTTTGACTGAGACAAAGAAAGGGAAAACTTCTAAAAGGAAAACTTCAAAAGTTGCTTCTACAATCAAAACCATTTCCAAATCCAGAACCAAAAAGGTCACAACAGAACCTAAGAAGAAAGTGACAACTCTTCGAGATGAACCAATGGATGATGAAGGAGATGCTCAGCAGGAAACGGAAACTGAAAAACTCACAAAGACTTCAAGTAAGAAGGCAGATAAGGGAAAAGCTATAGTAACTCAAGAAGAATCAGTCACCTCACCAATGTCTGAATCCGAAGAAGATGAACAACTGCAACTAACCTTAAGAAAAAGCAAAGAATCAGAAGAGGAAAGAATCGTAAAAGTTACAAAGAAAGGTGAAGGTTCTGGAACTCAGGAGCCGGTAAGCCCAACTCCAGAATCAGAAAGAGATGATCAAACTTCAGAAGAAACGCAATCACAAACAGTGTCATCCTCTGAACCAGGTGATGATAACTCTGAAGATGAAGCTGAGTCATCAAGTTCTGATTCAAAAGAATCTCTCGATAAACCGGCTGCAACTGATATTGAAGATGAAGCTCCAAAAGGCAAAGACGATGAGGCATCCGAGAATGAAGATAGTAGCGAAGAGGAAGATAAGTCGGATAGTGAAGAAGTTAATGATGAAGAAGATGTGAATGATGAAAGTAATGAGGAATCGGATGGTGACAGAAAGGATGAGCTTCTCGATACCAGTCAAGATACCTATATTGACATTGTAGGAATTGATGAAGGACCACCAAAAGTTCAACCACAACAACAACCTTGATCACAACCTCAAAGTCATCCTCTGCAAAGCCCTTATACAACTGTTGTTCACTCAAGCTTATTAAAATCACTACATGACCAATACGACGCGCTTGAAAAGCAAGTTAATGAACAACAGCGTGATGTTGAAGCTTTCAAGATTTACAATGTGGATAAAGCAGTTGAGGACCAGGTAAAACAGAGATTACCAAGGGAAGTTCAGAAGTATGTTCAGAAGGAACTTCCTTCTCCCGTGAGACACTATGTCAACAGGAATCTTGCAGAGATCGTCTCTCACAGGTTTCAAACTACACCAATCACTGTTCAGACTCTACCTCCAAAACCTTCCATAAGTGATCTCAAAGGCAAATTATTGGAAGCAATTGTGAATGATCCGGATGAAAATGATCTATGCAGGGCACTTATCAAGTCTATCAAGAAAGCTGAAAAGAAAAGCGAATCCTGCGAAAAGACTATTGCTACTAAGCGTCGACATGATGATTCCGACCCTGATGATCAGCCACAACCTGATAAGAGGAAGAAAGTGTCCGGTTCCCCCTCCAGATCTCCAACCAAAACCGCAACCGTTAACGTTTCTGCTGATCCAAATCCTCCACAATCAACTACGGATCCTCACCCCTCACAATCAACCGAAGATGCTGATGTAGATATGGATGACGTCCCTCCACTTATCACCGAAACCATTACGGAACCGCCCAAGGATGCTCAGTTAATTCCAGCTCCTGAATGGATTAACCCTGATGCTCCTTCTTTTAACTGGTTTGATGAAATGGTTGATGCTCACCCTGATGACACTGAAGCTGAAGAAATGACTGAAGGATCTATTATAAGCTTCACAAAAAGAATTAAAAGGGTGATGCAGACTCAAAGACTTCAGCTGTCTGACTTGGTTAAGATTCGCAAAGCAGGGTTCACCGAGTTCAAAACATGCACAACTACTGAACTTGAGTTTGAATATAACGTGGATGAGGTTGCAAGAGCTCTGTCTGAAAAGATTACTTGGGAAAAGAGACCTTCTTGGGATAGACTCTATCATGGCATGGAACCCCTCGTTGATGAATTCTAATATCAAGATTTTTCTCAACCATTACCCCTTGTTGGTCCTCCAAGTGATCCTAAGCTCCCTAAGCAATACTTCTTCAACAAAGACCTTCTCTATCTTATGCATGGGAGCACGAATCCTAATAACCGTTATGCTACATCTCTCACCAAATTCAGAGCTGCCTCATATCCTCTGGAAACACTGGAAGATCAAATGAGAGGCTTGCATTCCACATCCATTTCCAAATATAATCATGAAGCTGCCTTGTGTACGCTTCCCTGGCCAGAGATGCGCAGATGGTTCTACAAATTCAAGCTGATATTCCGATCCAATCACAGAGTCTTCTCTAATCATCGCATTCTTGCCATCACAGCAGTCCCACGTACTGAAAAAAGATATGGGTATAACTTTCTTGATGAAATTGAGGTCCGCCGAAGTGATGATCAACTTTATACATTCAGTGAAGCTGACTATCATCGATTGAACCTCAATGACATTTCTGACATTTACCTACTCAAGGTTCAAGGCAAACTTCAAAACTTGTCCGGTAGCCTTCAGTATGACGTCATCAACTCTATTTTGCTCTTCATGCGCCAAACCATTATCAAAGCAAGAGTCGAAGATGCACAACTCGGGGTCGAAAGTTATCAAAAGTCACTCAACTTTACTGCTCCACAATTATATCCTCCTAACATCCCGCATTTAAGACCTTTCATCTTCAACAAAAAACCTTTTGGAGTGGTTTACCCGCACAATGATGGTTACCGCTTCATGAGATACGAAGAGGTTCATAAGTTCGGGGATCAGACTCTCAGATTTGTCAGAATTAAGCTGAATGAAAAGCTCAAGGAACATGATAGTGGGAATAAAGTGGGATGGAATAAAAGAGATGTGAAAGAAGCACTTAAGTTCTTGGCTAGGATTGATCAAAAGCTGAGGTTCAGGGAGCAGATACGCACTTTGGAGAGCTTAATTGGAGGAAGGGAACCAATTCCGAATATACTCACTTACCGCCATCCAGATACTCCTCGAATATGATAAGTCTGGTACTTCAATTCTCTTGGTTTCATCATTATCTCTCTTCATCAATGACTTTGGTTTGTGCACACATAACAGTGTACAACCCGCGCTTGTAATTTAAAGGACCCTGAGGTACGCTTCAGTGCCTCAATCCTTATATAAGGAGCGAAGGCTTCTTACTTTTGAGTAGAATTAATCAAACATTTTCTGATTTTCATAATTCTACTCAAAAGACAAGTATTTCACCTCAATGAGTATTCACTTGGGGAGCACTTGAAAACTCATCGTTCTAAAAATCAAAAGTTCTTGTTGATTTCTCCCCATAAGACTCAAAAAGCATATTTTAATCAAATGTTTCTCAAAAACAACATCTTATATGCTATTTTTGAGGGGGAGAAAAGTGAAAGTGATTAAAATATGAAAGTTAAATGTTGCTTAAATGTCAAACCTCATGCGAGCTAGACTCAGATTCACCCAGGAATTGACGAAACATAAAGTTAGTAAATTCGAAAAGACTTTTCCTCGACGGGTAATAACATCAAGTTAGTTACTAGAGCTAGTTGTCACCTAAAAGCTGACAATGGAACTCTTTAACTAGCCACGTAAGCGTGTCTCGAAAAGGATTTGTCTTAGTAGAAATGTACCGTTTCGAGAAACTTTCTGTGGACTTGACCGGGCTGGGTAATAACTTCAAGCTAGTCTAACTAGTGATGTAAGCGTGTCTCGAATCGGTCTTGTTCACTGAAAGTGGATCAATTCAAAAAGTGCTTGCTCCTCCTGCATGTGCAAATTTATTTAATACATATGAGCACATGTGAAGGGGGAGCCCTTCATAAGAATACACAAAACTCTCAAAGTGTTAAACAAAATGTTTGATAAACACAAACACTTATAGAGATTTTCAAAGGTTTCAATGGCAATTATAGGATAGTCATGGAGTTATAAGGTGACTAAGGTTAGGAAATAACCGTCCTATGATCCGCCTAAGCCGGAGGGATCTACCCAAGGACATCACCAATAGTTAGAACTAGAAGTACTTAGGTATGATATGAAAAAAAAGGAGTAAAGAATGAAAGGAGAAAGAAGGGGTTGAAGAATTAAAAAGAAAAGTAAAGAAAAGGGTGAAAAGAAATAGCCCTCCATGTGATTCAACCTTAGGGCAGACACCGGGTTCAATTCGTATGCTACTGGTTGTTGCTAAGGCGACGCCGGTATTGAAGATAAAGCCGTCATGGACCCAGTGACGCAATGCACTTAACCTTCTAGCCACTCAAGTTCTCTTAAAAGAGCTTGTTTCATTCTCACGGGGAACCAGTGTAATCTATCGACTTATCTCTTAGAGATAGTTGATATTGAAACAGGAGACCCCTCCCTAGTCTCCGTATAGGAAACCTAAGTGAGCACTTATCGAGTCTAGAGCCATGAGATACATCAAAGATCTCTTAGGAACACTTAGTATTTCTACAACTGGTGTTCTGCATCAATGGGCACCAGCTGTAAATTATCGAGTCCTTCGCAGATCTGAGCAATCTGCCGAGAACGTTTATGAGAGAATCACATATGTATTTCTCAATGATTGAACGGAAATTCCTGCCAGGGTCAACATCAAACAGCCCTGACAGCAGGTCACTTCGGTAACCTTACAAGGGTTACGCTTAGTGTTCGCGGTGGTTCTTTAGCGAGTCGTGGAGTGATCCCCAGCGACTCACCCAGTCGCTGAGCTACTTAGTAGGTCTCGTAAGCTCCTTCGGGAGTATCTGACATGGGAACGGCCTTGATAAGGATTAGAAGGAGTCTTCACACTATGCTGTTGACGAGCTCTAATTCCTTATCTGTAAGTACCGGTTATTTATTGCTAACTGTTTACTTGCAGGTACATCATCTCCATGATGGTAGATTCCAGCATGCTCACACATACATCTTGAAGCAAATGAAAGCTCCCCCAAAGATCTTAGCACAACAAAGTTCAAAGAAAGATTCTACGCCAAAAGGAAGAATCTACAAAGTATAAAGACTAAAGATCAAAGTGTATGCAAAGGAACTTCGTGCTTTCGAAAGTCTAAGTCCTAAGATGTATGAGCATGTTGGAATGGCGGACAACCACCACAGACACAGAAGTGACGATCGGCAGACAACTTCATAACACGATCACCATCACATCAACAAAGAACGAAGTACAAAGAACGATGAAAGATTTTGCTAACTATTTTTGAGGACGTCAACTACAAAGTCAAAGTATAGAAGATGACGACGTCAAGCAACCTTTAATGACCAACACTTAGGGGGAGATTGTTGGGAATAGACTTTATTATTTCAAGTGTCGGTCATTGAGTTTTGTTATAGGTTGCATTATTTAGTTAATACGTTAGTTATTTTATATGTTTTATAAAGTTTTATGCTTAGTTTATAGGTTTGGATAAAGTCTAAGGGCTAAGTATGTAATATTGTCTAAGTGTGGTGAAGCCCTAATCCTTGCCTATAAATAGTAATGTATAAACTCATTTGAGGTGGTTGGTTCTCTTAATATTATTATTAGTCTTTCATATCTTATTTAGGGTTCCTTCCACTCTCTCTCTCTCTACTTACTTTCTCTCTCTAGATTTCTAAGTGATTATGTTGTAAAATGGTGACCTAACACGAAGGACAAAAGTTGTCCAATATAATAAAACCCCAAGTGGGTATAGTCTAAGGCCGAGAGCCAAAGGACACAAGTTGTCCGATATAATAAAACCCCAAGTGGGTATAGTCTAAGGCCAAGAGCCGAAGGACACAAGTTGTCCGATATAATAAAACCCCAAGTGGGTATAATCTAAAGCCAAGAGCCGAAGGACACAACTTGTTCGATATAATAAAGCCCCAAGTAGGTATAATCTAAGGCCAAGAGCCGAAGGACACAAGTTGTCCGATATATTAAAACCCCAAGTGGGTACAATCTAAGGCCAAGAGCCGAAGGACACAAGTTATCCAATATAATAAAACCCCAAGTAGGTATAATCTAAGGCCAAGAGCCGAAGGACACAAGTTGTCCAGTATAATAGAACCCCAAGTGGGTATAATCTAAGGCCAAAAGCCGAAAGACACAAGTTGTCCGGTATAATAAAACACCCAGATGGGTATAATCTAAGGCCAAGATACGGAGGAAACATGTTGTCCAATAAATTAAACTCATACGAGTACAATCTAAAACCAATAGTTGAAAGGCACAAATGTCCCGGAACGTACATAACACAAAAATAGCATAAAGAAAAATAATAAAAATAACAAAGAAGGTAAATGATATATATTTGGTTGATCAAAATCGGTTACATCAAGTGCTCCGGAAGAACGGAACAGCAAAAGACGAAAACATTAACAACCAACTCTATTACATAATACTACTAAGTACATCAATTGTTCTGAAATACCTATTCCACAAAATGACGGAACGTTAGTAGCCTATACTATTACATCAATTGTGTCAAAGAAAATGAGATAGCTTCACAGGGAATCCGGAATACCTAAACCCATGGTCAAAATGGAAGTATCCGGACTCCGACATACAGTCTCCAACGGAAAAAGTTCAAGAATAGCAGCTTCACAAAGAATTTGCAATACCTATGTCCATAGTCAAAATGGAGGTATGCGAACCCTTAAAACATCAACTTCAGACAAAAGCCGAGGCAGTCTGATCCGAAGATTGGTTACCGGAGGGATTCTTAGTATGAGATTCAACCACCGGCTCTTCAACTTCCGGAACAGGAGCAGGATCTGGAACCAAAGCTATCAGCTCATCAAACTTTCGATAAATGGTCTGGCGGATTTTTTGGATGAAGGGGTAGTCCTGGGAGAGAGCCTGATCATATAATGAACGATATTTGTCATCGGCCTCCATATCCATCCCTTCGACCTCTCCCAATAGCTTAGCCGCCTTCTCCGGCTCATCAAATAGCCCAGCCCCATCTATCAACCCAGACTGATAATACAAGTTAAAGGGTTCTGCCAGTGCCGTCCGGAATTCATGACTACAGAGAAAGCGGTGGATAGCCCCCTGAATAAACTCGTTGATAATACGATTCCTCTCCACTTCGGCATTACCGGCGGCTATAGCAATATCTTGCTTCTCTTGATAAAGCTCTTTGTAAGCTTTCTCTTCATCAGCCAACTTCAACTTAGCATCAGACAAGTGACCCTCCAACAACTTGATCTTTTCAGCCTGCTCCCCAGAAACCTTCCTCCACTCCTTTTTCTCCACCTCGAGTTGAGAGACCCTGTCTTCCAGACTAGCATTCTCAGCACGCAACTTTTGAATCCCCTCCGGATTCACCGTAGCACACTCTGCATGTTTGTCATTCAGATTCTTCAGCTCCTCGGCCATCTCCCCAAACCTCTTACAATTATCATCAAAGGTCTGATCACACACCTTATGAGTTTCAGACATCTTCTGATGCTCACGAAGAAGAGACTCAAAACGGAAGATGAGATCCGCTTGAGCCGTAGCATTTTTGCCCAATAACAACCAAGACCTTCGGATAGCCTCACCATCGTCCTAACCATCCAAGTACCTCTCCTCACCCGGGGTGGCCAAATTGATCATCATATCCCGGAAGACATTCACATCATTCATACGAGTCCCCCTCTTCACCACCCACGCAGGGACGAAGGTGGCATCATCCTCATCGTCCCTCTCTATATCCACCTCAATATCCTCCTCGTCCATCAAAACCCCCTTTCCCGGACGCTGGGAAGCACCCTTCGAACCCCCTGAAAATAAATAACCTTCATCAATAAATGGTAAAAACAAATCAAAGAAATAATTATGGGCAGAAAGATTATTCACAAAGGCATACCAGATGGGATATCTTTCGGGTGCACCGAGCGGATTGGCTCCGGCTCCTCAACCCCTTCAGCAGCATCCAAATCAATGACATTGTTAGCAGACTGCTTGTGCTTCTTGTAAAGCTTGGAAGAAATACTCCCTCCGGCTCTCTTTGCCGGAGGTTTCTTGGAACCCAGCTTTGCGGCCTGCTCTTTCTTTTTGTCTTTAGCAGCCATCACCTTGTCATCCGGAACCTCGACCCTCTTCAACTCCTCATCCTTCTCCGGAACTTCAGTATTGGAGGCCAGAGGGCGAGTAACATGCATCTCGCGTCCCTGCCCCTGTGGAAGTGGGTCCCCCTTCACCACGTTCACGGTCTTTCGTAGAGGTGGTTTCTTCAAATAACTCGACATGGTTACACCTGCAAATAAACAAAACCTATCGTTAAAAATGAAAAAAGATGCACAACTTAAAAATTCATATTTATAACAAAGGCTATACCCCTCCCCTGCTCATCCCTCAAAGCCGGACGGAAGCCGGTAAATTCCCAATGATCCGATAGGCCCAAAGCATATAAGAACGACTGAGGAACTTGGCATGGCTCAATGATCGTCTCGGCCAGCCTTTCGGCATGAGAAGCATCGTACTCATTTCTTTTGGGAAACGGATCAGACACATCCGAATCCGAATGCCTCCAAGGCATAGCAAAGGGAATAGCTTTCCTATCAATCAAGAAAAAGTGATACTTCCAACCCTTCAGACAGGAAGGAAATTCCCCGAAACAAATTTTCCTATCTTTGCGCACACGTTTTTCGAAAGAAAACCAGCAACCCTGTTTGCTGAGTTTATAAAAGACGCGAAACAAAGGAGTAGTAGGAGGAATGTGCATGCTCCGGCAATACACCTCAAAAGGGTAGCACGATGCATACCCAACGGAACCAACTGAGATATATGAATCTTAAAATATTTGATAACATCTAAAAAAAAGTAGAAAAAGGGACGGTAAGGCCTCCGTCAAAGAAATACTCCGCGTATAAACCAATGGCATCCGCAGGTAATCGATCCATCGTCATACCCGACGGAGGTACCCTCGGATGTAAATCCTTCGGTATCCCAAAAGTATCCACTACGACGAGTACTTCACCTTCGTCCATCGTAGACGGCCTCAGATGTATATCCTTCTTAACGTGTGAACCCTCCGGCATGGATACATCCTCATACTCAAACGACGCGGTAGATTCCGACATAATGAGTCCGATAAGGAAAAGAGTATAGCCAAACAACAAAAAACTAAACGGACTAGGACGTACCTCAAAGACGATGAGAATACTCGTTCGGAATACGGAAGATATAGAATGTGTCAGAAGTCTGTGTGTGTGGAGAAGAGAATTTATAGTGGTGTAAATGAGAAAAAAGGAACTATTTATAGGCGGTAAAAATTGGGCGCGAAACGACACGTCACCCGTAGGGCAGACGTGTCTCCATCCAAACCATATAACAGGAAGAACGTACACATGTCCCAATCCAGAGGACGCGGTAAAAAACGACGGCGCACCTTAAACGACACATTAATTACTTTTGGCACTTTGTACACGACTCTAGCAAACGACGAAGCTACGACTCGCCCTCCTGAAAATTACAAAAATAAACTAAGTATCACGCCATTGGCCTAACCAATACTGTGATACTGGGGGGGACAGGCGTATGTACCCTCCGGATTTAGGGCGTACAATTAAATACCTTCCGGATCTATATCAAACAGGGCGTACGCAAATGTATTTAAACGAGACAGACCAATATCCGAAGGGTTGGGAATGTTCGCATGACCTCAACCCTCCGGAGATCATGACCGTTCGGATAAACCAGTGAGTACATGAACCAAAGTACAAACAAGTACACCAAGTATATGGTAATGGAGCATAAATTAGCAAACATTAAGGAACTAAGTACAAACCAGCCTGGCACTCCATATTGAAGGCCTATAAATAGAGAAGAAATCTCTACTTAAAGGTTAACTAATTCTCTCACTCTCTAACTTCATATATACTTTCTTTCTCTAAGAACACATACTTACTCTTACGCCGGAGGTTGGTCCTGGGATACATTCCCGGGGCGAGACTAACGGACGTACCTGTTTTGCAGATATCCGAAGTAGCCAACTACCAACAAGGATCACCCCGAATCCGAAGGACCAATCCAGAGTCCGAAGGATTCATCTCGCTTGTCTGGAGTAGAAGCAAACTTTTACTTCAACAGTGGTTAACAAATACTTGAGTACAAATTAGAAGACTCCATAAGCTAAATACCATAAACAACCAAGCGACTAACTAAGCAATTGCCCAACTACTAGTATTTTACTAATATGTAAAAGTAAACAGTCGTAAATATTACAAAATTATGGAGTTTGTTTTTTTAGGTTTTTACTATGTTGCATTTTCAATTGTATAGATATGAAGTTTCCTAAGCACAATGGTAATACATATACCAATGATTACAGACTCATGGAGTTGAGTCAAACAGATGTCCAAAGCATTAACGTAAAAGTGCGAAACAAAACCAATCCATTGGAAAGATGTTCTTGAAACATGCCAAGAATCACATAATCTACATATCGGTAGTCGAATTCATCGTAAGCATACTATGCAACATACAAAAAAGAAAACGAATTGCTCTATAACAAATGGAACGTAACACAATGAAAACCAATCAGAACAACAAAAAGAGAAGAATGACACAAACGACATTAATGCCTAAAAACCAGTTACTCACTAACTAACAAATGGAACTTTACATAATGAATTGAAATTAAACAAAGAAACATACTAGTAAAATGAAATTATAACCCGAACACTAATCTACATGTGAAAAGTCAAATTTGAACACAAGTAACCAAAAAATAACACACTTCAGTTAAACCGACGGGCGGATTGTATGCGCCGAGCCTTATCCGCATACGTCTCAATAGTTTCATCAATGCCAAACGCTACCCTATCCACTAGACCATGATAGAAAGTCTCCCAGATTTCATCGGATACAACAAACGCCATAAAATCAAGTGTACGCGTAGACGTGACAATTTCACGGTCGAGGTTAAGCAGGTAGCGTTAAAACTTGCACCAACAATTAAATTATGTACTAAAGGATTCAGGATTGATGGACCAACCTTTTAAAACTTGCAAGTATAAAAGATTCCTAAAGTCAAAAAATACTAGTGTGTAATTGGCAATTCTGTTATAAAGAAGTAGCCTTCTCTTATATTTTTCTTTAGCTAAGTTGCTAAGATCTTGAATATTATGCTTTTGACATTCACTTTCAAGAATGGTATTCTTTGGTAACTAATAAAATATATTTTGACTTTTGGGGTCAACCTGTTTCTATTCTTGTTCTATTGGGAAATGACATGAATTTGTTAAACATATGTTACGAAGTTTGAATTGAATCATTTTACATATCAATCATAACTTGTAACTAGTATGCTTTTGACCTTTTTCGATATAACTTTTTTCGACAAATAGTCTGATGCATTTTGACTTTCTGGGACAACAAAATCAGTATTAACTTGTATCAAATCCTATACCTTAGCAAATGCTAGTCAAGATTCTAAACAAATATATGATTTGATTACACAGAAAGAATTAGGTGTAACATGGGAAACGAACGGTACCCGTATTTGTTTTGTTCAAAGATGAGTATATCTAAGTAGCACCTGCATTAGGGCGAGAATATTGAGTCTTAATATTGAAAAGATGAGAGATGGTTCAGCCACTCCACTCGGTTCCACAGTCCCACAAGCAAGGCTCTTTGATACCAGTAGTATTAGAGTGATTCCCAATTCTTATTAGAGTGATTCCCAATTCATTTATCCTCATATTAAGTGTCATCTTTATGTTATGTTATTTTATTCTTTGATTCACCAGGCAAAACTTTGTACAGAAAAGATGGTATTTCAGTCTCAGTGATCGCGTCTGTATCAACGAATAAAACATTGCGACATCAATCATTAAAAACAAAAAAGGAAAGTCCTGATTAACTTACATCAATAGTTCACAAGTGTTCATACAAGTAATACACTAAAATTGGTAAGTGATCGGTTTGATCTTTTAGTGAGTCTAAAACCGCATAAAAGAAAATGCCGAATCATAGCTGCTGAAATTCATTCAAGCAATCCAACTCGAAAGACTCATTAATTAGTTTGGTTTTCATTGACATGACCAGTCACCCAATCCCAAGTAACACGGGCCGATGAACTGAGCCGAAACAGATAGTTCCAAATATTGAAGCCAAAATACTGCAGTTTTGGTGTTGTTTCGTACCATGAGAGCTTCTATTTGAAGAAAGAACCGCTCCGCTCCCAAGCCTAATGTAGTACTGACGTTAAACAAACTGCTTTCATCTTCAAACCACAAGGTTAGTTGGATTCGGCATGAGCAAATAAGAATATGATTCTTTCCTCTATGCTGTAATGATCAATTGTTTTATAAACTATGTGTTCAAACTTGTTAGACACAGTTGTATGAATAATTGTGCGTAATGTTCGGGAAATTTTCAAGATATATTGAATATGATCATTTTTGAATGTCTATGGTGTGTTTAACTTGTCCCACATAGAAGCAATGTGAAAGTGAATGTGAGTATATAGTTGCAAAGCATTTGATGCTTATTACCAGTAGAAATAGGGTTCATGACCACGAATTTCATGGATTCCGTTTCCCTTTTTTTTTAACTTTGTTATTCATGTAACGACAAACAAACATTTCTACCCTTTTAACTTTGTTAAATTAGGTTGATAAAACACAAACTTTTCTGTTTTCTTAAAAGAAGCGGTTTGTGTGCAAACTTTTTATCTCTACTATTAATTTGGTAACAAACGAATGTCTCAAATGATTATTTCTTTATGTTCAAGATCTTAAGTTAGCATGTTAACATTTACATTGTCACTACAACAAATACCCCTTTCCCCATCGATATTTTCCCCGGCGATATTTGTCGCTGGGGAATGTCAACTAAACGACAAAAAAGTATCCTACGTGGCACAAATTCTAGTAGAAAAAGTCAGATATTTTTTCCCCACTTTTCCCCAGCGACATGTCGCTGGGGATAAGTGCGTTACACTTTGACCAAAAAAGTCTTCGTAAAACGTGGCGGGAACTTTTCCCGCTAACGTTTCCCCAGCGACATGTCGCTGGGGATTCTTGTTTTAAATTAAAAAAAATTTAATTAGTGGCTAATCACTCTTAATTAGCGGACATAAAATTATTTACTTTTCCCCGGCGACATGTCGCTGGGGATACTATTTAAGCTTAATATTTGTTTTTTATTACTACCTTTTCCCCAGCGACATGTCGCTGGGGATAATCTTTGACTTCGTTGACTATTAATGAAACTACGTTTTTTATGTTTGTTTCGGTCCAATATTCCGTAACCATAACATGTCGACTCATCCGTTGAACGTCTAATGTGTAACCATAACATGTCGACTCATCCGTTGAACGTCTAATGTGTAACCATAACATGTCGACTCATCCGTTGAACGTCTAATGTGTAACCATAACATGTCCACTCATCCGTTGAACGTCTAATGTGTAACCATAACATGTCGACTCATCCGTTGAACGTCTAATGTGTAACCATAACATGTCGACTCATCCGTTGAACGTCTAATGTCCAACCCTAACATATCGACTCATCCGTTGAACGTCTAATGTGTAACCATAACATATAGACTCATCTGTTGAACGTCTAATGTGTAACAACAACATATAGACTCATCCGTTGAACGTGTAATGTCCAACCCTAATATAGACTCATCCGTTGAACGTGTAATGTCTAACCCTAACATATCGACTCATCCGTTGAACGTCTAATGTGGAACCCTAACATGTCGACTCATCCGTTAAACGTCTAATGTGTAACCATAACATGTCGACTCATCCGTTAAACTTTAATGTGTAACCATAACATGTCGACTCATCCGTTGAACGTCTAATGTGTAACCGTAACATGTCTCGAAAGTATGTGAAAGTTAAATTCTTAAACTATTAAAAATTACATACATGATAAATACATAATATATGCTATGCACATTTTTTTGGGTAACAAATCACAATGGGAAGTAGGACATGTATGTACGTATCAAGTCACATGTTCTTATTTTCAACCCAGATGATATTTTTTAGCTACATACTTTCTTGCATATACATGTTATCACAAGTTGGGTATATAGATGGTACACAAATCTCTGGAAGTTGTGTTCGAAAGTCGATAAAATTTTAATTAGTAGACGAATAATTCAAAGTGGATACTTACCTTAGCATAATAGCTCAGATATAGTGTGCGGACGTACCCTGGATGGAAATTCAGGCATCATACTGATTCTTTATAACTTCCTAACTTATAGTTATATGTCTAACACGAGTTACTAGAAGTTAATTTATGTAATGTTATGTCAAAACATGGGGATTAAAGCTCTCGACACACTTACAAATTTTGTTTTTTAATTTATGTAATGTTATGTCAAAACATGGGGATTAAAGCTCTCGACACACTTACAAATTTTGCTTTTTCGCTTACGTACATCTGTGCTAACTTTATTGAGTTATACCCCAAACATGAACATTAGTACATGTATATGTACTAAAAAAATCAAACTCAACGACAACTTAACAAAGGAGCCGTGTTCTCTCGTGCTACCAAACTACACTTGCTACTTGATTTTAGTTAAAGATAAACAACATCCAGTATAAGTTTACTGTCATTTAGTATTTTTTAGCTTGTTTCAAAGGGTTAAGTTTGATCATGTTAGAGTCATCTTAAAAAAGAGGTTCTAGATACTTAAGATGTGTGTTACTTGTCCCATTTGGGTTGCGATCATAAAATAAAGAAATTTCAAAAAGTAAACACATTGTGACAAGTGTCGTTTTACTTTTGACAGTTTTTTTTCGGAATCCAACTCTTAACTGATGAACCTTGTGATATACTAGTAATTGATAAACATTGCAAATTTTTTTAGAAACGGATAAACAACGTTTTTTTTTTGTGTTTATTTATTTATTTTTTATTATTATTTTTTTTTTTAAATGATGAACATTATTATCTAACCAATGAACTTTGTGATTTTGTTCAGAAAATTGATAAACAACGTGTTATTTAAAAAAAAAAAAAAAAAAAAAAAAAAAAAAAAAAAAAAAACATAATGAACATTACTATGTTTTTAAGAAAACTAATAAACAACGTAATTTCTTTTAAAAAAAAAACTAATTGATGAACAAGTTAGCTAACTGATAAACAAGACTAACTAATGAACAAGTAAGAAACCATTTCTAAAAGCATGTTAAACAATCAAATTCATTCATACACAGAAATTGTACAACCATGTTAAAAAAAAAAATAATAATAAATAAATCAAATTCATTCATAAACATATGAGTGTTGATACTCACACCACAACTTTTTATATTTCACCACAATCCGCCGTGGCGGCGATGGTGGGTAATCATTACATTTCCTCCTTATTTACTGTATAACGCCCCATTACCCACTACTATTGCATTTCATACTTCTAACCACACATGTTTATTCATTGCATTTCCTATTCCCTACATACCCCAACCAAGCATCGGCAAACAATTCATTCAACTATAGCATAAGGGAAAAATGAATCCAAATAATTTTCAGATCGAGTTAAGTGAAAACTAAGTTATTTTTTACAGACTAACTAAATAACTAGAAACACGATGCATTAGGACTAAATGCGTTTTAAAAAAAAAAATTAGTGTTTTTTATTGCCTAAATGTATCATTGAGTTATGACCAAATGAATTCAAACGTCACATGGCCGATAAATTTATGAATAAAATTGCAAATGTCTTCATGATCATGTTATGCATGTGACAAAAATAAAAATAGCAACTAGCAACATATTTAAAAATGTGACATATCGAATCTAAACCAACTATGGCACTCGCTTCTACTCCTCATGACCACAAGAACGATGGTATATGCGTTACTTCTTCTAGCGTTTATTTTTTTGCCTCATATTGCAATTCTTCATATTTTTGCAAACTTACTCGATGTTTGTTTGAATTGCACGTGTTTTGTAGAATCAAAACCAGCTATGGCACTCGATTCTACTCCTCAAGACCACAAGAAGAACGTTGATGACAACAACGATGGTATGTTTTACTTGTTTAATTTTTTGCTTTGATGGTATTGTAAGTATATATACTAACATTTTCCTTTTTTTGTTATTTTACTAAAGACAAGAAGCATAGTCCACCTCCTCGGCCTTTCTGCTTAAAGAGGTGGATTCCCAAAAAGCAAACAAATTCCCTTTTTTGTGATGCTACCAAAGATAAGATGCATGATCCACCTCCTGAGCGTCACGGCTTAAAGAGAAGGTGTCCCGAAAAGCAATCAATAGCTGCTGATGAAGGAGATCACGAAGACAGAACATCTTCCTATGATCAAGATGAAACAAATTACAATGATGAAGACGAAGATGAAGATGAAGATGAAGATGAAGATCATCACCCTATTAATCATCAGCATTGTATTGAATCATGGGGGAATGGGGGCTTGAATCCGAATCCATTCCCTGAACTCTGGGTAAATGAAGGATTGAAGGTAACATATATCTTTATACACCGCCTAAATCATATTTCTCTCGTAGTAATAGTTGTATTTTCTCCGCGTTTCTACACTCTTAAATAAGCATTGTCGTGTCTTTTGAAATCAACATATGAACAGTAAAACGGTAGCATGCATTCTTTCATAAAATATAGAGTTTTGACTTGTCCTTTTTTCTCGTTCAATCATAGATGATGATGATGTTGATGATGATGATGATGATGAGGCTGCTGCGGAAAGAAGGTTTATGGTGAGTTTGCTAATGCTATTTACAAGCTTCTGCCTTTCTTTAAAATATTATGTGTTTTATCGAGAAATAATAAAAACTTGTATATATACAATTTCAGAATCAAGTCCTCACGCTGTTCCGTGGTACTAAGGTGAGCTATGATGTGATTTACAAGCTCATGTCTTTCTTTATTAAGTGTTATTTACTTATTTAGAATTAAAAACCTGTGTATGTACGAATTCAGGATGAAGTTTCCATCATGTTCTATTAAAAGATCAAATCGAATCAGTGAAAGAAGGATTTCAGTTTCATCGACGAAGTCATAGTTTATCTTCATGGATGAAGATGACTCCCTCTTTTCAAGAAACTAAGAGATCCTATCTCTAGTATGCTATTATTATGTTATAAGTAACTTTGACTTATTGTAGTTTGTGAAAGAATGCATCCCATTCTCCAAGCAACACTTAATTACAATTTAAACTGCTAACTTTCTTTACTCTCACTTACGCCACACTCATATATACATAAAAAAATTGCACATACAAATTGACGCTATTATAAATCGTCGCCGTTATACTCGGGTAATCGTCTTGTTTGTTAAAATGATCATTTTTTATGTTCGGGATCTTAAGTCAGTAATGACTTATTTTGCCAAGCAATTGCTTTTCATACTGTACGTGTTTTCATCATCAAAACTCGTCCATTTCTCGAACAAACCCCCAGGAAATCCTCGGTTATTAAGGTACACAAAAACCAATATGGCATGATTCTTAGGCATTGCCCGAATGAAGTCACAACCATTCCTCCATATATTATATTCACCTTTTACACCTCAAATCTTGTTAGAAAAAATAAAACCTTCCATACACCTCTTCTCAAGAACCATAACTTGCTTTATATCCACCCCAATCTTTTATTTTTCCGTGTTATGAACAAACCTCAATTTCAAAGAATTAACCTTTTTATTAAAGTCTACGAAATGGCCATAAACCCTAACCCATTCTTGATTTTGATCACTGTTTACAACCCTCTGTTTGTAACCTTTTTATACAAGTTGGTCAATCAACATGATATATATATATATATATATATATATATATATATATATATATATATATATATATATATATATATATATATATATATATAGTGTATCTTTATTTTCAGAACCCTGTTAAGTGCGTGAACTGCGAGAACTCAAATTTTGCATTAGAAAACATGCATATTCATATAAAACATGGATGTTTTCTTACATACACCTTAATACACATACCTGCGTAATATACATGTTCATATAAAACCCTGTTAAGTGCAACATATCAATGCAAAATGGTTTTATATGAATATGCATGTTACGCTGGTATTTGTATTAAGGTGTATGTAAGAAAACATACATGTTTTATATGAACATGCATATTTCTAATGCAAAATTGGAGTTCTCACAGTTCTCATACTTAACAAGGTTCTGAAAATAAAGCCCCATATATATATATATATATATATATATATATATATTACTCCACAGCTCAAAAATCAAGGCAATGACTGCAGTCGAGCCTATGTAAGCTCGATCTTGGCTCGTTAAATTTTCCGAGCACATTTTCTAGGCTCGAAGCTCGATAAAGCTCAGCTTAACCGAGTTTTAGCTCGAGTTACTCGACTAAAGCTCAACCGAGTTTGAAGTTAGTAACTGGGATGGGATCGATTATCATTTTATTAGTGTACTCGATTGATCCGAGAATGTAAAAACTCATCCGAAATATATGATAAGTCAAAGTTCATTGGTTTGGATCAATGAAGTTAAGGCCCAATTGCAATTGCAGAAGTAAAAATATAAAATAGATAGATTGTAGAGTCATATATAAGTTCTTAAGAAATATTAGAAAAGTAAAATTCCTCTAGAAGTTTATGAAATATTAGATATGATTTTAAATATTTCTAAGAGGATGTTATATGTTCTCAATTCTTTTTAAAGGAGAGTGAACCCACAAATAGGATTCATCTCTACAAGTGTCAACACAAATGTAGTTATATAAGTCCGAGGTGACTCCACTTAAGTATTATTATCTTTTTTTTATACAAAGACTTTTACACACAACTCGCATCTTATAATACATTTACTGATGACTTTTTCCCAGTAAACATGTGAAAAGTTTTTCTCTATAAATATGTGAAAAATTGTAATTGAAAATTGATCTTCATCAAACAATAGATACTTTCAACATGATATTCGTAAGTACCCATCATCTTAGGATAGCTTGGTCAATCAATTTCTTATGTCTTATTTATTAAAAGTAGTCTAATTCACCCTTTTGCCAATATGAACTAAGGGTTCGTTTGGTTTGTGGGTGAGTTTAGGATTAGGATTTGGATTTTGATTTAAATTTGAATTAGGATTATGATTTAATATAAGAGAGAAAAAATGTATAATGTAATAAAATAAATTAGTTTTATAATTATATGAGGTTTAGATTTTGTTAACTTTTTATTTTTGAAACTAATAAAAGAAATGACTAGTGGTGGTTGTTGACTCTGGCCCACAAAAGAAATAAAAACAAATCAAAATGTCAGAAAAGAGGGCTAAACCAAGATATTTTAGAAAAGAGGGCTAAACCACGATATGTGACCAGGATTTGGCAAAACGTATAATTGCTATACGTCTGATGTCCAATCCCATAACCCAACACCTCATACCAAACAGGCCTTAAGAATATAATTTACTATGTGCGGATATCATATCCTTAGGCCCAACGTTTCAAACACAATATTTAATTATAAATTCGAGCAAATTCATTTAGAATTGGTGGACATGAAGGTGTCACCTTGTGCAACATTGCATATCAACTTTGTGAACAAAGAGGGTCATAGACGAATTGAGAAGTCAAACGGGTCGACCACCCTTTTAGTTAAAAAGGCTTTTAAAATGTTTCAACCAATAAACTAGAACGGGCAATGTGAATTGCACGATCATGTTTTAAGAAGACTCATTCAACCTTATTTTCTTAGAAGAACAAAAGAGGAAGTGTTAAAACTTCCAAAAAAACACGAAATGTTGTTTGGTTAAAACTTTCCGGTAGCGTACGTGTTTTCATCATAAAAAACTCACCCATTTCCCGAACAAACCCTCAGTCAACCCTCGTTATTAATGAACATGAAAACCAAGATGGCATGATCTTTATGCGTTGAAGTTACCACCACTCCTCCTTTTATCATGATCACCTTTCACACCCCAAATCCTGTTGGACAAATCAAATCCTTCCATCTACTCAAGAACCATACCTTGCTTTATATCTACACCAATCTTTTCTTTTTCCGCATATGAGCAAACATCGATTTTAAAGAATTAACCTTTTTCTTAAAGTTTGCGAAATGGACATAAACCCCAACCCGTTTTGATCTTGATCAACCCACTGTTAAAAAATACCCTCAAATGATTCTCATCCTCAAACCCAATATTATTATTCTCTTCTTTATCAAACGTGATCATAGCTTCAAGAATGTTGTTTTCTTGGTACAACTGAAGACCAATATCATCATCTTCTTCTTTCTCATTTGATGTTCTTATTCGTTTGGAACAAGAACTAGAACATCATATATTATCAAATCTCTTTTCATTATTGATTTTGTGATGGTGGTGGTGGGTTGTTTCCGGCAGAAGCAAATGATGATGATAGGGTTTTTTCGGGCAGAATCAGAAATGGAGTTTGGTGATGGTGATGGGTTTTCAGCAGTAGTCACAGCGTTTATCATTGAATGTGATGGTGGTGATGGGTTTTTTCGGTGGACTGTGGTGGAGGTGATGACAATGATTTTGATTTTGTCATAACGGCGATTAATAACGATCATGAGAGAGAAAAAAAGTGTGGGAAATTTTGTTTTTTGAAATTAATTACTGGACCCACTCTTATAACTGATTACCCGGTTATATTTTGGTCAATTACCGGTTTTAGTTTTTCATTGCCGGTTACTCTTCACAAATCTTGTGTAATTACACGAATTTTCAATTCATAACCCTTTAAAAAGTCTAAATCAATTAAGGGAACAAGTCGAATCGAACATTGGTAGAGCTCGACTCGACTCGATAAAATTATGTTCGACCCTCGACTTTATGAAGTAAACTCGGATTCGACTCGAGAAAGTTTGAATTCGCTTGGGCTTTGCTCAATTTATCTCAAATGATTTGTTGCTTTAAACCAACTTGTATTAAAATATAAAATTAGACTTAAATTTGGCTCTAGCTCGGCTCGATAATTTCTGTACAATTGTAATTAAATATTTAGAATTAGTTTATTTACATATAAACCTTTAATATATACATTGCATATATCTATACTTATACATTATAAAGTATTTGAGACTTCTTATAAAAAGAAGTTTTAAAATTTTATGACAAAAAATATTACTAAAAAATGTAAATTAGAAAATTAATGTAAAATTTGAAAATTTAGGTCTTATTTAAACAATATAGTAACCCCTCCAATAATGATATATTTTAATATAATTGTTTATAAGAAAAGCTCACTAAACTTAATAACTACCAATTTAATGCTAAAATTTAAAAAATAAAACTGCTAACTATTTATACTATTAATAATTTAGATGCTCTACTTTTGAAAAATATAGATCTAGTACGTTATAAAGTATTTGAGACATGCTAAATAAGGAAGGTTTAAAATGAAAACATTTGCTCACCACAAAATAGTCATCAGGTACCCGCCACCGCATTGCGCGGGTACCCTTCTATTATAATATATATATACCCTCAGATGATTCTCAACCTCAAACCCAATATTACTATTCTTTTATTTATCGAACATGAACATAGCTTCAAGAAGGGTGTTTTCTTGGTTAATAACGATCAACGAGAGAAAATAAAGTGTGAGGAATTTTGTTTTTCAAATTCAATTAGTTTACTTACTGGATCCCACGTTTATAACTGATTACCCGGTTGTATTTTGGTCAATCACCGAATAATCATAGGAGCTTAATTTCTTGGAGGAAACTTTTTGTATTTGCATGTCTTCTTGTTACATTTTACTCGTATAAAAATTTAAACCTTTTGCTTAGTCTCTGTTTCGCTCATTATTACGTAATGATATAAATTTGTATATTGTGAATAGGCTCCTGACTATCGCACTAAAATATGTAACATCTCAAGTTCAATACTTGCTAAATGCAAGCAAGTTTAAAGTGTTTAAAAAGTCGGAAATCATGGTTACCCTAAACATATATACATCAATCGGTATTTGTAATTGGTATATCGACATCTTCGTTTTCAATAAAATCTTTACTTTTGTATGTCTATGTTTTAGAAATTTAAATGTAACGTACCATTGTTATTGTTGTACTTTTTGTATTGTAAAGATGAGCATTTAATGTAAAAATGAAGATGATATCGAATTAACAGTGGCGAAAAAAAAAAAATTAAAAAAAAAAAAAAAAAAAAAAAAGAAAGAAAAAAAAACACCATTGGGGGTGTAAATAAGTCAGTCCATTTATAAGCTATTCAGTTTTAGCTCCGTAAAACGAGTGGAGCTTAATATACTTACTAAGTCGACTTTAAGCTTGAACCAATCCTCAACTTGTGATTTTCAAGAGTTGAGCTCGAGCATTATTGATAGATATAAATGAGCCGGACTCGACTTTGGCTGAGCTCGACTGGTTTCTAACACTATAAGTCATGTACAAAAGATCGTTGTTTACATAGACTGATTTAATGTTATGCACCCATTTTTGAAGTAAGTACGTGTCTAATTATGTGAACAATGAACATAGCCGGTTAGCCACTTCCTTTAGCTATTAAAACATCATTCATTTTTTTTGAACGGCGGCATTTATTAAAAAACTAGCAAGGTGCTAAAGAATACAAAGGAGAGATTAACCAATCATTCCAACTAATACATTTTTTTCCTCTAGACTTAAGCCATGAAAAAGAAAAAAGATGAATATAATCCATAATGTCACATTTCCTCATAGTGAGAGAGTTGAATGTAACACAATTCCTGAAGCGCCATAAGATCCAACAGGTTGTAGCGAAGATGACATAAACACGGTTCTTAATCTCCTGAGAGGAATGCCACGAGACAAACCAAGAAACCCAATCACTAGATGAATTAACAATCGGAATCTTTGAACCACTCCAAATGTGAATAAGCCTCCATACATTTGAAGCGACATCACACGAGAAGAACACATGATCCAAATGCTCTACATGGACATTACAAATCGGGCATACAATCAATTGAATATCTAAACCTCTAGAAGATAAATTATAGCGATGAGGCAACTTATCCAAGAAGAAACGCCACATGAAAATGTTTACCTTTCTAGGTAAAATCTTACACCACGTAGTGCTCGAATACATGGAAGGGAGCAATAAGTCATCAATGTGGTGCCGAATGCTGCTAACCGAAAAGATGCCATCATCAGAAAGAGACCAGAAACACGAGTCACTATCTTGGACGACATCCACAAAAGCGATCTCTTCTAACATACGAGAGAAGTCAGAAAGAGATCTACCAGAAGAGATTGGTCTAAGCCAATCCCATGCCCATGTGCCATTAGAAATACGATCACTAACCAAACATTCCTTATCATTCTCCAAGTGGTATAGTCTGTTGAAACGGTCACGAAGGGGAAGTCGCCAACCCATGTATCAATCCAAAAACGAATTAAAGAACCGTCTCCCACCTTATAACGAATAGAGCAGGAAGGAATAATACCACTAGAATGAAGTTGATTTATAAATCTTGTGTAATTACACCAAACTTCAATTTGTAACCCTTAAAAGTTCAATATCAATTAGGATAACGACTCAATCAGATTGAACTTTGGCGAGCTTGACTCGACTCGATAAAGTTATGCCCGACTCTATTCCTCGACGATTCTTTATGAGCGAAGCTCGAGCTAAATTCAAGAAAGTTTGAATTCGGCTTGAAAAGCTCGACTTATTTCAATTGACATGTTTTTTTTAAACCAGCTAGAATTAAAATATAAGATAAGTCAGCTCGAGTTCGGCTTGAAAAAGCTTGGTACGATCGTAATTAAATATTTAAAATTAGTTTATTTACATATATACATTTAAAATATACATATTATATATAAAAAACATATATATCACTTCAAAGCTCAGAAAGCTCGATAAATACATTTGTCGAGCCTATGTAAGCTCAATCTCGACTCGTTAATTATATTTCGAGCACATTTTTAGGCTCGAGATCAAGGCTCAATAAAGCTTGGCTCGAACGAGCTCGAGCTACTCGACAAAAGCTCGACTCATTTACACACCTAAAACCAATGCCACATATCGTATTGTGGTATTGCCGGCTCTTTGAATTTAGTAGCTGGGATGGGATCGATTATCATTTTATTAGTGTACTCGATTGATCCGAAAAATGTAGAAACCCTCTTCCGAAAAATATGACAAGTCGAAGTTCATTGGGTTGGATCAATGAAATTAAGGCCCAATTGCAAAGGTAAAATTACAAAAAAATATTAAGCACGGTAAAAGGGAATAAGTGGATATACGTATCACACACATTACAACCAACCTATTTAAACAACGTTTTAACTTTTACGAAACCGATAATCGATCTCCACAGGTACTGTAACTTTTTTTTTTTTTTTTTTTTTTTTTTTACATGGCTTGTGATTAATTAGTTGTGATAATGATTGCTGTGATCGGCTAGCTTATATATGATGCATACAAGCAACTTACTGCTTTACTTTTTGTCTATCCTCTGCTATTGCAAGAACTTACTGCAAATAAACATGATTATGAAAACACACACACACACAAACAAAGAAAAAAAAAAGCACTAAATTGATAGAAAAAAATATGTTTCAAATGAAAAAAAAGACGTATATTTTAGACGTTATCCAATATCTTGACTCGTCTATAAAAATTATATTGAATGAACAGGTACTAGTTTATGGCAATTCATGTGTAAAAATCACCACAAGATGCGTGTCTAGTGAGGTTTGAACTTCAGACCTCTTATAGGGCATCAAAGTGTCTAACTGCTAGGCCACTTTGGTGGCGATTTTGGAAATAATTAGCTATACGGAAATCTTGGTTTCGTACTTCATTACTCTCTTTTTTTGGAACTGCAATAAATTTTTATATATAGAATGAGAAAACGAATAACCGAAACATTTGTGAATATCTAGCTTTAATCACAAATTACTCTTTGTAGCAACTTTCAGGTGATGCTATATGCAAAACATCCAGGTGATGTGATATGCCTAGCGAATAACTGAAACATTTGTGAATATCTAGCTTTAATCACAAATTACTCTTTGTAGCAACTTTCAGGTGATGCTATATGCAAAACATCCAGGTGATGTGATATGCCCAGCGAATAACCGAAACATTTGTGAATATCTAGCTTTAATCACAAATTACTCTTTGTAGCAACTTTCAGGTGATGCTATATGCAAAACATCCAGGTGACGTGATATGCCTAGTGAATAACCGAAACATTTGTGAATATCTAGCTTTAATCACAAATTACTGTTTGTAGCATTTGCTTCTCAAACAAAATAATTGCATGAAATGTCTCGTATAGAGCACTAATCAGCACACCTTCCTTTTTCGAGTGGAGTCCTAAATTTCATTGTAGAATTGAACATCTAAATTAGAACTGAAGTCCATATATATGCTCTGGTGACAGTAAAACTAATTAATTAATTACTCCATAATATGTAGTTGCTCGTACCTATGTCCCATGCTTTTAGCCTGTTAGAGAGAACGGAGGTTTCTATCTTGTTAGTGAATCAATATGAACTGGAGTTGTATATGGAGATAGAGAAAAGACATATTGGTTAGCTACTAGCTTCTCATGTCAATGATTAGTTTCCCTGGAGATCGATAATGAGATACGTGGTAGTTGTAATTCTTGTTTAAATAGTAGATAGATGTATCCACTTTTACTGTGCTAACATTTCTTTTACCTTTAGCCTTTCTCGGCAATTGGACTTTAACTTGGGTTTTACACTTACCCATATATTTTCGTTTCACGTCTTGAGGTTGTTCTCTTTGCATGATAATCTAATTTTAAAATCAAACATATTTTCTCTTAAGATAAACTAACAACCACAACGGTCGATGGTTTCGGGTGGTGGTGTTAGACAGTAAGAGAAGCGTTTCTGAAAGAGATGAGATAATTTTTCACATTATTAAACAGGTAGTAATATCATATGGTGGTGTTGTTGGCTCAAGCCTGTCTGTGAGTTTAGGATCCATTAGAATTAATTAGGTTTAATAATGTCATTGAAAATATAAGTATTGAATGAATAAGGGAAGGGGTTTTATCATCCATGGTGTTAGAGCGGGTCTGATTCTTATACCTACTAGGCCATCACGAGCTGCTGAAAAGTTGTCACTGACCTCTTCTTAATCGAAACCCGCAGAAATCTCAAAATTAAACAACAAATTCCACTAACACAATTCTACCTGGTGGTGGCAAGATACAAACCACAAACTGCAACACTACCCAAATAGCGATCTCCACCACGAACCGGACCTTAAACAAGAACAGAAACCCAAATCACTTGGCGACCAACCTGACAAATGTCCAGAACCACATACCCCTAAACCTACATAACACCAAACATGAACCACTACCCTAGCCTGACAACAAGTCCACAATCCTAATCAAAAACCCCAAAATCCACTTGAAGAATGAGTGATCGAACCTGCCGGAATAAAACATCCTAGAACACTATTTGGATGATACCCACAACCTGAACCACGTGCCGGAGAAGGATGTGGTTTTGGGGGTGAAAAACACTCACACCCCAACCTTAAACCATGGTTCTCTTTCCATTGTCCTTTGTTCCACTGTACTAACAATCTTTGTGCAGGCTGTAAACATCACATTGGTTGCGACTGGAGTATCCAACCTTTCTTTCAGAAGAAACACATTATGAAAAGATAAAAAGAAATCAAAACTAAGTTGATAGGAAAAAGTCTGATTCAAATGATTATGCACATAACTTTTAGACAATTTTCAGTATCTCTTGGCTGGTCCTCTATTCCTCTGATATGCTTACGATAAGAATGAATGAAAAGTGACTGAATATTCCAGAGTTATGAAGTTTAAGATGCATCTATAATATTATTACCGAATGCCTGAATGAACAAACAAGTATTATGACTAGTTTATGGCAAGTCCTCGATCTTTAAGAACATTTGGGAAATAAAATTTACAATTTCATAAAATGGGTAAAACGGATGAGGTTTTCCCTATTCAAGTTACCCGGGGAGGGCCAGCCTTTTGACTCAGATGTGCACAGCATCACCGGGTTAATCCCGGTACCGTTTCCGACTCTTCCCTGACATCTCTCAAATGTACACACCTAGCGAGGTTTGAACCGTTAACCTCTTGTGAGGAAACCAAGGACCTTACCACTAGGCGACTTGGTGGTGGTTTATAATTTACAATTACATAAGTTAATTATTTGGCAAATAACAAAAATGAATCTGCACATCCTCACTATACTGTCGTTTCATAAAAAATTAATCCTAACTATAAGTAAAACTTTCATGTTCTGCAATATGCCTCCCCGACAACTGAAACATTTGTGAATATCTAGTTTTAATCACAAATTACTGTCTGTAGCATTTTCCTTACTCCATGTGCTTGTTTCTCAACAAAATGATTGCATGTACAAGTGTCTTGTATAGAGCACCAATCAGCAGACCTTATTTTTTCCTGTTAGTCCTAAATTTCATTACACCAATTTAAATAAATATTAGTACTGAAGTCCATACATATCCTCCAGATGCTCTTAGGCTTTGAAACTAATACTCTGGTGATAGTAAGGACCAGTAGCAGCATTTACTTAAAAATATATGTAGTTGTTAGCTTAAGACAATTAGGACACACTAAAAAAAATGTGATCAGAAACTTGTTTCATACATTCACCATTTATATGAATATATGCTTTGTTATACTACGTAAGTATATATAAATGATTGAGATTCGGCTAGCTAGCTAGCTCTGTTTTGCTGTGTTGCAGAAGGATAAAAATGGAACAAGTCAAATCATCGAAAGAACTAGGACAAGTTGAACAGTTAACTCATGCACTTGAAGGTTAGTGTTTTTTCTAGAGAATTATATATAATAGTTCTGATGTTTATCCGTATGAATGAAATGCTTGCTCATATATTAGGGAAGGACTTAATTGGGGTAGCGCAGACGGGTTATGCTGACAAACTGGAGCATCAATTATGTTTTGTTCCGGCGAGGTACAAGGTAGGATACTCTACAAAACTTAAATTGTATACAAAGGGCTCTAAAAGCAATATTGATTCCCCCCCCCCCCCCCCCCCCCCCCCCCCCCCCCCCCCCCTCCCAACAGGACTGTTATCTTGTACATATTTTGAATGAAATATCGTCCACTTCATCCATGGTTTTTACTCATACATGTAAAGATACCCAACGTGTGGCTTTGATGCTTGGGAACCTTGGCGTAAAAGCAATCCCAATTTCAGGTCAAATGGTTCAGGTATTCATATATTCTGATTGAATTTAATTGTAAGTTTCTCTCGGTATCAATATTATTTGTTGCTTCTACCCTCCGTCCCAAATTATAAGTTCATGTTTCTATTTTTGGTTGTCTCAAAATATTTGTCCACTTTCATATTTCAACAAATCAAAAATTACTTTAGTGGGGAAAAATGATATTTGATTGGTGAATATAGTAGTTAGTGGGAATTTTTTAAACTTTGTTGTGCAAATTGAAAGTTGACTTATAATTTGGGACGGAGGGAGTAATATTTTTCTTTATTTAATGTGTATATTAGGCAGAAAGGCTTGCTGCAGTGAATATGTTCAACTCTGGAGAGTGTAATATTCTTGTCTGCTCAGATGTTGGTAGTAGAGGACTCAATATTCCATCTGTTGGTACTGTCATTAATTATACTATCCCACCAATCCCAGAGGTAAAAACTAATTAATTACGTAATTATTATATGTAGTTGCTAGTACGTACATGATATGAAGAAATTATTTATTTCAGGATTATATTCATCGGGTAGAAAGAACTGGCTTTTCTATCTTGTTAGTGAATCAACACGAAATTGATCCGTATATGGAGATAGAGAGACAACATATTGGTAAGACTGACTAGGTGACTATAAGAGGTAATTTAGCTGACTACCTATCTTTACCAAAAAAAGCTAACCACCTTTTAATTTCACTGATATCAGGAAAAACGTTGCTATCGTGTTATGCCCATGATAAGGAAGCTATGTCACTTGCTGAACGTGTGAAAGAGGCCAACCGATTAGCACTCAAGGTGTCAGATTCTTTGAATTATGTATAAGTAATTTATTATATGTGTGCTTAGTCAAATGGGTTAAGCTCCAACATATTTTGCTCTAAAAGGAAAATGTGCCGAAAATGCGCCAAACCTTGCTTTATTAAAAAGATACCAGAATCCAATCCGCACTTTTCGTCACCCATGTTTGTATAGCATAGTTGTTTCGTACTAACTTACTAACTTGCTTTATTTTATTTTATTTTTTTTATATACAATTTTATTGGAAAATCAAGGAAATGGAATGCAATGAAGAATAAAGGAGATGGGGAGAACAAGAAGTCCAAACGACATTAGATACTTGAATTTTAGCTACTTATTAGATATCACAGATTCTGTTTTGGTTCTTTGTCGATTTGTGCAGATTATTTGTGTTTATCTGATCTTAAAGTTTAACATACAAACATGACCTTATTTGTTCACGGCCTCACGGGCTTATGTTTTTTAATTGAAGTGGATTATCAAGGTAATCTAGTGATTTATGATTGTCTTATATATTTTTGTATTTGTATGTAGATATATATGATTAGTTATTTGTTATGTATTACTGTCATACTGATAACCATATCAAGAACCACCTTAATATGTGGATGTCAGTTATTAACGCAGGACACCATGCGCGGCAATAACATTTTGGGGTGCGTTAAGGTGATTTTAACGCACGTTAACGTGCGTTATTGATGTGGGAGCCCAAGTTAAGGCCACGTTAACGTGACAAGTTAAGCCACTAACGTGGCGTTAAGCCACATTTGATTAAAAAAAAAATACACTTCTGGTCCATGTATTTATGTTTGTGTTTTGACAATTTTGGCCCTTGTAATTCTTAAACGATACTGATTTATTCAAGCACACACGATACGGAATTACAATTACAAACGATACGAGAAAAAAATACAACAGATACGATTTATATAGCTTTGTAATTGTCGATTAGATTTGACTTCTCCTCCCACACTTGCAATACTTGTTCCCTAACCATTTTCAAGGCGACCTGAAGTTGCAAATCTGTTTCATCATTTCCTAATAGAGTTTCTAGCCTGACGCTGATGATTGGATGGTCTTGAGGCATATCACGTAACCTTTCGACCTCAGGAGCATGACTATGCATCTGCATTATACAACGAGTTATCTCACCAAGCAAACTGTTAACCAACTTGAGTTCCTTCTCTTGTTCGTTGCGTAAACGGGAAAGAATAGATTTTTGCACCTCAGCTAGGTTGTTTGACATTTTTTGTGTGTGTGTTAATAGTATTGATATTTGTGTGAGAAAATATAGTTCTGTTAAACTAATTTTTATAGGGGAAAAGTAGCCGTTAAACAAATAGCCGTTGGAAAAGTAGCTGTTAAGCATTTTATTCAAATTAAAAGTTAAACAAACACAAGATACAACACAAACGAAACAGAAAACACAAACGATACATCACATCTTCATGGAATACAAAAGCCATTAACCCATAAACCTGCACCAAGTGGGGTTGAACCTCAAAATCGACCAAACGTGAAAATATTTGAATGTTTTCCCATCATTGCGTTCTTTGAAAACATTCATTGCGTCTTCAACACGAACCCATGGGTCACGTGTAGGCTGCAAATTGTCATGAATTGCATGAAATTGTTGGCATTCAGAGTTCATTCGTGCCCACTTGCTCGTTATCTGGGATTTGCTCCGATGAGGATCGACTGCTTGTTCATTGAACCTTTCTATTACGACTTGCCAAAAAGGTCCTTCGCCGGTATGGAATTCATGAACCACTTGCCACATATCGGCTAGCAAGGTTTCTTCTTCAATATCCCAACGATTTGCCATTGTGTATAATTATGCTGTAGAAATTGAAGTGTGTGTATAATTATATGATAATGTATACTATATATAGGAAAGTTTAAACGTTTAAAATTCAAATTTCAAAATCTGAGCGGGATAAACGTTTAAAATTCAAATTTCAAAAAAAAAAAAAAAAAAAAAAAAACGTGTTTAAATTTGAATATTCAAATTCAAAAGCGGGATTATTTTTAAATGTTTAAATTTCAAATTTTGAAATGTATGGGCGGGATTTATGGGCTTATTTAACACCCTTTGACAGTTCACACAACTCACAAACAATTCTCACACAATTCTAATAAAATTCTCTCAAACAATGTCTCGCAAGGATTTCTCCCAACAATTCCCAACACACCGTGATTTCTCCCAACAATTCCCAACACACCGTGACTTCTCCCAACAATTTCCAAGTCACCATGACTTTGGCCAGCAATTCCCAAGCTCTAGCACGATTGAGAATGCAACTGCACCGGTGAACACTCCATCGGAAGACATCTTTCCGGTATTCACACAGGAAAATTAACCGGTGCCCAATCAACCTGTTGTCCAACAACAACCAGATCAACCGGTGAATAATCTACCGGAGGAAAACCAACCCATTTGGAGAGGGTTGAATGATGAAGAATTTGAAGAACAAAACATGCAAGAATTGTTACGTGTTGAATATGAGGAAGAAATGGAAGCAAGAGCTCGTGAGCAGCGAGCAAAAGCTAAACAGGATCGGCGAAACCATCGAGCACAATGGCGATGGGAAATGGGAAAAGACCGTGTGCCAACGAGTGAGGACGATTCGAGTGCCTCCTATTCGAGTCATGAAGGGTGGGTGTTCGACGATTCGTTCTATTGATTCGCAGTTTTATGTTTAATTATTTTAGTTTTATGTTTAATTATCGTACTTTATGTTTCATGTTTAATGTAACTTGCGTTTGCCTTGCCTTTGTTTAGGTCTCTTCCCCTTAGTTGTAGGCTCTTTGCGTTTGCCTTAGCTGTAGGCCCCGTGCGTTTGCCTTGCCTTCGTTTAGGGCTCTTTCCCTTAGTTGTAGGCCCTTTTGCCCGCTTGCTTGTCCATTGCTCTTTTTTTTTTTTTTTTTTTTTTTTTTTTTTTTTTTTTTTTTGCCTCTTGTCGTTTGTGTGGTGTGCTGCTTTGCTTTGTCTTCTTTTTGTTCCTTGTTTGTTGGCTCATGCGTTTTTGCTTTGTTTGCAGGTCTCTCTTTTTCTATCACTCGCACCTTTGCATTTGCCGGAGGTCTCCTGGAAGCAGTCTCTCTACTCCCAGTTTTGCTGGGGTAAGGGTAGGATCTGCCTACATTCTACCTCCCCCATACCTCGCTTCCGCGGGATTGGGTATTGTTGTTGTTGTTGTTGTTGTAATATAAGTTGTTTTTATTAGTTATTAAATGAAATAATAGTTTTAGTTGAGGGTAGAATTTGAAAATATTTGAGTTAAAGCTGATTTAAGGCTGAGTTATTGTTGTGGTGTTTTTTTCTGAGTTAAAGTTAAAGTGTTAAAGCTGATGTGACGCTGACGTGGCGCTGCGTTAACTTATAACCTGAGTTATTGATGGGCATGCTCTTAGAGGGGAGGGAGTCATAACACCAATTAACACCAACACCACTGCCACGTCAGCGCCACATCACTTTGACACCAAATAACATAACACAAAAAATACCAGGAAATCATAACACCAAATAACACCATTTTCAGGGACCCACCTTTTTTTAAAATAACAATTTACGAATTCTACCCTCAACAATTTTATTCATTAAACATTCAAAACAATTCAGTTATAAAATTAAACATTACAATACGAAATAAAAAAAAACATTACATTAAACAAAACGACATAAAAGAAATTACGAAATAAAATACGAAATGAAAAATACGATAAGTAAATAACTAAAACTATTCGTCATCTACTTCCATAAACTCCTCACGTTCATTCCAAATATGCTCCATAAGCTGCTGTTGGAGATTAAGATGAATATCTTTGTCACGTAATTCCTTATTCCTTCGACGACGCACATCACATCTGTCAATCCATCTGTCTTGCATGTTTCTAGCCGGATTCCTAAACAATGCTCTGTACTCACTTAGAGCATACTTTTGGTCTTTTAAAATCATGTTATACAATATGATGCAAGAATACATGATTCTACGTATCTTGGAAACCTCGTAAGCTCGTGCTGGTTGTTGTATTATTCCCCATCGTCCTTGGAGAACACCGAAAGCACGTTCAACATCTTTTCTTGCACTTTCACGCTTACGGTGAATTAGGTTACGGGTAAACCGGAAAGATGATTCGGCTTCTTCTTCTTGTATTCGTTGGTACTCATAGGCGGCCATAATTGCTAAAGCATCGGCTTCATCTTCCATATCGGCAAGGGTTACATGGGCGGCATAAGTTGGATTCTGATTCATGGCGATTTTTTTTTTTTTTTTTTTTTTTTTTTTTTGGAATATAAGATGGTTATATTTTGTGTTTGCAAATGGGTTAAGAATACCCCATCTATTTATAAAGCTTTAAAAAAAAAGTGCACAATTTTTTTAAAATTATAGCCGTTGTTAAACGGCATATTTTGATTTTTTTTAATTTATTTTTAACTAGCCGTTTGTTTTGTTGGAGGGGGTGTTTGAATTTTTTTATTTTTTTTAAACGTTCCATGCCTAGTAACGTGCGTTGCTATGGCAACGCAGCACCGACACAAAGGAGGGGGGAGCAATGGAAACGCAGTAACGCCGTTGATATGTTGCCACATAGGATATAACGCCTCTCCGGCGTTATTACTCCCTCCCCTCTTACTTTTGTTTTACTGTCGCATTTTAGGAATTTTTGAGAAATGGAGAAACGCCATCTTCTCACTTTCCTTTCTTCAGTAACTTAAAATTCACTCTTTACATTTATGAAGGCCAGCCACGTATATTTCCTGATAAATGTCATAAAGTAAACATCATCATGATCATCATCGTCTCCTAAGTTATTTTTATCTTCCATGTTTCAATTGAATGAGTGTTGTTAGAACAAGTTTGGATCGAATAATTGGATACTACTGTGTGTAAAATGTGTGTGTCATTGAGAGAGAATTGAGAATTTTTCTCTAATGATAATTGATAATGAAGTGAAAATGATCTAGAAATAGTTCTTTACAATTCATTATTACAAATAAACTAACTCCCCTCATTTTATATTTTTCAAAAGGGGAAATTCTACAACTTGATAAGACTAGTCCCTATACTATATAAAGTATACAAGACGATCATTTTATATATCTAACAAATTTGTTGCAAAAAAATTTATGTAAAACAATTCGAAAAACTAGGGTTTAATGTTTTTGGATAGAGATTTTCGAATGAACATAGATCATAGATCATGTGGGTGGGTGGGTGGGTGGGGAAGTTTTTCTTAGATAGGAAAGAAAGTTTCAGACTTGTCTACTAAAGTTATCTATTTTGAAATTTTATGGGTATTCAGCTCCGGAACTAGGAATCGGTTGATCCGAACTGGCGGATCGGTTTGGTTGGGCTCAAACATTTGAGATAAAAAGTGCATTTTCTTTATCGTGTTCAATGACGGTCACAGGTTCAAAAATCTTACTACCTGTTAACGTTTTTGACATTTTTCTCTTATTTATTTATTTATTTTTCAACTTATATTATAAATTTTCTCGACTTTTCATTTACTATTTATAGTATGTTTAACGAGAATTACGTCATCTTTCTAGCATAGGTGTGGATCTTTTTAATGTATTTGTATTTTTTAATTGACAATATTTATTATAGAATGTTTAACTTTTTTTCTGCAATCTTATCATCGTAAATTAATTGATAGTGACACTCTACAAATTAATTGATATATAACTACTTTACGAGATAATGTGCTTGGATGTTTTGTTTTAACACATTATATTTTCTGGTTGTTAGGCTATGTTAGTTTTATGACTCGAATGTTCTATTTTTTGTTTATAAACATTTATGTTTCATTTAGTACGTTTAGGTTTTTTAAAAGTGAAACTGTTTAAAATTCATATTATTAAAACATGTTTTTACATAAAAACAAACAATGTTGATTTTTTAGGCTCAGGCATTTCTGTCTTGAATTCAAATTTATATGTGCGAATTAAATTCATGTTAGAGTTTGATCGAATGATGTGGTGTGTGTGCCACGTGTCACAACATATATGACTTGTGAACTTCCAGTCTTCCATTTCGGTGCGGGAAAATCATGACATCTGAGCTTGCGAAGCCACGTAGACGTGCAACTTGTACGTTATTAGTCAACTTAAGACTAATACGTCACGACTTTCCTATAGCCCATGGAAATCCATAACAAACCTCCACAAATCTTTTTCAAGAGCAAACATTAGTTTACATTCTGTTTTTAGAAGAAAAGTGGGGGACGACTCGACTTTTAAATTTTGGAACAAGCTATGGATTGGAGAACAGTGCTTAAAAGGCACTTTTCTTAGGCTATATCTATTGGATACAAATAATAATTGCACCATTAGTGAAAGATGTATCCAATCAAAGGGAACTTACTCTCAGTTTTGGTCGTAGCTTCGAGCTCCCACAGATGGTCCAGAGGCATCACAATTTAATGCTCTTTTGGTGACTTTGCAACAATTTTCTCCATCCAACTTTCAAGACAAACGGGTTTGTATTCTTGACAACTCTAAAACCTATCAAGTAAGCTCTATGAGAAAATTCATTGAAGAAAAGAGCATGGATATGCCTACTGCTCAAACTCGTTGGAACAAGAATCTACCAATCAAACTCAATGTCTTTACATGGCGTTTGACAAGAGATAGGCTGCCAACCAATTTCAATCTCAATTTACGCGGCATTGATGTGGACTTAACTAGATGCCCGGTATGCGATGAGGCAATCTCTCTGTGGTCCATAGTAGCAACTTGGTGGGGGTTCGCAGACTTCCCTAAAGTTCTTGGAGACTTGATCCAGTGGGGTGATTCGGTTACTTACAACAAGCCCATCAAAGCTTGTTTTGATATGGTGATTCAAACTACGTTATGGACCATATGTAATAACCATATGGAATTACAGGAATAAACTTTGCTTCGACCTAATGCCAACCCGTAAGTACAGTAGAAACTCTATAATATAATACACTTAGGACACCAAAATTTATTAATTAAAAGAGTTATTAATTAATCGATAAATTAATAATTATTAATTTATATATTAATTAATATTTTATTAAGTTATAGTAGAATACTTACTTTACAAACACCTTTCAAGCTTCCACTTAATTATTGTATACAATGCATGTATATCAAATGATGTCGAAGATGTTCTGACTCACCCAGAAGAAAATGTAGTTGTACAGTTGTTGACTGATGAAGAAATTATTGAAAGCGTTATTGGAATTAATAAAGATGATATCGATGAAGAAGATGATGAAAGTTCTACAATGGAGCCCCCTTCGCGAAACGAAGCTATTAAAGCGGCAATCACATTGAACAATTTCTTGTTGAGTTATGAGAAAACAACACAGAAGTTCTTACCATGCTAAGGAAAATTAGAGACGAGATTCAAGGGGAAATTGATTTCAACAAAAAACAAAAGACAATTGAGTCATTTTTCAAGAAACCTTCATAAATCATTCATGTAATATGCTATATATAAGGAATTATTAATTTATATTTTATATGGGGTCTAAAGAAATTATCAAAAAAGTATTATCTTATAATTTTAGCGAATTATTAATTTAGCACCCTATCCCCGAGTCGGGACCGGCAAAAAATATTATCTTAGAGAGTTTATTAAATAATCGAGTATTAATTTATCGAGTTTCTACTGTATATTTTACGAGCTGAGATCAAAATCCTATCACATTATTGGATCCTTAATAGGAATAGAAAACTCAATCCAACATGGATTGATTGGATCAATGATCCTAAAATGGCTTGTAGTCTTGTACCACTTCATTGTAACTTGCTTCTTGTAAACCATCTTTTCTAGCGTCTTAATAGAAAGTTTATATATATATATATATATATATATATATATATATATATATATATATATATATATATATATATATATATATATATAATATGAGGTTTTTTTCAGAACAAAATAAATTGCGAGAACCAATCTTAGCCGTTGATTAATATAATCAATGGGTGAAATTAAAAATGGCATTATTGTAATTAAACACAAATTATTGTGTTATATCAAAAGAGGGTTAGGGGCAATAATGTAATTCAACAAAAATCAAACCACCCATAAAATGTTAAATCTTGGTAACTGTTCATTAAGAGGACGTGGTCACTATGAAACCTAAAAACAAAACACGCTTCTCTTTCATTTTTTAAAGCCGCCACTATCCGGTTTATTGTATCTCTCTCATCTCGCGGTGGTCGCCGGAATAAAATCGATCACATCTACGGCTTCTTTCTATACCGCATTATCGTAATTATCTTCATCAACATTTACAAATTGTGCCACGATCCAATGTTCAATGCTTGCTTAACGAATCAAAAGGTAAGCTATATTTTTTTTGTTAATCTTTGTTGTGTTATATCAAAGGTGGAAGATTTAATTTAACAGTTCTTTAGTCATAAACAATTTTAATACATGTATATGGTTTTTTAATTGTGTATTTACTGTAACCAAATCAAACACTAGACTTTTGTTTAATAATGGTGTATTCTTGTTGCCTTTTTAATTTAGGTAATCTAAATATTTTAATTCGGTATTTGGTCTCATCTGTTGGTTTCATTGTTTTCATGATTTAATCATTTGATGGTTCATTGGAGTTGTAACATTAAGATTAGCTTTTTTAATGATATTTATGGCCACCGATTGTTGTTACCGACATTTGCAAATTAAACAAGACAATCATATACCAAAAAGTGGGATTTGAGATTTATTTACGTATCATCAAACTTTCTATGAATTGTCCACATTTGGTCCTTGTGGTTGCGCTCCATCAGAACAAACACGCTTTCTATGAACATTTAGTTAGGTGTAACATTGAGTTTTTTACTTTACCATAGCACTTTTAAATTTTATTTAACAAAACATAGTAGTTTAAATTTTATTTAATAAAACATAGTACTTTTACAAAAGCATGGTTTTTTTATGTCCATTCACAATAGCCACTCCTTCTTCTCCTCCATGAAGTTTTCAACCATTTGCCAATGGAACATCAGTAGTATAAGTATAATTGTATAAATATCAAATCATTTTCAACTTTATAAGAAGAAACGTCCCTCAAGACATCTTCTTCCAGTTTTATTAGTCGTTTACTAATTTTTAACGTTCAGTGACCCATTAATATCAAATTGTAATACAATAATTAAATCGGGAAAACAAGGAAAGTAGAGGACCAGTAGAGTGAATTTGCCCAATATTTTTTGTATAACTTTCACAAACAATATGTAGAAGTGTAAAACTAATCAAAACACGATGTGTTCAATTAATTTTTTAATGTTATCTTAAGGTTACTTTTCAATTTCATAAGCGAGAGCAAACAAAAGAAACCTGTCGTTTATTAGCAACATACGTTTGTAAAAATACAATGTTTTGTTAAATAAATTTCAAAGTACTATGTTTTGTTAAATAAATTTTAAAAGTACTATAGTCAACTAAAAAACTCGTGTAACATTAGTAATTTTGTCAAGATGGTTTTCATATAAATATTGTTATTCTTTATTGTTGTTTGGAACGAAAATATGCATTTTTGTCAATATGTACATGTAATTCGGTCAATATGCATATGTATTTTTATACAACAGTTCGTTTATAAGATTAAGCACATGTATTTTTATACACTAGTCGGTCAATATGCATATGTATTTGTAAATACACATGTTTTTGGAAACTGTGCACATATGTTATTCGAGGCCGTGCACATACGTTCTAATAAATTTGATGAGAAATTGCAAAGACACATATGTTATTCGAAGCTATGCAAAGTTTAGATTGTCTTTTGATATTGTGTTAGTTTATTTACCAGGAATAGCATATAAGTAAGTGTGTATATGTGTTTTGCTAGATTATGCATATATGTAACACTACTTGTTATGATTAAAAATATGTGTGCAGATTTTATGGGTTCTTGAACTAGGTTAGGAATAAAATTGCACGCCTAAAAGATAAACCAACTGTTAAAGACATTTAATATATGTGCACATGTGCTTTAGAGTGTGTTTTATAGCTGGTATATGTGTGCATATGTGTTTTAAGTTTTGTGCACATATGTTTTTGTTGGGTCACTGAATTCCCAAATCTTTCTCTAACAAGGATTTGAACGTAAAATAACCTAAGTATAAACAAGTCACTGAGTGAACAGTAACTCAGTGAGTCATCTTCAGGATGTTTAGACCGAGCCTAAGAAGAAAGGTTCTCCATTCAGTGAGGCGGAACTCAGTGAAGTGTGATCTAAGCCAAGAAGAAGGTGATGGGTTCAGTGAGGATGACAATAACTCACTGAACCCCATGACTCCTCAACAACTTCATAGTACTGAAGACTGATGACAAAAAGACTGAAGTTTAGGCGGGATTGGGCGGGAAAGTCTGAGCTGCATTATTAAAGTGCTTTATCACTTTAATGTCAAACTTTCCCAAAATGGTTAAAACCAGTCTGTCATCAGAAGGTGCCTTTTGGACTTAACTCAATGAAGGTTCCTTGCCAGAAGAATAATATCTTTCAAGATATTGTTAGGGAAGCTTTATGTCCAATGTATAACTAGTTGTTCTATACTTATGTATAAATAGGAAGCATAAGAGAGGAGTAAAAGTTGACAAGTTTGTGCAATTAATGCAAAGCATTCACAAACCACTTTTACTCCTCCAAAGAACAACACAACCCCTGAGATAGCTCAGTGGGTCCTGAAAGTTGTCACTCAACATCGATTGAGTTTAGTGAGGAGTCCATACAATACTTGTCGTTTTCAATCCCAAGTGTTATTCCACAAACACTTGGGTACGATTCTTTTTGATTAACTTCTAATAAAGAATTAAACGTTGAAAAATATTGTCTCTTATATTTACGTTACTTTATTGTTAATCATTTTATACATCTTTGTTTAAAGTCATACAACTTGGTTACTTTAGCTTTTTAGTTACTGATAACCAAGTAAAAGGGACCAACAAGTGGTATCAGAGCCTCTGATTTGTAAAACTTAAACCTGTTTTCAAAACTTAAGAGTGCTCAAGTTTTTAAAATCAAGATCCCACTATGACTGACATAGATGTTCCCCAGCTTGTCGACAAAAAGGGTGGAAGTTATTCAGCAACTGCCCATCGACTAGAAGCTGGCAAATTTATTAAGTGGAAAAAGCAAATGCTTTGCTACTTAACTGGGATGGAACCATATTACATTAAGTTGATTAATGATGATCCATATGTCCCAACAACTGCCCAAGGTTTAATTAAACCTGAAGCTCAGTGGACCCCAGATGAAAGGAGGGTGGTCAATCAAGACCAGCGCCTGAAAAACATCATTATATCATGCCTTCCTGATGATATAATGGAATCGGTGATCAACTGTCCCACTGCCCAGCAGACATGGACTGACCTGGTTCATAGCTATGAAGGGCCTTCTGATATCAAAGAGAATAGAATCATGGACCTGAAGCTTGAATTCAATACCTTCAGGGCCAAGGATTCTGAAAGTCTCTCTGAGACTTATACTCGATATAAGACCCTCCTGAATGAGCTGACCAATGATGGTGTTATACTGTCAAAACATGAAATCAATGTTGGTTTTGTCAACAGTCTCCCTGAGAAGTGGTTAAACTTCTCTCAGGGATTGAGAAATGTAAACCACATTCAGAACCTTGAGCTCCCTGCCATCTATGGTAAGTTTGTCTATGAAGACAATCTTATCACCAGGAGATACCCTGGTAAAGCTCAGGAGACCAAAAAGGCCTTGACAATTTCACCCATATCAACTGCTTTCTATTCAAAAGGTGTTGTGCAGGATTTTCAGGATGGATCTGATGATGAGGTTGACCAAAGAACCAGTGAGGAGTATCTTAATGATCTTCAAATTGAATTTCATGAAAGAGCACTCCTTGCTAATTCTAAAAGGTTTTTTAAGAAAAACAAATTTCCTTCTAAAGCAAATGATAACACTGAATGCTTTAAATGTGGCAAAATGGGGCATTTTGCTAAAGATTGTTTTTCAAAAACAACCTCAGAACCATCTTTCAAATTTTCAGGAAATAACTCTTTTTCAGGCCCCAGCAAATTTCAACCAAAAATGCTTCAGTCTAGTCAAAGATTTGAAAAAGTACCTCAAATTGACTTTGAAGCCAAGTACAGAAAGGCAAAAGCTAAACTTGCCATTCTTGAATCATCCTCAACAGTCTCTCAGCCTCCTCAGGCTCTAAAGCCTACTCAAGCCAAGAACAAAGGGCTTGTAGCTGAAACATATGACTGGGATGAGGTTGAAGTGTCCTCTGATGATGATGAAGTTCACATCAATGCCCTGATGGCTCTATCAGAAGACAACAAACTTGCTGTGGGGAAGAGTCATGCAAGAAATGGTGAATGGGTCAACATCACTATGAGAAAGGTAAATCTTTTACTTTCTATGGATGATAATGATGATTGGAAATCTTACTTAGATTATATTAATGTTGATCTTAAGTATGTTGAAGAGCAAAGACTTAATTTGTTTTCAAAATTTAACAAACTGAGTTTTGAATTAAATCATTGTAGAGATGAATTACTTGCCTTAAAACAAGCCAAGCTTGAAAGTGTTACACTTCAAATTCAAAACTCTGAACTTGTAAAACAAAATCAAGCTCTTCAGGAAGAACTTAAGAAAGAAAAGGAAATTATTTGGAAATGGACTCAGAAAAACCCCAAACTTTATGAAACACTGAGTCTCTCACCCAGCCCCAAAAAGGCTGGTCTGGGTGATGATCAACTCACTGAAGTTTCTGGGGAGAGTAGCCATTCTACAACTTTTCTATTAACCAACATACTCTCTAGCAAAGAACTAGCTCCCAAACCCAGTGATTGGATTGAAAGAAACAATCCTGATAGTAAATTGCCAAATTTTAACACTGGAAGAATCCTGGAGCCTGAAAGTCAGGCTATCAAGGAGCTGCTAGGAGTCACTGATGAACTTAGTCCTACTGAGTCCATCACTGAGTCTAAGTCTGATTCACCACTCCCTCCACTGAAACAACTTCAGGGAGCAGAACCCAATTCTGACCTTGCACCATTAGTCTTTCAACCACATTCTCCTAAAGAGAAATCAGGATTAGGAAGGACTATTCTGAAAAGACCTACTCCTGAAGAGAAGCCTGAAAGCACTGATTCAAAGGTTGATCAGCTTGCTGAACTTGTCAGGATGCTGAGTGAGAAAATTGAGTCTACTGAGAAAAACTCTGACTCAAAATCAACAAAGCCCTCAGTATCCTCAGGTTCTTCCAAACCAAAAACCACACCCAGACCCTCAGGGAGATGTGAGCTGTGCAATTATCCCAATCACAGCACTGATAAATGCTACAGAGTCCTGTTTTGTATGATATGCAAACAAGAGGACCACTGAACTTGTGATCACATCCCCCACACTGCTTCTTTAAAAGCAAGGGGTCTATACAAAACCCAAGGCTATCAGTATGCCACTCCTTTCAAACAAAGACTGAAGGCTAAGCCTTTCTCTCCATGTCCTCACTGTGGTTTCAATGATCATCTTCCTGATGATTGTATGATGAAAGATTGCTGTGACATCTGTGGAGATCCCTCCCATGAAACCAGGGGACATGACAAAGTGATTCAGTCCAGAAGGAAAAACCAAACCAACACTTCTCAGTCACCTGAGGCATCAACCTCCACAAAATGTAAAACATGTGGAAGCTCAGGTCACACAACTTCAGACCATGATTCACAAACTGAGTTCAAAAAGTCCCTGAGGACTAAGCCCACTAGAAAGTGGGTCAACAAGAAAAACTAACCCAGTTTACTGTTTGTGCAGAAACACATCAAGGATCCTACTTGGCATCTAGACAGTGGGTGCTCCAGAAGTATGACTGGTGTGAAAAGTTTTCTGCACAAATATGTGGAAGAACCAGGACCAAAAGTAGTATTTGGTGATAACTCATCAGCTCCCACTGAAGGTTATGGTTCAGTAAACTGCAATGGTATAGTTTTTACAAGAATAGCTTATGTTAATGGTTTCAAGTACAACCTGATAAGTGTTTCCCAACTATGTAATGCCAAATACATAGTTCAGTTTGATGACAAGAGAGGGACCATCTTTAATGCCAATAAGGAAGTTGTGTTGATTGCCCCTAGGAGGGATGATGTATATGTCCTTGACATGTCATCCCTGACTTAGAATGGGACTTGCCTATTCTCAAAGGCAAGTGAGACAATCAACTGGCTATGGCATAGGAGACTCTCTCACCTCAACTTCAAGAGCATCAACAACCTGGCCAAACAGAACAAAGTTCTGGGCCTTCCATCCCTGGTGTATACCAAAGACAAGCCTTATTCTGCTTGTGAAAAAGGAAAACACCACAGGGCATCATTCAAAACCAAACAAACCTTTTCCATCAAAAGCTGCCTACATCTTCTTCATATGGACCTTTTTGGACCTGACAGTCCAATGTCCATTCACCATGAGAAGTATACTCTGGTCATAGTGGATGAATACTCAAGATGTACTTGGGTTTACTTCCTGACCAAAAAGAGTCAGGCAGCTGAAACAATCACGTCATTTGTCAGAAACATTGAAAATCAAAATGATGTCAAAGTTAAACAGATCAGGACTGACAATGGCACTGAATTCAAAAACCAAGACCTTGAGTATTTTTGTGATGAGAAAGGAATTTCTCAAAATTTCACTTCTCCCTATACTCCTGAACAAAATGGAGTAGCTGAAAGGAGAAATAGAACACTCATTGAGGCAGCAAGAACAATGTTGAATGGCTCAGTCCTCTTAAAACATTTTTCGACTGAGGCAGTTAAAACAGCCTGCTACACTCAAAACAGGTCAATCATTGTGAAAAGGCATAATAAGATTCCTTATGAGATATTCAAAGGAAGGATTCCTGACATCAGTTATTTTCATATATTTGGGTGTCCTGTGTTTATACATAATCACAAGGATCACTTGGGTAAATTTGATGCCAAAGCTGATGATGGATACTTCCTGTGTTATTCCCTGGTTTCTAAAGCCTTCAGGGTGTTCAACACAAGGAGACAACAAACTGAGGAAACTTATCACATTACTGTTGATGAAAGCACTGAATCCATCAGGTTCTCAAATTCCTCAGTAGAAGAAATTGGTATTGATGACTCATCAAGGTATCCTCCTGAGAACAATCCCTCAACCCAATACCAAGCTGATGCTGATGTCTCCTATTACATCATCCCTCACAACCTACCCCAACCACCTATCAGTGAGTTCATAGAAACTCAGCCTGTCTCAAATGAGACTGACACCACTGAACAAAATGTTCAGGAACCCTCAGAACAAATTGTTCCTACAGTAGTCACTGAAGCACATATTGATGAGTTACCTCATGTTCCTGAGTCTGAACCTAATCAGGCTCCTACAAGCTCAAATTCCTATCCCAAACCCCAGGATAGCTGGACTAGATCCAAAATCATTGAGCTTGTGAACATCATTGGTGAACCCACTGAAGGCATGCTCACAAGAAGCAAGGCTGCTAAACTCAAGGCTGCCACTGCCAATATATGTCTTTATGCTGACTATCTCTCAGAGATTGAGCCTAAAAATGTCAAAGAAGCCCTGACTTATGAAAGTTGGGTTCAGGCCATGAGAGATGAATTGGAACAATTTGACAGAAATGATGTCATGACCCTTGTTGAATGCCCCCAGGGTGTTTTAATCATTGGTATGAAATGGGTCTTTAAGAACAAGACCGATGAAAATGGCACAGTCATAAAAAACAAAGCAAGACTGGTTGCCAAAGGATATAATCAACAGGAAGGTATAGACCATGAGGAAACATTTGCACCTGTTGCAAGAATGGAAGCCATCAGGAGCTTCCTTGCCTATGCAACTTACATGAACTTTCAAGTTTACCAAATGGATGTTAAAAGTGCATTCCTGAATGGTAACATCAAAGAAGATGTTTATGTGCAACAGCCTCCTGGTTTCGAAAGTACTGAATACCCCAACCATGTCTACAAGCTTAACAAAGCCCTTTATGGACTGAAACAAGCACCCAGGGCATGGTATGAAACTCTTTCAGCCTTCCTGATCCAAAACAAGTTTGTTAGAGGAAGAATTGACAACACACTGTTCATCTACAGAACAAAGGATGATGTCATTCTTGTCCAAGTATATGTTGATGACATCATCTTTGGCTCAACAAGTTACAAACTTTGCAAACAGTTTGAAAAACTGATGACCACAAAGTTTGAAATGAGCATGATGGGTGAACTCACATACTTTCTTGGACTCCAAATTAAACAAACTGATAAAGGAATATCCATTTTCCAAGAAAAATACCTCAGGAACCTACTGAAGAAGTATGAGCTCACTGACTGCTCTTTAGTAAAAACTCCTATGGTCCCTCCAAACAACCTTGGCCCTGATCTCACTGGAAAATCAGTGAATCAAACTTAATACAGAGGAATGATTGGCTCCTTGATGTACTTATTTGCCTCAAGGCCTGATATCCAATTCTCAGTCTGCCTGTGTGCCAGATACCAGGCTGACCCTAAAGAATCACATCTCACTGCTGTCAAGAGAATCATCAGGTACCTAAAGGGTATTCCAAACCTTAGTTTGTATTACCCAAAATGTTCAGGATTTGATCTCAAAAGGTACACTGACTCTGACTATGCAGGATGCAACATGGATAGGAAAAGTACTTCAGGATCCTGCCAATTTCTTGGTGGTAAACTTGTGTGTTAGAGTACAAAGAAACAACAGTCAGTGGCCATGTCCTCAGCTGAAGCTGAATATATGGCTGCTGCAGGATGTTGTGCAAATGTACTATAGATGAAGAGCCAACTGAGTGACTATGGCATTCAGTATAAGATGGTACATATCTTTTGTGATAATACAAGTGCCATAGCCTTCTCAAACAATCCAGTACTTCATCAAAGAACCAAACACATTGACATCAGATACCACTTCATCAGGGACCATATCTCTAATGGAGAAATTGAACTACATTTCATCCCTACTGAGTATCAGCTAGCTGATATCTTCACTAAACCTTTGGATGAACCCACTTTCACAAGATTGAAAGCTGAACTGGGCATGTTGGACATAGAATCAGGGAACTGATCAAAAATGTTCCAACATGATGTAAATTCTCTAGGTCCCTGATCACACCCTTCCTGAATTTTTTTTTGATAATTCATTCAGGGGGCTCAGGATGAAAAATGGCATTGAATACCCTAACTAAATGCTCTAAGTATTTAGTTAGTTAATGTCCCAGGTAGGTAACTGAATCCTATTAAATATAGGAATATATGTCACTTACACAATTGGCATCCACTCCTTGGGCCCCCACATCTCTCTCACCAAACACCACTGAGCATTAAATGCTTCCTCACACACAAAAGTTGTGATAATTTCTACTCTGCAAAAGTGCATTATTTGCAGAGCCGCACAACTGTTCATCCACGATGTGAGAGAAAATAGGGTAATGGGAATCGTGATATTTAATGCGGATATCAAACCAAAATTATTATGCCGTTTCGGTTAAATAAATTAACTTTTGGTATCCGCAACATCACTACCCTAATTCTCACCCTATAAATACCGCCACAAAAAGGGAACACACACACACGCTTTTAAAATCATAACAAAACTCTTGCAAATCATTTTCAAAACTGCGTGTGTTTCCCTCACTGCTACCCATTTTTTTTCAAAAAAAACCATGCTTTTATCTAAACCAAATGGCTTCTTCTAAGGACATAAAATACGCACCCAATGTGGATTTCCAAATGGAAAGCGTAGACCTTACCAAGAACAACGTGGTGGGGAACTTTGCCTACCCTGAAGGGTACCCTGAATACAGGGATGTGGTGAAGTTCCTTCAGAACTGCTTCCTGACCACCTCATTCACAAAAACCCTCTCAGTCATCTATCATGACTATTTGAGGGAATTTTGGTGCATAGCGGTGGTTGAAAACCTTGATGCGTCAAAAGAGGCCAAAATAAAGTTTACAGTCAAGAATGGAACCAAGTCCCTAACTCTTGACTATAAAACTTTTGTCAAAGCCACAGGCCTTGACTACACCACGACCTTCACTGCCCAACCCTCTGAGAAAAAGGTAAAGGAGGTCTTACTGGAACTGGGACCCTATGACAAAAATCACCCTGAGGTGACACCAGGGTCCCTATTATCCAAAGCCCCTATAATAAAGACCTGGTTCCCAGCTCCCTAGAGGATTCTAATGACTTTTGTCATTCAGGTTCTCTGGGGAAATAAATCCTCTACTGAGCAATTGAACACTACTCAGGCAATGATAGTGTTCTGTCTCATTGAGGGTAAAATGATTGACCTTGGAGAAATCATCTTCAGGGACCTCATAGCAAAGTTAGGGGAGAAGTCTAGGCAAAAACACATGTCATATCCTAGATTTGTTTCCTGTGCCCTACAAGACTTGCTTGGTTCTGAGTATGTTAAGCCTGACATAGCAGGTTTTGAGCCTGATGTCCTACACAAGGCAAATTACTCACGTGACCCTCTTGAGGTTACACCTGTCACCCTGACAATGTATATGCGTTCTGCTATCCAGGGTGACAATAAAGTTTCACCAGTCCCCTCTCCCACCAAGAAGGTAAAGAGGAAGAAGGGACAGGGGTCCAGGAAGGTGGATCAACCCAAGCCACTCGACACTGAGACCTCTGATCCCAAGCCTACCTTAAGGAGGCAACCACAACAGACCTTGACTGCTGACACCATGAGAATAATAACCCAGTCACTAGGCCTGCAATAAAAGCCAACGGAGGGCACTGAGACATCACACTCAGTGTTCTCGGGCATACCCGTTCCCAAAGACTCTACTGTCATAAACAAGACAGTGGAGCCGGAACTAACCAAACCTTCACATCCTGCTAAAGGCTCTAGCAAATCACAACCAGAGTCTTAGGGAGTAAGGGATCCTAAATCCTCGGTGGGGCAGCACTACTCCACTGAGAAGGGGGTCCACAAACAATCACATCCCGCTAAACGCTTGAGTCAATCACAACCCAAGCATCAGGGAGTTCAAGTTCCTAAATCTTCGAAAGGCCAAAACAAGCCTGTTGGAAAGGGGGACATAACCACTCAAGTGCCTGATGAGGACATTCGCAAAACAACGCTTTTGTCCGAGGGCACAAAAACTCAACCCAAAGACTCAGAGGGAAACATACAACCCGCTGATAGGGACACAACATTCACGACTCCTCAGGATGACACTGAGCAAAACCCATCAGTGTCTGAAGGGGTCACGAGGGACAAAGATTCAGAGGGATATAAACCACCCACTGATATGGAACCCATAACCACTCCCGGAGGTATGCATTACTTGGGAACTGGCCTTAAAGACCAGGTAGGTAAAACCCAACCTACCGGATTTGAGGGGTCAGGACCTGGCCAAAACGAAGGCAAATCTTCTTATGAAGAGGAGCCGGATAATCTCCACTTGTTGCAGATTACCTCCATGGTAGATGCTCAGGCTGTCTTATTTTCTGATGATGAATTTAACAGTGACGAGGAAGTCTTCATGGCCGGAGATGATATGGAGGTTGAGGAGACAGTCCCTGAACCTGTTACTCAGTCTCCTCAAACCTCTAACCATGATGAAGATGAAACACATTTCGAGCCGGAAACCTCAGAAGACGCTCAAACTCCTCTCACTGAAAAAGCCTTCAAAAGATTCATCAAGAAAATGACCAATGTTTTGTACAGGGGGTCACTGACGAGGTGTTTGACATGCATACTGAGCAAGCAGTCCACTATCACCTCCTCAAAGATGCTGTTTGTGACAACCGGCAATTTAGGGAGCTATTTTAAAAACCCGCATTACGTTAAAGTTCGTTTATAATTTTTATTTGGAATTTTATTTCACAACGAACTTGTAAGACCTATTTTATGGATAATTATGTTTCTATGATGTTATGGAATTCGTGAATTATTTTCATAATTCATTTTGATATTATGCTCGGTGATGTATTATTAAATTCTCACTGGTACTACGTTGACTCTGGCACTAGGTTTACCTAACGAAAATTTTGTGATTCGTTTCACGAGTCCGACTATATATAATTATTTACGAGATGTTTTTCGAGAGATATTAAAGTTTGAAATGAGTTCGGGTTCGGGCCACATGTTTTACATTCACCCACTTTACCCACTTATACTACTATTACTATTACTATTACTATTACTATTACTATTACTATTACTATTACTATTATTATTTAAAAAAAATATATATATATAAAACTACAAATTGGTCCTTGAGGCCGGTTCACACAAACACACCCACACCCACACCCTCACTTTCACTTCTTTCTCTCTCTCATTTCCTCACCACATCCAACCCTAGCCGCCGCCCCATTCTTCCGGCTATAACCGATGCACCACCGCCCCCACAACAAAACCACCACCACCATCTTAACCCTTATCTTCTCCTCTTTCATTTGATATATAACACGCACCCTAAAATGCGTTCTAACACCACGAAACCTCCATATATCCGATCGGAGTATCATTATTTTCACTAGATCCGCGTGTCTCGAGGTTCAAGAAGGTGAGTATCGATGGTTTGGCACCTTGGGTACCTCGTTATGGTCCTAAGTCCGTGGTAACATGGATTAAATTAATAGGGTTTGATGAAATACGGATTAAAACGTTTGGGAATTAATGGTTTTGACATATATACCCGTTTGGTATCCGGGTTGTGGATGTTTGATTGTTGTCGACTCGTTGACCATGGGCCGTGGCTCACGGCTCATCATGGTTCGAGCCCTATGGCTTGATTTTCTTGTTGGGTTTTGACCTAGTATATTTTTTGTGAGAGCTTGTTATGTTGGTTTTGATTGGTGGCTCATTTTGAACGAGCCTAGCTCTCGTTGTTGTTGGTTATGTGCCGCGACCCAAAGGGGTCCTCATTGGCAGCCTTGTTGTGCTCGTTTGAGCTTTTGCCGAGACCAAGGTGGTCCTTGGTCGAGTCCTCCTTGACTCATAATTGTAGCCGAGACCCAAGTGGGTCACTTGGCTCGGGTTTGACTTGGTAAACCGACCCGAAAATTGACCTTGTTGATATTTATTTCTTGTTATGTTTTATGGACTTAACTTGTTATTGTTGTGGCACTTTATTTTTCGGCCGAATGCTTTTGATGAGTCGAGACCTTTTGTGGTCTCGACAATGGAATTATTGTGATATTGAGGAGTTGTTGACGAATTGGGACGTTGGGGACCGATTGTGAGACGGTCACTTAGATTGACGGAGATAGGTTAGTCGGGTGCCGTAGTCGGACCCTATTGTTGTAGCACGTGGATTGGGTTTGATTTGGACGGAGATGTATTATTTTTATGACATTTACGAATTACTTTGGACTTGGACAATGAGCCGAGAGTCATGACTCGGACATGTGACCATTTCGTATGACTCGATAACTATTACTATTAAAACATAAATAATAAAACTCGTAATAATAATTATTGATAATATAAACGTTTATATGAATATATAGACGTGAATAACGGATATATAATTATATAGGTGCGTATATTAATAATAATAATAATCATGAGTCGTATTATAAATAATACAACTAGATATATATTAGGCTACGAAAGTGGCGCAATATTATTGAACGTATTATTATTATAAAGAAATTATGATAAAACGAGGAATTCTCGACAATTACCAAATATTAAATAAAAATGTCATTTTATATAATAAATAAACTTATCGAGTTATGCGGAGTCGTTGTCACTCGAGTCCAGGTAAGTTTTATTTGTGATTTTCGTGTTGTCACGAATATATGACGATTAATATAAACGTTTTCTATAACTAAATAACCACTTAACTGTAGGGTTGAATCGGGTTATTTGGCTATATGAAATGAATATATTAATGGGCATCGTATCCTACGACGCCCATAGGTTGTGGTATATGTAAAGTGTAATAAATTGCGAGTGTATATATCGGAAAATCTGGCCAATTTGACGATATATATGAGGAATTTATTAAACTATGATATCTACCATATAGTATTTATGTGCTATGTGCTTTAGGATGGGGTGTAATCTTGGAACGGTATGTTACGTAAATAAATATGAGGATTATCAAATCGACGGATTTGATAAGTTTCGGCGATTTATTTAAATGATATATTGGGCTAATGTTAGATCCATAGTTATTTTATTATTCTTTGTGTGACCTTTTGGTTTGTTTTGTGTCGACCCACCACCCGTATGGATACCAAACGTAAATACACCAAACTAATACGAAATGGATTTTCGGAAGTAAAACGGATTCTCGTCCAGGTTTGGGAATATTTTGAATTTGAGGAAATGATTTCTGAACGAGTTAATATTGTTAGGTCGTGCCGAGTCCGTAGTTGCTGTTTCGTGAGTTACTATACATCTTATTTCTACCGACTTCTTCTTGCTATTTTCTGGACTTGAGGTGAGTCATAGCCCAATTTTACTCTTGAACTATGTTTTCAATACTTGGGGTGAGAAACGTGCAAATTATTTTATGTGGACTATTATCGCTTTTATATTCTTTTCAAAACTTGCTATGCGTATGGACTAGGATGTATTGTCAGCTTTAGTCACACATTTTTTGTGTACTATTCAAGGTTGGCTTATTTGGTTATTGATGGATTGTCAGCTTTAGTCACATATTTGTTGTGTGTACTATTCAAGGTTGGCTTATTTGGTTATTGGTGGATTGTCAGCTTTAGTCACATATTTGTTGTGTGTACTATTCAAGGTTGGCTTATTTGGATTGTCAGCTTTAGTCACACGGTTTCGTGTGTACTATTCAAGGTTGGCTTATTTAGATACTATAGTGTGCACCTATAGGTTATTAATACTTCGGAGGTTATCCGAGTATTTATTGGTATTGCTGGGGTTACCCGAATATCTATGTTAGAACGGAGGGTATCCGTGTGTTATGTTGGAGCGGAGGTTATCCGCAAGCTTTTAGCGAATCCTTAGTCTAGCTAGCAAGCGTTTTGCGTATATGTCCACTATATTGTTAGATGAATTTAAACCTATGATCTCACCAGCGAAAGCTGACTTTTAGCACATTTTCTCAGGTAATTAAGTGATGATACGGATGCTTGGAATGGAAGGCTCGGCCAAGGCTCATGGTTTATGGATCTATTCTTCTAAACTCTGATAATAAATTTTGGACCTACTGTTATGTTATTTTGGGCCTGACTCTGAATGATGTTGAGATAAATGTAAACGTTAAAACCCCGTTTTGGTTGTGTTTTTATTATGTTTACTTTATCTCGTTCTATATTGTCTTGTGTTGGATACCAATCCCCGTAGCACCCCGAAAACTTGTTGAGTCTTCCGCTGTACCAAATTTTGGGGGTGTTACAGATTGGTATCAGAGCCAAGGTTATAGAGAACTAGGTAAATAAACGCCTAAACTATAACCGTATTTTTATAGAAAATGATCCTTGACCACCGCCCGCCAGCCCGCCAAGCCGAAGCATCTTTTATTATTTGAGGTATTATGAGATATTTGAGATGATTGTTAGATTTGGGGTTTATTGAGATGATTTGAGGTTTACGGATTTTAGTAATAAGATGGCGTTTTCGAGGAATTATATGGTCTATATGTTTTATAAACATTTTAGTAATGCGGTGTTTGAAACTCTTTTTATTGAGATTATATGATTGAATTGTTTGATGAGGATTTTTGGTATGGTATTTTGAGTTGTGATTTAGTTGTTTTGAAACACTTACACCTACCCTACGCCGTTGTCACAGACCATGGCCTCCCATATGCCCGATGTTGTCGAGGATATTCCTACTGCACCGGTTTTACCTGCACAGTTCACTATGGCATCTGATGACCCTTACCAGATGGCCATGCTTTCAGCTACTGTACCGCAGGCAGCTTCTACTTCAGCACCACCTGCTGCATCTACGCAGGGACCCTCATCTTCTCTAGGGCTCCCTGGTACATCGAGGCAGCTTACTCTTCATCAGGCTTTGGCTCGTGTGGCCCCACGCTTTGCCCATCGAGCTACGGCACGCATGTCGGTACGCCCTACTCCATCACCGTTACAGATTGATGCTCACTCTCTTTTGTCTGAGGCGCCACCCACATCATTGCGTCGTCGTCCTAGATCACCTACCACATCTCCACATGGTTCACCTGTTAGGAGACGACGATTGATGAGGTACTCTTCCGATGAGGATGAGGAGGAGTACGAGAGTGAGGATGAGGCTGATGACCCTGAGGAGGAGGATGACCCTCAGGAGGCCGAGCAGGGTGATGATGATGACCCTGAGGAGGAGGACGACCCTCAGGAGGATGAGATGCCTGATGATGATGAGGTGTTAGTACCACCAGCTCAGGCTGAGGAGCCTGATTCACCTGTACATCCGATTGAGCCTGATTCACCTGATCATCCGTTTTTGGTTGAGTTGCCACCTGGCAGTCCCGATGGGTCGGATGCATCTTCTGAGGTTTCTGCTGAGCATGCAGAGTTAGGTGAGATTGGCAGGTTATGGGCTCGGATTACTGAGCTTGGTGAGAGAGTTGCACGTGTATCTGATCGACTTGAGAGAGTTATTGGAGAGTTTTTAGCGGATTTGAGAGTTGACATGACTGTCGTTGTGGGCAGGACTACTGAGCTGAGGAGAGTTTTGATGGAGGTCCACGAGCATATCGATAGTTTGCAGCGAGGATTTGTTACTGCTCGAGAGGCCGACCGCAAGCTATGGCAAAGGAATGCCGAGCTAGAGAAGGAGGTGGCTGACCTCAAGAGAGACCGAGACACCCATAGCGTGGAGCTAGGATCGTTATGGAGGGATCTTGATGGCTTGAGGCAGGAGTTGAGGAGCCTCCGCCAGCAGCGTGGCTAGTTGCTTGGGTTATATTGTCTGGTTGCTTTCTTAACCGAGGAGTGTTCGGTTAGAAAAGCTAGTTATCATATTTTGATGTATTTTGTTCAGTATTCGTCTCTTTTGGAACGATTAGTATGTTTTGTGTTACCCAGTAGTTGGAACGATATTAGATCGCTATTGTATGGTTGATGGTTATTAGTATATGGTATTACGTGATTTTGGGTATTGTGGAAATTGAGTCCTTATCCGTTTTATTGATGTTTCATGGTGTATTGTTGCTATTTATTCCATGACTTGGCTTCGTTGAATTGTTTTGTTGAGCATATTGATAAGTTCTATTGGAGACTCATGAACTTGTATGATGTTACAGATCAATGGCACCACGACGAAACCCTGTTAGGGCTACCAGAACTGGTCCGGCTGTGACTACTCCTGGTCGCCGAGGACGCCGACCTACTCGAAATGTTGAAACCCCTACTCCTGACAACCTGGACACTACTAACCACAACAACAGGAATCAAAATGTTGATGTTCAGGGAGACAATGATCATGTTCCACTTAATGCACCTACTGTGGATCAAGCAATGATCAACCAACTTGTGGAACAAAGAGTTGCTGAACTACTAGCTGAGTCAAATCATTCCAACAATTCTGCTGGAACTTCTCCACCTGGTCGTGCTAATGGATGTCAATACAAGGAGTTCAAGATTTGTGGACCCATTGAGTTTGGTGGAACTGAAGGAGTGGTTTACTTAGTCAGATGGATTGAGAAGACTGAGTCAGTGTTCAATGTCAGTGGTTGTGCGGAGAATGCGAAGGTAAAGTTTGCTTCTTTTACTTTCAAGGATGAAGCTTTAACTTAGTGGAACAATTACCGAAATTCAGTTGGGAGTGATGTAGCTTATGCCATGACTTGGGAGCAATTTAAGTCCTTGCTGATTCAGACTTATTGCCCAAGGAATGAGGTCAAGAAGCTAGAGATTGAGTTTTGGAACCACAAGGTGAAAGGTAATGACATGGCGACTTACAATCGTCGTTACCAGGAATTGGCCTTGCTTTGCCCAGATATGGTGAAAACCGAGACTCAAAAGATCGAGAGGTATACTGATGGGTTGCCTGTAACTACGAGGAACGATGTGATTTCTGCTAGGCCTGCAAACATCCATGAGGCAATCACTATTGCTCAACAACTTATGGATTCGTTGGAGTTGGAAAGAGCTGATAAGGAGAAGAATGGAAAGAGAAAGAGAGACCAGCACTCTAAGAGTAATGATCACCGAAGCAAGAGACAAGCTAAGGCTTATGCTATTGGGAATGGAGATAAGAAGAATCAAAACGGTGATGCACCCAAGTGTGATCGTTGCCACCAGCATCATACTGGATGGTGTAGTGTGAAATGCCAGAACTGCTCAAGGAAAGGACACACAGCTAAGGATTGTAAAGCTCGACCTCTTGCTATGGTTCAGGCTGCTCCTGAGATGAGAAACAAGGCAGATGTTACTTGTTATGGGTGTGGAAAGAAGGGACACTATATGAATGAGTGTAGAGAATCGTGGAACCGTGGAAATCAAGGCTCGGGTGGTAATGGGTACAATCATGGAAACCGTGGAGCTGGAGGAAACCGTGGACGACAAGATAATGGGGACCAACGTGTGGAAGCTGGAGCTGCTCAGGGAAGAGTGTATGCACTCGGGAACGAGAGAGGAGAAGATCCGAACGTCGTTACTGGTACGTTCCTTCTCAATAATCGTTATGCTTCCATACTATTCGATACTGGTGCCGATAGGAGTTTTGTGTCCACAACGTTTGCACCCTTACTAGAGAAAACCCCGATGGCCTTAGGAATTGGATATGATATTGAGTTAGCTAATGGGAATATAGAAAGGATTAATACCATCATTCGTGGTTGTACGCTAAATTTCTTGAACCACCCTTTCAACATAGATCTTCTACCCGTCACGTTAGGAAGTTTTGATGTCATCATTGGTATGGATTGGTTGTCGAAGTATCGTGCTCACATACTCTGCGATGAGAAGATCGTGCGTGTACCTTACGGAAAGGAGATCCTAGATATATTAGGAGATCAAAAGTATTCTAGGAGCCCATCCCGATTAGCAGTGATTTCCTGCACTAAGTTACCAAAGCTAATGGAGAAGGGATGTTACCTTTTCTTAGCTCAAATTTCTGAGAAAGGAGGGACGGAGAAAAAGGAAAGGTGCATTGGAGATGTGCCTATAGTTCGTGATTTTCCTGATGTGTTTCCCGATGATTTGCCGGGAATCCCGCCGACTAGACAAGTGGAGTTTCAGATTGAGTTGATACCTGGTGCTGCACCTGTAGCACGAGCGCCTTATCGTCTTGCACTTACCGAGCTAGAAGAGTTGTCAAAACAATTGGCGGAGTTAGCCGAAAAAGGATTCATAAGACCAAGTTCTTCACCTTGGGGAGCCCCAGTCTTATTTGTGAAGAAGAAGGATGGATCGTTCCGTATGTGCATTGATTACCGAGAGTTGAACAAGTTAACGGTGAAGAATAGATATCCGTTACCTAGGATCGATGACTTGTTCGATCAACTCCAAGGATCGAGTGTGTACTCGAAGATCGATTTGAGATCGGGATATCATCAACTTCGAGTTCGCGAGGAAGACATTCCGAAAACGGCTTTCAGAACCCGTTACGGGCATTACGAGTTTCAGGTGATGCCGTTTGGGTTGACTAACGCACCGGCAATATTCATGGACCTCATGAATCGGGTGTGTAAGCCTTACTTAGATAAGTTCGTGATTGTATTCATCGATGACATACTGATTTATTCAAAGAGTGAGAAGGAACATGAGGAGCATCTAAGACTTATCTTAGAATTGCTCAGGAAGGAGAAACTCTATGCCAAGTTTTCGAAATGCGAATTCTGGATTTCGACGGTACAATTTTTGGGTCATGTGATTGATAGACAAGGAGTCCATGTGGATCCTGCTAAGATTAAGGCGATAAAAGATTGGGCTGCACCTACAACCCCAACCGAAGTTCGTCAATTTTTGGGTTTGGCTGGTTATTACCGAAGATTCATTGAGGGATTTTCGAAGATAGCTAAACCATTGACAAGTTGACTCAAAAGAGTGTTACGTATGAATGGGGAGATAAAGAAGAGGAAGCGTTTCAATTGCTTAAGAAGATGTTGTGTAGTGCTCCTATCTTAGCGTTACCGGAGGGTAACGAGGATTTCGTCGTCTATTGTGATGCCTCACATAAAGGATTGGGAGCCGTATTAATGCAACGAGAGAAGGTGATAGCTTATGCTTCCCGACAGCTCAAAAAGCATGAGAAAAACTACACCACCCATGATTTGGAGTTAGGTGTTGTGGTTTTCGCCTTAAGAATATGGAGACATTACTTATACGGAACCAAGTGTATTGTATTTACTGACCATAAAAGTCTATAACACATCTTGAATCAAAAAGAGCTCAATATGAGACAACGACGTTGGATTGAATTGCTAAGCGATTATGATTGTGAAATTCGCTACCATCCTGGTAAAGCAAACGTTGTCGCTGATGCTCTTAGTCGAAAGGAAAGAATACCACCGTTACGAGTTAGGTCATTGGGAATGACTATCGTATCGCCATTACCGTCTCAAATATTTGAAGTTCAAACGGAAGCGTTGAAAGCAGAAAACAGATCTGCCGAGAATATATTTGGGATGGCTGAGAATGAGAAAGGATTTGTTAAGCGTTCTGATGGATTGTTATGTTTTGGAGATCGGATTTGGGTACCTTTGTATGGAGGAATTCGGGAGTTGATTATGCATGAGTCGCATAAGTCAAGGTACTCTATTCATCCTGGGTCCGACAAGATGTACCAGGATCTTAAGAAGTTCTATTGGTGGCCAAATATGAAGGCAGATATAGCATCGTACGTTAGTAAGTGCTTGACATGTGCTAAGGTTAAAGCCGAACACCAGAGACCGTCAGGATTACTAACGCAACCAGAACTTCCAGTCTGGAAATAGGAGCGGATTACTATGGACTTCATTACCAAATTACCGAAGACAGCTAGCGGTGGTGATGCTATCTGGGTAATAGTGGATCGTCTGACAAAGTCTGCTCATTTCCTGGCAATTAGTGAAGACGATAGTGTGGATAAACTTGCGAGGTTATATGTGAAGGAAATTATTTCGCGTCATGGAGTCCCGATATCTATTATTTCGGATTGCGATAGTCGCTTTACGTCAGCTTTGTGGCGATCACTTCAAACGGCTTTGGGGACGAGACTTGATATAAGTACTGCATATCATCCCCAAACCGATGGTCAAAGTGAGAGGGCCATTCAGACATTGGAGGATATGCTTCGTGCATGCATCATAGACTTTGGTAAAGGCTGGGAGAAGTATTTACCCCTTGCGGAATTCTCCTATAATAATAGTTACCACACAAGTCTTAAGGCTGCACCATTCGAAGCTTTGTATGGCAGGAAGTGTCGTTCGCCTATTGGTTGGGCAGAAGTTGGAGATAGCCAACTCACAGGCCCTGAACTTATCTTGGAAACTACTGAGAAAGTAGCTCGGATTCGTTATCGGTTGCAAGCAGCCAGAGATAGGCAGAAAAGTTACGCCGATCAGAGACGTAAACCCTTAGAGTTCCAGGTGGGAGACAAAGTGATGCTGAAAGTCTCGCCTTGGAAGGGTGTGATACGTTTCGGGAAACGTGGTAAACTCAACCCACGCTACATTGGACCATTTCTTATTTTAGAAAGAGTTGGGCCCGTGGCTTATAGGTTGGAATTACCACATGAACTGAGTAAAGTTCACGACGTGTTCCACGTTAGTAATTTGAAGAAATGCCTTTCCGATGAGATGCCTGTCATTCCAATGAAGGATATTCGTGTTGATGAGAAATTGAACTTCGTGGAAGAGCCAATGGAGATTTTAGATCGTGAAGTTAAACGACTCAAGCGAAGTCGCATTCCGCTCATCAAGGTTCGTTGGAATTCCCGACATGGACCAGAATTTACGTGGGAACGTGAGGATGAGTTCCGGAAGAGATATCCGAAGCTTTTCACTTCGTAGAGGAATTTTTCCGAGTGAAACCCGGGACGGGTTTCTTCTGAGACTGGGAGGATGTGACAACCGGCAATTTAGGGAGCTATTTTAAAAACCCGCATTACGTTAAAGTTCGTTTATAATTTTTATTTGGAATTTTATTTCATAACGAACTTGTAAGACCTATTTTATGGATAATTATGTTTCTATGATGTTATGGAATTCGTGAATTATTTTCATAATTCATTTTGATATTATGCTCGGTGATGTATTCTTAAATTCTCACTGGTACTACGTTGACTCAGGCACTAGGTTTACCTAACGAAAATTTTGTGATTCGTTTCACGAGTCCGACTATATATAATTATTTACGAGATGTTTTTCGAGAGATATTAAAGTTTGAAATGAGTTCGGGTTCGGGCCACATGTTTTACATTCACCCACTTTACCCACTTATACTACTAGTAATAATATTATTATTATTATTATTATTATTATTATTATTATTATTATTATTATTATTATTATTATTATTATTATTATTATTTAAAAAATATATATATATATATATAAAACTACAAATTGGTCCTTGAGGCCGGTTCACACAAACACACCCACACCCTCACCTTCACTTCTTTCTCTCTCTCATTTCCTCACCACATCCAACCCTAGCCGCCGCCCCCTTCTTCTGGCTATAACCGACGCACCACCGCCCCCACAACAAAACCACCACCACCATCTTAACCCTTATCTTCTCCTCTTTCATTTGATATATAACACGCGCCCTAAAATGCGTTCTAACACCACGAAACCTCCATAGATCCGATCGGAGTATCATTGTTTTCACTAGATCCGCGTGTCTCGAGGTTCAAGAAGGTGAGTATCGATGGTTTGGCACCTTGGGTACCTCGTTATGGTCCTAAGTCCGTGGTAACATGGATTAAATTAATGGGGTTTGATGAAATACGGATTAAAACGTTTGGGAATTAATGGTTTTGACATATATACCCGTTTGGTATCTGGGTTGTGGATGTTTGATTGTTGTCGATTCGTTGACCATGGGCCGTGGCTCACGGCTCATCATGGTTCGAGCCCTATGGCTTGATTTTCTTGTTGGGTTTTGACCTAGTATATTTTTTGTGAGAGCTTGTTATGTTGGTTTTGATTGGTGGCTCATTTTGAACGAGCCTAGCTCTCGTTGTTGTTGGTTATGTGCCGCGACCCAAAGGGGTCCTCATTGGCAACCTTGTTGTGCTCGTTTGAGCTTTTGCCGAGACCAAGGTGGTCCTTGGTCGAGTCCTCCTTGACTCATAATTGTAGCCGAGACCCAAGTGGGTCACTTGGCTCGGGTTTGGCTTGGTAAACCGACCCCAAAATTGACCTTGTTGATATTTATTTCTTGTTATGTTTTATGGACTTAACTTGTTATTGTTGTGACACTTTATTTTTCGGCCGAATGCTTTTGATGAGTCGAGACCTTTTGTGGTCTCGACCATGGAATTATTGTGATATTGAGGAGTTGTTGACGAATTGGGACGTTGGGGACCGATTGTGAGACGGTCACTTAGATTGACGGAGATAGGTTAGTCGGGTGCCGTAGTCGGACCCTATTGTTGTAGCACGTGGATTGGGTTTGATTTGGACGGAGATGTATTATTTTTATTACATTTACGAATTACTTTGGACTTGGACAATGAGCCGAGAGTCATGACTCGGACATGTGACCATTTCGTATGACTCGATAACTATTACTATTAAAACATAAATAATAAAACTCGTAATAATAATTATTGATAATATAAACGTTTATATGAATATATAGACGTGAATAACGGATATATAATTATATAGGCGCGTATATTAATAATAATAATAATCACGAGTCGTATTATAAATAATACAACTAGATATATATTAGGCTACGAAAGTGGCGTAATATTATTGAACGTATTATTATTATAAAGAAATTATGATTAAACGAGGAATTCTCGACAATTACCAAATATTAAATAAAAATGTCATTTTATATAATAAATAAACTTATCGAGTTATGCGGAGTCGTTGTCACTCGAGTCCAGGTAAGTTTTATTTGTGATTTTCGTATTGTCACGGATATATGACGATTAATATAAACGTTTTCTATAACTAAATAACCACTTAACTGTAGGGTTGAATCGGGTTATTTGGCTATATGAAATGAATATATTAATGGGTATCGTATCCTACGACGCCCATAGGTTGTGGTATATGTAAAGTGTAATAAATTGCGAGTGTATATATCGGGAAATCTGGCCAATTTGACGATATATATGAGGAATTTATTAAACTATGATATCTACCATATAGTATTTATGTGCTATGTGCTTTAGGATGGGGTGTAATCTTGGAACGGTATGTTACGTAAATAAATATGAGGATTATCAAATCGACGGATTTGATAAGCTTCGGCGATTTATTTAAATGATATATTGGGCTAATGTTAGATTCATAGTTATTTTATTATTCTTTGTGTGACCTTTTGGTTTGTTTTGTGTCGACCCACCACCCGTATGGATACCAAACGTAAATACACCAAACTAATACGAAATGGATTTTCGGAAATAAAACGGATTCTCGTCCAAGTTTGGGAATATTTTGAATTTGAGGAAATGATTTCTGAACGAGTTAATATTGTTAGGTCGTGCCGAGTCCGTAGTTGCTGTTTCGTGAGTTACTATACATCTTATTTCTACCGACTTCTTCTTGCTATTTTCTGGACTTGAGGTGAGTCATAGCCCCAGTTTTACTCTTGAACTATGTTTTCAATACTTGGGGTGAGAAACGTGCAAATTATTTTATGTGGACTATTATCGCTTTTATATTCTTTTCAAAACTTGCTATGCGTATGGACTAGGATGTATTGTCAGCTTTAGTCACACATTTTTTGTGTACTATTCAAGGTTGGCTTATTTGGTTATTGATGGATTGTCAGGTTTAGTCACATATTTGTTGTGTGTACTATTCAAGATTGGCTTATTTGGTTATTGATGGATTGTCAGCTTTAGTCACATATTTGTTGTGTGTACTATTCAAGGTTGGCTTATTTGGTTATTGGTGGATTGTCAGCTTTAGTCACATATTTGTTGTGTGTACTATTTAAGGTTGGCTTATTTGGATTGTCAGCTTTAGTCACACGGTTTCGTGTGTACTATTCAAGGTTGGCTTATTTAGATACTATAGTGTGCACCTATAGGTTATTAATACTTCGGAGGTTATCCGAGTATTTATTGGTATTGCGGGGGTTACCCGAATATCTATGTTAGAACGGAGGGTATCCGTGTGTTATGTTGGAGCGGAGGTTATCCGCAGGCTTTTAGCGAATCCTTAGTCTAGCTAGCAAGCGTTTTGCGTATATGTCCAATATATTGTTAGATGAATTTAAACCTATGATCTCACCAGCGAAAGCTAACTTTTAGCACGTTTTCTCAGGTAATTAAGTGATGATACAGATGCTTGGAATGGAAGGCTCGGCCAAGGCTCATGGTTTATGGATCTATTCTTCTAAACTCTGATAATAAATTTTGGACCTACTGTTATGTTATTTTGGGCCTGACTCTGAATGATGTTGGGATAAATGTAAACGTTAAAACCCCGTTTTGGTTGTGTTTTTATTATGTTTACTTTATCTCGTTCTATATTGTCTTGTGTTGGATACCAATCCCCGTAGCACCCCGAAAACTTGTTGAGTCTTCCGCTGTACCAAATTTTGGGGGTGTTACACTGTTGAAGAATACAATGATGATGTCAGGGAGCAAAATTCCAGTGTCACCTACTCCCTGACACAAATGACTTCTCGCATCAACTCATTTTTGGAATCCCTTAAAGAATTGACTACCGGGGTTAAGTCGGTTCAAGAATCAGTCAAGGATGATCCTGAGCTCAACAAGAAACTTCTTCAGGCATCTGAGACGTACCAGGTAAACTCGGTGGCTCTTACTGAGTTACTTGGTTTGATAAAGGATTCCAATGTTCAGAATCTCAGCTCCACGGTGAAGTCTCTCAAGTCTTCCTTCACTCAGTTGGAAGCATCAGTGACAGCTCAATCCCTGAAGTCCACTTCTCTGGCTTGGACAATGGGATCCAGAATGACTGCCCTTGAAAACTCTCAGGCTGCACTTGACTCCAAGGTATCTATCATCCATCAGGATACTGCGGAGATCAAGTCAATGATGACGGAAATGTTTCAAGTCTTCAAGGGTACCTCTACTTCATCTTCAGTAACTCCAACACTTGCCATCACTGCAGCTCCGGCAATTGTTGAGGGGGAGAATGTTCCTGAAAACCCTATTACTGATGAACAAGAAGCTGGACAGCCCTCTCACACTAAGGGGGAGCATGTCACTGAAGCCACACCAATCACCGAAGTTCCACCTCAATAGGAACCAGCCTCTTCCACTCTCATTCAGGACAGAGGAAAAAGTATTGCCACCACCTCTGAACCTACAACTGTGCTCCAGCCTGCCTCCACAATGATTAGAGTTGATCCTGATGAACCAATCAGGGTCCCGTATATAATCAATGGAAAAGTCTATCAACTCACCCACGACCAAATACAAGCCCACATGGAAAGAGTTGAGAAATTGACAAAGGTAGCTGAAGAAGAGAGATTAAGCAAGCCTGAACTGATACAGGTTGTTCATGAGGAAGCTGAAAAGATTGGTCTGGATACTGAGGCACTAGCAAATGAGCAAGCTGGTGCAGCCTTTAAAAAGGCTCAGGAAGAAGAGATGAATGCTCTTAAAAGGGAAAGGGAAGCAAAGCTGAAAAGGGATGCTCAAATCAGAAAGACCAGGGTTGAAAGATATCATTGGGTGATGAAGGAAAGGTTGAAGCCTGAAACCATCAGTGACATTAAAATCCACAGGAACACCAAACCCGCAGTGGTCACAGTCTTCAGGGGGGCTGATAAAAGATTTATTGACATTCATAAACCATTCAAATTTGCTGACTTTGGGATTACTGAACTTGATGAACTCCGTCCCATCATTGCCAAGAAAAACAATGCTGTAGTACACGACCTTCTCAAGTCACTGAAAGAAAGGTATGACAGACTGAGAGCAATGCCTGAAGCCCTCAATATTCCCTCACTTCTTCCTGCTCCAACAACAGGAACTGCTCCATCAAAAGCCACCAGGAGAAAAAGGAAGCACATTGAATCCGAGCCTGAGATCAAGGTCCCAGGATTGGATTGTGACAGGTCCATTCCTGAAGGAATCTCCTTCATGAACAACGTTGTGTTTGAAAACCCTGAAAGAGGTCTATGCTTTATGGATGAATATGGAGACCCTGCTTTCCAAAGATGGTCCGATATGGACAGGGCAGGGGTCAAGGCAATGTTAACGTACCTGATGATAGCTTCTCCTGTAAGATGTGCTGAAAACCAAAGGTTCTGTCAGGACCTTAGGGCCATGATTGAGGAGCATCCTGAGAAACACCTGCTGAGATCAAAGAAAGCTAAGCTTGAGGCACTTGGCTATCATCTGAACCTCTGATCTGCAACAACTATCTTTATTTTGTTTGTAATTTGTAGGATAATGTAATAGCTATGAATAAACTGATGTTTTTGTTTAAAAGTTATGTCTTACTTACAATTACAACAAACATTCAGCAAGAGAAGGAGTACCCTGACAACTCATGCTGAATCAAGAAACACTTAGGCTATTTGTATGTTCAAATAGGGGGAGATTGTTGGGTCACTGAATTCCCAAATCTTTCTCTAACAAGGATTTGAACGTAAAATAACCTAAGTATAAACAAGTCACTGAGTGAACAGTAACTCAGTGAGTCATCTTCAGGATGCTTAGACCGAGCCTAAGAAGAAAGGTTCTCCATTCAGTGAGGCGGAACTCAGTGAAGTGTGATCTAAGCCAAGAAGAAGGTGATGGGTTCAGTGAGGATAACAATAACTCACTGAACCCCATGACTCCTCAACAACTTCATAGTACTGAAGACTGATGACAAAAAGACTGAAGTTTAGGCGGGACTGGGCGGGAAATTCTGAGCTGCATTATTAAAGTGCTTTATCACTTTAATGTCAAACTTTCCCAAAATGGTTAAAACCAGTCTGTCATCAGAAAGTGCCTTTTGGACTCAATGAAGGTTTCTTGCCAGAAGAATAATATCTTTCAAGATATTGTTAGGGAAGCTTTATGTCCAATGTATAACTAGTTGTTCTATACTTGTGTATAAATAGGAAGCATAAGAGAGGAGCAAAAGTTGACAAGTTTGTGCAATTAATGCAAAGCATTCACAAACCACTTTTACTCCTCCAAAGAACAACACAACCCCTAAGATAGCTCAGTGGGTCCTGAAAGTTGTCACTCAACATCGATTGAGTTTAGTGAGGAGTCCATACAATACTTGTCGTTTTCAATCCCAAGTGTTATTCCGCAAACACTTGGGTACGATTCTTTTTGATTAACTTCTAATAAAGAATTAAACGTTGGAAAATATTGTCTCTTATATTTACGTTACTTTATTGTTAATCATTTTATACATCTTTGTTTAAAGTCATACAACTTGGTTACTTTAGCTTTTTAGTTACTGATAACCAAGTAAAAGGGACCAACAGTTTTTACTGCTAGTATCAATAACAATTGTGTCTATAACTTTATTACAAGATCCGATCCATAATTTTTTCGTATTATTGTTGTGAATTAATATTGGTTGCAAATATTCAGGTTTATGCTCAAGACGAATAATACAAATGCACTAAAAATGATAGAGACGAAGAATGTACATGTGCATCATACATGTGAATATGACGAAAAGTTTACATGCATGTGCATATATGCTAAAACAATCAAGATAATCAAGGATACGCGAATGCATACGTGCACACTAAAGACGATGTTGCAAAACATGGTGTTTACACATGTGCATCCTCAATTTTTATTTTATTTTTTCTATTACTTTAGCATTTGTAATGAAGTAGAATTTTAGCGGATTTTGTAAATTATTAACTAGTGCAATTTTGTGTTATTATTTATGTTGTTGATAAGTTTGTAGAAATGTTTAAGTTATAAGAGAGTTAGTTGCACGTGTGCATATACATTAAAATCCACATTTTGAAAATCATCTCAATATTTATATTGAAAATTTAATTTGTCTACTACAAGAGACACATATGCACCTACTAAACATACATGATGAAAATAAATATTATTCTAAAAAAAAAAAAAACCTTAAATATAGGAAATATAAAAACGTTTTTCATTTAAAAAATAAAAAAAGTAATTTTACCATTATACATTTTTGAATTAAATAATCAAAATTAATATTCAAAAAAATCTGATTGGTTAAGGTTGGTTATTGCAGTTGTCGCAATTAATTTGGTTCTGAAAAAAACGTCACCCTATATATTTATTTATTTATTTTTTAAATACAAATTGATGTTAAAAGAAATAAATAAAAAATAGTCAACTTAAGAATGACATGTCACCCACAAGCACGTGTTAGCTAACAAGAAACGCATGCATTTAAAATATAGACGCATGCCATCAGCTCATGTTATGCATTATATTATTGGCGCCTATTACATAGTCAACCCCATGCAGCAAAAGAGTTGATAATGTCATAATCTTATTCTTATATTTGGGTCTTCAGTTGTCTAACAAACTAGATACTCCTACAAACATGTTTATGATTTTTAAATTGCATGTTCTTACAAGGCACACATCTTTTTTTATTCAAAAATGGTAACACTAGTATAATGGCAGGTCGACCATTTGGTCAGTCGCCTCCCAATATGCATCCCTCCACGTAAGTACAAGACCTCCAACGTCCGCGTCCCCGGCCCCCTAGATTGGCGTGGTTGGGTCATCAACTCGACCGAATGAATGACACATATATAAGTGGGTCCCAATGCACATCTAGACATATCTTAGTTGAAAGAGAGTTTGGTCACCATTACGGGTATTTAGTTATCATGCATTTGATCTTAAAGAGAGAAGCTGAGTTGATGCTAATGTGCCAGAAGCATTTGATCACCATTACTATTAGTCTAATAATAAACAAATAGTTAAGATGTTTATACAAATGAAAGTTAATTAAGGAGCACAAATACAAATAAATTCAAGTATATAAGTATAAAGATTTACAGCATCCGTTTGGCTTTATCTTATAACCTTTGAAACACATACTACTATAGTACTATACAATTATAAAGATATAAAAAGGACACCCCTCAATCGTATTTCATTTCAAGTTATATATATAGTAAAACTTTAAGGCATAAAGTGTGATTACAAAGATTTACAGCAAGTTAGCATTTAACAACACATAGAAAAGCACCACTTAAAATCCCCCTTTTCCGCTTTAATTATACGTGTAACTTTGTAAAATAAATAAAGGGGTTACAATACTTGTAACTTTGTAACACAATCTAAAAAGTGAAAACTTAGTATTCAAGGATATGATATAGCTAGCATAAAATAGAATGCTGGCTTGTTTCGATAATACGTATTCTATTTAAAACTTTTAGAATGACGATACATGCACCGCTTTTATTGCAAAGATTACATAATCGACAGGGACTATATAAAGAATGGTTATATATATTCCAAACAGATTTGAGGAAAGCACAAGCTAGCGGCTTGTGAATAAAGTATATTCATGGAAGGTGGACATATAACTGTTTGCATGATTCATGCAACACAAAAATTCCATTTACTCCCACATGACATAATACAAACCTAATAAAACAATAACATTAAATTCTCTACAATTCTTTTTTCACATGAATCATGCTTTCTCTAAAATTTGCTCTATCTTGTTGTGCTAAAAATGTGTACCTTACAACTAAATAAAGCACGAGTGTTATAAGATGGAGGCCGTTTTAACAAGAGTTTGTCAACTTTTATTGTTTATGCAATATTATGCAAATTGCAAAAAAGATAAACTAAACAGTTAGTACCTAGCTAGTAAATGTGTTAGAAGTGTTATTCTAAATTAATTTCTAATCTTAGGTACATGTCAAATCCAACCTTATTATTTGCGCGCAATACTTTTTATTTTCTTAACAGCAAAATATATTTAAACCTAGCAAGAATCAAATGAAATCCTAATCTAGCTTCACCAAGAGTAAGCCTGTGCGATGGTTTTGAATTAAAACATGCAATACTCTATTCCGGTATCTTCATATATAATCCATGTTCGTCATCTGAACAACAAAACATCGGAACCCATTTAATTATCCCATCGATATCCTTTGGTGTCATGTATGAATAATTTATGAGGAATATATAGCTAATTTAGCTGTATCACACAACTAACCGTTATACGTGAGAAACAAACCATTATATGTGAGAAACAAAGTCGAGATCACTTCATCGACTCCTGTTTTGATTATTAATCTTGCACGATTTTTAATTTTTATGGAAATCACCATTTGGAAATATTGTCACGATTACAAAAAACTTAAGTAATATACAAACATTTTGTAAGTATGTATCACAGCAAACTTAACTTTGCGTATAAAGGAATACCTTTATTGAAGAATCAATGTACTTTATCTCCTCCAAAGATGCAAAAGAAAGTATGCTTTACAACAATATTACAATGTGTTACTTTTTTTTTTTTTTTTTTTTTTTTTTTTTTTTTTTTTTTTTTAACTATGGTTTATGAATTTTTGGCCGACAAATTCATGAGGTTTGAACCCACCGCCACACAAAATCAAACCAGATGCCTATATGTTTCACAATGTACCTTAGATTATTATTCGTGTATCCATCGTGTTATTTTGCAATCTTTTTCAAATTAAAGCCAAAAAAAAAAAAAAAAAAAAAAAAAAAAAAAAAAAAAAAAACTACACTCAATTAAATAATTCAATCACTTCTACACACACATATGTCAAACTTAATAAAATAATAAGATTTTCAAATTTGCCCTTTTTCATACACTGAACCGCAGTATCTAACTATACCTCACTTCTATAAATAGCAAGCTCCTTCTTTATTCCATTACCAAACCAGCTAGAGATCCTACACATACAGACAAAGAGTAAGAAGATAATTATGATGATGAAGATGATCAAAGGGTTTGCACTCTTGGTGTTTATAGGGTACCTTTTCTTATGGGTCATCACACCAACTTATCAGTTTAAGAATAAGTGGCTCGTTACGGTTCGAGCCCACACCACTTCTACTTACTTTGGAACTCAAGGTTTGGTTACAACTTGATCAACGACCACCATCTTTTTTAATTACATTTCATATGTTTATTGATCATGATCTGCACTGTAATTCAAATTTTTGCTACTGTTTTCAATATATTCCTAACAAAATTATATTTTCTCAGGTCCAACAATGTTGCTATACACATTTCCTGTTTTGTTCATTGCCGTCGTGGCAAGTGTATACAACCATCTAAAGAAGAAATCAAACCAAAACCGTGATGAAGGGTATAATAGTCCATTCAGTCAAAAAAAAAAAAATGTACGTTCATTTTCATCATCATAGTTGCTAAATTTTGTATTTTCAAAACTCAGGAAAAAGGAGGCTACTAGCAATAACTTGAGTACATGGAAAAGGCCAATGATCATCAAAGGTCTAGGGATCGTCTCAAAAATCGAGCTTGCTTTCCTTTTAATGTTCATCGCTCTTCTTGTCTGGTCCTTTGTGACATATCTACATGTTAGTTTCGCAAAAATCACCCCTAAATCAGCAGCAAAAAAGGGAGAGGAAGTGTACGTGAATCATTTCTCTCTTTATCTCTTATATTATTCGACTTCACATCGCAATTAATTTCACTTTATTGATTCGAGATTGTTTTGTTTCACAGGTGGGAATCAAAGTTGGATTCAGTGGCTCTACGGTTTGGGCTAATTGGTAATTTGTGTCTAGCATTTCTGTTTTTCCCAGTGACTCGAGGCTCGTCCATATTATCGTTGTTTGGGCTCACATCCGAGGCTAGCATCAAGTATCACATATGGCTCGGGCATATCGTTATGACCCTTTTCTCTTCGCATGGTGTTTGTTACATTATTTATTGGATTGCAACTAACCAAACATCAGAGGTATTGTTCTATCTCTTTATAAATCATTTTTTATATCTTCTAAAATCCAAAATGTGTAAATTGTAAAAATATTACTGTAGAACTTAAACGCCTAAAACACCATTTGATCACGTGTCTGCAACTTGGGACGTTTTGGACAAGTATGCGGCTGAGAAGTTCTGAAAAAATTCAGCCGATAAATTTGGAAAATGATAAGATAAAATGCATAATGCGTAGAATATTTTCCACTACAAAGTCAACTTTTATGATGGTCCAAAATTATTGACCAATAGGTCAAACTTCTATTATGACCTTCAACAAACAAAATACCTTTATGCACATATCATGGCATAATGGCAACTTTTCCGTCTTATGCATTATAGTTACAGTCCGAAGCAAAAACAAAATGACTCTGTAACTTTTTACGTGTTAAATTACTGAATTATGGTTTCTAGGTAGTATCATGAGTCATGACACTATTATATCATAATATCGTTATGTACTTAAGTAAATAATGTTTTTTGGACTTTAGATGTTGAAATGGGCAAAAACCGACGTATCAAATGTAGCCGGAGAGTTGGCTTTGGTAGCAGGATTGATTATGTGGGCGACAACGTTTCCTACAATTAGGCGAAAGATGTTTGAGGTTTTCTTCTATGCTCACCACTTGTACATCCTCTTCATGGTGTTCTTCGTGTTCCATGTTGGCATATCTTACGCCTCCATAATGCTTCCTGGATTCTACCTCTTCATGATTGATCGATTTTTAAGATTCTTACAATCAAAGGGAAACGCCCGTTTGATTTCTTCTCGTGTTCTTCCCTGTGAAACTCTCGAGCTCAACTTCTCCAAAAGCCAAGGTACAATTGAGCACAAGAATATATAAAATTAAAATCTGCAAGTACTATTAATTGATAATGGTTATCATGATTTTCTTTATAGGTTTGAATTTTACACCAACAAGCATCATATTCGTTAATGTCCCAAGCATTTCAAAGGCTCAATGGCATCCATTTACGATTACCTCAAGTAGTAATTTGGAGCGGGAAAAGCTAAGTGTTATGATCAAAGGTGAAGGAAGTTGGTCTAAGAAGCTCTACCAAATATTATCATCCCCAAATCCTATTGACCAACTCGACGTTTCCATTGAAGGACCCTATGGACCTAGCTCAACTAACTTTCTAAGGTAAGATGTCCATAAGAACAATAACTTCTAGGTTAGGTTTATTTGTGCATACTAAATCTAGTTATTGTTTCAGGCATGATATGCTAGTGATGGTGAGTGGAGGAAGTGGCATCACACCATTTGTTTCGATATTTAGGGAACTTGTTTTCACTACAGAGACCCTAAAATGCAAAGCTCCTAAAATTCTCTTGATAAGTGCATTTAAAGACTCTTCTGATCTCACCATGCTTGAATTGCTCTTGCTCTCATCTGGTGCACCAATGGAATTTACAAAACTAGATCTACAAATCGAGGCGTATGTGACAAGAGAGAAGCAACCTATGGCCAATGATAAAAAATCAATAAGGACCATTTGGCTCAAACCAAACCCATCTGATGCGCCCATAACCCCTATTCTTGGACAGAATGGTTGGTTATGGCTTGCTGCAATTATTTCATGTTCTTTTGTGGCTTTCCTTTTGTCTATGGGACTATTAACGCGATTCTACATCTACCCTATTGATAAAAACACGAACAAAGTGTACTCATATGCGTCGAGAGCCATCTTAAATATGTTGCTTATTTGCATCTCTATAATGGTAACATGTAGTATTGGTTTTTGGTGGAATAAGAAGAAAAATGCAATGGACTCGAAGCAAATTCAAAACATGGAGGGTGCCACACCCGTTAACTCACCCAATTCGTGGTTTTATAACGCGGATAGAGAGCTGGAAAGTGTGCCCCAACAATCACTCGTTCAGTCCACAACTGTGCATTATGGCGAAAGACCAGATTTAAAGAGTAAGCTCCTCTTCAACATTCTTAAATCTAATCAGTCATGTTATATCTTTTATCACATGGTATCTGATTTTACCAAAACTTATAAAAAGATATTTCCTTTCCCTTTTAATTTCATAATCAAACATTCTTAAATCTAATCAGTCATGTTATATCTTTTAATACTTTTATTTCATTGTAGGGATGTTGTTTGAGCAAAAAGAATCAAGTGTTGGAGTTCTTGTTTGTGGGCCAAAGAAAATGAGACATGAGGTTGCAAACATATGTTCATCTGGATTGGCTTCAAATTTGCATTTTGAGTCCATCAGTTTTAGCTGGTGACCAGTTTTTGCAACCGACCAAAACTGGCATGTAATAATTTATTTTTTGTGTCGTTGACGTATAACCATGTCACTTTTACTGTTTCAAATGTCAAGGGTTCGGTTCCGTTTCTGATAGGGGTCTCAAAAGTCGAAATATGTGTTTGGTGTGTAAATGTTCATAAATCGATTAATATGAGAAAAATATAATATACGTTTTTGAAAATTGTAGAAATACATACATATTGTCAAGTAAGCTGAGAGCTTCAATCTGTCAATTGTCAGAAAACTTTGATCATAAGCCTCACGCACAGGCCTATGCTTTAATTGCAGAAACCTTAAGAAAAAATTGTAGATTGCTTCCCATTGTTGTATAAAATTACGATGTGTTGATATTTTTGCGTAATCAGCAGAATACAACTTCTAAATCTTGCCCAAAACTAGCATTCCGAGTCTATCTTCTTTAATTTACACTCTGGTAAATGGAAGAAAACTAAATAAATAAACAAAACATAATGACCCTGAGACTGTCAACTTATTCAGCTTATATCATTATAAAATACAATCTACTCTATTTATCTTGTCTGATTGCATGTTAATGTATCCATCTAACTATGATCATCTATGAGTATGTGACGGCTAAATATAGGCAAACTTATAATGTGTAATAGGTTATGCTGACTTGGCGAGGATTGGCTGATGTCCACATTAATTCATTTAAAACGAAACTTACAGAGATCAAAAGAATTTTGTTTTGAGCTAAACTAGTATGGAATAATGATTGTACATAGGCCATAAAAATTTATAGAATAACCAAACACTCTGTATCTTTTACTATTCATTTCAGAAAAATTGGTACCACCCTAAAGTGTTCTATGCGACTAGCAATCTTGCATGCCATCTCCATATCCAGCAACCTCAACCGCGTCCGTGGGATGGTCTGTACGTTGAAGCAGAATGTCCACTACTCAACCACCCAACGCGCTACCCATGTACAAACACTGATCTTATATGGTCATCCTCAAAAAAGCCTTAATTACAAATCATTTCGCGAACATATATGTGTGTATCTGTTATATGTGCTTTATGTTTAGTCTTGATTTTGGTTTTCGTTTCAAGTTTGAGGGTTTTCACCTATTATTCTGATTTAGGTTTTGTTTTGCAACTATAACTACTAGGAAAACTAGTTGCAAAGTTAAGATACGAATGCTTCAAGCAAAGATTACACGTTTTAGTTGTGTGTTGATCGATCATACAAGGCTTGTTCTTGTCGCCAGGAAAAGTGCTAGCTTTACTGAAAATAATTGTAATCTATTGTTATATGTCGTCACCGGGTAAGCACAATACTACATTAACATAAAATTACCCAATAATTTCACATAGAAAGTTATGTTTTTTTTAACGGCTGATTTCATTAAACTAGAAGGAGCTAGAAAGAACAATCACAAAAGGGAAAATGAATTACATGGATTACATAGCCACTCAACCAACTAGGAGACACTTTCTTATTCCTGCTAGAGATCCAAGTGAAGGCCAATACCTTGATGTCGTTAAATATGTGATCTTTTCGAGGACGCTTTTGAGAAAAGGACACCTCGTTTCTGAAACTCCATAAGTGCCAAACTGTAGTGCGAACCACCACATCAAAGTATTGATGAAATTTGGACAATTGATACAATAGCAATCGAGAAAAGGACACCTTGTTTATGAAACTACATAAAAAGTTATGTAGTAAAACTGAGTAGGACAACTGATACAATAGCAATCGAACTATATAGTTAGTTACATTCTGATGTAAACCCTTTATCTATATGTACCAAATCGAACTATATAATTAATATTATCCGAAATAAAGTTAATTAGTTTATACAAGTGTACACTCCGCACCTCCTCACTTGTATTAAAACTTAACTTGAACTTACTTTGGTCTTGGATAATGTTAATTACATAAAATGCTTGATGACACTAAAATCACCAACAATAACAATAGTCGAACCACCAATTATAATGGAGCATTTCAAAGTCAATCATGATCGAAGTGCACGAAACTCTTCGGCTTGCTGCATGCGGGAGTCAATTGATATGCGGATATGAATTACGAAAACATGATTTGATGAAGAATGTCGAAATTACTTCGCACAAAGCTATTTTGTCCGTGGCACAATTGGTTCAGTCAGCTTTTTACAATTTTTAGTTTTTAGAGTGTTGATATAAATAATGTATAAAAACGTTATTAATATTTTTCGATATCCCTAAGTTTTGACGATCACAAAATCTAAAAACATTAAACGCAAAGTTAATACGTAAACAAGTTTTAAGCAAGTTTATATCATCTCATCCAACATAATCACTTAAGGTATGAATAAACAAGTGACTAATACATTTTATGATCAAATGAATGTTTATTTAAATAATACAATGTTTATAAAATTAAATAAACTTATTATATATTTTTGAAAAACATTTTTGGTAATAAAGGAAAATATTTAATTCATAGTAAATATATGAATTCAAATTTTTAACCAAAATTAGTTGGTTTTTCACCAAATAAACTTTCCCCACTAAAAGACAAATTTTTTGGCCGTTACAGCTGGGCGGCCCCCTTAATTATAAGGGCGGCCCCCTTAATTTTAAGGGGGCCGGCACACAATTAAGGGGACCGGCCACGCTCCCCTGTCAGATTTTGTCAGAAATTTTTCCAATAAATACCACCTCAAACCTGGAATTTTTCTCACCTCTTGCACGAAAATTTTCAGATCCAACTCTCTCTAAACATCCTCCTAAAAACCCTTTGATCATATAATTGTTAATCCTTGTTTCAAGTGATTCATTCCCTCACCTCTCATCTCTCAAAGTGCAAGAGAAAAATACTCCTTCAACATCAAGTTGTGAAGTATTGTAGATTTGTGTATATAGTCTAGTTGTTGTGTACATTCATTGTAAAGGTGTGATAGTATTGTAACTAGATAGATCTAGGAGTAGAAGTTGTGAATAGAAGTAGTGAGATATAACTAGTTTGTTGTGAAGAAGAAGAGCTAGGAAAAAGATAGTTGTGAAGAAGATTAGTGTGTAGAAGATAGGTGTGAAGAAGGTTAGTGTGTAGAAGATAGGTGTAAAGAAGATTGGTGTGTAGAAGATAGGTGTGAAGAAGTGGTGTGATTAAGTAGTGAATATGTGTGAAATAGTTGTGTAGAATGTGTGAATAAGTTGTGACGAAGTTGTGGTGTGGATATTGGTGTGTAAGGTTTTCTCCGCCATAAGGGAGCTTGTTGACATAGTGAAGAAAACTCTCGAGTAGGTGACTCGAGGAGTGGAGTAGGGCAAGGAAGGTGTCCTTGTAGCCGAACCACTATAAATCCTTTGTCTCTCGGTTAGATCTTTCCATATCTTACTTATTACCTTGTTTATATCGTTATTACTTTTGTAGACGTAGACGTTTATATATGTAGTTGCTCATATAGTGCTAGTATTGATTTTACTTAAAAATCAAACAAAAGTTTCATTCACAAAACAAAGTTTTTACAATAAAAAAAGGGGGGTAACATACATATAATTGATCATTTCGATCAAGTATAGTTTTCATACAAAATATAACTAAGGATTGTAAAATAAACGTTTACTTACTTGTCTCTCGTATATAGCTATAATTGTTTATATTATGCATGTGTTGATTTCACGTACTTAGCTTACATTATTATTATTGTTCATACTTATATATAGTTGTTCATATTATTCAAGATTTGAGTTCACATAAGATAGAATCAAAGTTTTTAAAAGCAAACAAGACTTTAAAACTAAACTAAGTTTTCATAATAAAATTAAAAAGACGTAAAACTATTCAACCCCCCCTTTCAGTTTTCAACATAGAGTTATTTGATGTTTTCACTCTTTTTAGTAGACTTTGGGAAAAAGTTATCATAATGGTTTGAATCTTTGAATTATAACTAAACTTGTGTTTTGTAGGATTTTTATGCTCTTGTAACACCCTCGATTACCACCCTTGAATTAGGGTTTATCAAATAGCTTATCAAATGCGTCATTAGTAAACAAAACACACTATAAGGATCAGCAAGTCGATAATTCTTTGCATCAAGTGGAAAGTGACGACGATTTGAACTAAAAAGTGAAGTTAGATGGTTAGAATATATGTGTACGTTTTCTATTTCTATATGTATGGTATATGTTCCCTAGTGTTAAGTTATATATCCTTTAAACTTTTGCACAAAATCGTCTGTGAATTAATTAGCTTCGCTTGAAACTTAAGATGCCATGTAGATCTGCAACTTGTACAATGAATAGTCAACTTAAGAGTGACACATCAGCCATAGAACACGTGCTGGATGAAAAGAAACATGTGCTTCTATGTGTTTGACAAAAAAACTGCATGCTCTTGTTGCATATTAAGCATTGTATTAGCACCTCTTATATAGTCAACCCATACACCATGCAGCATTCAGCAAAAAAGTTGCCAATCTTCACCACCAATTTAGGGGAAACTCAAGTTAAAACTGTTTGCACGATCCATGCAACACAAAAATTCCCTTTACTGATCACACATTACATAATACTCAACGTAATAAAAAATTGAGATTAAATTCTCTTTAATTCTTTGTCTCACATGAATCATGCTTTGTATCAAAATTACTCTAATTTGTGCTCAAATAATAATACTCCAGTACGTGCAACTACATATAGAGCAGGTGTTATGTTGGAAGCCGTTTTTGATAAAAGTTTGTCAACTTTTCTTGTTTAATTGTGACATATTTTAATATATAAATTAAACGGCTTATTATTTTAACTTTTACACCTATGTTACGGTATTTTAGGGTTGGCAAAATATTGTTCAACAACAGCTTGTCGAACAAGTTGTAGTCAGAAATTGAATTTAGAGCTTATTATTCAAAGCTCCTTAGATTCTGAATTACCAAGTAGCTTATTATTTTGAAAAGCTGTCATGAACACTCGATCTCTTCTAACTATCACTACAAAATTTTGGACATATACTTACTAAAACTTTTCCTCACTAAAATTTTTAAAAGTCATCAAAAAGTAAAAAATAAACGCAAAATTATAAAAGTAAAACTTTGGCATATACTTACTAAAAATTTTCCCCACTAAAACTTTTATAAAGTCACCAAAAGTAAGTGAAAAAAAAATAAAAATAAAAATAAAAAGTAAAATTTTAACATATCCCACTAATGAGCCAAAGAGTTACTAAAACCTTCTTTGTAACATTTACTGACTTAAACCTATCTAAATAAAAGTAAGAAAAAGATTTACTTAAATTTTTTTTTAAAAAGTCACAAACTAACTTAAAAAAAAAAAAAAAAAAAAAAAAAAAAAAAAAAAAAAAAAACCTTCTCATTTCTCCCCCCACCTCTCTCAATGACCTGCACCATCTCCCATCTCCAAAAGACCTAAATCCACCATGGTTGCCACCACACACAGAGTACATTACTTATAGAATCATATCTATGTACATCTTCGTATATACATACATTTTTGTATAATGAAAAAGAGTGGAATACTGCATATATTACTTGCATGTAGCATCTAAGATTGGAATTTGTGACATGTGTGTTTTTATAATTATGTAGGGTACTTGATAAGTTGCATCAATGACCAAAAAATTGTATCTACACGGATTGTATCTATGAAAGAAACCAAGTATGGGAACTTTTTAGGAGATCAAAAGTTGCTTATTAGCTTGATGGAAACAACAATGTAGTATACTATGAGATGCATTTTCAAGGATCCAAACCAGGTTCGTGATATGTTGACCTTATGACATTTCTAGGCTGTTTAACTTCCTAACTAAACCATCGCTGATATTCACAGGTTGAATAACAACAATTTGTTTTCTACGTTTGAGATACGGACAAGTACTGCTCTAGGTGATAGCAGCAGTGATTGCTCCATCTCTGTTGAACAAACTAGTCATTCTGATGAAAACACTAGCTTGGTTACTCCAGACCAATCACAGTGCTGCATATACCTTGATACCGAAGGTCCGTTTCTCTTCTGCTTTGTGTATTATTTTTATACGATTTTAGTCCAACCCCTTTTAATTATATTTCAGGAGAAGACCTCATTGCACCTTGCCATTGCAGAGGCACCCAGAAATATGTCCACAAGTCTTGTCTTGACAATTGGCGCTCAACCAGAGAAGGCTTCGCTATCTCTCACTGCACTGAATGCAGGGCTGTCTTTATACTTTGTGTAAATGTCCCACCTAACTGTTGGTGGTTGAGGTTCAAGTTTCACTTGCTCGTTGCAAGAGATCATGCTTTCATCTTTGTCATTGTTCAACTGGTATGTTGAACCCCTCATTTATCAGATGAACTCAGAAATGTTTGGGTATGAAGAACATCCATATGGGTTCTATAAAATGGCTAGTACACTTATTCCAATATCTCTTCCATACTTTCCAGAACTGAAATTCAACTAAAGTCACAGTCACTGTGCCACAGCATTGCCTGCTAATATTTTGTTAGTAACTTGGATTATTTGGTTGAATTTGCATATTTTTCTCCAACCTCATGTTTCCAATATCGTTATAGTAATTATTTGGTTGAATTTGCGCGGCAGTATGTATTAGAGCTTAATGTCAAGTCTGTCGTGCCCTGCAATGATCCATTAAAGTATGCTACTTTACGTGTCGAGCCTGATTTCAGGTACTTTTAAGCTCTTCTATTCTATTTTCTTCAGTATTTTTATGTTGAATATTCTACGAACTATGAAAAAATGTATCTTTTCTATTTATGTGTATCAGTGTGTTGGGTAAAAGACTGGGAAAATCAATGAAATTAGCTGCGGAGTCAGTGAATGCAATGTCACAAGATGACATTTTGTCTTTCGAGAAAGCAGGGGAAATTACCATTGCTGGCCACTGTTTGAAGCTTCTGATATAAAGGTGAATTAATGGTTTCATTTTAACAGCATATTATCCAGATGTCTTCAAGATCGTCTACCTAAACTATATATCATAATCTATTTTGGCATTGTAGATTATGTGTGGATTTAAACTCCCTGATGGTTTGACAGATGAGCAAATGGACGCATCACGCATCTAGTGATGGTGAGGAACTTTACACATTTATGGTACTGAATACAAATAATTATTGAAACACTTCATTAATAAGCATTCTCTCAATATTTTAGGTGATGTATTGGTTATAATGGATTTGTCGGCTGATGACTCTTTGCTTGAAGCTGGTTTTGCTCGTGAGGTATTAATTATACATTTTCGGTGGTGACCAACGAGCTTAAATTATTATCCTTTACAAGATTCTGATACTAACCCTTTTTTTTTTTTTTTTTTTTTTTTTTTTTTTTTTTTTTTTTGAAATTTGCAGGTGGTCATTGCTGTAGACTTACAAAAATATCTCAAACTGTGAATTCAAGATTACTTTGCCGAGATCAGCATTGAATTATATTCATGTCAGTAACTTAGTACTCTGTTTATAAATGGTGCCAACAGGGAGACATGGATCGAGAAGGTTGCATCTGCTGAGTTTGACCGAGTTGGTTCATAAGCATGCATGTTCTGGAGCATACATACACTACAAAAAAATCTGGGTTTAGGTTCGACGAAATCGACCCAAAATTGCAAAGAAAGTCGACCCTAAGTAAATTAGGATCGACATCTCGTACCTAACTGGTAGACTCTATTTCTTCGTCACAAAATTTTTTGGGTCGACACTTTCTTTGCAAAATAGGGTCGACAGTGGGGCCGCATTATTTCAACAAAAACTATTGACCACAAGTAGGGTCGACATTTTTATATAAGCCTTGGGTCGACAATGTAGACCTTACTCTTTTTTTCCTTTTTTCTATCTTTTAATTATAATAATAACTTAAAATTGTTTTTTAATTAAGAAAAAATAGGGTCAACATTGTCTTTGCAATTTGGGTCTACAATGTCGACCTTACCTTTTTTATACGAAAGTATTATTTGCAGTTGGAGCTTTCCACGTCACAATGATGCAAATAGGGTCGACAATGTCGACCCTAACTGTCCTAAACAAGTTTGTTTTAGTGCATTTAGGATCAACTATGTCGACCCTATTTTTTCCTGGGCTAAAAAAAAAAGTGCAGGTTTGGTCTAGTTTTCCTGATTTTCCGGAATTTTTTCTGGAAAAAATCTACAATTCGACAAATCCATAAATTCGAATACCACAAATCCACAATACGATACAATACCAAATGACTAAACGTTACAATACCACTAATCCACAATACAATAAATTTCCAAATTCAACAAATCCACGTTTACAATACCAAATTACTAAACGTTACAATACCATTCAACATTTTTCACACTTCTCGCCATCCGATCCGGGTCGGACCACCAGTCAACCAGATCCTCCCAATCTTCTCGGGTTCTGTTGTGCCACACATTCGGCGGCGGCGGCCGTAACCTTGCCTCAGCGGGCGTCTCATGTGTTTTAAAATGGTGAGACTTGATCCTGCCTTTATATTTGCGCCAAAGTAGCCTCATTTGAAGTTCTAGCCCAAGCTTTACCCTTTCCCCCACTGTATATTCATTATTGCCAACCAACACTTTATCCTGCTTATTGAACCATTCCGCCAGGTTGAAATAGGTCTACAAATAAACATATGCAGTTAAATAAACAAACAATTTAAATATAACACGCATATCTAAACGGTTGATAACAATAAGAATAGAAGTAAAATAAACAATTAATACCTCAAGTGTAGGCATTATATGCGCTTTACACGCAGGTGGAATTTCATCCCACTCGCAAGCAAGGGGAAGTGGCCTGATTTGCTCCCCTATAAGACTACTCAAGTACCCTCCATTCTTGCCTATAGGTGAGAAGGTACCTAGATCATCGGAATCAAAGCCAAGCGTCAAAGGGGTTTCCCCATTTTCTCTAAACGCCCTCTTTAAGGCCCGATTTCTAGTCTCACCACGTATCGTCGAACCTACAAAGATAAGTGAAAATATAAGTTAAAAAAAAAAAAATCATGTTTTATAAAATAAATAAAAAAATCACAATTTCTTACCTTGGCACTGGGCCGGAATGGGCCTTGTGGGCCGTCTGGGTGGTGAGCCACCGGCATCCCCGCCGTGTGATCTAGGAGCTACACACACCATCTGTAAAATTACAAGTACAACACACAATATCGTGGACCAATTAATACAAATACACACATTCATATAAATACACATTTAAACATATAAAAACAATTCCATTCAAATAAAAATTACACATTTAAATATATCCTAACAATTTCATTCAAATTACAATTTAAGATCAATAGTCATAGTCAGAATCATCGCTAGAATTTTTATTGTTTGTAAACCATTTAAAAATTACACATTTAAATATTGTTTGTGGCAATTCTCTAGTATAATTTATTGTTTGTAAACCAAAGCTACAATTTTTTCATGTACCCAACGTTTCTTCTCTTCTGTCAAAACTTAATAATTGAAAATAACACTTTATAAGCACATAACATATTTGCATAATCATCTTCATATATACACAAACGCATAACAAACACAATACTAGTCAAATGCAATCATCGAACTAATGCATTACTAATCAAGCGCATACCTAATATATTACTAATCAAACGTATACCAAATACATTACTAATCATACCAAATACATTAACTAGATTAAAAAAAAAAAAAAAACATACTCTTGAACGAGAGGGTCGATGGTCAGCAGTGGTTCAGCTCGGTATCGGCTAGGTCTCCGATGGTCAACAAGCAAGGTGCTCAGCTCGTCAATAGGCTCGATCTTGGCTCGTCAACAGGCTGCTAAAACAAACAAAACCTTAGAAACCAAAACAATAAAAACCTGTATAACATCATAATTGAATAAGCTCATAAGCCCAACAGTTAAGCTCATAAGCTGAAACAAACACCCCCTTAGAAATCGAATAAGCTCATAAGCCCAACCAATAAGCTGAAATCGAATAAGCTCATAAGCCCACAGTTAAGCTTAAAACAAACACCCCCTTAGAAACCAAAACAATAAAAACCTTGTAACCCATTTACCTTTTAGCAGCTGATGGTGGTGGTGCGTGGGTCGGCGACGGCAGTGGTTCACGATGGTGCCATCTAAACAAAAATTAAACAATAATACAAAAACAATAATTAAACACATACCAAAACAATAATTAACATGATTTGTTTTAAATCAAAAAAATCAACCTTTGTAAACTAGAAGTTGAATGAATTAAACTAGAGGAAGAAGATGAGGTGCTTAATACGTGGGGTAGTGTGCGAGTGTGATGGAGTCGAAGGTGTTGAAGGTGCTGCTGTGGTGATTTGATTCGAAGGTTGTGGTGGTGATTTGAGTCGAAGATGTTAGCAGTGGAAGTGTTTTTGCTTCTTTTTTTTTTTTTTTCTTTTGTTAACACTTAGAGAAAAAAGATGAACACATACGTATCTCAATAATGGTTGACAAATAGGGTCGACATTGTAGACCCTAACCGCTTAGCGGGATAATGAAAATAATTGGCGGGTGGTTTGATTTTGGTGAAATTTTTGATAAAAATTTTGTGAAAATTTAGGGTCGACATTGTAGACCCTAATTGTAAAAGATATTTCCTTGGACTATAAAAGGAAAATCTTAGATATACAGAAAGAGTGACAATGCCATATACAACTCTCATATACAGACAATAGAAAGAACAAACATAAGATTCAAGGTCTTTGTAACCCTAGTGATAAGCTAAAGATCACTCGTATTATTTTTTGAATAATATTGAATCGTTTGGTGTTAACTATTCCATTTCCATAACAAAAACGTAAATTTTCTAAGTGTGGTTAAGTAGATTCCGCATACTTAATCATATTCACACAAACATATCTCATACACAAAGAACGAAGGTTTAACCACCTTACCGTGTAATCGACCCTCAACATGTTGTGTTATTGTTGTTGTTGTTGCTTTACCACTAGAAAAAAACATCCACAGTAAGAACCTTTTATTCAAACACGAAGGCAAACATTTTATTTAAACCACACAAGAGTTGTAAACCAGATACATTTTCATACAGACTCAAACTAAACAACTCGACAAGCAAACGAACCAGATCAAACGAAACAACTCAAACTAAACAGCTCGACAACCAAACAAAACAACTCAAACTAAACAACACGACAACCAAATGAAACAACCCGTTTACTTTTTTTTGCGGCTAACTCCCGCTTTGCTTGAACTCGCACCACCTCTTCCTTTCCTTGCTCTCATTTCCTTGAGATATGCAAACGTAGCTTCAAGACTAGTTATTCTATTTTCCAGATTATCAACAGCAGCAGCTTCATCAAACGTGCTTTCAGCTTCATCCTCACCTCCAACAGCAGCAGCTTGAGCTTCAGCAGCACGTTGAGCTTCAGCAATATCTACCTCTTCTAAATACTCTCTATAGTATGACTTTTTCCTCAACCATACCAGAATCCGGTCTCTCTGCCACGGTGCACAGTTCGCGTACGAACCATATTCATCAAAAATTTCAACGCCCCAATGATTTATAATTTCATTATACAAGAGCTCGTGTGATAAAGCCTTTACCCATTCCTGTTCCGGCGTTAAACCATCCATTGTTATGTGTGTTTTATATTTTTTTGCCGAATTTATGATTTAATATGTATTATGTGTATGTTATAATATATATTAAAAAGTTTTTGGAAGAAAGTTGCACTTTGGAGGGAAATTTGGCGCCTAAACTTTTAGCGGGGACATGTCCCCGCCAAAAGTTAAGCATTTCCCGCCAAAAGTAATGGCGGGAATAATACCCGGGACAAATAAAAAGCGCAACTATTTTGGTCAAAGATTGTGATCTGCAAAACTACTTTCGGTGGGGACAAGTCCCCGCAGAAAGTTTACGTTGACAATGCAATGGGCGGTCAGCGAGAATTTGTGCCAGCTCAGCACATTTTTGTCGTTTATTGGCTTTCGGCGGGGACAAGGGCGTCGCCGCCAAAAACCTCGTCGCCCGTCCTCTTGTTTGTTGTAGTGCGATTAGATACATTCAAAACTGCTTAATCACTAGAAATCGTAAACTTCTATCCAAACACTCAAGATTGTAATTATTAATCTAACAAAATATCCACAAATATATATTTTAACTGCAAAAATATTTTTGATAAATAGTGAAATATTAGTTTTTACACTAATATATAATTCTAAAACAAATAATTTTTGAAAGTTAATTCATATATAAGTTTTTTTAAATAGATTTTCGGATTATTAATGATTTTTAAATTAAAAAAAAAAAAAAAACATTTATGAGTTTATAAAACAGTTAGGGTCTACAATGTCGACCCGAAACGCTTAGATGGATGTTAAAAATAATGGTGTGTTGATTTCATTCTGGTGAAATTTTTGGTAAAAATTTGGTGAAAATTTTGGGTCGACAATGTCGACCCTAACTGTTTTAAAAATTGTTTCAAAAATTTATATATAATTTTAAATGAATTTTAAATATTAGAAAATATATTTGGTATTGAAAAACATTTAGGGTCGACAATTGTGTGGGCCACTGGCTTCCTTTGACTAACCATTTTTGTTGAAAAAATGTGGGCCCCATGCTACAGTTAGGGTCGACATTATCGACCCTAAAAAATTCCCGTCCTTAAAGGTTGAAATTGGTGTAGTGATATTGGAACCCTATACATAACTTAATGTTCTTAGATGACCAGATGTTAAGATTACTTTAGACCTAATCTTCAGTAAATGTGAAATTGTATGTTGATGGGTGATTCCAAACTGACACAATGTATTTGCACCTTTTTGAGAGATGAAATGTAATATTATGTGTATGTAATGATAAGTTGTTTTGATAATTAATATAAGCTCAGATAGGAAAAAATATAGATTAATATAAAGACTTTTACTGACTAAAATATCTTAAATAACTGCCAGTATTGAACTAATACATCCCCGTGATAGGAAGAGCTTTAAGAACCTTTTGCTAACTAAAACGTTTTAGTCAGCAAATCTTTTGGACCTTTACTTACTGTTTTTTTAGTGATTATAGACATATAGTGATCCCTTTGTTACTTACTCTTTTATTTTTAGTGGGAGTAGAGTAAAAGGCTTTTAGTTACTGAATCTACACTTTTTTTCTTACTCTTCCTTTAGTAAGCAAATGTCCTTTATTTTGTAGTGTATCCAAGCTCTCGGGAAAAAATCCTACAATTTGTGCATGTGTCAAAATTGAACAATTATATATATAGATTACATATCCAGGGACGGTGCCAAGAACAAATATGACTGGATGCATATTTTTTTTAATTGTAATATTTTAATACAAATATCGCCTAAAAACGTTATTTATATTTTACGATCTTTGCTAAGTTTTGTTAATGACAAAGTATGAACTTTAGCTAGGAGTAAATCATCACTTTAAGTGTTTAAGTCTTATTTAAACTAATGTTTACATTTCCTTTTAAACAAAACATTGTTTTTATTTCTTAAATTAGAAAGTGTCTTGTCACATCACATTTATTTATTAAAATAGCAATGTCACATCACATTTAAGGCAAGCTTTGTCAATATACATTTATGGTAAGAAAGTGTGTTTGACTAAATATATGTTTGCTTGCAAGTTTTGTGTTTGACTAGGTGTAATGAGATGTGACCTTGTTTGGTTTGGAAGATTTATTGCAAAAACCAACTGCAACCCTGGCGGTACCCTGGGGATACATGGGCGGAACCCTTCTGAGGGGTCCGCCGTATCCGCCAGACCTGTAGAATGGTTTGCTATAAATACCAAACCATTTGTTAGTTTTGGGTCAACCCTTTAAGACATATTTTCACATACTCTCTCAACTAACTCAGTAACATTTTGATTTGTGTGATTCTCTTATGTAGCAAGGGACTTCACAAGATCATTCAAGAAGTTACAAGCTTCAACTCTAAAGTTGCAAGTCTTGGTAGCTTGGTTATGTATAAGCTTTGGTAGTTTATACTTCATTTGTGTCATGTATGTAGAAGTGATTGGTTAGTATTTTAGGCCTCAAAATACGCAGTGTGTCGGGAGTTGTTGTACCCTTGTAAAAGAACTAACGGGAGTGGTTGTACCCTTGGTAAAGAACTCGACATCTAGCTTAGTGTCGGTAAAAGTGTAAGCGACGATGGGAGTGGTTGTACCAGTGTAAAAGAACTCGACATCTAGCTTAGTGTCGGTAAAAGTGTAAGCGACGTTGTAAAGGTTTTCTCCGCCGGTGAAAGGAGCTTGTTGATTAGTGCTTATAACTCTCGAGTTGGAAACTCGGGGTGTGGATGTAGGGCAAGGAAAAAGAGTCCTTGTAGCCGAACCACGATAAACAATCGTGTTGTGGTTTGATCGTTTCTTTCTTTATCTTTGCTTATTACATGTTGTCTTTTAGTTAGAATCGCTAATCACATATAAAGCTTTTCAAAGAATTAAACAAGTAAAGTTGTGTTTATATCTTTAAACAAATGTAAAGCTTTTCAAAGAACTAAAACAAGAAAAGTTAGGATCATCACAAGTAAAGCTTTTCAAAGTATGAAACAAGTAAAGTTAGAATTGTTATTCACATGAAAAGCTTTTCAAATAATCAAACATATAAAGTTGTGTTTATATCTTTAAGCAAACGTAAAGTTTTTAAAGGATATTCAAGCTAAAAAGGGTTTAAAAAGCGGTAAACTATTCAACCCCCTTTCTAGTTTTCCACATAATATAATAAAGTTTAATATGCTAACTAAACAAGGCGAAAAACACATTTCGATGGACCAGGGTCATTTAAGAAACATTTGAAAAAAATCGATGTTTTTTTTTCTTAAAATCAACACTAAATCAAAAAATTCCATAGATGTCCCAGGAACCCACAAGACCCTCTATTTTTTTGGGTAAAAGGTCAAGAAACCCGGTAAATGTATTACTCCAAAGAACGTTTAAGTACAAAGGATATGGGTGAAATCCCATATCTCAGCCCGTTACATAGGCTATAGAGCTTACATAACAAGACACTTCATTTTCTCTAAGAACAAGAAATAAACAACTACACATAGGTTAACATTTGAGAACTATAATAATAAAATCTACTTTCTAACATGACCTTGGACCTTGATATCGTATATGTCATAAAAAGGTTTCACTTGCCCTGGTAGATCATAAACTTGATCCGCATAGTCATCATAATCATATTCGAGCTCATGATCTCCACCTGTCAATGGGGGGAAGTTATCAAACAAATTTACGGACTCATTAAACTGGTTAACAACCTCCTCGTCATCACTATTTGAATCAACTATCTCTCCAAAGTCCAACCTTTGAAAATGGATTAACTCTCTTTGTAGAAGAAGTAATACCTGGATAATCAACCTTTTTAATAGGATGACCATCATCATCCACAAGAGTAGCTTTTCCATCAATAAGTAGCTTTTCAAGCTCCCCAATTTTCTCAACGATAGGAGTAGGACAAACCTCGTTAGCTTCCATTGAATCACTCACAAGCGGTTCTTGTGAGGCATTACCAGTCTTTTGAGACCCGTCCTCCTTAGCTTCCATTGTAATCCCTGAATTCACATCCTTAGTCACTTCATTGGTAGGAATACCAAAATCATCAGTATCATCCATATGAAGGCATCAAACTGATCAGATGTATTAATCTTCATTCCACTTGTACTAGCCACATCAGCTGACTTCTTCTTAGTGGCATCCACTTTCTTGGGTTCAGGAGGAGGCGCTTTGGGTTGATACTGAAACTTCTTACCCGCAACAGGCTTAGTAAAACCTCCTTTACCAGGAACAGTTTGACCACCATTCTTACCCTTCTTCTTGTTATTGACCGTTTGGAAACCATCATTAACACTCGGTGTAGGCTGAATAGGAGGTGGAACAAATTTAGGACAATCAGCTATAGTATGATCAAAGATCTTACATGTATCACATCGAGTCGGTTTCCACTCGTATTCAACCCGAATCTTCTCAATAGTCGAACCCATCCTATCAAGTAAAGGTATCTAAACAGTGAGGCTTTCCCTAAGCACCTCATTTTCTTTAATTTCAATCAAGCACCTAGCAAAACTACTACGGCCCCATGATTCCATGCACATTTGACTGGTATAAGCATCTAACAATTTGGGAGTACCAATCAATGTGGCTAGGAGACTAAGGCCATCATCAGAGAACATAGCAAGGGGAACATCATGGAACTTAACCCACACCGGAATGTGGGTCAAATCCTCTTTGAGCAGATTAGTGTTTAATGTCCAATTTTTAAGAATTATAGGCACATTTCTAATCATCCACGGCCCATTTTCAAGCACATCCTCAACACCTTTCGGAGTTGAAAACTTAAAGAAAAAGAACCCCTTCGCATTCATCATAACCTTTTGGATACCATACTTGGCCCACGCATTACGCAGATAGTACTCAACAACCGGAAAAGCAATACGTTTACCAAGAAAATAACCATATAAAGTATTCTCAAATTCGTAATTTACCTCTTCTACCACTTTCATAGGCACTGACAGATCCACATCATTCGTTTTCTTGATACACTCCATCCTACAAAAGGTAGACTTGTGCTTCTTAGTATCTGATGAGGCGAAAAATGAACCATTTTTAGGGGGTCATTTAAGCCCGAAATTGAATTTATTTGATCAAATATTGCCCTAAATCGTTCCTTTTGTGATTTTAGGTACTTTGGGAGTGAATTCTGGAAAAGGAAGCTTTTTGGACGTTTTTGGAGCATAAAAGTGAAGAAAACGGCAAAGACTTAATTTTCCATGCTGAGAACAATACCTGACGGCGTCAAGAAGGGAATTGTGACGGCGTCAGGAGTAAAATCCATGACGACCCAGAGAAAACCTGAAGGCGTCAAGAGAAGGGCGTCAAGAGTTATTTTGGTGACGGCCTGAAGATGGATTACACGTGACGGCGTCAAACCCAGATCTAGGCAGCCCGAAAACTTTATTGGCGGCGAGATGACGGCGTCAAACATTTACTCTTGACGCCGTCACCTCACAAAATCTATATATACTTTTCTATTTTTCATTCATTAAGGGAGGAACTTGTGTGGAGAATACTAGGGTCGAACCTAATAAACCCTAGGTCGTTTGTAACAGTATTTTCAAGGGTTTTCACCACTTGAAACCTTTCATGTTCAATTAAGATAAGTCCTCTTTAAGTTCATTCAATATGTCTATGTGTTGTTTGAATATATCTTATGCTTGTCTTGATTATAACATGCTAGGCTAGATCTTTCATGTGTTTGCTTAGATGTAATGAAACCTAGATGTTAATTATAGGTTGATTGCTTGTTTATAGTTGTAATGGATGAATGATTTCAATGTTAGGATTAAGAAAACTAGCAGATCTCCATTGTGTAACTTGCTTGAACGTCTTAAGAAACATGAACCCATGTGTACTAGGTTTTTATGATTGTATTTAATGCATGAGCGAATTTTAGTGATCCCATGAGGAGCTTCTTAGCCGGCTCGACATAGGAGTGAAGTAGGAGCCTATAGGATTGGGGAAGTAAGTACGCCACCCCATGAATGGTATTAAGGAATACAATCCGTCATCCACGCAACTGTAACAAGTAATTAACCTGTAAAAGATATCTAGGGAATAGTGAAATCTAAGTAAACACAATTCTCCCATATATTGCTCACACCACTATCTTAAATTAGTTTATTTTCATTTTTAGTATTTTATTTTGATTGCATCTTAGTTATTGGGTTAGTTGAGTAGCAACTAATTCCGCCCACTCCTCTAAAAACCGAGATTTTTATTTGCTTTTCATAAAACATAAAAATACAAAAAGAATCATCCCTCATCTCTAGACCTAGTCTTTAGGTTTTCTAATCCTAGCGACACTATTTCTAAGTTGAACGATCAATCCCTCGGTACTTGTCACTATACTATACTACAACGATCAGGTACACTGCCTGGTGGAGGTTGTAAGCTTCTCGAGATCCCTCGAGAGGTAAAGCCTGGTGCAATTCCCACGCATCAGTATCATTAGACGTAGCACCCGAATAAGAAACCGGCTTCATATTAAGTACACTCGTAGATTGGGGCTGTTTCAAACTTGAGTTACTTGTGTCCCCATGTGTACCACACTTTTGTGATTGCATAGCCACATCAAAACTCGTCATAGGAGAAGCAACCTGAGGTGATGAACTAGTAGCAGGAGGGGCAAGTGAAACCGACATCACTTGCATAGGAGGATCAGTAGGCATACTTGAAATCGGCTTCAAATGTTCATTACTGGTCGAATTAGAACTAGTAGCAGCACCCTTTCCAGAATTAATACCATGTTCCTTAGACGAAACAGACCCAGGCTCTTTACCAGAAGTAACTTCATTCAATGATGAGTAACCATCACTCACGACATGAATAGGAAGTACATCCATCAGATCCGATAGTTACACCATCCACAACACGAGCTGATTTCAGCCCTATATCATTCTCCAATGTCCCACCTTTTCTATCCCTCTCTCTCGTAACACCCTGCATGACTTACCCAAACGTAACGCTCAAACCTGCACTTACAGTCCACGCAAACCACAAAACAACAACAGTAAACTATATTCTGAACAGATGCAAAACCACACGAAACAACAAGCAAGAACCCTTAATCGAAAAGGATATGTGTTAATAATGTCGATTAGGGTTAACCAAATAAAAGTCACAATACAAAAATAACCAGGTCACGATTTAAGCAATCCACTCACACTTGGTTGTTGTTATATCCAACACATAAAAGGACGTAAAGATAATAGACCCTACAAAGAGCAAACCTAAATTAAATTCTAAACACCACCGACCCACTAAGGAACAGATAGTGAATAAAATAATATAAAGATCTGCTAATAAGGCCAATTATTGATGATTATGGAGTGTAATATTAGATCAATCGATCTGTTTTTTTTTCCTCCAGAATCGCCAAAAAAAGGAGAGAGAAGCTAGGGTTTTTAATTCTGTCCCCACAAAGACCCTCTAGCTCTGTCCATGTGCATGATGCAACGTTAAATAATCTTCATAACATTAAGCATATAAAGTAACAAAAAACACATGTTTGCTAATTAAGGTGTATCTCACATAACAAACCATCACGTACATGCATGTAAGAAACAAATTCGAGATTAATCTGAGTAACAGATCAACTTCTATTCGTATGATGTATATATCTTGCAAGAATTTATATCTCTTTGGAAATTTCAATGTTGAAATATTGTCATAACTACAAAAAGAGGATACCCGGAGGCTAGTATGTATTCATAACAATGTTGCGTTTTTCTTATTATCAAGTATATTTAAATTATTAGATTTACGTACATCTATTGATAATATACAATTGTAATAGGTATGTGTCACAACAATCTTATACTTCTTGTACACATACAAGAATACGATTAAGTGTGCATAAAAATATATGTACGCGATCTTATCGATGGATCTAAGGGTAATTGTCTAGAAATGTACGTGGCCGACTTGTCATTTTTTCAAGATCTGTATTGGTATCTTTTTTTGTGCTTTATATAACCAAGCATACATTTGAATTCTATTTATTAGGTGTATTTTATGACAATGTTGCACTTCCATTTATCCACCCTCATATTAATTTCTTGTCACACACTTTCACACGCATATGTCAAACATTAAAAAATTTGCTCTTTCTCACACTCAACAACAATCTCTAACTATATCTCACTTCTATAAATAGCAAGCTTCATCTTTATTCTTTAAGCAAACCAACAAACTAGAGAGAGAATATCTGGAAAGATAGAAAGAGTAAGAAGATGGTTAAGATGATCAAAGGGGTTGCACTATTGGTGTTTATAGGGTACCTTTTCCTATGGGTGATCACACCAACTAATGTTTATTATTCAAAGTGGCTCGTTAAGGTTGGAGTCCACACCACTTCTACTTACTTCGGAGCTGAAGGTTTGGTTCTACCTAGCTATGCAACTACTATATCATTTGTTTTTTTTTTTTTTTTTATTCGATTTGTAAATTTAACATAGCTAGTTTGTAACTTTGCACAAGCTTAACTAAAACAAGTATGATTTTTGAGCTAGCTAGACAAGTATGATTTCATTAACTCTTTCATTTGCTTAAATTATTTATGAGCTTGATGAAATGTGAGAGATATTTAACCGCCTCGACTCCTTAGCTCTTTTGTAATAAAGTTGATATGATTAATGATTTTAATATAAGAAAAACTTATAATACATGTAAACATTCAACACAAAACTTAAAATTAGTGAAAAAAATATAACGCTTTTTATGTACTTCAAGTAAGATACAGTATACTACGTGATAGGTATTCATATCAAGTCTCATTTTACTAGCTAGCCTGTTTGATTATCATGGTATTAAAAAGCAAAGAAAAAACGTACAAATTAGTTACATCTATATATGTTTTTTTTTTTTTTTTTTTTTTTTTTTTTTTTTTTTTTTTTTTTTTTTTCTCTAGTTGTTCTTATTCTTTTCATTAAATGTGAATTTTGTTTAGGTACAACGATGTTGCTCTACACACTCCCTATTTTGTTCATGGCCGTCTTGGCAAGTGTATATCTCCATTTAAAGAAACAATCAAACCAAAATCGCGACGAAGGGTATAGAAGTCATTTCATTTAAATAATTTTGTTCATTTCAATGATTCCAAGGTACTAAGTTTTATCTTTTTCAAAATTTAGGAAAAAAGAAGGTACCAACGATAACCTGAGTATATGGAAACGGCCAATGATCATCAATGGTCTAGGGATTGTCTCAAAAATCGAGCTTGCTTTCCTTTTAATGTTCGTCTCTCTTGTTGTCTGGTCTTTCGTGACATATCTACATGTGAGTTTACCCAAAATTACTAAAGAATCAGCAGAAGAATGGGGAGAGGAAGTGTACGTGGATCGATTTCTTTCTTTGATTAGTTGACTTTACATCGTATTTGATTTCACTTTATTGTCTGGAAATTTTATTTTATTATTTATTTATTTATTTATTATTTTTTTTCAGGTGGGAAGCAAAGTTGTTTCAAGTGGGTCTAGCATTTGGGCTAGTTGGTAATTTGTGTTTAGCATTTCTGTTTTTTCCGGTGACTCGAGGCTCTTCTATATTGTCATTATTTGGGCTCACATCAGAGGCTAGCATCAAGTATCACATATGGCTCGGGCATATTGGTATGACCCTCTTTGCTTTGCATGGCGTTTGTTACATTATTTGCTGGATCGCAACTAAGCAAACAACAGAGGTATTTTCCTATTACATTATATCTCATTTTATATGTTTTCCAAGATCTGATTACGTACATTTACAATATGTTAAAACATAAGCCCCTAACATACCTTTGGCTCATGTGGACAAGTATACGGCCGAGAATTGAAGTTCTGAAAATATTTACCTCATAAATTTTGAAAATGATAAGATAAAGTGCATGATGAGCAGAATATATACTTTTCAGTTTTCACAATTATAGACCAATCGATCAAACATCTCTCTTAAGATCTTTCACAACCAATATGCCTTTATGATGGCCATTTATACATATCATGGCATAATGGCAACTTTGACAGTATTAGTTACACAGTCACAAAATGAGGTTGTAGCTTTTAAAATGTTAAAAAGTAGAAAGGGTTACAATGTTAATAGCAGTTTGTTTTACGTGGTATCATGGCACTGTCATGTCATGATATTTTTATATATTGTACTAACTTAAATTATGTTTGATTATGACATTAGATGTTGAAATGGGCAAAAACCGACGTATCAGTTGTAGCCGGAGAGTTGTCTTTAGTAGCAGGATTGATTATGTGGGCGACAACATTTCATAGAATTAGGCGAAAGATGTTTGAGGTTTTCTTCTATACTCACCACTTGTACATCCTCTTCATGGTGTTCCTCGTGTTCCATATCGGCATATCTTCCGGCCCCGTAATACTTCCTGGATTCTATCTCTTCATGATTGATCGATTTTTAAGATTCTTACAATCAAAGGGAAATGTTCGTTTAATTTCCTCCCGTGTTCTTCCTTGTGAAACTACCGAGCTCAACTTCTCCAAAAGCCAAGGTACAAATGAGCACAAAAATGTTTTTAAAGTATTATTAAATGATAATGTTTATCATCATTTTCTATTATAGGTTTAAGTTTTACACCAACAAGCATCATATTCGTTAATGTCCCAAGCATTTCAAAGGCTCAATGGCATCCATTTACAATTACCTCAAGTAGTAATTTGGAGCCTGAAAAGCTAAGTGTTATGATCAAAGGTGAAGGAAGTTGGTCTAAGAAGCTCTACCAAATACTATCATCCCCGAATCCTGTTGACCAACTCAACATTTCCATTGAAGGACCCTATGGACCTAGCTCAACTAACTTTCTAAGGTAAAATGTCAATAAGAATGATAACTGCTAGGTTAGATTTATTTGTGTATACTAAATCTAGTATTTGTCAATTCAGGCATGATATGCTAGTGATGGTGAGCGGAGGAAGTGGCATCACACCATTTATTTCAATATTTAGGGAACTTGTTTTCACTGTAGAGACCCTAAAATGCGAAGTTCCTAAAATTCTCTTGATAAGTGCATTTAAAGACTCTTCTGATCTCACCATGCTTGAATTGCTCTTGCCCTCATCTGGTGCACAAATGGAATTTACAAGACTAGATCTACAAATCGAGGCTTATGTGACAAGAGAGAAGCAATATGTGGCCAATGATAAAAAATCAATAAGAACCATTTGGCTCAAACCAAACCCATCTGACGCGCCGATAACCCCCATTCTTGGACAGAATGGTTGGTTATGGCTTGGTGCCATTATTTCATGTTCTTTTGTGGTTTTTCTCTTGTCTATGGGACTATTAACGCAATTCTACATCTACCCTATCGATAAAAACACGAACAAGGTGTACTCATATGCGTCGAGAGCTGTCCTAAACATGTTGCTTATTTGCATCTCTATAATGGTAACATGTAGTATGGGTTTTTGGTGGAATAAGAAGAAAAATGCAATGGACTCAAAACAAATTGAAAACACGGAGGGTGCCACACCCGTTAACTCACCCAATTCGTGGTTTTATAACGCGGATAGAGAGCTGGAAAGTGTGCCCCAACAATCACTCGTTCAGTCCACAAATGTGCATTATGGCAAAAGACCAGATTTAAAGAGTAAGCTCCTCTTTAACATTCTTAAACCAAATCAGTCACTTTATATCTTCTGTCATATGGTATCTAGATTTTACCAAAACTTACAAAAAGATATTTCTGTTCTTTATAATTTCATAATAAAAATATTTGGAAACTAATACTTTTATTTCCTTGTAGGAATGTTGTTTGAGCAAAAAGAATCAAGTGTTGGAGTTCTTGTTTGTGGGCCAAAGAAGATGAGGCATGAGGTTGCAAACATCTGTTCATCTGGATTGGCTTCAAATTTGCATTTTGAGTCCATCAGTTTTAGCTGGTGATTGATTTTTGCAACTGACCAAACTGGCTTGTAATACTTTGTTTTTTGTGTCGCTGACATACAACTATGTACAATCACTTTTACTGTTTCATATGTCAAAGGGTTCGGTTCCGTTTCTGATGGGGGTCTCAAAAGTCGAAATATGTGTTTGGTGTGTAAATGTTAAGTTCTTAAATCTATTTATATGAGAAAAATACACTATACGTTTTTGACAATTGTAGAAATACATACATATTGTCAAGTGAGCTGAGAGCCTCAATCCGTAAACTGTACGTCAAAAAGCTCTGATCATAAGCCTCACGCACAGACCTACGCTTTAATTGCATAAACCTCAAGCAACGATTGTAGGTTGCTTCCCATTGTTGCTTAAAATTATGATGTGTTGATATTTTTTAGTGATCAGCTGAATACAACTTCTAACTCTTGCCCAAAACTAGCATTCCGAGTCTATATTGTTTAATTTATACACTGGTAAATAGCAGAAAACTAAATAAATGAACAAAAGATAATTAATGACCCTGAGACCGTCAAAATATTCAACTTATATCATTATAAAATCTACTCTATTTATTTCGTCTAATTGCATCTTAATGTATCCATCTAACTATGATTATGTATGTGTATGTGACGGGTAAAAATGGGCACACTTATAATGTGTAATAGGTTATGCTGACATGGCAAGGAGTTGCCTAATGATCCACATGACTCATTTAAAACGAACTTTAAGATATAAAAAGAATTTTGTTTTTTGCTAAACTAGGCCATAAAAATTTATAGAATAACCAAAAACTCTGTATCTTTTACTATTCATTTCAGAAAAATGGCACCACCTTAAAGCGTTTTATGCGACTAGCAATCTTGCACATCATCTCCAGATCCAGAAACCTCTACCGCATCCTTGATATGGTCTGTACGTTGAAGCAGAATTCCACTACTCATCCACCGAACGCGCTACCCATGTACAAACACTGATCTTATCTGGTCATCCTCAAGAAAGTCTTAATTACAAATCATGTCACCAACATGTATCTGTGTATATGTGATATGTGTTTTTTGTTTAGTCTTGATTTTGGTTTCTGTTTCAAGTTTGAGGGTTTTCACCTATTCTAATTTAGGTTTTGTTTTGCTACTATAACTACTAGGACAATTAGTAGCAAAGCTAAGACACGAACGCAAGCAAAGATTATATGTGTTAATTGTGAGTTGATCGATTGATACAATATAATAGAAGTTATGTAGTAAAATTGTGTAGGACGATTGATACAATACCAATCGAACTATACAGTTAGTTACATTCGATCTGGTGTAAACCCTTTATAATTCTTTGCTTTACATAATATAACTTTACCTATATTTTTTGCTACAAACATTATAAACAAAATGCACTAATTTTTTTTGAGGGGCCCACCTTGCCCTTGATATCCTCGGTCAATGGTCACATCAGAGTGTTAAAGTACCAGAAGTATTGATGTTTTAAACTGAATTAAACATCTTTATTTTACATCATTATTTAAGGAAAGTAGATAAGTTTTGATAATTTCGCCCGTTTCCATGCTTGCTGGCTCTGCTAATTACCTGAGATAACATGTTTAAAAGTCAACAAAAATGTTGAGTGATATCATAGAGTTTGAAATTTAGTAATCAGTTTGATACACAAGTAAGATTGTATTGGGAATACAATCAGTTGAAAAATTGATATTGCAGTATATATATATTGCTCTAAGTCTCATGACAAGCAAAACGTTAACAAAATACCGTAAAAACAGAGGTGATTATCAAGTCAATGATAATATTGCCCTCGTGTAATAGGTGATTTGTCAATTCCTATTTTTACTCAAATATAATATATCGCGACTAATACAACTAACCACATGCATATGGCATTCCGTCAAGTATTAGTGGGATAGGCTGTCAAACCTTAAATAGATCTATTCATTATATTCGCGTTCACATACTAGTAATTAATGGCTCGTGATAAAGGGTCTTGTGGCAATAGGTAACTTAGGCATATATCAAGTCAGGTAGCATACAGAAAATTACTTGTGATCTGTTTATAACATGTATCCCCCTCACGGAATTTTAAAATAAGTAAATGTGAGGCTATGACTCACCTTAATTGATACTGAAATGAAGAAAAGTAAAGTCGGATGAAATTATGATAACGGCTTCAATATACAACCTTATAAATAAATTTATCTGAGAATTTGACCAAATACTATTTGGTAAATACGAAACGAATAACGAATAATAAATAATCGTCATGATGAATAGATGAGATGTAAATGAAATTCTTATGTTTATAAATGATATGACAAAATATGTTATTTAAATTATTTCCCAAAGTTTTCCCTTTTTAACCATAAGTAATAATATCAAATTTTGAAATGTCGTTATATATATATTATTAACGTTACATTATATAATATATAAATAAAAATGAAATCAATATGCATATGTCGTGAATAGATTTACGAAAAATAGAAAATAATTAAGAATGTTAAATAGAATATGTTTAGTCCTTGTCCTTTTCTAGTTCTTACAATTTTTACCCTAACGACGGTAGCGTTACACCGTTAGTCCTTTTTATATAAAATTTACAATTATAGTCCTCTAATTGTCCAATAATCAATCCTGAGCTTGGAATATTAAATATTACTACCTCCGTCCCAAAATAATTGTCCTCATTTGACTTTTTAAAGTCATAATTTCTCAACTTTGATCTTAAATATTTTTGTATGTGTTATATAATACTTGATGAAAATTATACCAATGAAAAAGTATTTAAAAACCAATCAATTCATGTATTTTGCATTAATTAATATATAACATAAACAAAATTATTAAAGATCAAAGTTGAGAAATTAAGACTTTAAAAAGTCAAATGAGGACAATTATTTTGGGACGGAGGGAGTATCAATTTCTACCCTTATGATTCTGTTTTTACTGTTTCAGTCCTTACTTTTCATTGTTGACAGTTTTAGTCCTTCTAGATGTTGTCGCGTTACATTTTTAGTCCAAAGTTACAAAGATTAAGAGAAAAATTATATAAAAATTTTCGAGGCTTATTTAATTAATATAAAGCTTATTTCAACTGCTTATTTTCTAAAAATAGCTTATTTTCAATAAATGGGCTTTTAACGAGCCAAAATCAAGGCCCAATAACGTTTTAAAATCCGTACATCATGAGACGAGTTGAGCTTATCAAAATTATCATTTTTCATGTTCTAATTTCATATCAAAAGACCTAGATAAGCTGGCTTATTTCAAAGTGCTTAAAATTGCTTATTGGGCTTAACAGCCCATCTCGCTAAAATGGTTAGTTTCCAAAGGGTTGTTTGTGCGATTTACTTTGGTGAATTTAGGGTGTCGAGACCAACTTATTTTTACAAGTTTTATATACGAAATTGTTAGCTAGCTAGGTGGTCTAATAGATCGTGTAAAAATATGGGTAAAAGGTCAACGACCCGGTAAATATATTACTCCAAAAAACATTTAAGTACAACGGATATGAGTGATTCCCATATCTCAGCCCATTACATAGGCGAAAGGCTTACATAACAAGATACTTCCTATTTTCTAGACAAGAAAACAAAACCATTTAAAGACTCAGACAAAAATATAAACTACTTCCTACGACCATGAAGATTAAAGCCATAAATGTCATAAATTTGCTTCGAGTAATCATCATAGTCATCCAAATCATCTTCACGCTCCTGACCTCCACCAAAAAAATTTGCTGATTCGTCGAACGTGTTAAGAACCTCCTCCTCATCACTATCAGTTACCACAACATCACCCACCTTAGAGAATGGGTTAATCGTGTAAAAATATGGCATGCTCGTTAAGTTGAATTTAAAGATATACGATGGTTTCTTGGGTTACATGGCACGTTTTATATATATGTAAAAGACTTAGAATTTATTTCTAAATGTTTTGAGTTTTTGTACGATTAAACATGGTTACAAAATAAGTTCGTATGATGCATGTAAAGTGGAACTAACGTGAAATATGTGTGCTACGTGACTCCTAGGCCTTACAAGATAGAGGCTACTCACGTTCGTGGTTCTACATGTTTGTATGTACGTAAAAATTATATATGAAGCTATATATACTCGACATAACGTAAATATGATGCATGGAACATATAAAACGTATAACTTGAATTCAAAAGAGATCAAGACAACTTACTACACCTCTAGGGTGGTAGAGAGTTGAGAGTAAAGGAAGGAAACATAAGAACTAGGCATGTACGATTTTTACCCAAGTATAAAACGTCTATATTAAACCCGATTCTCCTTGATAGCTTCTAAACTTGCGAATGATTACTTCTGGCCTTTCAGATATGATTTTTATGTATAATAGAGAGTTATTATGATGAAGTTATGGAATGAAAGAAGGTGGTGATAGTAGAGTAGATATAGAAGAATTTTCAAGACACGTACAAGTACAAATATTTCAAGGAAACATGAACACTATATATTGTCAGTGAATAAGAGATTGGAGACTATTTTCCTGACATTCTAAGACTTTAGGAATGTGTGTGAGAGCTTAAAAGAATGGTTTTGTCCTTGTTAGTCACTTAGATGTCGACTAGCATATTTAATATATACACGATTTGAGAAATCATGTATTACTTGGTTATAGCTGATCATACTTGACATCTAAACATGAAATCATACTAGAAATGTTATTAGGAACTCTTAGAAACAAACGGAAATCAAAATGGTTGAGTTTTGAATTATTTAGGTGTCAATTGAGGTTGAGTTTGGTCAAATAGTTTGCCTTCTAAAAACGTATCAATACTCGACCTATGGATCTGAGATTCGACACACTAGTAGTTGGCTAGGTGATAAACGAGGTGGTGCAAAAATATATAGGTGTCGTGTGTAAAAATTGAGAATACGAGAGGCGTTTTGTAGCTTGTTACTAGTCGAATTTACAAGAAATAATAAAAATCAAAATGGGCTTGCGACTTTGGGCTGATGAATAGTACCACATGGATTTGGGCTGAAAATGATTAAGGGTCCGTTTGGTATTAATTGAGAATTAGGAAATTTAATTTAGGATTAGTGAAATATTTGTGTATCGTTAAACGTGTCGAGAACTGGTTCCGTCATTTCGTAAATTATATTATGTCGTGACAATGACAAAATAATATAATAAGAAAAATTTCAAATTTTTCTGAAATAATGGGGATCAGTAACGGTAACAAAGGATTATTATTTATTAACGATATAATTACAAGGAATTTTTACAAGGTTCTACAGGCATCATTATAGAAAACTAGATATATGAGAAATTTTCAGCATCTAGTTACCTGTTGATACCTTGGTTTTAAAATTAAAGAGGTATCATTAGGATTCTAGTCAATAATATATTTATTCTTCCAAGATTAGTAATAATATCCATCTAGTTACCTGTTGATACCTTGGTTTTAAAAGATTGTTTGGATAATTCTTGAATCGCGTATAATATAATTCCACAATATTTGGTTGCTTAAGTTACACAAAATTAGTATATAGGATAAGACAAGAACATACAATAATACTGGGCACAAGAACGAGCGCAAAATATGAAGAATATTGTATGTGTTGTTATGTTTATTCATCTTCAATGAAAGACCAACATGATGTTTACATATAACAAACAAAGTATCATTTCATGAATAATCACACCTTCTTTTCTTAAATTAACTAACATTTCATAAAATTTCAGCGACACTTAATAGCGATAGTTTTTCTTTTACTATTTACTTACAACAGTCAATAGTTGCAATGTCTTAGTAACAAATTTTCTGTCACAAACTCTTCTATTCGTCGTAACCAAAATCATGTTAATTAGTTTATACAACCGTGCACTCTGAGCCTCTTAAATTGTATTAAAACTTAACTTGAAATTACTTTCGTTTTGAGTAATCTTAGTTACACAAAATACTTGATCACACTAAAATCATCAACAATGACAATAGTCGAACCACCAGTTATAATGGAGCATTTCAAAGCCAATCATGATCGGAGTGCGTGAAACTCTTTGGCTTGCTGCATGCTAGATCACTCATAGGAATTACGAATACATGATTTGATGAAGAATGGCAAAATTACTTCGCACAAAGCTTTTTTGTCCGTGGCACAAATGGTTGAGTCAGCTTTTTACAATTTTTAGTTTTTAGAGTTATTTTTATGTACGTTTTCACTCTTTTTAGTAGACCTTGGGAAAAAGTTATCATAATGTTTGAATCTTTTAATTATAACTAAACTTGTGTTTTGCAGGATTTTTATGCACTTGTGACATCCTCGATTACCACCCTCGAATTAGGGTTTCTCGAATGCGTCACTGGTAAACAAATCACGCTATAAGGATCAGAAGTCAATAATTCTTTGCTTCTAGTAGAAAGTGAAGATGATTTCAACTAAAAAGTGAAGTTAGATGGTTAGAATATTACCTGTTTTCTATTTCTATATGTATGGTATTTTATTTATTTATTTTACTGTAATGTTTAGTTATCCCTTATACTTTTGAACAAAATCGTTTGTGAATTTAGCTTCGTTTGAAACTTAAGATGCCATGTAGACCTGCAACTTGTACAATGAATAGTCAACTTAAGAGTGACACTATTGGGTTTAATCGATCATTTACTAGGTTCACGTATGCATGGCATGAGTTTCATCTAATAAGTATTTATGTTTCTAGTTAATAAATTATTGTTAGTTTGAATTAGTATTCAGTGTGGACCGATTCTCATGAAACTGTACGTTAGACATGTGCATGTTTAGAAAAGTGGGAGTATTGTTCACCAGGTCTTTAGGTTGTTTAGGTAGAATTGGTTGCTATTTTCTTGCTTGCACCTTGTATCACAGAGGCTATATATAGAGCCATAGTTGATATCAAATAAAGAGTAGTTTTCTTTGTCCTTTATATCTTCATTTCCTAATTCACCACAAAACTACAGACACATCAGCCATAGAACACGTGCTAGATGAAAAGAAACATGTGCTTCTAAGTGTTTGACAAAAAAACTGCATGCTCGTATTCCATATTGAGCATTGTATTGGCACCTCTTATATAGTCAACCCTTACACCATGCAGCATTCAGCAAAAAAGTTGCCAATCTTCACCACCAATTTAGGGGAACCTCAAGTTGTAGTTTTATACGTGTACCTTTGTAAGACAGGGAAAGGATCCGGTAAGAAGAAAAACTAAAATAAGAAGAATAAGAAGGATTTCTAGCCACATATTTCAAATAAGGGGGAGAAAATTAAGGAGAGATGCATCTACTTTTGTAGGTGCATCTGAAATGTGTGGTTGTGGTTTCTTCTTACTCTTCTCATTTTAATTTTTCTTCTTATTTGATCTTAACTCTTGTAAGACAATCTAAATAGTGAAAATTAACTTATTATTCAAGGATATGATATGATATGATATGTTATAGCTTTAAAGAGATTGTAGGCTTGTTGCGATATTACGTATTCTAGTTGAAACTTTTAGAATATACGATTCACCATGCAGCTATTTTAATGCATGAATTACATTAATATAAGAGAATACAAAGAATCGTGAGTGAAGTAATCTGGAAAGGTGACATAAAACTGTTTGCACGATCCATGCAACACAAAAATTCCCTTAACTGATCACACATGACATACGGAGTAATACAAACGTAATAAAAAAAATTGAGATTAAATTCTCTTCAATTCTTTGTCTCACATGAATCATGCTTTCTATCAGAATTACTCTAATTTGTGCTCAAGTACAACTACGCAGGTGTTATGTGTTTGAATTGAAGTCGTTTTTGATAAAAGATTTGTCAACTTTTCTTGTATATGACATATTCTGCAAATTGCAATATATAAATTAAACGGCTTATTAGTTTTAATTTTTACACCTGTGTTACGGTATTTTAGGGCTGGTAAATATTGTTCGACAACAGCTAGTCAAACTAGTAGTAGTCAGAAACTGAATTTGGAACTTATTATTTAAAGCTCCTTGTAGCAGATTATGAATTACCAGTAGTAGTTAATTATTTTGAAAAGCTGTCATGAACACTCTCTTCTAACTACTATCTAAGCTCTCGAGAAAGAACATACAAGTAGTGCATTTGTGTGAAAATTGAGCAATTTTCTAGAGTATATGCATGTCAGATGCAACGTTAAATATGATCATCATAACATATAAGCATACATAGTAACAAAAAATATATATTTGCTAATTAAGGTGTATCCGATCTCATACAACAAACCATCATGTACACATGAGAAACAAATTCGAGATCATTTTAATCTGAGTCATCGATCAACTTCTATTCGTATGATTTATATATCTTGCAAGAATTTATATCTCTTTGGAAATTTCCATGTTGAAATATGTCATAATTACAAAAAGAGGAAACCCGAAGGCTAGTATGTATTCATAACAATGTTCCGTTTTGTTTTCAGTATCAAGTATACTTAGATATATACTGATAATATACAATTGTAATATGTAATGTGCCACAACAATCTTACACTTCTCGTACACGTACAAGAATAATATGATTAAGTGTGCCTAAAAATATATGTACACTATCTTATAGATGAATCAAGGGATAATTGTCTACAAATGTTGTCGACTTGTCCCTTTTCCAAGTATTTATTTATTTTTTTATTTTTTATTTTTTTTCGCGCATTATATAACCATGTCTACATTTGAATTCCGTCTCTTATGTGTATTTTATAAACATGCATGTTCCCCTTCCATTTATCTTCCCTACTATTTCTTGTCACATGCTATACATACTTTACGCATATGTCGAACATTAAAAAATGATTGGACTTCCAAATTTGCTCTTTCTCACACTCAACTTCAATCTCTAACTATATCTCACTTCTATAAATAACAAGCTTCATCTTTATTCTTTAAGCAAACCAACTAACTAGAGAGAGAATATCTAGAAAGATAGAAAGAGTAAGAAGATGGTTAAGATGATCAAAGGGGTTGCACTATTGGTGTTTATAGGGTACCTTTTCCTATAGGTGATCACACCAACTAATGTTTATTATTCAAAGTGGCTCGTTAAGGTTGGAGTCCACACCACTTCTACTTACTTCGGAGCTGAAGGTTTGGTTCTACCTAGCTATGCAACTACTATATCATTTGTTTTTTCATTCGATTTGTAAAGTTAGCATATATAGCTAGTTAACTTTAACTTTGCACAAGCTTAACTGAAACAAGTATGAAATGTGAGACATATTTAACTGCCTCGACACATTAACTCTTTTGTAGTAAAATTGATATGCTTAATGATTTTAATATAAGAAAAATGATATACATTAATATTTAAACATTCAACACAAAACTGTTTCACTATCATGATATTGAAAAGCATAGAAGAAAAAAACATACAAATTAGTAACATCTATATATATTTTTTTCCTTAGTTGTTCTTATTCTTTCCATTAAATGTGAATTTTGTTTAGGTACAACGATGTTGCTCTACACACTCCCTATTTTGTTCATGGCCGTCTTGGCATGTGTATATCTCCATTTAAAGAAACAATCAAACCAAAATTGTGACGAAGGGTATAGAAGTCATTTCAGTTAAATATTTTTTTTTACATTTCAATGATTCCAAGATACTCAGTTTTATTTTATTTTTTTCAAAATTTAGGAAAACAGAAGGTACCAACGATAACCTGGGTATATGGAAAAGGCCAATGATCATCAACGGTCTAGGGATTGTCTCAAAAATCGAGCTTGCTTTCCTTTTAATGTTCATCGCTCTTGTTGTCTGGTCTTTCGTGACATATCTACACGTGAGTTTACCCAAAATTACCAAAGAATCAGCAGCAGAATGGGGAGAGGAAGTGTACGTGGATCGATTTCTTTCTTTAACTCTTTAATGGTTGACTTTACATCGTATTTGATTTCACTTTATTGATTTGAGACTTTTTGTTTTGCTGGTGGGAATCAAAGTTAGCTTAAGTGGGTCTAGCATTTGGGCTAATTGGTGATTTATGTTTAGCATTTTTGTTTTTCCCGGTGACTCGAAGCTCTTCTATATTGTCATTATTTGAGCTCACATCCGAGGCTAGCATCAAGTATCACATATGGCTCGGGCATATCGTTATGACCCTCTTCTCTTCGCATGGAGTTTGTTACATTATTTGTTGGATCGCAACTAACCAAACATTTGAGGTATTTTTCTATCTCTTTATATCTCATTTTATATAATTTCTAAGATCCGAACTCGTAGGTTTACAAAATATTAAAACGTAAACCCCTAAAACACCTTTGGCTCATGTGGACGAGTATACAGCCGAGAATTGAAGTTCTGAAAATATTTACCTCATGAATTTTGAAAATGATAAGATAAAGTGCATGATGAGTAGAATATTTTCCACAATTATAGACCAATCGGTCAAACATCTCTCTTAAGATCTTCCAGGACCATGTCTTTATAGTAGCCATTTATACATATCATGGCGTAACGGCAACTTTGACAGCATTAGTTACAATCACAAAATTAGGTTGTAGCTTTTAAAATGTTAAAAAGTAGCAAGGGTTACAATGTCAATTGTAGTTTCTTTTAAGTGGTATCATGGCACTATCATATCATGATATTTTTATCTACTTACTTAAATTATGTTTCATGATGACTTTAGATGTTGAAATGGGCAAAAACCGACATATCAGTTGTAGCCGGAGAGTTGTCTTTAGTAGCAGGATTGATTATGTGGGCGACAACATTTCCTAGAATTAGGCGAAAGATGTTTGAGGTTTTCTTCTATACTCACCACTTGTACATCCTCTTCATGGTGTTCTACGTGTTCCATGTTGGCATATCTTCCGCCTCCATAGTACTTCCTGGATTCTATCTCTTCATCATTGATCGATTTTTAAGATTATTACAATCAAAGGGAAATGTTCGTTTGATTTCCTCTCGTGTTCTTCCTTGCGAAACTATCGAGCTCAACTTCTCCAAAAGCCAAGGTACAACTGAGCACAAAAATATTTAACATAAACATTTTTGAAGTATTATTAAGTGATAATGTTTAACATCATTTTCTATTATAGGTTTAAGTTTTACACCAACAAGCATCATTTTTGTTAATGTCCCAAGCATTTCAAAGGCTCAATGGCATCCATTTACAATTACCTCAAGTAGTAATTTGGAGCCTGAAAAGCTAAGTGTTATGATCAAAGGCGCTACCAAATATTATCATCCCCTAATCCTATTGACCAACTCAATGTTTCCATTGAAGGACCCTATGGACCTAGCTCAACTAACTTTCTAAGGTAAAATGTCCATAAGAACAATAACTTCTAGGTTGGGTTTATTTAATTTGTGTATGCTAAATCTAGTTATTGTTTCAGGCATGATATGCTAGTGATGGTGAGTGGAGGAAGTGGGATCACACCATTTATTTCAATATTTAGGGAACTTGTTTTTACTACAGAGACTCTAAAATGCAAAGCTCCTAAAATTCTCTTGATAAGTGCATTTAAAGACTCTTCTGATCTCACCATGCTTGAATTGCTATTGCCGTCCTCTGGTGCACCGATAGAATTTACAAAACTGGATCTGCAAATCGAGACGTATGTGACAAGAGAGAAGCAAACTGTGGCCAACGATAAAAAATCAATAAGAACAATTTCGCTCGAACCAAACTCCTCTGACACTCCCATAACCCCTATTTTAGGGAAAAATGGTTGGTTATGGCTTGGTGCAATTATATCATGTTCGTTCATTGTTTTTCTTTGTTCTATGGGTCTTTTAACGCGGTTCTACATCTACCCGATTGATAAAAACACGAACCACGTGTACTCATATGCATCGAGAGCTGTCCTCAATATGTTGCTCATTTGCTTCTCTATAATGGTAACATGTAGTATGGGTTTCTGGTGGAATAAAAAGAAAAATGCAATGGAATCGAAACAAATTCAAAACTTGGAGGAGCGACACCGGTCAACTCACCTAATTCATGGTTGTATAACGCGGATAGAGAGCTCGAAAGTGTCCCTCAACAATCGCTACTTCAATCTACAAACGTGCATTATGGTGAAAGACCAGATCTTAAGAGTAAGAATATCTTCTAAATTCTTTGAATAATACAAGTCGTGTTTTATCTTTCTATCACTGAAACTTATTTTATATAATCCAATATCTTTAAACTAATACCTATAAATTTATATTCTCCTCTTCTTGTAGGAATGTTGTTTGAGCAAAAAGAATCAAGTGTTGGAGTTCTTGTTTGTGGGCCAAAGAAGATGAGGCATGAAGTTGCAAACATCTGTTCATCTGGATTGGTTTCAAACTTGCATTTTGAGTCCATCAGTTTTAGCTGGTGATTTGATTTATCAACTTACCAAAGGTTGCCTGTAACGGATTTCTTGTTTTTTTTGAGTCGTTTTTTAACATTTCATATGTCAGGGGTTTGATTCACCTTCTAATAGGGATCTCAAAACTAAAAATATGTGCTTGCGTGTATATGTGTTGTTGGTTATTAGCGATCACCAACAACCTGATATCTAGTTACGAATCGAAGAGAAGGGTGTAAATCATCCTTTTGTGTGTAACCTTGTGATACAGAAATAAACGGTTCTTCTATACGGCAGTAAACGATTGAATGATTTCACTACAAAACAGCATGCCATTCGACACAGTTTATTAGCTACATCATCATACATTAAAGTGTGTACAATTGTATACTCCATACTTTACTCTTTGTGTAGGGATAGTGTGTTTTACAAAATTATTTTAAATCGCCACACTTATTTTAGTAAATATGCAATTAAACTCATCACGCTAGTTAATGTGACAATAATTGAAAAGTCCACACTTTGAAGTGTGAACAGACTAGAAGAAGCTGTGCCTTATAAAATGTGGACAATTATTGAAAATTACACACATAGAAGTGTGAACAAACTAAAGAAAGCCAAACAAAGAAACGATAAGTTAGGAAATTTTACACTGTTTGAGAAAATTACTATATAAAGCTATCGACATAAAAACTCATTTTAACCTTTTGGATATCCAGATTTTTGAACCTCAGCGTCTAAAAAATATTTGAAACTTAAACTAATAACACCAAGTAAATAACTGAAGAAAAATAATCAATTTATCATTGCAACTCATTGAGAAAATGATACGTAGTAGTTTAGTAACAGTTGTCTTACGACGCATGGGTAGGATTGATGATGATTTTTCATTTGAGAAGTTTATGTTTGACAATTGACTTATTAATTAATTTCGTGAGATTGTAGCTTTAAACTGTTTAACCGCTATCCTCCCCCCCAGAATAAGAATCTGTACTGGACCTTGGTATTAGACTATTGGGCTCCTTAAAACATCGGCTTAGTTCGAAGCCCTTTAACAGGTATGGTGCGGTTGATCATTCTGCACATGCACTTCCGGCCTAAGGCTTCAAAATAATAATTAGTGCATACGCTTATTTTTTGGCTACGCTTTCGGCTAATAAATAGAAACTATTATTGAGGTGATTATATTTAAGTTGGTTAAGTAAGAACAAAAACTATTGTCATTTTTTGGTTCGGTCACATTTCATGACTTTTGGTTCGGTCATATTTTATGGGCCTATCACTAAGACGATGTCGTTCTTAGTGATAGGCCCATATGGCGCATGTGTATTGTATCGTATAGTATATATGTAACAATTTGCAATTTCAGGTTAATTATTATTCCCGGAAAATTTTACTATTCACTTTTACTATTCATTTTTCCCGAAATTTGATTTTTTGTTTCTTGGCCTCGAGTGATAAATCATTTCCATGAAAAATTAAAAGTTTGACACTCATCAGATCATTTTCGTGAAAGTTAATAAGGAATTACACGTTTTAGGGTAAAACGTCATTCAAAAATTCTACGCACAACGAAACTCGACCGCGTTAATTTTCCCCGTATCAGAAAAATGTTTGATACACTCATGATTTATTTGAGAATAAATCATGACTGTGAAAAACATGACCAAAATAAACCTCGGCCGTGAAAAACTGGAATTTTCAGTTTTAAGCGTTTTTACTCAGCCGTAACTTTAGCCTATACTTGCACCACGTTTCTAAGACGATTTGAGTTTTCACATTTTTGGAAAAAGTCGACATATTTTTCCCTCCTCCTTTGACCAAAAATCATTCCTTGATTTTATAAGTCATTCCATGATTTTTAAGCTTACGGTTTTATGTCTAAAAGACATTTAATACCAACCGACGCTAGACTGAGCCCAGTCTACACATTATAAGTCATTTTAAATCATTTATATCCTATTAGAAAAGTAACATTTTACTTTTCTCAATTTTACGCAATATTAGTACGTTTTACGTATTACGCGTTTTAGACCCGTGTTTTCAGTTTTAGCAGGGTTTTAGCACCCCAATGGAACCTACCACTCATTTTATATTTTATTATGGAGTATTTTGACAAGTTTAATCATTCCTCCAAGTTTCGTATTTTAACGATACCCGGTTTTACGTTTTGTGGCGTAACAACTTACGGTTAGCATTTTACGTAGTCGAAACTAACTACATAAGCTTGGATAATATCATCAAAAGTCAACAGTTCCTCCCCAAGTATATGAACCGACTTAGGGGGGATTCAGCCCATAGGTGGCTTGATCTCATGCTGTAACACCCCCAAAATTTGATACAGCGGAAGACTCAACAAGCTTTCGGGGTGCTACGGGGATTGGTATCCAAACACAAGACATAAAAGAACGAGATAAAGTAAACAAAGTAAAGTGCAACTACGCGGGGTTTTAAAGTTTACATTATCCCAAAATCATCCAAAGTCAGGCCCAAAAGAAATAAATATAGGTCCACAATAGTTATCAGAGTTTTAGAAAATATAGATCCATAACCGGTGCCAAATGCCAAGCCTCCAATCCCAAGCATCCGCAAAGCATCACTTAATTACCTGAGAAAACGTGCTAAAAGTCAGCTTTCGCTGGTGAGATCATAGGTTTAGATTCTTAATTCAATATAGTGGACATATACGCAAAACGCTTGCTAGCTAGACTAGGCCTCAATCATCCAACCAAAATATCCAACCAAAATATTCTAACCAAAATAAATCATCCCTATAGGTGCACGCTATAGCTCAAATCAATTCAATCAATAGCTTACCTAGCTCAAGTCTAGGCCTCGCTCTATAACCAATCCAATAGCTTACCTAGTTCGGGACTAGGCCTCGCTCAACAACCAATCAATAGCTTACCTAGTTCGGGACTAGGCCTCGCTTAATCCTACCTAGTTCTATAAGCATAGCAAGTTTTGAAATAAATAAAGCGATAATAGTCCACATAAAACATTTGCACGTTTCTCACCCCAAGTATTGAAAACAAAGTTCAAGAGTAAAAGTGGGGCTATGACTCACCTCAAGTCCAGAAATCCTCAAAAGAAATGATAGAAGAAAGACGTAAGTAATCTCAAGCAACTCACGTAACGGCGACTACAGACTCGGCACTTCCTAACAATATCAAACCCGTTCAGAAATCATTTCCTCAAAATCAAATATTCCCATTCCCAAACGTATTCCATTTTACTTTCCAAAAATATCCATTTCTCGAATTAACTTCATATTTATTTGAAATTCGACGTTTGGTATCCATACGGGTGGAGGGTCGACACAACTCAAACCAGAAAGCCACAACAAACAAACAATAATAAAACAACTATAGGTCTAATGTTAGCTCAACATATTATTTAAATAATTATCGAAGCTTTTTAAATCCGTCGATTTGATAATCTCCCATATTTATTTACGTAATATATCGTTCCAAGATTATACCCAACCTAAAGCACATTGCACAAAAGATTCTATTTGATATATATCGTAGTCCAATGAATTCCCTATATATATCGTCGAATCGGCCAAATTCCACGAGACATATAGTAATTTATTACCCTAAAATATATACCACATCCTATGGGCGTCGTGGGATACGATGCCCATTAATATACTCATTTTATATCGTCAAATAACTCGATCTAGAATAAGTCATTCGATATATAAAATGTTTATATTAACCATCATATATCCGTGACAACACAAAGTCACAATATAAAGCCCACTTGGACTTTAAAGACCCACAATTCGTATAACTCGATAAGTTTCTAATTTATAAACAAAATCACATTTTTAATTATTAGTTGCCCAACTTATATTCCGCTATTATTTATATAATTATTATTTATAACAATAATCCGACATTTATTACACTATATGCATAGTATAATAACTATCGTTTTATTATTATAACGTTTACTCGTGGTCGTTTTATTATTAATATACGCACTATATATATATATATATATATATATATATATATATATATATATATATATATATATATATATATATATATATATATATATATATATATACGTTTAACACGTCTATATACGTATATAAACGATTATATTCTTAATAATATTATTACGAGTATTATTTTTATTATCGACTTTTAAATATTTATCGAGTCATAGAATTTGGTCACATGTCCGAGTCATGACCCTCGGCTCATAGTCCAAGTCCAAAGTAATAAGAATAAAGTCACAATATAAATATATCAACTCCGTCCAAACAATCCCATATCCACGTGCTACAACATGAGGGTCCGACTACGGCACCCTACTAACCTATCTCCGTCATCTAGTTAACCGTCTCACAATCGGTTCCCAAATACTCTTCGACAACAACTCCACAATAATCAAAAGTAAACCATTGTCGAGACCACAAAGGGTCTCGACCCATCCAAAAGTATCGACCAACAACAATAACAACAAGAAAATCCTCACATAACATGTAATTCGGGTTGGTTTACCAAGCCAAACCCGAGTCGGGAGACCCATATTGGTCTCGACTAAACCATAAGTCACAAGGACTCGAACCCAAGACCTATTTGGTCTCGGCTTAGGCTCACCCGAGCCCTACCAAAACTGCCAAATGGACCCTTATGGTCGCGGCAACATCAAACAACAACAACAAGGTCCACATCGATTCAAATCGAGCCAAGAATCAAACTCCAAATACCAATACTCTCGCTACAAAGCTACTAGGTCAAATCCCAACAACAAAACTAAACCATAAGGTTCGAACCATGCCAAGCCGTGAGCTACGGCTCGCGGTTACCAAGTCGACACCAAACGAGACCCATAACCCGGATACCAAACGAGTTTTATCATCAAAACATCATTTCCCATTAGTTTAAATCGAAACCCAATAAGAAAAATCCGTATATACACGGATTGGAACACAAGTCGAGGCACACAAGGCAAAACCCGTGTTCACTCACCTTCAAATCGACTTCAAAAACAAGTTTCTTCAAGAACCCAACAAGATCCAATGAAAATAGTGGTATTTAGGTGGCGGTGATGATGAGAACGAGGGTCTAGGGGTGTTGGTGTCGCGCGTAAATTACACCAAAAGAAAGATCGCGACGAGGTGATTAAGATGGTGGTGTTTGTTAGGTTGTGAGGGTGGCGGTGTGACGGTGGTGGCCGGATTTAGGGGGCGGCGGCTAGGTATTAAAATGGGTAGAGAGAGAGATGAGAGTGAAGGTGAAGGTGTGTGTTTGGGTGTGTGTGTGAACCGGTCCAACACAAGGACCAATTTGTAGTTTTTATTTATTTTATTTTTTTTTGTAAAAACAATAATAATGATACTAATAATTTAGTTAAGGGGGAATGGCTAGGTATTAAACGTAAAGACCAATCCCGTAACTTTTTAAAATATTCCGACTCTCTCAAACCGAGCTCGTTCCCAATATTTTAAAATATCATGATACGTTCAATAAATAAATATAACCCAAACCGTAATTTCAAAACATTTAAATTCGTTAGGTTAATCTAGTGCCGGAGTCAATGTAGTGCCAAGGTAACGATCATAAAATAAATCATCACGGCCGAATCAACCAAACCATAAATAAATAACCAAATCTCATAAAGATCGTATGATTAAAAATCAAGTACCAACGTTCGTAAAATATCTCGTCACAATAAACATTCAAAAATTCCAAATTTATAATTTCAATGTAATGCGGGTTTTATAAAATGGCTCCCTATTTTTCCAGTTGTCACATCCTCCCAGCCTCAGAAGGAACCCGTCCCGGGTTTCTCTCGAAATAACCCATTTACGAAGTGAAAAGCTTTGGATATTTCTTTCGAAACTCATCCTCACGTTCCCACGTAAATTCCGGTCCGTGCCGCGAATTCCAACGAACTTTGATGAGCGGAATACGACTCCTCTTGAGTCGTTTGATCTCTCTATCCATTATCTCAATAGGCTCTTCCACAAAATTCAAACTTTCATCCACACGAATATCCTTGATTGGTATAACTGGTGTTTCCTCTGAAAGGCATTTCTTCAGATTGCTAACATGAAACACATCATGAACTTTACTCAGTTCCATAGGTAATTCCAAACGATACGCTACGGGCCCAATTCTTTCCAAAATAAGAAATGGTCCAATGTAGCGGGGATTAAGTTTCCCACGTTTCCCAAAACGTATCACACCCTTCCAAGGTGAGACTTTCAACATCACTTTGTCTCCAACCTGGAATTCTAGGGGTTTACGCCTCTGATCGGCGTAGCTTTTCTGACTATCTCTAGCTGCTTGCAGTCGATCTCGAATTTGCGTTACTTTCTCAGTAATTTCCAAAATAAGCTCAGGGCCTGTGAGTTGGCTATCTCCAACTTCTGCCCAACCAATAGGTGAACGACATTTACGACCATACAAATCTTCAAATGGTGCAGCCTTAAGACTTGTGTGGTAGCTATTGTTGTAGGAGAACTCCGCAAGGGGTGGATATTTCTCCCAGCCTTTACCAAAGTCTATGATGCATGCACGAAGCATATCCTCCAAAGTCTGGATAGTTCTCTCGCTTTGACCATCGGTTTGGGGGTGATATGCAGTACTCATATCAAGTCTCATCCCCAAAGCGGTTTGAAGTGATCGCCACAATGCTGACGTGAAGCGGCTGTCGCGATCCGAAATAATCGATATTGGAACTCCATGACGAGAAACAATCTCCTTCACATACAATCTCGCAAGTTTTTCCACACTATCATCTTCACTAATCGCCAGGAAATAAGCAGACTTAGTCAAACGATCCACAATTACCCATATAGCGTCGCAACCGCTAGTTGTCTTTGGTAATTTGGTAATAAAGTCCATCGTAATCCGCTCCCATTTCCAAACCGGGAGTTCTGGCTGCGTCAATAATCCTGACGGTCTTTGATGTTCGGCTTTAACCTTAGAGCAAGTCAAGCACTTACTAACATACAACGCTATATCTGCCTTCATATTTGGCCACCAATATACCTTTTTCAAATCCTGGTACATCTTGTCAGACCCAGGATGAATAGAGTATCTTGACTTATGCGACTCATGCATAATCAACTCTCGAATTCCTCCATACAATGGTACCCAACTTCGCTCTCCAAAACATAACACTCCATTAGAACGCTTAACAAATCCCTTCTCATTTTCTTCCATCCCAAATATGTTCTCAGCAGCTCGATTTTCTGCTTTCAACGCTTCCGTTTGAGCTTCCAATATTTGAGACGGTAATGGCGATACGATAGTCATTCCTAATGACCTAACTCGTAACGGTGGAATTCTTTCCTTTCGACTAAGAGCATCAGCAACAACGTTTGCTTTACCCGGATGGTAGCGAATTTCACAATCGTAATCGCTTCGCAACTCAATCCAACGTCGCTGCCTCATGTTAAGCTCTTTTTGGTTCAGAATGTGTTGCAGACTTTTGTGATCAGTAAACACTACACATTTGGTTCCATACAAGTAATGTCTCCATATCCTCAAGGCAAAAACCACAGCACCTAACTCCAAATCATGGGTGCTGTAGTTCTTCTCGTGCTTCCTGAGCTGTCGGGAAGCATAAGCTATCACTTTCTCTCGTTGCATTAACACAACTCCTAAACCTTTATGAGAAGCGTCACAATAGACGACGAAGTCCTTGTTACCTTCGGGTAACGCCAAGATAGGAGCACTACACAACATTTCCTTAAGTAACTGAAATGCTTCCTCTTCCTTATCTCCCCATTCATACTTAACACTCTTTTGAGTCAATTTGGTCAACGGTTTTGCTATCTTCGAAAATCCCTCAATGAATCTTCGGTAATAACCGGCTAATCCCAAAAATTGACGAACTTCTGTTGGGGTCGTAGGTGCAGCCCAATCTTTAATCGCTTCAATCTTAGCAGGGTCCACATGAACTCCTTGTCTATCAATCACATGACCTAGAAATTGTACCGTCGGAATCCAAAATTCACATTTCGAAAACTTGGCATACAGTTTCTCCTTCCTGAGCAATTCTAAGATAAGTCTTAGATGCTCCTCATGCTCCTTCACACTCTTCGAATAAATCAGAATGTCATCGATAAAAACAATCACGAACTTATCTAAGTAAGGCTTACACACCCGATTCATGAGATCCATGAATACCGCCGGTGCGTTAGTCAACCCAAACGGCATCACCTGAAACTCGTAATGCCCGTAACGGGTTCTGAAAGCCGTTTTCGGAATATCTTCCTCGCGCACTCGAAGCTGATGATATCCTGATCTCAAATCGATCTTCGAATACACACTCGATCCTTGAAGTTGATCGAACAAATCGTCGATCCTCGGTAACGGGTATCTATTCTTCACCGTTAACTTGTTCAACTCTCGATAATCAATACACATACGAAACGATCCATCCTTCTTCTTCACAAATAAGACCGGGGCTCCCCAAGGCGAAGAACTTGGTCTTATGAATCCCTTTTCGGCTAACTCCACTAATTGTTTCGACAACTCTTCCAATTCAGTAGGTGCAAGACGATAAGGCGCTCGTGCTACAGGTGCAGCACCAGGTATCAACTCAACTTGAAATTCCACTTGTCTATTAGGCGGAATTCCCGGCAAGTCATCGGGAAACACATCCGAAAAATCACGAACTATAGGTACATCTCCAATGCACCTTTCTTTCTTCTCCTTCTCTCCTTTCTCAGAAATTTGGGCTAAGAAAAGGTAACTTCCTTTCTCCATTAGCTTCGGCAACTTAGTGCAAGATATGACCGCTAATCTAGATGGGCCTTTCAAATCCTTTCTATCTCCTGGTATGTTCAGAATCTCCTTGCCGTAAGGCACACGCACAATCTTCTCATCGCAAATTATATGAGCACGATACTTCGACAACCAATCCATACCAATAATGACATCAAAACTTCCTAATGTGACGGGTAGAAGATCTATGTTGAAAGGACGGTTCAGAAAGTTTAACGTGCAACCGCATATGATAGTCTTAATCCTTTCTATGTTTCCATTAGCTAACTCTACATCATAACCAATTCCTAAGGCCATCGGGGGTTTCTCAAGTAAGGGTGCAAACTTAGTGGACACAAAACTCTTATCGGCACCAGTATCAAATAGTATGGAAGCATAACGATTATTGAGAAGGAACGTACCAGTAACAACGTTCGGATCTTCTCCTCTCTCGTTCCCAAGTGCATACACTCTTCCATGAGCAGCTCCAGCTTCCACACGTTGGTCCCCATTATCTTGTCGTCCACGGTTTCCTCCAGCTCTACGGTTTCCATTATTGTACCCATTACCACCCGATCCTTGATTTCCTCGGTTCCACGATTCCCTACACTCATTCCGATAATGTCCTTTCTTTCCACATCCATAGCAAGTAACATTTGCCTTGCTCATAGTTTCAGGAGTAGCTTGAACCATAGCAAGTGGTCGAGCTCTACAATCCTTAGCTATGTGTCCCATCTTAGAGCAATTCTTGCACATTACCGTACATCGACCAAAATGATGCTTGTAACATCGGTTACATTTGGGTGCATCTCCATTGTAGTTCTTCTTGTCTCCATCTCCCATGGCATAAGCTCTAGTAGTTAGTTGTCGCTTGTTTCGACGATCATTACCCTTAGAGTGATCGTCCCTCTTTCTCTTTCCATTCTTATCCTTCTCAGCTTCTTCCAATGCCAAAGAGTCCATCAATTGTTGAGTGATAGTGATAGCCTCATGAATGTTTGCAGGCTTAGCAGAAATCACATCGTTCCTTGTAGCTACCGGCAATCCATCGGTATACCTCTCAATCTTTTGGGTCTCAGTCCTAACCATATCGGGACAGAGTAAGGCCAACTCTCGATAACGGCGATTGTAAGTTGCCATATCGGTACCTTTCACTTTGTGGTTCCAGAACTCAATTTCCAACTTCTTAATCTCATTCCTTGGGCAGTAAGTCTGAATCAATAAAGACTTAAATTGCTCCCAAGTCATAGCATAAGCCACATCACTCCCAACCGAGTTACGGTAATTGTTCCACCAAGTTAAGGCTTCATCCTTGAAGGTAAAGAAGCAAACTTTACCTTCGTATTCTCCGCACAACCACTGACATTAAACACAGACTCAGTCTTCTCTATCCACCTAACCAAGTAAACCACTCCTTCAGTTCCACCAAACTCAATAGGTCCACAAATCTTAAACTCCTTGTAGTTACATCCACTAGCACGAACAGGTGGAAATGTCCCAGCAGAATTGTTGGAATGATTTGACTCAGCTAGTAGCTCAGCAACTCGTTGCTCCACAAGTTGATTGATCATTGCTTGATCCACAGTAGGTGCATTAAGTGGAACATGATCATTGTCTCCCTGAACATCAACATTTTGATTCCTGTTGTTGCGGTTAGTAGTGTCCAGGTTATCAGGAGTAGGAGTCTCAACATTTCGAGTTGGACGGCGTCCTCGACGACTAGGGGTAGCCGTTGCAGGTCCAGTTCTGGTAGCTCTAACAGGGTTTCTTCGTGGGGCCATTGATCTCAAATATCATACAAGTTCGTGAGTCTCCGATAGAACTTATCATATGCTCAACAAGAATTAAATCAACGAAGCCAAGTCATGGAAAGAATAGCAACAATACACCATGAAACATCGATAAAACGGATAAGGACTCAATTTCCATAACACCCAAAATCACATAATACCATATACTAATAACCATCAACCATACAATAGCGATCTAACATCGTTCCAACTACTGGATAACACACAACGTACTAATCGTTCCAAAAGAGACGAATACTGAACAAAATACATCAAAATATGATAACTAGCTTTTCTAACCGAACAATCCTCGGTTAAGAAAGCAACAATACAACATAACCCAAGCAACTAGCCACGCTGCTGGCGGAGGCTCCTCAACTCCTGCCTCAAGCCATCAAGATCCCTCCATAACGATCCTAGCTCCACGCTATGGGTGTCTCGGTCTCTCTTGAGGTCAGCCACCTCCTTCTCCAGCTCGGCATTCCTTTGCCATAGCTTGCGGTCGGCCTCTCAAGCTGTAACAAAACCTCGCTGTAAACTATCGATATGCTCATGAACCTCCATCAAAACTCTCCTCATCTCAGTAGTCCTGCCCACAACCACAGTCATATCAACTCTCAAATCCGCTAAGAACTCTCCAATAACCCTCTCAAGTCGATCTGATACATGTGCAACTCTCTCACCAAGCTCAGTAATCCGAGCCCACAACCTACCAATCTCACCTAATTCTGCATGCTCAGCAGAAACCTCAGAAGATGCATCCGACTCAACGGGACTACCAGGTGGCAACTCAAACAAAAACGGATGATCAGGTGAATCAGGCTCAATCGGATGTACAGGTGAATCAGGCTCCTCAGCCTGAGCTGGTGGTACTAACACATCATCATCATCAGGCATCTCCTCCTCCTGAGAGTCATCCTCCTCCTCAGGGTCATCATCATCACCCTGCTCAGCCTCCTGAGGGTCATCAGCCTCATCTTCACCCTCGTACTCCTCCTCCTCATCGGAAGAGTACATCATCAATCGTCGTCTCCTAATAGGTGAACCATGTGGTGAAGGGGTAGGTGATCTAGGACGACGACGCAATGATGCGGGTGGCGCCACAGGCAGAATAGAGTGAGCATCAATCTGTAAAGGTGGTGAAGTAGGGCGTACCGACATACGTGCCGTAGCTCGGTGGGCAAAACGTGGAGCCACACGAGCCAAAGCCTGATGAAGAGTAAGCTGCCTCGATGTACCAGGGAGCCCTAGAGAAGATGAGGGTCCCTGCGTAGATGCAGCAGGTGGTGCTGAAGTAGAACCTGTCGGTGTCACAGTAGCTGAATGCATGGCAACCTGGTAAGGGTCATCAGGGGCCATGGTGAACTGTGCTGGCAATACCGGTGTAGTAAGAATATCCTCAACAACATCAGGCATATGGGAGGCCATAGTCTGTGACAACGGCGTAGGGTAGGTGTAAGTGTTTCAAAACAAATAAACCGCGAACTCAAAATACCATATCCAAAAATCATCATATAATTCCAAATCGTATATAATCAAGAAAGATTTTAAAATACCGCATTACTAAAACCATTCGCAAAACAATTAAGCCATATAATTCCTCAAAATGCATATAATTCCTCAAAACGCATCATATCACTAAATCAATAAACCTCAAATCATCTCAAGAAATACCAAATCTCTAATCATCTCAATATTCTCATAATACCTCAATAACAAACAATGATGCTTCGGCTTGGCGGGCTGGCGGGTAATGGTCGGGGATCGTTTTCTATAAAAATCGGTTATAGTTTAGGTGTCTATTTACCTAGTTCTCTATAACCTTGGCTCTGATACCAATCTGTAACACCCCCAAAATTTGATACAGCGGAAGACTCAACAAGCTTTCGGGGTGCTACGGGGATTGGTATCCAAACACAAGACATAAAAGAACGAGATAAAGTAAACAAAGTAAAGTGCAACCACGCAGGGTTTTAAAGTTTACATTATCCCAAAATCATCCAAAGTTAGGCCCAAAAGAAATAAATATAGGTCTACAATAGTTATCAGAGTTTTAGAAAATATAGATCCATAACCGGTGCCAAATGCCAAGCCTCCAATCCCAAGCATCCGCAGAGCATCACTTTATTACCTAAGAAAACGTGCTAAAAGTCAGCTTTCACTGGTGAGATCATAGGTTTAGATTCTTAATTCAATATAGTGGACATATACGCAAAATGCTTGCTAGCTAGACTAGGCCTCAATCATCCAACCAAAATATCCAACCAAAATATTCTAACCAAAATAAATCATCCCTATAGGTGCACGCTATAGCTCAAATCAATTCAATCAATAGCTTACCTAGCTCAAGTCTAGGCCTCGCTCTATAACCAATCCAATAGCTTACCTAGTTCGGGACTAGGCCTCGCTCAACAACCAATCAATAGCTTACCTAGTTCGGGACTAGGCCTCGCTTAATCCTACCTAGTTCTATAAGCATAGCAAGTTTTGAAATAAATAAATAAAGCGATAATAGTCCACATAAAACATTTGCACGTTTCTCACCCCAAGTATTGAAAACAAAGTTCAAGAGTAAAAGTGGGGCTATGACTCACCTCAAGTCCAGAAATCCTCAAAAGAAATGATAGAAGAAAGACGTAAGTAATCTCAAGCAACTCACGTAACGGCGACTACAGACTCGGCACTTCCTAACAATATCAAACCCGTTCAGAATCATTTCCTCAAAATCAAATATTCCCATTCCCAAACGTATTCCATTTTACATTCCAAAAATATCCATTTCTCGAATTAACTTCATATTCATTTGAAATTCGACGTTTGGTATCCATACGGGTGGAGGGTCGACACAACTCAAACCAGAAAGCCACAACAAACAAACAATAATAAAACAACTATATGTCTAATGTTAGCTCAACATATTATTTAAATAATTATCGAAGCTTTTTAAATCCGTCGATTTGATAATCTCCCATATTTATTTACGTAATATATCGTTCCAAGATTATACCCAACCTAAAGCACATTGCACAAAAGATTCTATTTGATATATATCGTAGTCCAATGAATTCCCTATATATATCGTCGAATCGGCCAAATTCCACGAGACATATAGTAATTTATTACCCTAAAATATATACCACATCCTATGGGCGTCGTGGGATACGATGCCCATTAATATACTCATTTTATATCGTCAAATAACTCGATCAAGAATAAGTCATTCGATATATAAAATGTTTATATTAACTGTCATATATCCGTGACAACACAAAGTCACAATATAAAGCCCACTTGGACTTTAAAGACCCACAATTCGTATAACTCGATAAGTTTCTAATTTATAAACAAAATCACATTTTTAATTATTAGTTGCCCAACTTATATTCCGCTATTATTTATATAATTATTATTTATAACAATAATCCGACATTTATTACACTATATGCATAGTATAATAACTATCGTTTTATTATTATAACGTTTACTCGTGGTCGTTTTATTATTAATATACGCACTTATATATATATATATATATATATATATATATATATATATATATATATATATATATATATATATATATATATATATATATATATATATACGTTTAACACGTCTATATACGTATATAAACGATTATATTCTTAATAATATTATTACGAGTATTATTTTTATTATCGACTTTTAAATATTTATCGAGTCATAGAATTTGGTCATAGGTGGCTTGATCTCATGCTGTAACACCCCCAAAATTTGATACAGCGGAAGACTCAACAAGCTTTCGGGGTGCTACGGGGATTGGTATCCAAACACAAGACATAAAAGAACGAGATAAAGTAAACAAAGTAAAGTGCAACCACGCGGGGTTTTAAAGTTTACATTATCCCAAAATCATCCAAAGTCAGGCCCAAAAGAAATAAATATAGGTCCACAATAGTTATCAGAGTTTTAGAAAATATAGATCCATAACCAGTGCCAAATGCCAAGCCTCCAATCCCAAGCATCCACAAAGCATCACTTAATTACATGAGAAAACGTGCTAAAAGTCAGCTTTCGCTGGTGAGATCATAGGTTTAGATTCTTAATTCAATATAGTGGACATATACGCAAAACGCTTGCTAGCTAGACTAGGCCTCAATCATCCAACCAAAATATCCAACCAAAATATTCCAACCAAAATAAATCATCCCTATAGGTGCACGCTATAGCTCAAATCAATTCAATCAATAGCTTACCTAGCTCAAGTCTAGGCCTCGCTCTATAACCAATCCAATAGCTTACCTAGTTCGGGACTAGACCTCGCTCAACAACCAATCAATAGCTTACCTAGTTCGGGACTAGGCCTCGCTTAATCCTACCTAGTTCTATAAGCATAGCAAGTTTTGAAATAAATAAATAAAGCGATAATAGTCCACATAAAACATTTGCACGTTTCTCACCCCAAGTATTGAAAACAAAGTTCAAGAGTAAAAGTGGGGCTATGACTCACCTCAAGTCCAGAAATCCTCAAAAGAAATGATAGAAGAAAGACGTAAGTAATCTCAAGCAACTCACGTAACGGCGACTATAGACTCGGCACTTCCTAACAATATCAAACCCGTTCAGAATCATTTCCTCAAAATCAAATATTCCCATTCCCAAACGTATTCCATTTTACTTTCCAAAAATATCCATTTCTCGAATTAACTTCATATTCATTTGAAATTCGACGTTTGGTATCCATACGGGTGGAGGGTCGACACAACTCAAACCAGAAAGCCACAACAAACAAACAATAATAAAACAACTATAGGTCTAATGTTAGCTCAACATATTATTTAAATAATTATCGAAGCTTATTAAATCCGTCGATTTGATAATCTCCCATATTTATTTACGTAATATATCGTTCCAAGATTATACCCAACCTAAAGCACATTGCACAAAAGATTCTATTTGATATATATCGTAGTCCAATGAATTCCCTATATATATCGTCGAATCGGCCAAATTCCACGAGACATATAGTAATTTATTACCCTAAAATATATACCACATCCTATGGGCGTCGTGGGATACGATGCCCATTAATATACTCATTTTATATCGTCAAATAACTCGATCTAGAATAAGTCATTTGATATATAATGTTGATATAAATAATTGACTAAAAACATTATTCATATCTTCCGATATCTCTATGTTTTGATAATCACAAAACTTAAACTAATCAAACCAAAGATCATGACATAAACACGTATTTAGTAATAAATAATCACTTTCACCAACTAATCACTTAAGGTATGAATAAACAAAGTGCTTAGTTCAATTTATGATCAAAGGGGTATTTAATTAACTAATACAAAGTTTATCTATTTATATAATCTTATTATATATTTTTGAAAAACACTTTTGGTAATAAGGAAAAATGTTTTAATCATACTAAATATATGATTTCAAATTTTTAACCAAAATCAGTTAGTTTTTCACCAAATAAACTTTCCCCACTAAAAGACAAAGTTTCTGGCCGTTACAGTTGGGCGGCCCCCTTAATTATAAGGGGCGGCCCCCTTAATTTTAAGGGGGCCGGCCATGCTTTAAGGGGACCGGCCACGCTCCTCTGTCAGAAACGTTTGCCTATAAATACCACCTTAAACCTGGATTTTTTCCCCACCTTTTTGCACAAATACTTTCTGTTCTAGATCTCCATTTCAATCCTAAAAATCCTTTGATCATTTCATAAGCCTTTGTTTCCAAGTGATCCAAAGCCTCATTCTTTCAAGTGCAAAGAGAAGAATACTTCTATTAGAAGTATTACAACTTAGTATCATCTTGCTATCTAAGTTGTTTGTTTACATTTCCTTGTATATCTTTCATACTTTGGTGAATAAGGTGTATGTATTAGTAAACTAGATTTAGTTGAAGAATCTAGAATTGTTGTAAGTGTGAAGTGTGACTTGAAGTGAAGAAGAAGGGTTAGATAGTAGTGGTGATAGGAGATTGTAGCAATAGGAGCTTGTAGTGAAGAAATTAAAGATCTCTAGTGGAGAAGACTAGAAGACATTTGTAGATTGAAGTTGTGAAGACATTAGTGGCTTGAAGGTGTCAAGACATTAGTGCATTGAAGGTGTGAAGACATTAGTGGCTTGAAGGTGTCAAGACACTAGTGCATTGAAGTTGCAAAGATACTAGTGACTTGAAGGTGTCAAGACATTAGTACTTTGAAGGTGTGAAGAGAATAGAAGATTGGTGTATAGAAGATTGGTGTGTAGAAGATTGGTGTGAAGAAAATAGTAGATTGGTGTGAAGATTGGTGTGTAGATTGGTGTGTAAATTGGTGTGAAGATTGGTGTGTAAATTGGTGTGTATATTGGTGTGTACGGTTTTCTCCGCCATAAAGGAGGTCTTTGATCTAGTGAAGAAAACTCTCGAGTAGGTGACTCGGGGAGTGGAGTAGGGCAAGGAAGGTGTCCTTGTAGCCGAACCACTATAAATCCTTTGTGTCTCGGTTTGATCTTTCCATCTCTCACTCTTTGATTTATTACTTACTTGCATTTCACACATAGTCATAATTTATAGTATTGTGCATATGATTGATTTCACATAAAGATCAAACTAAAATCCATTCATAAAACTAATCTTACAAAAACCAACCTAGTACATATAATTATATCTATACACTACTATACATATATATGCTTACACAAAATATATGAAATTGTATATTCTTTCCAAACATTATACATAAACATTGTATATATAAAACCTTTAATAAATCTTGTATTTATACTTTTGTAGTTAAGTGTTTTGAAATTGTACATTATACATAAGTAGTATTTATACAAAATCATAAATTAACTAGTTTATATATTTATGTATTAAAGTGATTTGAAAGTTTCATCTTAGAAACTATCTTTTACAAATAAGCAAAACGAAAAAGACGTAAAACTATTCAACCCCCCCTTCTAGTTTTCCACATATAAAATGTTTATATTAACCGTCATATATCCGTGACAACACAAAGTCACAATATAAAGCCCACTTGGACTTTAAAGACCCACAATTCGTATAACTCGATAAGTTTCTAATTTATAAACAAAATCACATTTTTAATTATTAGTTGCCCAACTTATATTCCGCTATTATTTATATAATTATTATTTATAACAATAATCCGACATTTATTACACTATATGCATAGTATAATAACTATCGTTTTATTATTATAACGTTTACTCGTGATCGTTTTATTATTAATATACGCACTTATATATATATATATATATATATATATATATATATATATATATATATATATATATATATATATATATATATATATATATATATATATATATATACGTTTAACACGTCTATATACGTATATAAACGATTATATTCTTAATAATATTATTACGAGTATTATTTTTATTATCGACTTTTAAATATTTATCGAGTCATAGAATTTGGTCACATGTCCGAGTCATGACCCTCGGCTCATAGTCCAAGTCCAAAGTAATAAGAATCAAGTCACAATATAAATATATCAACTCCGTCCAAACAATCCCATATCCACGTGCTACAACATGAGGGTCCGAATACGGCACCCTACTAACCTATCTCCGTCATCTAGTTAACCGTCTCACAATCGGTTCCCAAATACTCTTCGACAACAACTCCACAATAATCAAAAGTAAACCATTGTCGAGACCACAAAGGGTCTCGACCCATCCAAAAGTATCGACCAACAACAAGTATCACAACAACAATAACAACAAGAAAGTCCTCACATCACATGTAATTCGGGTTGGTTTACCAAGCCAAACCCGAGTCGGGAGACCCATACTGGTCTCGACTAAACCGTAAGTCACATGGACTCGAACCCAAGACCTATTTGGTCTCGGCTTAGGCTCACCCGAGCCCTACCAAAACTGCCAAATGGACCCTTATGTTCGCGGCAACATCAAACAACAACAAGGTCCACATCGATTCAAATCGAGCCAAGAATCAAACTCCAAATACCAATACTCTCGCTACAAAGCTACTAGGTCAAATCCCAACAACAAAACTAAACCATAAGGTTCGAACCATGCCAAGCCGTGAGCTACGGCTCGCGGTTACCAAGTCGACACCAAACGAGACCCATAACCCGGATACCAAACGAGTTTTATCATCAAAACATCATTTCCCATTAGTTTAAATCGAAACCCAATAAGAAAAATCCATATATACACGGATTGGAACACAAGTCGAGGCACACAAGGCAAAACCCGTGTTCACTCACCTTCAAATCGACTTCAAAAACAAGTTTCTTCAAAAACCCAACAAGATCCAATGAAAATAGTGGTATTTAGGTGGCGGTGATGATGAGAACGAGGGTCTAGGGGTGTTGGTGTCGCGCGTGAATTACACCAAAAGAAAGATCGCGACGAGGTGATTAAGATGGTGGTGTTTGTTAGGTTGTGAGGGTGGCGGTGTGACGGTGGTGGCCGGATTTAGGGGGCGGCGGCTAGGTATTAAAATGGGTAGAGAGAGAGATGAGAGTGAAGGTGAAGGTGTGTGTTTGGGTGTGTGTGTGAACCGGTCCAACACAAGGACCAATCTGTAGTTTTTATTTATTTTATTTTTTTTGTAAAAACAATAATAATGATACTAATAATTTAGTTAAGGGGGAATGGCTAGGTATTAAACGTAAAGACCAATCCCGTAACTTTTCAAAATATTCCGACTCTCTCAAACCGAGCTCGTTCCCAATATTTTAAAATTTCATGATACGTTCAATAAATAAATATAACCCAAACCGTAATTTCAAAACATTTAAATTCGTTAGGTTAATCTAGTGCCGGAGTCAATATAGTGCCAAGGTAACGATCATAAAATAAATCATCACGACCGAATCAACCAAACCATAAATAAATAACCAAATCTCATAAAGATCGTACGATTAAAAATCAAGTACCAACGTTCGTAAAATATCTCGTCACAATAAACATTCAAAAATTCCAAATTTATAATTTCAATGTAATGCGGGTTTTATAAAACGGCTCCCTATTTTGCCAGTTGTCACACATGCTAGGAGGCCTTAGATTGCATGCATGTGTACAACTTGGTCTCCAAGGTTTGACAAGTCAATGAACTAACCTCCTTAAGACCCTATAAAAGCCCCGCCCCTCTCCCCTCTTTGTACGTCCACTATCACACACACATACCACTCCACACTTAGCTTATTTCCTTCTAATTTCAAGCAAGGTTCAAGTACTTCTTCAAGATAGAAACCCTAGTTTCTTTTAGGTTATCAAAACACTTCCAAACTACATAAACTTTGGTGATTTCTCTTGAGTTTGAATCCACTCAAGTCACCTCAACTTTCATCATCTATCTTTCAAGAATACAAGAGTAGAAATATTGCATGAAGTGAAGTAGGTTGAAGCTAAAGTCTATCAAAGTCCTTTTCCTTACATGCTACTTACCTTTCTTATTTGAAAGCCAAAAGTTGTTACTCGTAGAAGTTCTCATGGCATATCCAGCATTCTCATTAAACATCATCCAACTCAAGGTGAGTTCATAGCCCCACTTTCCATTACTTAATTGTTTTACAAACCCTTGGGGGGAATACATGCTATTTTAACCGAACACAATGCTTTCAAATTGTATGCTTGCCTGATTGTTTTATTATCACTAAGTACCAGCCTTGCTAAACCGAGATCCCTTATTATGAACCATTTAATCACTAGCAATAGTGAGCGCGAATATTGTGAATAGGCCTATTGGGATTGACGAATCCCATTTGTATTGACTAAGTTCATACAAATTCATTAATATTTGAGACATGGGTATGACAGCAAAGTACCTACCGGGATAAATCTGCCGATCGATATTGGTACACGTTAACGTTTTGGTGTCATAAGCTTAGTAATGATAATAACTGTTTTGTTTTCCAACCATTGGTGTGAGCCTATAACTCACACTACCAACATATTATGTTCAACCATTAAACAAACTCTATGAATATCACTCAACCTTTGTGTTGACCTTTTAAGCATGTATTTCAGGTTCATGATGATCAAGGATGGCACGGATGTTCAAGAGGGCTATAAATTTTATTATCATTCAAAAACTCATCTAATGTGAATTGTAAACATGGAACCATCTGGGACCTCATTTTGTAATCTCTGATATTTATATAATTTGAATGATAAATCTTTCAAAAACGACTCAATTAGAGTTCGTTTTCTATTATTGTGACTATTGTGCCGTCGAGTAACACCCAGTTTGAATTCCGCTGCATCCATGAATTGGGGGTGTTACAATATATACTATACGATATATACAAAACACATGGGCCATATGGGCCTATCACTAAGACCGACATCGTCTAACACAGGATACTTTTGTCTTGTTTAACTTAAAACGTGCATTAAGAGGAACACATATGTTACTGGTCCCAGTTTAATTGTTAGTGTATAAACTCAAACATGACTACCAATAGCTCATTTATATATCTGGCTATATTGTCTACTGAAGAAAGTAAATGAAATATAGATTCATTTTTAGAACAGTATTTATTGTTATTATTCTTACGTTAAGTTCGGCCCCTTTTAATTTCAAATTCTAGCTCCGCCCCTACATCCGATAAAAATCTTTACGTAATATTAATCGATATTACTTTGTAATACATAATGAAAAAAGTTTATGTAAAAACTCGTGCATAATTATTAGTTATACTTATATCACAGTTACGAAACATTAAATACCGGCAAATTCTTATATGTTCATATATTAAACAAAAAATTTAAAATAAATTTGATTCTGTTATAAATATATATAAAAGTGACGACATTAAGGAATTGTACTGGAAACGTAGCTAGCTAGACACGTAGGGACTAATGTTGCAAACATGTAATAGTTAAACTATTATGAGCCAATAAATACCCCTCAAGACTTCACTTGAGGAGTGTGTATGTGTGTAAGACATTCATTCTCTCTCTCTCTCTCTCTTTCTCTCTCTCTCTCTCTCAATCACTATATCGAGTTTAATGTCCTTTGATCAACCTATACATCATGATCATACTTCAATCTTGTTGCTAATAATTGACATCAGAGCCTCGATGTGATTTGTGGAGTGTTTGATTTTTTTTTTTTTTTAAAAATGTTCTCTTTTACCTAGTTCGCAAGTTTTAAGCTAAAACGTGTAACTTTTCTTTCAAAAACTGATTTTTTTTACAAATCATGCCATGAAAGCAGACTTTTTTGTGTTGTGTTCCATGATTAAAAAGGTTTTTTGCAAAAAGAACGAGTTTAAATCTACACAAAAGAAAAAAAAAATGGTGTATTCACAAGTTTTATGGAAAACGTGTACTTTTTGCATCAACAACGAGTTCTTATGGATCATTTCTTCAAAAGCAGACATTTTTATGAATGGTTATTAGTTTAGAAAGATTCTTTGCAAAAATTTCGAGCTTAAATCTACAAAATTCGTGTTTTCTAAGTCATTTTTGGTGAAACCCTCATTTTTTAGCGTTTACTGAGTTTGTGGCTAAATTTATCGAGTTTTTCAACCCGGTATAAGGAAATCTCGGTATATTTTCAAAGGGTAGTGGTCATGTTTTTTAGGAAAGGTAACTAGGTATATGGTTTACCGAGTTTGTAATTGATTTACAAAGTTATGATATACCGAGTTAGGACCAATGTTAACCGAGTTAGGCACCAAAAGTTTACCAAGTTAGTTTGAAATGTTTACCGAGTTAGTTGCCTTGTTCCATATATCGAGTTAGTACCTTGATGCGTGGGGTTTGCACCAGGCTTTACCTCTCGAGGAATCTCGAGAAGCTTACAACCCCCACCAGGAGTGTACCTGATCGATGTAGTATACTATAATGACAAGTACCGGGGGATTGATCGTTCAGCTAGGAATAGTGTCGCTAGGATTAGAAAACCTAAAGACTAGGTCTAGAGATGAGGGATGATTCTTTTTGTATTTTTATATTTTTTAGAAAGTAGATTAAAATCTCGGGTATGAAGGATTTGGGCGGAATTAGTTGCTAATCAACTAACCCAATACTTAGATGCAATCAAAATAAAATACTAAAAATAAAAATAAACTATATTAAACTAAGGTTGTGAGCAATATGTGAGAGAAATGTGTTTACTTAGATTTCACTACTCCCTATATATCTTTTACATGTTAATTACTTGTTATAGTTGCATGGATGACGGATTGTATTCCTTAGTACCATTCATGGGGTGGCGTACTTACTTCCCCAATCCTATGAGTGCCTACTTCATTCCTATGGCGAGCCGGCTAAGAAGCTCCTAACATGGGATCATTAGAATTTACTCATGCATTAAATACAACCAATAAAACCTAGTACACATCGGTTCATGTTTCCTAAGACGTTCAAGCATGTTACCAAATGGAGATCTGCCAGTTTTCTTAAGCCTAACATTGAAATCATTCATCCAATACAACCATAAACAAGTAATCAACACATAATTAACATCTAGGTTTCATTAGATCTAAGCAAACACAAGATAGATCTAGCCTAGCATGGTGGAATCAAGACAAACATAAGATATAGACAACCAACACATAGACATATTGATTGAATTAAGAGAAGACTTATCTCAATAGCACATGAAAGGATTCAAGGGTTGAAAACCCTTGAAAAAGCTGTAAAATACGTACAAGGTTCGGCCCTAGGGTTTCTCCACACAAGTTCCTCTTAATGAATGAAAAATAGAAAACTATATATAGATTTTGGAAGGTGACGGCGTCAAGAACAAATGTCTGACGCCGTCATCTCGCCGCCAAATAATTCCTCGGACTGCCTAGATCTGGATCTGACGCCGTCATGTGTACACCTTATGCAGGCCATCATGATTTTAACTCTTGATGCTCTTGTTGTGACGCCTTCAGGTTTCTTCTGGGTCATCATGGACTTTACTCTTGACGCCGTCAGGATTTCCTTCTTGACGCCATCATACACTGTTCTCAGCATGGAAAATTAAGTCTTTGGCGTTTTCTTCACTTTTATGCTCCAAAAACGTCCGAATTGCTTCCTTTTCCAGATTTCTCTCCCAAAGTACCTAAAATCACAAAAGGAACGATTTAGGGCAATATTTGATCAAATAAATTCAATTCCATGCTTAAATGACCCCCAAAAAGTGGTTCATTTTTCGCCTCATCATATACCCTTACACTTGAGATTTGCATGTCCTCAAGCAAATGCGCTTTTATTCTAGTCAAATTACAAGTTAGGGGTCATTTAACACTAATATAAAAGTAATTACAACAAATAATCGTTCCACTAAAGACCAAAGACAAGCACGGAGGTCATACACTAGCACCTCACAAATAGTGTTTAGATACTCACATCTCTCGGGTGTAATAAAGTAATATCACAATATGAAAACGAAAGATATCTCTCACTACCTGTCATAGCAAAATAGATTACCATAGGCTTGGGAAAGGATCAAACCTCCACCACATGGCGTAAGCACCTAGGATAAACTATCAAAGAGGTCTTTTAAAGGGTTGTAACGTTTCGTGTAGGGATATGAAATACACGGTTTTGTTGGATATAGGCAGTCTTTACTGGTGGCGAGTTAACAATCTTGGTTAATTACATGTACAATATGGCGTTGCTAAGCCAAGACTAGACTCGACTTAAGCTAATAAATGAAAAATAACAAAAACATAAAATGAACATAGAATGAAACGGGATGGTAGTCCGTATGTTTTTTTTCTCTTTTCCTTTTCTATTTTTTTTTTCTTTTTCTTGATTTTTCGATTTTTTTTTTTTTTTTTTTTTTTTTTTCATACACTCTTACCCTACCATCCAAAATAATACATTATAGGGGATGAACATTCCCCTTACACTTGAATTTTTATATACTTTACAATAAACTAATCTAATGACTCGAATTAAGAAAATCAAAACACTTGGAGTACTTTTAAAATTAACGTACATATGGGGGTAATATATGATGTTCTTCCCCATTACTCCATAAAATAAGTACTTTACCCATGAGTCCCAATTGTCCCAAAACAATATGGACAAGGATATAACTCGACTTAGCAACCATGTAATCAATTAGATAATTAACTTAGGGTTTAACAAATAACAATAATGCACTAAAGGTTAGTGCATACACGGAAGGCTAAGGCGATTTGGGTGTACATTTAAGTAGGGTGTAACAAATTCTTCCTTTAAGTAAAATGCTTAAAGTTAGAAACGAAAAGATAGGCTCGGAGGGGTGTACTAGGGGTTTCGTGTACTAAAAATTAGTACAACGCTAAGGGTGTGGGAAAAATTAGTTGACTTAACTAGCCAAGTAATATGACTTAAATGGTCAAGTAATTATGATACGGGTTTAACACAAGGGTGATCCTAATGCCTCTTATCATGTAGTAAATCCTACTACACGAATGTAGTCTCACTAGCGGTCTCGGGATGCATCACTAACGCAAGTTCTAGAATCTAAATGCTACCGGTACACTCATAAGCACTAATAGTAAATGCTTTTCCTATCAAATCTAAAGGCGAACCTCACATATTTGGGTGGAAATTTTTTCTGAATGGTACGGTTATGTGCTAGTCATACAATCTCCTATCCATGAGACGCTTGCTATGGCTAAAGTTTCACTCCTAAATGTTGTAAAAAAATTTAAATTTGGCGCTAAAATTGCACTAACAAGTATTTCTCATAGTTTTATTACACACCTACCATCAAACAAACAAACTCAAACGAAAGTGTATCTGTAAGGTATCATCATTTTACCCTCCCCTTACACTTAGAATGAGCATTGTCCCCAATGTTCAAGTAAAGAATGTAAAAGTGAAATAAGTAAAAAGAATGGAATCAAATACTCCCCTGATTCGCTCGGTATGGATAATAAGGTGGCCAGGTTAGATCTTCCTCCAAGAAAATGAACAATCAAAGCTTCCCTTCCAGAAAAATAAATCATCTTCTTGTCATACGTAACCTGTAAATCCTGAGAAAACAGACAAGGCAACCTCGCATAAAATCGATGGCAATCTACATATGCTAATAAATCCTAGAAATCAAAATAAGATATAATGCTTGTGGAATGATGTTTGCAGATTTCCTGGAGATTATAAAACTAATAATTCAACAAAAACTTTAAGACTGCGTGAGAAAAACAAAACTGGTAAAATTTCCAGAATTTTACACGTGACGCCGTCAAGGGTTACTTCCTGACGCCGTCAAAAGTGACCTGCAGAAATTCTTATGTTAAGTTTCCGGAAAATTTCTGGAAAAACTTGGTCCTACTTCCTGGAAAATCTTGCAAAACATCATTATGACTCGATACAAGCATTTGACTCTAACAAAACGAATATACATGTTCACTTAATATTGTGGAGATTCATGATCGAGTTTGTTTCTTAAAAACATATTTGGGGTTTCCCCTTACACTTATCTTTTGCGAAATACCCTTGGATGAAGTTAAGACTAAGCCAAACGACAAAATAAAGTATTTCCACTATTTTATTTTTGAAACATGATCTACCAACAATAAAAATAAAGCATGCATACGGAAGCAAATAACAATCAGACAATTAAAAATCACACAAAGCATGGGTTGCCTCCCAAGAAGCGCTTGTTCTTGTTCGAGTCACGAGCCTGACTCTACCCTTATTTATCGGAAATAAGGGAGGCTTTCCCTACACTTAGGACTAAGTGCGGGTGGAAGTAGCGATACATACCCTTAGGGTGGAAATATGCCATGTGAGGAAAGAGTGGTGGATGAATTATATGCTCAAAGGGCTGTGCTCCTATCATCATACCCTTACCTAATTTAATTGTGTTAGTGGGCGGATTAAGATTTTCTCATAGAAAGGGACCATCTTCTATCAACTTCGAGAGACTCCTAGTTGGGAATCCATCTTGACCTAATAAAACTGGTTTAAACCCATAATGTTTCTTATGATCAATCATGAATGGGTGATGTAAGTATGTAAGGTCATTTTCCACTCCTATATTGGCTTCCTCTCTACAAGGCTTAGAGTCCACTACCTTTATCCTAAGACTACCCGGACTATATAGTTTGATGGGTGGATCGGAACCTATTTCAATTCCTAAATTCACATCTAACGATGGAAGCTTAGGTAATGGTTTTGGTTAAGGCTCCGGTTCATCAAAATTAGGAACTTCCTTAGAACTAAAAGAAAGGTAATCACTACAAGTGTTAAAACCTATATTCTCTAGTTGTGCTTGATCCAAGGGTTCTACCTCTATTGGGGTTCATATAGTCTCTTCTACTTCTTTCGGGTAAGTCACGGGTGGTATGTGTGCCTCAAATGATGGTAGGACTTGTGGGGTATTTGGTGAGCTTATGTTATTTACTTCATCATTCCCTATGTCACGATCACCTATATCCTCAACATGTGTTTTATTATAATCTAACCCTAACATTTTCCCAATTATCTCACGTGCTTCTCTAAGAATCTCAACTTCTATATCCGAATCGTAAGGATCATCCTCAGTATTCTGACTACTATATACAAATTGCCCAAAAGATTCATCATGTGTTTCTTGAGATTCGTCATCATTGATCATAAAACCTAGGTCTTTTTGATCAATGTGATCATGTTCGGCTACATCCTCCATCACATCAAGGTCACCTATGTGTTCATCCTGTATTGTGGTGAAATCAAACCACTTCGTGCACCCAATTATCTCATCTATACGCTTATCCCCAAACAATCTTCTTGCCTGTTCCCTTAAACTTGCTATCAATTGATCTGTAACAATGTTTGTTGGGTTGTCCATTTTTTTGGCAAGTCTGGCACAATTCTCTATGGTTTCCTATGCTTCATCAGCACTTAATCCCCAAAGGTCCCCATCTACGGCATGGTCAATGTCCATTTTGGTATAGTGGTCGACACGATGGTAAAATATTTCAATTTGGGACCACAGATCGAAATTATGATGAGGGACTTTTCGGAGTAAATATTTAATACGAGCCCATGCATCATAGATAGGTTCATCCTCATGTTGTTTAAACATCAAGATGTCATTTGGAGTGGGTGAATTTCATGGTTGGTAGTATGGTGGATTCGCGTTCTCCATAATGGTGAATGGAATAGTCAATGGAAAGGTTTTTACAAACAAAGACACAAAGAAATAAGATAGACTAAAGGAAACCTATAAATAAAAATAAAATCTTATTAGAAAGGAATCTAGCAAGTAGATCTAATAAAAAGAAATTCTAACCTAGACAATAACTATTCCCCGGGCTGCGGCGCCAAAAACTTGATGCGTGGGGTTTGCACCAGGCTTTACCTCTCGAGGGATCTCGAGAAGCTTACAACCCCCACCAGGCAGTGTACCTGATCGATGTAGTATAGTATAATGACAAGTACCGGGGGATTGATCGTTCAGCTAGGAATAGTATCGCTAGGATTAGAAAACCTAAAGACTAGGTCTAGAGATGAGGGATGATTCTTTTTGTATTTTTATATTTTTTAGAAAGCAGATTAAAATCTCGGGTATGAAGGATTTGGGCGGAATTAGTTGCTAATCAACTAACCCAATACTAAGATGCAATCAAAATAAAATACTAAAAATAAAAATAAACTATATTAAACTAAGGTTGTGAGCAATATGTGGGAGAAATGTGTTTACTTAGATTTCACTACTCCCTAGATATCTTTTACACGTTAATTACTTGTTATAGTTGCGTGGATGACGGATTGTATTCCTTAATACCATTCATGGGGTGGCGGACTTACTTCCCCAATCCTATGAGTGCCTACTTCACTCCTATGTCGAGCCGGCTAAGAAGCTCCTAACATGGGATCATTAGAATTTACTCATGCATTAAATACAACCAATAAAACCTAGTACACATCGGTTCATGTTTTCTAAGACGTTCAATCATGTTACCAAATGGAGATCTGCCATTTTTCTTAAGCCTAACATTGAAATCATTCATCCAATACAACCATAAACAAGTAATCAATACATAATTAACATCTAGGTTTCATTAGATCTAAGCAAGCACAAGATAGATCTAGCCTAGCATGGTGGAATCAAGACAAGCATAAGATATAGACAACCAACACATAGACATATTGATTGAATTAAGAGAAGACTTATCTCAATAGCACATGAAAGGATTCAAGGGCTGAAAACCCTTGAAAAAGCTGTAAAATACGTACAAGGTTCGGCCCTAGGGTTTCTCCACACAAGTTCCTCTTAATGAATGAAAAATAGAAAACTATATATAGATTTTGGAAGGTGACGGCGTCAAGAACAAATGTCTGACGCCGTCATCTCGCCGCCAAATAATTCCTCGGACTGCCTAGATCTGGATCTGATGCCGTCATGTGTACACCTTATGCAGGCCGTCATGATTTTAACTCTTGACGCTCTTGTTGTGACGCCTTCAGGTTTCTTCTGGGTCGTCATGGACTTTACTCTTGACGCCGCCAGGATTTCCTTCTTGACGCCGTCATACACTGTTCTCAGCATGGAAAATTAAGTCTTTGGCGTTTTCTTCACTTTTATGCTCCAAAAACGTCCGAATTGCTTCCTTTTCCAGATTTCTCTCCCAAAGTACCTAAAATCACAAAAGGAACGATTTAGGGCAATATTTGATCAAATAAATTCAATTCCGGGCTTAAATGACCCCCTAAAAGTGGTTCATTTTTCGCCTCATCATACCTCAATATACCGAGTTTGGGTTTTCAATATACATCAAATTGGGGTTCATTTTACCGAGTTTGGGTTCTATTACCTGAAAAAAAACCCTAAATTAATTTTACAACTCGACAAAAAACCTTAAATATCAAAACCCTAAATTACAAATCCTAATATACCTAACTCATCATTTCAACAAAAACGCAATAATCAAAACAAACACATTCTACACTTCACATGATCAGTCCTAATCAAGATTCACAACAAATTACAACAGCTAGTTTTGGTATTTTTTATGACTACGAGGTTTTTTACAGTATTACTTATTTGAGTTTGGAGTGGCACTACACAAATGTGGGACTTATTTCATCTTCATTTCTTCTCTTCTCTTGCACGAAGATGACTTGTTTGGGCTTAAATTGATAGTGATTGAGACTTGACTATCTAGTTATTTTGTGATTCTTTCTTCTTATACCCGTAAGATAACTATCACTTAAGGAATTAAATTGGTGTCTCGCGTAGCTGATGATAGTTCAAGACGCATTTATGCACTGATACTTTAAGTATATGTTCTTAGTCACAAGTATCATATGAGATTAAGTCACAAGTTTAGTTATATTACTTCATTCGCAGGTTTCTTATTCTGGGTTTTCTCCATATGAGTCATTATTTCTAGCCGGTTGAATTGACAAAGGGGGTTTGATTAGAGGTTGATTTGAGGAGAATAATATTGAGAGTATTTATGGACATCTTCTCACGAGATAATGCTTATAATTACACAGGCTTTCATATTGCTTCCAGTTGATCTAGTTATGGGATGCTACAATGAAAGCCTTCATGAAAGCTGCAACAGGATAAATGATATCCTCTCTTCTCCCTCGGTCTGCTTAATGCCTTTTATTGAATCGATTGGTGCCATTTCTTCTCTTGAAGGTAGGGCAATAGATTCATCTTGTCCTTAGCTTGTGAAGGGAATGAGGTAAGGTAGCCAAAGCCCCCAACAAAGGGATAGACTTTCTCATGTATATGGATTTTACTGCCTTTCCTTCTTCAGGGACTTCCACTAGTTTGTCAACAGTGTCCGAGGCGGAGAGTGCTTCGCCTGACTTTGACCAATTGTTTCATAAAATTTGTGAGGAATACAGCAGGTGTGTGCATGAAGCCGGGAGGGTCTTACCCCCAGAATGAACCATGTCGGACCTTGTTCGGGCAATGCTTGGTGATGAAGCTATTTAGCACGGCTTTCTGACGGATGCCTACTATGATGTAATGTTATGTGGTACTCGTAGTTGGGGATGCGAGGAGCTGCTGAGTTTGCTTGATCTAATCAACTATGTATAAAGCAGAATCTTTCACTGTTTCGTTGGAAAACCAACGCAAATCTCATATTAACTTTCTTTCGCCCTACTCTAAGGGGACTTTAATTTGATATCTTTTTTTTACAGGTTATGTATGACAAGAAGATGATTTATTGATCCCTATTCATTCGGTCACCTTATTATCCATACCGAGCCTTTTCACGGTATTGATCCCTATCATTCGGTCAAAGTCTCCATGGCCTTTTCACGCTCCTCTGAGGTGCACCATGTTGATACGAATAGGCAAAGACCTTCTTGTGCACGTCCTCGAGGGCTGCATTCATGGCAATCATCACTAGTTTCTCCCGAGGTCATGGTATGGCTTTGTTCTTGGTCTTGTTTAATAGATATCGAGTGCCGATTTTCCCCGTCCGAGAATCTCCATCTGCTCTAAGTGGGCGAGCTAGAATCCTTATGTTAGGTTGGTTGTTCAAAAGACTTTCTCTTTACCTTACCCTTTGCATTCACAAATTTATGAAGATTCTGAAAAATCGTCGCCATCATGGATGGAGAAATGTGTACACAAGATATATTTAGTAATTGGGAAGCATTCTAAGAGAGTTAATGATGTTGATTATATGCTCCCTGAACGGACAACCTTCATCAAGAATTGAATAATTTTTAGTTTACAATCTATACTATATTTTTTACTGCGTGATAGAAGACTAAAGATATTTGAAAAAATCAGAAGACAACTTCTTCAGCATCAAGTTACGAGTCAAAGGGTTTTCAGTTTGGGAGGGAGTTGTACATTCTATCTATTTTGTTTCTATGTTATTTTGCAACATTTTAAGAAATTCATAAAAGACCAAAAAGAAGAGGCTCACTAATTGTGAGGGAGTAATAACCCAATTAGATAATGCACTTAAGTTCAAATCTAAAGATCAAAGCTGAAGTATTCGGAAGAAGGAACTTCAAGGATGATACATAGGAAGTTCATAGCAAAAGATCAAAGCCGAGATTATCGACAGAGAGAACTTTAGAGTCATCCTTGATATTATGATTACAATGTTCTTTTGCAAGTATAAATGAATAAAAAAGCTGAGGATTCATGAAGAAAAAGGACTTTGAAGAAATACTTAGAGAGACGGTTGTGTTTCAACATTTTATTATGTATTTGATACAACCCGGTTAGGGGTTGTATCGGGATAAGGCACCACTTCAAGCGTGTGCTGGCTCCGTCAGAAAATAGAAGAGAAGAACTAGAGATTTGTTTATTAACTTTTGATTGATTGATTCATAATAATGAGTCGGTATATATAACCGAATAACCCTAGCTTGTAAAACAAGCCAAACATAAAAACATATCTAAATAATGACACTTTCCTAATACGACACAAAGACATATCCTAAATAAATATAATATGACATAAGCCCGGGGCGTATCATTCCCCACTCCTTCGAAATCACCTTGTCCTCAAGGTGTGGTCTTGAAAAATTTCTCTTGATTCCGGGATCCCATATCCTAATCCTAGTCCTGGTCCTGTCTTTCACTCTCGTAGTTCTCGTGCCTTCCGCTACCAGAACCAACACCTTTTTCCTCTTACGCCTTCCACTACCTTGGATATAACACAACACCATTCTTCCGCCTTCCGCTACCCATGTTGTAATACTCCCCACTCCTTCAAAAATCACCTTGCCCTCAAGGTGATACGACAAATATGCAGATTGAGAGTTCGCTAATTCCTCGCTTAAATTCAAATTTATTTCATCCAAACGACTATCAAATTCACCACCTCCATCCTTAAGTGTCGATATCACTCTATTCAACTCATCCTCGCCAACTTTAAGCACTTCGCCACCACCCACAACCTCTTCAACTCCAATATACTCATCAACATTCACTGACTCTTCAGCCTTAGGTGAAGCAAATTCACCCTCTAATGGTATGATGACATCTATTTTCTTTTCAACGAGCTCTTTATCTTCCTTTGCAATTGTCTCAAAACGAACCTCGGTGATACGAGCTTTCAAGAAGTCTTCTCCCAAAGTTAAAGGATTGGACCTCAAAAATTCCCAAATATCTAGGTTCGCGAATCGTGTTTCCGCCGCACGAGTCAATGAAAAAGCTTCGTCTAGAGTTTTAGGATTTGACCGTAAGAGTAAACATTGTAGATCCAGTTTAAGTCCGGAGATATAAAACGATGTAAGTAAAGATTCTGAGATCCCCGTTACCTGATTTATAAGAATCTTAAAATCATTCTCATATTCGGCCACTGTACCCATTTGCAAAAGCTTAGATAGTCTGTCCCGATCATTGCTACCCGATGCCATGAACAATATCTCGAAGAAGGAAAAAAAATTCTGATGAACAGTAACTCATGAACAGTAGCCACGAATAGTGATCGATGAACAGTAATTCGGGATGAATAGTGCTGATGAACAGTACCCGATGAACAGTGCTCGATTTTTTTTTTTTTTTTTTTTTTTTTAAAGATTGGAACCCTAATAAAAAACCCTCTCAACGAGAGCTCTCAATGAAAGCACCAATTGATACGACCCGGTTAGGGGTTGTATCGGGATAAGGCACCACTTCAAGCGTGTGTTGGCTCCGTCAGAAAATAGAAGAGAAGAACTAGAGATTTGTTTATTAATTTTTGATTGATTGATTCATAATAATGAGTCGGTATATATAACCGAATAACCCTAGCTTGTAAAACAAGCCAAACGTAAAAACATATCTAAAAAATGACACTTTCCTAATACGACACAAAGACATATCCTAAATAAATATAATATGACATAAGCCCGGGGCGTATCAGTATTTGTAGGAATCATTGTAATCAATTCCCGTATGTCATCACTTGGAGGGAGATTGTTAGAAATATAAAAGTAACGACACTACGGGATTGGATTAGAAACATAGCTAGCTAGACACACATGGACTAATGTTGTAAACGTGTAATAGTTAAACTATGATGAGCCTATAAATACCCCTCAAAAATGCATTTGATGGGTGTGTGTAAGACTTTCATTTATCAATAAAACATTTCATTCTCACACATCATCTCTCAACTCTCTCTCTCTCTCTCTCTCTCTCTCTCTAGAAATCACTACGTCGAGTTTAGTGTTCTTTGATCAACCTATAGACCTCTCGATCATACTTGAATCTTGATGTTAACAGATTCATATGTAAACCTCATGCGTTCACGGGACTTATAACTAACAACTTTTGATAACCATACCAAGATTAAAAAGGACGCCAAAAGGACATACCTTAACATATTTCATCTTCACAATCAACTAAATAATGCATAAAGTTAACTACACAGGTTGTCATCGACATAATAAAATACCACTAAGCATCCTAGCTCTTTTTCGGCTCTAAACACTATAGGCAACGGTATCTCTTAGGCTAATTAACACGTTCATTCTATATAAAGGACTAAAGCGTTTACTACACGTGTAACTTTGTAAGACAATCTAAATGGTGAAAACTTATCATTCAAGGATATATATATATATATATATATATATATATATATATATATATATATATATATATATATATATATATATATATATATATATAGGGGGCTTTATTTTCAGAACCCTGTTAAGTGCGGGAACTGCGAGAACTTCAATTTTGCATTAGAAAACATGCATGTTCATATAAAACATGTATGTTTTCTTACATACACCTTAATACACATACTTGCGTAACATACATGTTCATATAAAACCATTTTGCATTGATATGTTGCACTTAACAGGGTTTTATATGACATGTATGTTACGCAGGTATGTGTATTAAGGTGTATGTAAGAAAACATACATGTTTTATATGAACATGCATGTTTTCTAATGAAAAATTGGAGTTCTCGCAGTTTTCGCATTTAACAGGGTTCTGAAAATAAAGATACACTATATATATATATATATATATATATATATATATATATATATGTGTGTGTGTGTGTGTGTGTGTGTGTGTGTGTGTGTGTGTGTGTGTGTGTGTGTGTGTGTTATAGCTTAAAAGAAATTGCTCGCTTGTTGTAATAATACGTATCCTAGTTGAAACTTTTAGATGAATGCATCATGTAAAAATTTTGATTACATTTGCACACACTCACTTTAATATATGATGCACAAATAGAGTGCGGAAAACACAAGTGTTTGGCTTGTGAATAAAGTAATCTTAGAAAGTTGACATAAAACTGTTTGCATGATCCATGCAGCACAACAATTCCCTTTACTCCCACATGACATAATACATACCTAATACTAATAAAAATTTGAGATTAAATTCTCCTCGGTTCTTTTTCTCACATGAATCATGCTTTCTATCAAAATTGCTATACTTTGTGCTAAAAAAAACTATACAGTACAACTAAACATAGCACAAGTGTTATATATGTTGGCAGCCATACGTACGTATCAATAAGATATTGTTAACATTTTCTTGTTTATGTCATTTTTTGCAAATTGCAATATATAAACTAAACAGCTAGTTCTTAAATGGGTTAAAAAGACTTTAACTTTTATGTATGTTACCGTATTTTAGGGTTATATTAATCGTTTGACAACTTCAAACTAGCTATAGCCAGAAACTGTATCTAAAGCTTATTTTTTAATGCTCCTTGAACCGGCTTATGCCTGTAGTAACCTTTTTTTTTTTTTTTTTTTTTTTTTAAAAAGCTTTAATTTCTTGAACGCTCTTATCTAAGCTCTCGTGAACACTCCTACAAGTTGTGTGTCCATATTGAACAATTTTCTAGAGTACATGCCAGATCCAACGTTATAATCTTCATAATAAGTATAGTAACAGAAATTATACGTTTGTTAATTAAGGCGTGTCACACAACAAACCATCACATGTGAGAAACAAATTCAAGATCTTGTGAGTCATCGGCGTCTGTTCTTATGATGTATCTTAGCTTGCGAGAATTTATATCTCTTCGGAGATTCCCATGTTGAAATATTTGGCATAACCCCGAAGGCCTGTATGTGTTCATAATCAATGTTGCAAAAAAGGCCTGATTAATGGCCGTCTAGCTAGACGCTAATCAGCCACCAAATTTTTGATCTTATTCATTATCCCTGATCCGGAAGTCACCTTTTCCTTTCTTGGTCAACCATTATTAATGGCGGTTAACGGTGGTCAAACTTGCCGGAAATCTACAAATCTTGCCGGAAAATATCCAAAACTCGTTGTAATAGTCGTTGTTTATCTATATTACTATTTTTTTAAGGAAAATTTTGCCGAGAATACCCAAAACTTGCCAAAAATACTTAAAACTTGCCAGAAATGTCAATCCAATTAATCTCGCTTAAACCGATTACAAGCTAGCTACAAGAGGGTCGACCGACCGACTACCGGTTCGCCATTTTTTGCAACCTTGAAGTTTCGTATAAAGGAATACATCTTTGCATAAAGATATACGCTATCTGTATTGATGATTCAATGTGGTTGACTATAGTTACAGACAACAATATCTCCTCCAAGAGTACAAAACTAGGGGAAAAAACATACATTGTGCTTACAATAATATTACAATGTGTTAGTCTATAATTGTATGTTTCACAATTTGTCTAAGATTACATTATTCTTGTAACCAAAATACAGAGTATGTTTGCCATTCTTTTTCACAACTAGCAGAAAAAGAAACAGTTACGGAGTATAATAAATTATTCAGTCACCACTACACACTTATTTATATAGAGTACACATACTATACATACTTTATTCACCCACTTATGTCAAATATTAAAAAATGATGGACTTCCAAATTTGCCCTTTCTCACACTCAACGTCAGTTTCTAACTATACCTCACTTCTATAAATAGCAAGCTCCATCTTTATTCCTTAAGCAAACCAACTAGAGAGAGAATATCTGGAAAGATAGAAAGAGTAAGAAGATGATTAAGATGATCAAAGGGGTTGCACTATTGGTGTTTATAGGGTACCTTTTCCTATGGGTGATCACACCAACTAATGTTTATAAGACAGAGTGGCTAGTTAAGGTTCGAGCCGACACCACTTCTACTTACTTTGGAGCGCAAGGTCTGTTTCTGCCTAGCTGTGCAACTACTATATATATACCACTTTTTTCATTTGATTTGTAAATTAACATAGCTCGTTTGTAACTTTGCGCTAGCTTAACTTAAACAAGTTTGATTTTTGAGCTAAACGATTTCATTTGTTTTCACGTAGTATTGTTTGCTTGTTCTTAAATTAAAATCATTACGTATATTAACTAATATACGTTATGATTTTAATCGAAGAACAATGATAATACATTCAAACATTCCCTGCATGACTTCAAGTTATTTCAAAAACAACACACTTTTTATGTACTACAAGTAAGATACATTGTTTTACATTATATAGGTATTCATATCGTGTTCATTTTACTAGCTAGCTTGTTTGGTTATCATGATATTAAAAAGAAAGACAAAAAGTACATATAACTAACATCTTTATATATATTTTTTTTCTAGTTCTTATTTTCCATTGAATGTTTATTTTGTTTAGGTACAACGATGTTGCTATACACATTCCCGGTTTTATTTGTGGCCGTTTTGGCAACTGTATATATCCATTTAAAGAATCAATCAAACCAAAACCGCGACGAAGGGTATAATAGTCATTTCCAGTTGAATATTTATGTTCAATTTCATTATCCCAAAATACTAAGCTTTATTGTTTTCAAATTTTAGGAAAAAAGAAGCTACCAATGATAAGCTAAGTATATGGAAAAGGCCAATGATCATCAAAGGTCTAGGGATCGTCTCAAAAATCGAGCTTGCCTTCCTTTTAATGTTCATCGCTCTTCTTGTCTGGTCTTTTGTGACATATCTACAAGTTAGTTTCGCAAAAATTACCCCTAAATCAGCAGCAAAAAAGGGAGAGGAAGTGTACGTGAATGGGTTTCTCTCTTTAGCTCTTTATTATTTGACTGTACATCATATCGCATTTTATTTCACTTTATTGATTTGAGATTGTTTTGTTACACAGGTGGGAATCAAAGTTGGATTCAGTGGCTCTACGGTTTGGGCTAATTGGTAATTTGTGTCTAGCATTTCTGTTTTTCCCAGTGACTCGAGGCTCTTCTATATTGTCGTTATTTGGGCTCACGTCCGAGGCTAGCATCAAGTATCACATATGGCTCGGGCATATCGTCATGACCCTCTTCTCTGCACATGGTGTTTGTTACATTATTTACTGGATCGCAACTAACCAAACATCAGAGGTATATATTTTTCTATCTCTTTATATCTCATTTTATATATTTTCTAAGATCCAAATATGTTAGGTTTACAAAATATCAAAATTAACGTAAACCCCTAAATTACCTTAGCTCACCCGATATATTTGGACAATGATAAGATAAAGTGCATGATGGATAGAATATTTTCCACTTAAAAAAAGTCAACTTTTATGATGGTCCAAAATTATGGACCAATCGGTCAAATATCTCCCACAAACAAAATCCCTTTATGGTGGCCATTTGTTCATAGCATGGCATAATGACAACTTTGACATCCACACACATTAGTTACAGTCTGTAGTAAGATAAAATGAGGCTGTAAAGGGTTACAATGTCAAGTGTATCATGAAACTATCATATACTTAATCGAATTATGTTTGATGGTGACTTTAGATGTTGAAATGGGCAAAAACCGACGTATCAAATGTAGCCGGAGAGTTGGCTTTGGTAGCAGGATTGATTATGTGGGCGACAACATTTCCTAGAATTAGGCGAAAGATGTTTGAGGTTTTCTTCTATGCTCACCACTTGTACATCCTCTTCATGGTGTTCTTCGTGTTCCATGTTGGCATATCTTACGCCTCCATAATGCTTCCTGGATTCTACCTGTTCATGATTGATCGATTTTTAAGATTCTTACAATCAAAGGGAAATGTTCGTTTGATTTCTTCTCGTGTTCTTCCTTGTGAAACTCTCGAGCTCAACTTCTCCAAAAGCCAAGGTACAATTGAGCACATAAATATTTAACATAAAAACTTTATCAAGTACTCTATTATTAAGTGATAATGTTTATCATGATTTTCTATTATAGGTTTAAGTTTTACACCAACAAGCATCATATTCGTTAATGTCCCAAGCATTTCAAAGGCTCAGTGGCATCCATTCACAATTAGTTCAAGTAGTAATTTGGAGCCTGAAAGGCTAAGTGTTATGATCAAAGGTGAAGGAAGTTGGTCTAAGAAGCTCTACCAAATACTATCATCCCCAAATCCTGTTGACCAACTCGATGTTTGCGTTGAAGGACCTTATGGACCTATCTCAACCAACTTTTTAAGGTAAGATGTTCATGAGAATGATAATTGCCAGGTTAAGTATATTTGTGTAAATTGTGTATACTAAATCTTGTTATGGTTTCAGGCACGATGTGCTAGTAATGGTGAGCGGAGGAAGTGGGATCACACCATTTATTTCGATATTTAGGGAACTTGTTTTTACTACAGAGACCCTAAAATGCAAAGCTCCAAAAATTCTTTTGATAAGTGCATTTAAAGACTCTTCTGATCTCACCATGCTTGAATTGCTTTTGCCATCATCTGGTGCACCAATAGAATTTACAAAACTTGATCTACAAATCGAGGCGTATGTGACAAGAGAGAACCAACCTGTGGCCAATGATAAAAAATCAATAAGGACCATTTGGCTCAAACCAAACCCTTCTGACGCTCCCATAACCCCTATTTTAGGACAGAATGGTTGGTTATGGCTTGGTGCAATTATATCATGTTCTTTCGTGGTTTTCCTTTTGTCTATGGGACTTTTAACGCGGTTCTACATATACCCCGTTGATAAAAATACAAACAAAGTGTATTCATATGCTTCAAGAGCCATCCTGAATATGTTGCTCATTTGCATCTCTATAATGACAACATGTACTATCGGTTTTTGGTGGAATAAAAAGAAGAATGCAATGGATTCAAAGCAAATTCAAAACATGGAGGGTGCGACACCGGTTAACTCACCTAATTCGTGGCTTTATAATGCAGATAGAGAGCTCGAAAGTGTCCCCCAACAATCACTATTTCAATCCACAAAAGTGCATTATGGTGAAAGACCAGATCTTAAGAGTAAGCACATCTCCAACTTTCTTTAAATGACATAGTGATCTCATATCTTGTTATCATTGTAGTACTATAATACATATTTTAAATGATAAACCAATACGAGAAAACTGATATATTTGATTTCTTTTTCTTCTTGTAGGAATGTTGTTTGAGCAAAAAGAATCAAGTGTTGGAGTTCTTGTCTGTGGGCCAAAGAAGATGAGGCATGAGGTTGCAAACATCTGTTCATCTGGATTGGCTTCAAACTTGCATTTTGAGTCCATAAGTTTTAGCTGGTGATTTGGTTTATCAACTTACCAAAAATGGTGTGTAATGGATTTCCTCTTTTCGTGTCGTTGACAACCACAGTCGTTTTTAACATTTCAAAGGTAAAGGGTTCGATTGCACTTATGATAGGGTCTCAAAGCTAGAAATCTGTGTTTGTGTGTATATGTGTATACAATCGGAGAGAAGGGTGTATGTAAATCATCCTTTTGTTTGTAAACTTGTAATACATAAATAAACAGTTCTTTTTCGTGGCAGTTTGATGGATTTAAGTGCAATAATCTGCTTGTATATTACAGAATATAATTCATAAGAAAAGAATATACATTCCATTTTGATGGAATTAATCATAAACCATACATACATGCACAATATATCGTTCTCAACACACAACCGGAAATTCAAAGTGGTTCCTTAACTTAGTCGAATGAGAAAATCAAAAGGTGAACAAATCAACTGGATCGGGTCGGTTTGGACCCAATTTAACACAACGATATCGAATCATCACATATGTGTATATATAAATCTTCAAAATTCATACATGTAAATCTTGGAGATTTGATAACTTGCGCATACTTTGAATTTATTGTTGCTACTGTAATACATATGTTTGGCGAAAGTAATTGTTGATAGAACTGGTGCCGGTGCTCGAGATTATAAAAAGAGATTATTTTTATAAGCTGCATGAAGTAATCTTTGGTTTTAAGAGATTATGCAAGATTATTTTTTTTAGAATCTCTTATAAGTTATGTCTGGCAAACAAATATTATTTTTTAAGTAGCTTATTTTTTGAAAAAATAAGCACAATCTCTCAACAATCTTGTGTGTCAAACATAGCCTAGTCTAAAAGAATACTATGTATGTTTAAAAGGTACATCTCTTAAGATAATGACTAAAATAACTATGACTGGTTTCTCAAAAGATAGAATCGACTGCTTTCAAAATAATTTAGGAAATGTAAAAATTGTCAATAAGCTTTGAAAACACATAGCCAGTAGCTAAATTTACGTACTTCCTTTATTATGTTGACTAGTGTACTTTCCTTTATTATTGTTTTGCTTTCTTACTTCAAAACGCATGTACAATAGCTAAATTTGCTATGAAAATTCATTTCAAAAGAAAATATTTGGTATTGTGTTGGTAGTTGAAAAAGCAAATAAATAAACATGTGGAGCTAGAAGCTGCAAAAAGTAAATATACAATATATGTTCTAAAACCTGATTTTTTAATTGATCCTGTCAGGCTTTAGTTCATCGGTTCCTCGGTTCAACCACCGGTTCGAACTGATTTTATATATATGTATATTTTTCATAACATGGTTTATAGGTATTTGTCCAATTTCGATCTTACATTCAATTAAACCGATAAAAATAAAATGACTCTATTCGGTTTTATTTTTTAATTTTCATATTTATAATACTAAAAGAATGCAAAAATAATTAATGTATAGTTCTAGTTTACAACAGGTTTATTGTTCTAGTTTATAAAAATGAAATGACTCTGTAAGGTTGTTAAAATACTATCTTTATTAATAAACATTTTAAACCAAACAAATATAATATCAACATTAGTTTATAACACTCTAATTTTGTTGTTTCGTCTAAACTTAACTGCATCAGTCACCACCACTCTAACTTTTAATTAACTATAAAATTTTCAAATCATAATAATATTGTCCATACAAATATACTAGCAGTGTACCCGCACATCGTAGCGGCAAATACCCTGTAATAAAAATTTCTGGCAACTAATATTTTTCTGATTATATGTTTTCCGTTACGAATGCGGATAGTATTATGGAGTTAATATGTACTCAATCATTGTTTCTTATGATAATTTGATTAAAAATAAATAAATAAATAATAAGATGAGAAGATGACACAAAAGACGATAAAAGAGTAAAGTATAAAAGATATGACCATTACGCTTAAAATAGTAGTTAAATGTCGTTACGCTTTGGTTAAAATAAGTGATTGTAAAATAAGAAAACATATGGTTCGTTTGTATCATGTCAAATAAATGATGAGCACATTAGCTAGTACCTTTCATCATTTGAATTATTTGTTTTATGAGTTGTATTTTTTATGTTGGAAAATTTTTATTAGTTACATTAATTGTAAGTGTTTATGACACAAATACATAATAAGTAAGTGTGTAAACTTAAAATTTTAAGACTTTTATTTTGAGAAGGTCCTAAATGCTTTATGGTGTAGAAGAGATAATATGTTTGTTCATACAAATATAAAACTTAACCTGACACAAATTTTGAGTTTAGCGAAAGAGAAATGACCAAAAGGTTTTGTTAGTTTTAGAGGAAAAAAAGGTTATTGTTGTTTAAAAATAAATAAATAAATAAATAAATAAATAATAATAATAATAATAATAATAATAATAATAATAATAATAATAATAATAAAAGTCGTGATTCGGTTGGGCTTATCAAAGCGCATCGACCCAGATTAAAGAAAAACTGCTCAATCATGTTCTCAAATAAGCAAAAACCTGATCTTCTAACCGGTCGGGTCGTTCTGGATTTTAAACATTGATTTTATATTTTCTTTTCTCTCAAGATGGTTATCTTAAAGAAACCAACCTTACAAACCACACATCACCAGCCATGGCACATCGGAATTTTCAGCGAACAACTTCACAAACTTCACGTTTTCACCTTAGGTTCTCACACAAGGTGGTTCCTAACCTTAATATAAGGTAAGTCCTCCTAAAACACAGTACATCGATTTTAGGATTTTTGTTTCTAAGGTGGTTCCTAGGCACCACCTTACTAAAGGGTGGGTCCACCTCTGCCGGTTCTTGATGACCTGGGTTTTAAAACAATGGTTTTTTGCTACATACCAACCTCACAAACCACACATCCACCAGCTATGGCACACCGAAATTTTCAGCGAACAACTTCACAAACTTCACGCTTTCACCTTAGGTTCTCACACAAAGTGGTTCTTAACCTAAATCTAAGGTAGGTCCTTCGAAAAACAGTACATCAATTCTAAAGGTTTTTTGTTTCTAAAGTGGTTCCTGGTCACCGCCTTACTAAAAGGCAGGTCCGCCTCCGTCGACACATACCTATCGGCAAGTGTTAAGTTACAACCGTATGAAATTATTAAACAAGGACCCCCACCATCCATTTTGTCATCATTCGATTTCTACAATGATAAAAGTGTCAAGAGAGAAAGTTTATTTATTCTCCATACTAGAAGAAGAAAAAACTTTAAATCTCCAACCAAGAACATGGGAGAGAGAAAGAATATGTTGATAGAAAAGCACTTCCATTAGTAACAAACTAACAAATTGTCACATTCTTATATTTTTTGGCTGAATATATAGAAAAGGTACTTTAATTTTATTTGTCTGAGGTTATGTGTGTTTGGATATTTTATTTGATAAAAGCATGATGTCTATAGATAAAGAAAAAAAACTTTAACAAAGTTCCCATACAGTTTTGATTTATTTGTCTGAGGTTTTAGTTATAAAAATCCGATTTACATCAAATTTTGAAACTTAAATGGGTCAAACCAAGGACAAATATTAAAATTGGTAGAATCAGTAACCAAATTGAAGTCTAGTTTCTATTATAAAGTTCAAAACGGAAAGGTAAAATAGCGCAAACATAGTCCATTCGTTTCGAGTTTGGTCAGTCCCCCGCACTGAGTGCACAAATCATACAGCACTATGTGCCTTTTACTTGCCATAAAGAATCTCAATGGGGTGACCACACAATTGTTGTTACTGGGTATCTTTTTAGTGTTAGAAGCTCATATGGCAACAAGTGATTAGACAAACAGGTCATTTGTGTCCAAATACTTTTTTTTTCTTTTAAATGTCATACTATGAAGATGTATCATTTTCTAGTGCTTAAGTAATCAATCCATATTTGAACACCATAAAAACTATTTGTTGCCACCACATGTCATGATCAAAGTCCCTTGCAACTTCATCCAAACATGTGTGCGAACTGTCGTAGCGTAATTCACTAATTCTGATGGATTTGACAGTTACTGTATTGGAAAACGCAGTATGTGATTCTAATGGATTTGACGGTTACTGTATCAGAAAACGAATTCGTGTTCCTTAGACCGTGCACGTGTGTGGCTGTGCGAGAGAAGAGTTGGATAGTTTGAACACAATGTCTTATATACATTAATATTATAATTATTCAGGAACTACATATAGTAATTCGTTCAACTTCTGGTCTTCAGAACCCACGCTAGCTCTTTCTCAAAGTCGGGAAAACCAAGAAAACTATAAATAAATACAAAATGATACAACTTGTCAAAAACATGGATCAAGCTAAACGGACGGTAAAAAAGCAAGACCTGTCCTTTTAACACGAACAAGACGCTTTCTGGCTTGTTGAGATATGACCATATAGCACAACCAATACAGAAACTACTTGATTTCCTCATGGACTAGCTCTTGGACGAATAATTCATCCCTCTCTTCAGATAAAATCTCTCCTTTTAGGCTGAAGATATCTTTGAGCTTTTCAGGGGTTCAAAATTTGTGTGTCCCCATCAGGCCTCTTCTGTAATTTCATTGGATGAAAGTTTCTCTCCCAAGGCTCCGAGCAAATCATGGTATTCAGAAAATGATGGATGTGACTGGCCCATATACATGATATTAGTGAAGCGTTTAAGTAATTAGATAAATATGGAAAGAAGTTATGAGACATACCTCCAACGTTGCACTATATGCTTTCCACAGCCGCATATCATGACGAAATAAATCAATGAGAACCTGTACCAAAATTGCGTAAAAATGAAAACATTATTATTTTGTACGAATCTTCTTAATTTAGAGGAAATCAAGCCCCAATACACTGTGATTCAGTAACTAATTTGCATGCGTCTAACATAACATTCAACGATCAACAAAACAAGGTGCTTTTGCAAACCCAACTTAATAGTTTTCAATTTGTCAGCAATGGAATGAAAATAGTTTATCGTAAATATATCTATTTTAAAACGAAAATGTCGCAATCAGCAGTGAATCCATGATTTGTAATCAGGGTACTTGGTATTATAAAAAAGACATTTCAGATGAAACATTAAAATCACAAAGCGACAGTTTTTTCCCAAGGTGTGTACCTCTGATCGCCTTAAAAGGGTTGCCAAAACTACGATCCACTCTTTAAACTTGACTGAGCACATATGAGATAAGAGGAATTCTGCATCCAGCCGGCTTTGTAAAGTTCCCATTTGAAGCTGAAATGAAAATATAAGGTTAGTTTTCTGAATAGAAATTACAGGAAATCATAAAGAAACTTTACACAGTAAGTCTACTCTAACAAGTGAAAGGTTAGTGTGGCAAATTTGACAGTTTAAACTAGCGTTTAAATTTTAATTCAGAAGCCATCACCTTTAACTATACTTAAGATAATAACTTAAAACTTGATGTGGAAAACACCATAGTAAATATAGTCCTAATGACCTATAACATACGAAGGACGATATAGGTGAAATTAGATGTTAAAGTGAATTTCCACAACATTCAGTTTTGAGTGATTGACAAAATTTGATTTTCATTAGATTCTTGATTGTTTACAGAAATTACAATCAGATTTGAAAAACCAGAAAAGGATGAGCTGTATGAAAATTGATTAATGAAGTAAAATGTTAAATTACAACTTTCACTAGCTTTATTTAACTAATTATAGAACTATTTTATCACAAGTCTTCAAGTAGCAATCAGCACTTCGGAAATGCACACAGAAACGCCCCTGTAATCTAACAGCAGAGGTCAACTGTAATAGATATAATACGATAATGTCAAAGAATACCTTCTGGCTTATTAATTCTAGTCCAGAAGCAAAATTCTCCAAACGCGCACTTCCATATTTTTCGCGTTGTAGATATTCCTGCCAACAGAAATTGTAGTTGAATAACATATAAGAATATACTATATCAAAACTTCCTTTTAAGAGTATTGTGCGATAAAAGGCTTGTCTTACCACTAGATCAAACTGAGTGCCTTTCACAAATGCAACAAGCTTAGAGAGTTCTTTCCCAGACATCAAGTAGCTAGCATGACTTTCTAAAATATTCTTGACAGAAGCAACATGTGCATTCTGCTCTTTGAATGAAGGGCTGTTTGGTTAAAAAATCAAACAGGGTAAGATCCTTGACAAAAACATTGGGTAAGATCCTTGACAAAAACATTGGCACAAGGAATCACAAACATAGTAGTGAATGGTTACCTTTTGGGTTCTGTAGACTGTTTCTTATAACTAGAAGGGAAAAGAAAGTAGCCTAGAAATCTGGGAGATAGTTTATCCGAATCTGTTGTTGCAGGTTCATATTCCCTTCCAGATCTTAATAGAAATCTCACCTGGGTAAAAAACAGAAGACCAATCAATACTCTTGCAGCATTTGGGTCACGCCAGAAATAAATTATTCGTGGATTTTATCAAAAAACAAATGTGTTAAATATGATTAGGAAATGGAGATTTATAGAAATACTAATCTAATTATTCTAATAAAGTGATGTAAGAAGTTTTAAGCATTTAAAATCGTTCCAGGTCACTTTCGACCCATATGACCTATTCCCTATTTTAAACAGGTTTTTATGGCTTTCCCATTTAACACGTTAAAGTGAAAATTAAATGCAAATCAATGGATAACTTTATTTCTCGAGCACATACCAGTTCACCAGCAAGTTCGTATAAAGATTCATCCAGTGTCGCCTGAACAAGCCCACAGTTCAGATCAGATCACAAGAGAGAAATAGAGGGATAGAATTTATCAGCACATGATTTACCTGTAACAAGCGTAGAGCACAGTATTGACTCACAGGTACTCCCTCGAGTTTTGCTATCACCTAAAAAATTTAGGAAGTAGAGCAAGATAAGGAAAAATCATAAACTTCAATACGCAAAAATACAATTGTTGAAGTCAGAATCAAATTTAACAATATAAAATAACCTGCATAGACATCTTAAGCAAGCACTAAGACAAGCTTTCTTAAGCAAACATTAGAATTCAATAGAGATTCACATCACTTACAAGTATATAGCAAGCAGCAGTCTGATACCATCTCCTCTGGAAGCATTCTTCAAACAATCTGGAGGAAGGAAAAGAATTCAAATGCCCATTTCTCAAATCTCAATATTCCACCATTAACAACTTATCTAATATAGACTATCAACCAACAAACACATCAGCGATACAAATGAAATATCCATGAAGATTTATAGACAAGTGATGAAAAAATGCATCGGCTCACTTCCATAATTCCAGTAGTTAAGTTTATTTATGTAATCAGAAAAAACTTACTCTGTAGTTCTTCCAGCAGCAGAAAATAAATCTGCCCAATGACGACCATCAGTCTTTCTTGCCACACTAACCACAACGTCAAAGTACTCCGGAAATTTCTTGATTAAATCACAGGTTTTCTCCAAAAGAGACGGCTCATCTCTGGTTGCATTTTGCCTGACAAAGGAAGTTTCTGTTAAAAAAACTATCAACTGCGATATTCTAAGTGAGAAAATGGGCATAAAATGGGAAACATGTGTGCAAAGATATTGAAAAATCTACTAGTCTACATGGATAAATAACACTACTGTAATATATGATTTGTATAACGGAATATAGGAGTTCGAACATTCTTCCAATTGAAAATTTTAGTACTGTAAGTACATCAGAAAAATAGAAGCATGTCAGTTCAAAGCTAAATTACCTGGAAATTTCAGCTTCAAAAACAGTAAAAAGAAGCCACTCTAAGCAGTGAGAAAAATGAGGCTTCTCCTCTGATAATCTCGCCAGTTGTAAAGCTTCTTCACTCTTATCTCTCTATTTACGATACAAAGAAAACAGAAAGAAGATTTCAAACTTCTAAGCTAGTTTAACACCCTTGCCTCTGGAGACAGAGGTCAAGGGTTCGATCCTCACCCCTTGCAAGGCCGGAGGTCCTTTTCTACCTTTGGTAGAACCGGAAGCAGCCTCTCTACCTTAGGTAGGGGTAAGGCTGTCTACGTCTCAACCTCCCCCATACACCGTGGAAGACGGTATTGGGACCCATAACCCGTGGAAGACGGTATTGGGAGTTACTTTACTTTACTTTAGTTTATGTTGCATCAATCTAGTCAGCTTTCACCATTTTATCAATGAAGTTAACGTTAACCCTTTATTCTAGTGGTTGGATCAATAATTTTATGTCTTGTTGAACCAGTATAAAATGAGAGGATTTTTTCCCCAATCTGTTGATCAAGTCTATAAACTTAATTGTCTTTGATAAAAAAACTATCCCATTTATATACGTTAAAAAACATAAAAGGTTTAGGGAATAAATCAATACAAAAAAAGAAAGGAACTTAATGGATAGTTCGTTCAATCCAATATCACCCTTGTAGAGTAATTAACAGTGAGGGAAATTAGCGTTACAATGCAACATACCTGAAGAAGGTGCCGAAGCAGGCAATGTAGTATCGTTTGAGCTTGAGGGGATGGCTCAAAACATGGAAACTCTGTGCATGCTGAAAATGATAGTCTCTGGGTGATGCCAACTACAATTCCAGCATTAGGAAGTAGACCAAGAGGATAAACCTCACGATCAAACTCAAGCTCAGGATCCAACTACAAGTATATATATAGATAGATAGGGTTAAGTTACAATTCCAACTCAATTTCATGAAGTTGACAAACAAAGAAATCAAAAACCAAAGGCAGCAAAAAAAAAGAAAACAGAAGTACAGATGATAATTTCCTCTCATTTAATCTTTCGTAGAATATAAATAAAGTGATTTAGTAGAATATCATTTCCTCTCTTTAATCTTTAGTATACAATATAAATATAAATCTTGGAATATTTTGGAAATTTTATCAACTATAACATCACTTGTTATGTGGGTTTATTACAAATAAAATTAATAATTTGTCCGGTCCCAACTCGGGACCAGTACAAATTTGGACCCCAATCGATAAAATAATAATTTTTTTGAAACCCCAGTGTATATATATTAGTCCCAACGAAATTATAAATTAATAATTACTAAAAATTTCATATATATTTATATATGCGTGTGTGAGAGAGATACGCTTCAAAATCCTAATATTGTTTAGTAAAAAATGAATTCATTATAACTTGTTAGTTTTTGTTGAACTTCAAATCTATATTGAGTTTATCTCAAAACCTCCTTATTGCACTAAGTGTTGGTGTGTTGTCTTCTCGTATTGCAACAAAAAGTGTTAATTTTATTTTCATAAAGTGTGAATATGAATTCATAAAATTTTAAGTGGAACTAGTTTTTCAAATTTATTTTTCATCTTTAACGAGTATACATTGTATCTAGTATATTACACTTGAAAATTTAAAGGTCATATGTAAAACCTTTAAATTAATAAATTATTAATTTATCAATATAATAATATCTCGCTAAATTAATAAAATATCCTGGTCCCAACACTATTAATTTATAGAGGTTTTACTGTATTCCGAACCAAAATTCTTTCATGTATAGTTTAGTAGTTGCCCGCATATTAGTTTCAGTGTGCAACATAACTTATGTAAGTTTTACAATAAGTGATCTGTGCCATGTCCACCCAATAAAAAGTTTATCATCACTCTTCATATATGTTGAACGCTATACAATTTTCATTCAATAGTCATTTACTTTTTAAATCTCAGCATCAAATAAGACAATGCTGCTGACCCCACAAACTTGAGTGTGGTCAACATTGACTCTTCACTAGAAGTTTCAATTGCATCATGTCAAAAAGAAATAGAACACCGTTACTGGGCTCACACGTCAAAAATGTGTCAAACCCATATAACATTTCCCTTAAAATATCATTTTCTACAATCATATAAGATGAGAACATATGCATTGAATCTGCTTACCTGCAAGAATTCTTCCTGCTTATAAGGGTCGACATCTGAAGATGGATACCAAACCTGTAAACAGTAGTTATGTCATATATACGTTAAAGTTAATCTAATAAACACTAGAGGTGCCGATTCCAACCTGTTAACTTATGAATGGGTTGATTTGGATCGTCTTTTATTTCAAATGGAAAAAAACGATAAATTTAGACAATAGAGAAAAGGATCAACTGGTTAGAAGCCAAAAGTCTATTAATCTTACAACATCCTAAATCGTTTTTTGAGGATTTAGATTATTGTTTAATAATCATAATTAACGCATTAATTATTTATAAAAATTGGGCAAAGTACGTTTGCGGCTCAACGCAACCCGACCAACCCGGCGATCTGCCTACCTTCACAACTTCAACTAAAACCTAAGATTTTGCTAGTGAATAAAACTATTACCTGCATTCCACGATGACCGTAGTCTAACCATGAAACTTCCTCAATCAAATTTGTTTTATCCATTGACCGGCCGCACGTAACCCAAAACAACTCTATAGAATCTGTGAGCTCCCTTTCCCGACCGTCAATTAAATCAAGTAGCGATAGCTCTCCATTTGCCCTTAATATTAAACATCTGCAAGAAACGTAACACTAAATTATTTAAATCCAAATCAATTTTCATATACATGCTTATACAAGAAACACAAACCTTATGGGTTCTTTATCTAATAAATCTGAAGATGATGTAGTATCTTTATTGGATGGGTCACTTTCAAGCTGATCAGGTATAAAACGCATTGCAGCAGGATGGCACTTTGCAGTCATGATGGATAGCTCTCGTACTGTAGAAAGCTGTTTGTCATTTTATCACTTAAAAATGCAGGATGAAACTTTAAGTCTACAGTAACCCTCACTCATCATACTGTGTACCAAATTAAATCTAATGATCATAAACATAAAATAGTATGTGGATTTCTTTACCTGTATATCCGGAGTACTGGAAGGTGTCAAGTCACCAGATACCTTCACATGATATATATGCACATCAAATGGATGGTAGGTTACAAGTAAATAGTCATTATAGACATCCATCACCATGGGTTGGGCGAGCAATGATTTCTGATAAAGAAGCGAACTTTGATCAAGATGGTATCTAGGGTAGAAGAGCAATTCATACCTGCAAATTATCAATATGATTTAGATTTTTTACCTAGAGCATGCTACTCACTAGAAAAACTTATTCCCAAGAAACTACTATGTACTCTGAAAAAGGTGAAACTTAACTAAACATATAATTATGAAGATGGTGCATAAATTTATAGCATGAGAAAAATGACGCGATTTAAAACGTAAGTGTTCATATTAGTGTTACCAGAACCTTAAAAGAGTAGATCGTGAGTTTGTCACTTAGTTCACATAAAAGGGTATACGATAGACAATTATTCTTTACCAATTAAAAACTAGATACAAAGAGTCTAAATGTGCAAAAAGTACTCACGTGTTGGATGACTTAACGTAATTGCAAACCACAACAATCTTCCCCATCCATAACAAGCCTGTGCATTGAATCTTTTGTTCCTGTGTAACATCACCAAAAAATCTCCATCTATTTAATCGAATGTCGTATAAAATCAACCCATGAAGACCAGCAACAGCTAGATACATTCCATCCTCACTAGCCGCCACATGAAGAACAGGCCAATTTTGGGAGATATAAGAAACCTGCATATGAAGAAAACTATATGAGCAAAGCTATTTACAAAAAAAATAAAATAAGGATCAGAAAACCACTCCAATATTAGCACTACACATAACTGGAAGGTTAAGATGCATTAATTTGAGTTCATCTGTATCCTCAGACTGTACAACGAGTAACCGATCTTCACCGTAGATAACTTGGCGGACATGAGTTTTGCCTGAAACCCCTCTATTGAGGCAGCATTTGCCAAAAGAAAACGCAAGTATTCTCTCTGAAGAACCTGCTTCAACAGCATATAGTCTATAGCCATATTCATCCCACTCCATAAATGATGTGCCACTCATTAAAGGTTCGTAATTGCCATCTTGGCTTTGTTTAATCCCTGGAGAAGACACAGAATTTAAACCGATCTGGCGGATTGTAGACATTAAACGACAGCCAGATATAGACCACACTGTAAGTCCTCTTAACTTCCACCCAACTGCAAAAGCAGAACTATCTGGTGTCCATGCAATACAAGTAACTGCACCAGTATCATCCATTGAATATCTACAAAAAGAAACGTGTGAAAAATAAGTCATTTATTACACATTATATACATGAGTTTCAGGATGTCACCAGACTAATTTATGACCTATCTAATATGTTACTCCCTCCGTCTCAAAATAAATGTCCACTTTCATATTGCACAAAGTTTTAGGAAATCTCATTAACTATATTATCCACCAATCAAATATCAACCCTACCCACTGAAAGCACTTTTGATTGGTTGAAACACAAGGTAGACATCTATTTTGGGACATCCAAAAAAAGAAAGGTGGACATTTAATTTGGGATGGAGGAGTATTAGTTAGAAACAATGACTGTTTCACTAGCTTTTAGATGGTCAGCGCCATAAATGCCATTCAGGATAGGTTATAATGATAGGCACGTTGCAAAAAATATATATATTCACGTCAGAAGTCCAACATATTTACATAAATGAAGAAAGGTAACACATTATCAAGAGTGTGAAGAAAATGTCGAACACATGATAGCAAAAAGAAACTGTGTTACAATCAGCTGATACATGGTGACAGATAAAACAATAAACGTCGCATTGCACTATTGGATTCTACACATGTTTCACAGTATGTAGATTCCCAGAAACAGCACAAATATTAGATCTCTTTTTCAAATTCTCAAACTTCTTATCGTAGTGAGTAACATGAAATATGACTGATTTTCTGAAACTTAAATGTCATAAAAGGAATAACTTACCCCCAGTCATGTAAAGATACAGAGCGAATAAGTGATACGGGTTCACTAATTTCATACAACTCTATGACACCTTTTCTGGTGCCAACAGCAAGTATTTGTTGGTCTGGCGAAACTGAAACGCAGACCGCATCATCAGAGCCCAACCAATATTCAGGTTTTATAGAATCGGCTTGCTTTAGACCTCTTTTACTTACTGAACATACAACCAATTGTCCATCGGAGAATAGAACAAATAAAAGCCTCAGCGGCAAAGAAAACTCCAAATAAGTGATGGCCGACTTTCTCGCCAAAGAATGTGTGGATGATTTAACACCTTGAGTCCCTCCTGAAGTGATACCATTGGACAATTTCGTATGGGCCGTATGGCCATTTTCATTATGCAAATGGAAGTCCAGGTCTAAGGCTCCATAAAACTGTGCAACAGAATATCAAAAAGGAAAGATATAACTAACAAGAACATTTTAATCTTTTTTACTAATTACTGCAGAAAATGAACAAATAAAACAACGTATTCATGAGTTTACCACTACTCGGCTTGCATTACCTCACCCTTCCAAGACATATTATACAAAGTTCCATTAGAAAGTCCAACCAACAAGTTTTTGTTGTCACAAATGATATTGCTCCTGTCACGAAGGCAGAAAAAGAATTAGATTGCTCTGCAATCAAAAGGAATAATACTCTGTCACAAGGAATCAAACCCACAAAATTCAGAATTTTCTCTACTTCGTTTTCAGTCTCTCCTTTTCTCTGATTTTGAGAAAAACAAACACTTGCGACAACTTTTAGACTTAAAAACAGAGTTGACAATAAAGCTAAGGTGAAAATTCAAGTTAATAAAGGAGTATAACTTTTTATCACCATAACAGTTAAGTAAAAAAGAAAATTTCATCTTTAAGAAGTTAGAGGTGGTCCTTACACTGCCAGGTCCTTGCCTGAAAAGGGGACCTCCTCGCTCATGAGCAAAGAAATAGTGGCAAGAGACAGATTGGATGGTTGCTTTCCTCCTATGTTTATTTTTTTCTCGGAGAATTGAACTTTAAAAATGTGAAGATGAAAAGAAGATGTCTGCAAGCAAAGGAAACGGTATAAAAGTTATATCACTCTACACTTAATGTGCTTTATATAAGATGTTTACAAAAGTTACAGAACAAAGGTGAACCATTGCTGGTCAGATATCCCATACTTACAAGAATAGCAACCAATTTAGTATCAGGGCTCCAGATAGCCTGCATATTCTCCCCCTCCTTTGCTATTGAATCTGGACCTCGCTTGTACTTCCCTAATCTCACCCTATGCTGCACCAAATTTAGATCAAAGCAAAATTTGTCATCTTTAAGATCGAAATATTACCTTAAACCCCACACACACGTATAATGCATATGAGATTATGACCAACCTTAACTAACAGTACTGATCTCGAACCAGCTTAAACACACATACAAAGTAAATTGTTCATTCAATATCACTCATTAACAACTTCGATCAAACAATGTAAACTTTCAGTTCATTGCACTCATAATCATACGTATATACAAAAATCCTACACCCACTTCACATCAAAGTGAAAGAGTTTTGCCTTCAACAATACACCACATCCACCTCAGACAGACAGTGCCTTTCTCCCAAAAGTCCAAAACAATCTCCCAAAAAGTAAGTTTCTACTTTTTTACTCAATTAAGCAAAAATTTGTTCAATATAGTACTTCATTAGTGATTCGTTGTATAGAAACTCAGCTACGGTTCCACACACAACTACCTACAAAACTTATTCCATAAGCCCATGATCATCAAATGGAAATCAAATGCATCATTTTCTCCTATGACACATCACTGCTTTTAGCAAGACCAATTAATAACCAATCTAAAGACATGTGGCAGCACTCCATTGTTTCAAGTAGTGCGTCATTCCTAATGCATCTAATACAAAATCAACAGTTCCACACCCAACAGTCAACAACCTTTACACTCATAATCGTCTACCTCACTGTCTTTTGCAATACTAAGCTTCAAAACCTAACTACGTATTCCTTCGTTTCATTGTTCAACAATAACAACAACGATACCCAAGCCCGCCGTAGTGGGGTATGGCGGAGGTAGAACACTAGAATGTAGACAAATCATACCCATACCCAAGGGGATACCCGAAAGTAGGGAGACTGTGTGTCAGTGTTAACTGTGAAGTTACAAGGGTAGAGACATATCAACATACATGGATTATGGATAGAGAGAGATATTATCATAAAACCGTAGAATAACAGACATATAAGCATATAATATATAAAGCACATAAAAGCCAGTGAAAATGGACCTAAGATATAATTCTATGTCCTAAGGATGCGACGAAGTTTGTAGATGAATATAGTTATGGGGCTCTATACCAAAGCAAAGGCAAATATATACACATGAGGTTACTAAATCGCCTAAAAATCGTAAAGGAAAACTAGCTATGAATCTCTATCCCTAAAACGCGGGGGTAAATATGTCAAGTGACACTACTAAAATCTTCTAGAACGCTAAACGTGGGCAGATATGTACCAAGGCTGCTAAAAATCACCTAGAAAGCCTAAACGAAAAACTACCTTGTAACACGAAACGACCTAGACCCTCTAACTGTCTATTCTGATTCTAGTTCTCCACACGTTCGTATCAGGGGTCATGTTCTTGGAGAGAGAAGCTCCTTCTACCCGCCCACCTAAGTTTTGATCTACCCCTTCTCCTCATACCATTACCAAAGCTTCCACTCTCCTAAGTGGCGATGTCCAAACCATGTCAGCCGTCATTCACTCGCCTTGTTGATGATAGTTGCAACTCCAAGTTCCGCACTTAAAACTTCATTTGAAATCATGTCTAACATGGTTTTACCACAAGTCCACATTTGCATTCTCAATTCCGCCACTTCCACCCTATTGCTTGAGCTTTCGGAATCGACCAACACTCTGACGAATCCAACATAAAACTCAAGTACAGTTCCACATACATCTACCAACAAAATATATGATAAGCATCAAATGAGTGAATGAAATGCAACATTTCTGCCTAAAACACCAATTGAAAAACAATCTAAGGATATACGCATCATTCCGTTTAAGGCGTAATCGTACCTCCTTTTTATATATCTCTCGTTATTTGGGACCCTATTCACCTCATTGGGCTTCTGTTGAATCCAAAAATAGGTTTGATCGTTGTTTGTACCAGTGCTTCATTCCTAATGCTTCTAACAGAAACTCAAATGCAGTTCCACACACAATTGTCAATAAACTCTTTACTCATAAAGTCAGACAGTCAGTCATGGACCTCTCCTAAAATACATCACCGCTTTTAGCAATACCAAAATAAAAACAACTAAACTTCACGTCACACCTACATATCGCTTCATTTCATTACCTGTAGCACTAAAATCCTAATGCATCTAACGTAAACTCAACTATAGTTCCACACACAAACGACAACACCATCCATGCTCAATCACTCACAAATCATCAATCTCAATTGTAAGGCTATAATACATCACTAAAATTACTAAAACCTAACGATCTACTTTCAACTATTTTCACAATCTAATCCAAACTATTTTCATAACCTAGTGACCTAATTCAAACTATCTTCATAACTTAACGCTCTAATTCAAACTAATTTCATAACCTAACAATCTAATTTCATAAGCTAACGCTCTAATTCAAACTAATTTCATAACCTAACGATCTAATTCCATAACCTAACGCTCTAATTGAAACTAATTTCATATCCTAATGATCTAATTCCATAACCTAACGCTCTAATTTAAACTAATTTCATAACCTAATGATCTAATTCCATAACCTAACGCTCTAATTTAAACTAATTTCATAACCTAATGCTCTAATTTCATAAGCTAACGCTCTAATTCAAACTAATTTCATAACCTAACGCTCTGTTCTCAAGTTTTTTTTTTTAATGGAATGGAAGGGGATGGGAAGGGTAATCAAAAATATGGGTGTTCTTAAGTTTTTTTAAGAAGGAAGAGGAGGGGAGGGGAAGGTGGGAGGGAGGGAAGGGATTGGCTTTTGTGTGTATTTCTAATCCCCCCATGAGGTGCCGTATATTTCTAATCCCCCCATGAGGTGGGAGGGAGGGAAGGGATGGGCTTTTGTTAAATGCCTATTATACCCTTATTTGTTCATGAACGTCTCATATAATCTGACCTAGTACAGCAGCCATCTGCAACAAAGAACCACAAGAACGAGCAATTTTATCATAGAAAATCACAAGCTATCAATTGTAAGTCTACCCTAATATTTTATCTTCATGAATTCTTTGTTATGGTGTTGTATATATATGAGTTTTGCATGAATTCTTTGTAATTGCATGGGTATATATCTGTTAACATATACAAATGGATAGAAATCAATCATGAAATCATAAGTTATTCAACAAACTGTTGCAAGGTTGCTGGTGTGGAGAGGAATGAGGTGCCGTATATTATAAATGAGGGGGCATTAGGTTCAGTTTAGTGTCGACTAGCATGTTTTCTCTCGTTAAAAATCTGGTGCTGTGTGGGTGTATGTTTAGTGTCGATGTGAGATGTTTGTGTATATAGTTTAGGTCGTGATCGTATGTGTGAGTCATGAGTTAAACTGGTTTTATGCATGACTCTTCCATATTGCAATGTCAAATACCCTAGTCCTGATGTGATCCAATCCTAACCCTGTGTTGCTCCCATAATTAATAGTCTTACAGTCTAATATATTTCATAATCATGTACCAGTTGTGTGCCAGAATCGTTAGATTGTATAAAAAGATAAGATACTTATAGCATCTATTTTTTCTCATAAAAGTTTCAACTATTTAGTCTTGAGGCAACTGTGCATAATCGAAGATATGGACAGGAATATTATAAAGTCATTTCAATTCATACGTCTTAGTATCAAAGGCATTTGAGCAATGATAACCTTGAAATACATCTATAAGCACAACAAATTTTTATTGATTGAACTCACTGGTATTTAATATTCTTTTATTCATATATATTATTCGCTACTGTTAATAGACAAGTGTTTAATTGTTTTCGATATACAAACCTGTTTGTTGCCAATGTAACACAACTCTTATATATATTAACTTGTATACGAAATTTGTCTTTGTCTCTCATAATGATGTACTATCAATGAATGTCAAAATATATAAGACTTTGAGGGTATCTTGGTAATTTGAGTAGTTTCCTTTCCTTTCCTTGCAACTTAAACTAATTTCATAACCTAACGATCTAATTCCATAACCTAACGCTCTAATTGAAACTAATTTCATATCCTAATGATCTAATTCCATAACCTAACGCTCTAATTTAAACTAATTTCATAACCTAATGATCTAATTCCATAACCTAACGCTCTAATTTAAACTAATTTCATAACCTAATGCTCTAATTTCATAAGCTAACGCTCTAATTCAAACTAATTTCATAACCTAACAATCTAATTTCATAGCCTAACAATCTAATTTCATAACCTTACGCTCCAATTCAAACTAAGTTCATAACCTAACAATCTAATTTCATAACCTTATGCTCCAATTCAAACTAATTATATAACCTAACGCTCTAACATCAACAGATCACAGATATAAATAGAGCTTAAACAACTAACTTGATAACCTAACAAACTAACAGCAACATATACTCGTAACAGTTGAATGAATACAGATAATAAATTCATAACCTAATGATCTAATCACAATATAAACTCTTATTAATCCAATCAACAGTATACCTGAGATGAACTCCAGAGCTCAAAATGTGAAGGACAAACAACTAACAGCAACCGATCAACGACTTTTAAATAAACAATCTGCTGCGAAGAAGTAGGACACAGTCCTGATTCCAACGGAATCACTTGCGGCCATCCGTACGCCATATACATCTTCGATTACTAATTTTTTTATATATATATAATTATAGTTATTGAAATGTTAGGGTTTTGTGTAGTGATGATGATGATCAGGTAGCATTGGTTGGGGATGATGATGACTGACTGTGTGTGTTTGGATCTGAGATTTTGAAAATGAAAATGATGATTGTGTAATTTTTAAGTTATCAGAGGGTTGGTTTTGTAAATTTGTTGTTGTTGGTGTGAGAATGTGACGGTTATTTATTTATGAGATAAGTGAAAAGTACAAGGCATTCCAAACTAGAATGAAATGATACGTGATGATTTGAGATTTTTTTTTTTTTTTTTTTTTTTTTTTCAAAAAAAAAATTACATACACATGTGTCAAGTAATTTGCATCAATATACGCCTTTTCTGACATGGAGTATATTACATGATGACTGATTTCTGCTTATACACGATTACAAAGTAAATTCCACCATTGGTTTCTAAAGTTATGCCAGATTTCATACAACATTCAAACACGTTAATTATTACTCTTTTTAGTCTACAATCTCGAAAATATTACGTTGTTGGTCTAATTTTTATCGATCGTTAGTTTTGCTCGTTATCTCGGTTCTCACATGCGCAGCACGTCCGAATCTTTCTTTTTGGATTTTTGTGTTGTGTTGGCTACTGTACTTTTTTTTAACTTTGTTTTGTTTTTTATACTTTTGTAATTTATATCTTATAAACAAAACAAATTTTATTGGTAAATGTAAACACATCAAAACTCTCAAACAACAAACAAGCCTAACATCACCATTATTCACCACCACTAATTTCTGGTTACTGACACCACATTGGTTCATGGTGGCGATGAGATATGAAAATTCGTCATTATCATCCATTTTTATACTCAGAATCAACCCCATTATTGCAAACACATATTCATTTCCATCTCATATCACTAAAGGTCTAAATCCAATCTTCAAATCCTAGCAATCTCATAGTCTAAAATATATTCGGATAGTTTATTTCAAATATATGTATGAGATAGTAGAATTGATTCAAATGGTCTTCAAAGTTCTTTATAGTTTATATGAATCTGGAAAAATAAATAAATAAATAATAACATTTCTTTTCTTGAATCTGAAAAAAGAGAAGAAAGACGAAGGAAACAACCAATATTCGTTGACGTCTACCATCGTCAGATTGCCACTGTTCGCCGGAATTTTGTTTGGCGTGTGGGTTTTGTTTTACTTGAGATGAGATTTGGGTCCTCCTAATTTGAATGGTCCATGTTTCGATTAAAAACATTGGCCTCTCTTTTTTTTCATTTAAGAGTAAATTACATGGATGGTCCCTGTGGTTTGTAAAAAATTTCACCTACCATCCCTCAAACTTAAAAGTTGCATATATGGTCCCTTTTGACTCAAAAGAATAACATGGATGGTCCTTATGTTGGACGGCCGTCCATATCTCTGTTAAACGTCACCCACGTGATAAAAACGTGAGGGTAAAGTCATCTTTTGCCATTGTAGCTAACCCCATAATATTTTATCCTTCCCAATAAAAATCACTATCTCTCTGTTCTCACATTTAATTTTCCCTCTCCCCTCTCCAAAACCATCAAGGCAGCACTGTTCATCTTCAATCTCAAACCCTAATTAAATAAAGATTGATCTTATGCACAATGGTTTTGGCTATGTGGAATATACGTGACACTAATAAAAATGACGCAGTCGTGGATTATGCTCGTGTTTATGGTAAGTTACGTTTTTGTTTAATTTTGATCATGAAAACTTTTGTTAAGATTGTTTAATGAGGTTCTTCTTTGGAAACCCTAATTAATAATGTGTTTTTATTGTGTTATATCCAGCCAAAGACCCTAACTTCTTTAGTCTGAAGATTCATCATGGAGGGATGTTTTCAGAGTCACCAGGAAGGAAATATGTTAATGGTATGTTTAGCTTTGTTGATAACATAGACGTGGATTTGTTTAGTGTGATCGAGTTGAATGAGATGATTCTGATGTTAGGTTATGAAGGGGATAGGATAATGTACTACCAATATTTGATTCCTGATCTTGATTTAGACCATGGGATTAGAGCTTTAGGTAGTGACCAAGATGTGCATGAACTTTGTAGGCATGTATTGCTAGGTCATAGGCTGTTGAATGTGTACATTGAACATGATGAAACAACAATAGACACTTATAATCCTTCACCATTTAAGAGGTGTACCATTACTGAAATAGAAGATGCGGAAGTTGTTGCTAGGAAATCTTGTGCTAAGCAGTTAGCTTTAGAATGGTTTGGGAGTGAAATAGGTCAAAGCAGTGGGGTTAATAATGTTTGTGAAAGTAGTGTTGCTAAGGAAATGGGTCAAACTGAGTTTACAAAAGATTTTTACTGTGCTTTGGACAACCAAGACTTTGACCCTTTCCTTGATTTAGATGATACTGAGGTAGTTGCTAAGGCCACAGAGGTTGAAAAGACATTACAAACTAATGAAATTGGGGGAGATAGTGAAAGTGGGGAAGAAAGTGAAAGTGGAGAAGATACTGATGATGAGGAAGACAGTGATTACTTTGAGGATGACATAATTGATGTAGAAGTAGACATGGTAGACTTCCATGCTAATGTAGATGTGAATGAAGAGTTTATGGGTAGTGAAAAAAAGATGCATGTTACTTTTGAAGAACCTGTCGATGTGGAAGTATTAGACAATGATGAATTTGATAGTGGGGATGATGCAGATGATGATATAGAGAAGGCTAGGAAAAAAAAGTTAAAGGAGTTAAGGAAAGAAATGGGTAAGAATGCAGTTGGTGGGAGTAACCAAACATATTTCTATGTAGGGCAGAGTATTGGAACTGCAAAAGAGGCTAAGGAGATGATTAAGCTCCATGCAATTGAAACAAGAAGGGAAATTGAGTTGAAAAAGAATGATAAGGTAAGAATTAGAGCTGAGTGTTTTGGTATCATTCCAACACTTGGAGGTGATGATCCAGCTGGGCCAAGTCAAATTGTTGGGCCTGATGTGCAAGGTAAATCAGTTGGGCCTGCTATGCAAGGTTGTTCAGTTGGGCCTGGTGGTAAGGTTGGCCCAAATCAAGTTAGATGGTCAAAGTCAAAGAAGAATAAGATGACAAAAACCAAGATAAGGTTATCTCCATTCAAGTCAAAGGGCATTTATGGTGGTAACCCTACCAACAAACCAACTAATAAATGCCCATGGTCTTTACAAATATCAAAATGCAAGGATGAGACATGGTCTGTGAGAACATACAATCCTGATCATAAGTGTTTGCAAACCAGAAGAGTCAAAGCTTGTACAGCAAATTTCTTAGCAAAAGATATCCTGCGTCAAATTGAAACAAACCCAGGTATACCTATTAAAGTTGTTCAAGCCCAAAGTCAGCAGAAGTTTAAGCTTGAAATCTCTAGGATGAAAGCATTTAGAGCTAGGGCAAAAGTTGTTAACCAGATAAGAGGAGACCACACCCAACAATATGCAAATTTGTATAATTATGCATTGGAGCTAAAGGCTAATAATCCCAACACTACTGTTAAAATTCACTGTGAAAGACCAGATAATCCATAAGAAAACACAAGGGTATTTCAGAGGATTTACATTTGTCTTGGTGCAACAAAAGAAGGATTTAGGGCTGGGATGAGGGAGTTATTAGGATTTGATGGTGCCTTTATGAAAGGACAATTTCCTGGTCAGTTGTTGACTGCTGTAGGTGTGGATTCAAACAATGGGATATATCCATTGGCATATGGTATTGTTGAAACAGAAAACTTGGAGTCTTGGACATGGTTTCTAGAACAGTTGGGTGATGATTTGGATCTGGTGGCCAACTCTCATTTCACTTTCATTAGTGATAGGCAGAAGGTATTATACTTATTCACTGTCTTAATCATTTACATTGTGAACAACAAAAATTGGTATGCTAATGAAATGTCTTGTGACACAGGGATTAATTCCAGCAATTGCCAAAGTATTTCCATCAGCTGAGCACAGGTTTTGTTTAAAACATATACATGAGAATATGAAGCTGAAATGGAGTGGTAAAGCATTTAAATATCTTTTATGGAAGTGTGCTACTGCCACCACAGTACCACATTTTACTCGTGCTATGGATGAATTGAAAGAATTCAATAAGGAAGCTTATGAGTGGCTTTGCAAGATTCCTCCACAGCACTGGAGCAGAAGTCATTTTACAGGTATTAATATTGCTTAACATGTACTATTATTTGACTTAAATATTGAAACAAAGTAGTAATATGTGTGAGGTCTATTTAACAGGAAGGGCTAAATCAAATGTCTTATTGAGTAATATGTGTGAGGTCTTCAATGGTAAACTTGTAGAAGGGAGGGATAGGCCAATCATTAGTGCACTAGAGTATGTTAGGAAGTATTTAATGAGGAGAATTAAGACTGTGAACAGCATCATAGATAAGAGTGAAGGACCTCTAACCCCCACTGCTACTAAAATCCTTAAGGGTATATCTGAAAAAGCTGCTGAATATATAGCTCATTGGAATGGAGGTGATAAGTACCAAGTTACTGGACCATGGTTTGATCAGTGTGTAGTTACTGTATCTCAGAGAACATGCACTTGTAGGTATTGGGAATTAACTGGCATACCTTGCAAGCATGCAGTAGCTGTTAATTGGGACATGACACAGAACAAGATGAATCCTGGTCTAATAGAAGAGTGGGTGCACCCTTGTTACAGACTTGAGACATGGAGGAAAATGTACTCACACACCATTGGTCCAATTAATGGTCCAACAATGTGGCCTAAGAGTCAAGTCCAGACAACTTTACTGCCTCCAACATATCATCCACAACCAGGCAGACCAAACAAGAAAAGAAGGAAATCTGCTAGTGAAAAGATTGATATGGTTAAGGATGGTAAGCTATCAAGAGCCATGAAGACTGTTACTTGTGCTTTGTGCAAGCAGACAGGACACAACAAAAGAACCTGCAAGATTCAAGGTGGTCAAACAAGCAACAAGAAAAGGAAGACTGCAAGTGCTGCTCCAACTCAAAGTCAAGGTCCAACTCAAAAAAATAAGCCTGCAAGTGCTGCTCCATGTCAAAAAAAGAAGCCTGCAAGTGTTGCTCCAAGTAAAAGTCAAGCTGCAAGTCAAAAGGGTAAGAAGAAAATTGTGAAAAATAAATCTGTTTGAAGAAGGCTGCAAGTCAGGAAAAAAAAACTCTTGTTTTGGGTACTTGTTATCTGTGTTAGTATTGTTATTTGTAGTAATCTATTATGTATGGCCAGTGGTCATTAGAATTTCACTTGTTATGACAATTACAAGTGTATGTTGGATACTTGTTATGTTTGTTTGACTTGTGTTTTGGTCATTGTGGCATTTAGTTATTGCTATTGTGCATTGTGACAAATTGGTCAAGTTGACTTTTTTTAATTGCTTTCGACTTTTAAATGGGTCACTTTCAGTGGCTAGTTTACCACAACAACACAAACACAACTAAAACCAACATCAGAAACTGAGAATGCATAACACAAAAAACATATATCCATAACATAGTTTTTGTTGCATTACAAAACAATATTGACTAGAAAAGTCAATATACCCATTACATCATACCTACACCATAGCAACTTAACAAAACACAAAATTGACTACAAAAGTCAATATACCCATTACATCATACCTAAACCCTAGCAACTTATGTGAATAATTTGAACAAACCAAACACTAGAATGGATAACCATGTTATAACCAACATTTTTTTCATTCTTTGACGACTTGCTTCTGCTTCCAACAATCTTGCTTCAAGCACGTTTCTTGACCTTAAAAGTCCAGGTATGATGTTTACAGCACGCGCACACATGGGGGGATCATACCAATCAATGAATGGGCAACTGGATCCCTAAAAAACAATCAATAAAAAAAAACCATCGATTAGGGCTCAAAGCAATACCAATTGGAACCCTAATTTAAGATTTGAACATTTACCTTTATAGGGCAACTATAAAATCGTCTTCCTGGGTTTATGTCAGTCCAAGATGTGCGAATTACTGCCCTTCTATCACAAGCACATATAACCATGGTTGTTGTTAATCAAGACAAAGAAAATAATTAAAAAAGATGAAATGTGGGGATGATAACTTTATAGGGAAAGAGAACCCTTATTTTATTATGGGGTTAGCTACAATGGCAAAAGACGACTTTACCCTCACGTTTTTATCACGTGGGTGACGTTTAACAGAGATATGGACGGCCGTCCAACATAAGGACCATCCATGTTATTCTTTTGAGTTAAAAGGGACCATATATGCAACTTTTAAGTTTGAGGGACGGTAGGTGAAATTTTTTACAAACCACAGGGACCATCCATGTAATTTACTCTTCATTTAATGATTAAAAAAACAAAAAGAAAAAAAAAAAAGAAAAAAAGAAAAAAAAAATCTTGAAATTGAAAATGAGGACATACGATGATTTGTGCTTGATCTATGAGGACATACAGATTGATGCGAAGAAGGTTTTAGTGGGATATGAAACTTGGTAGCGAATAAAGTTGATGAAGTAGCCGAAATGGCAATTTTTTGCAACCATTGTTTGTTAGATTTAAATAATGTAATTGTGTTTTCTTGGTAGGTATATGGGTTTTGGATATTAAAGTAGTGGCCATGAAGCATTGTAGCTTATAACATTTTTCTTTTCTTTCTTTCATTTTGTAAAAGTATTTAGAGCACAAAGTGTGGGCTCGCCACCACCTCGCCACTCCAAGCTGGCACCCTCTCCATTCCTCGCCACGACACCGCCTAGCCTTGCCATCGTTCGCCACTTTTTCCTTCGTTGTCTACACGACGAAGCTAATTTCCGTCCCTTTTTACTGTTTTGTCAGTGCCTATTTTTTTTTTTTTTCCTTCTTTTCTAAATTTGTAATGTTTTTATATTTAGGTATTGAGTAGCTTGAAAAAACTTGTAAGTTTAATAAAACTTGTAACGTTTTATAAAACTTGTAATATTTTTTAAACTAGGAATTGAAAATACATTAAACACCGAATTGAAAATACAAAGTACGATTAATACAAAATACGATACGTAAATGATAATGGGAATACAAATTACAATGAAAAGTCTGAGTTTTTTCCCTCGTTATACATTTCTGCAACACCCTCAGCAATCCTGCGCTCTTTATACTCTCATTCCATAATGTCAAACAAGTTGTTCCTGCGGTATTCTGCTACCCTTTCTTCTTGCTCCCTACGAGTAGCTTCCTCACGTGCTTCATTTTCTTGTATTTATCTCATTACGTCCTCATCCTGCTCAAGTAGTCAGAGTTGTTCCTCAGTAAGATTAAATGGATTGGGTTGCTGTTCCACCGGTGGAGTGTTAACCGGTTCATTTTCCGTTGCTAATACCGGAAAGATATCTTCCGTTGGAGTGTTAACCGGTTCATTTTCCGTTGGGTTGGTGCTCAAGTAGTCGTGTTCACTGGGAAATTGTTGTGAGAAGTCGTGTTCACTAGGGAAATTGTTATGAAAAGTCGTGGTGACTAGGAAATTGTTGTGAGAAGTCGTGGTGACTCGGAAATTGTTGGGAGAAGTCTTTGTGAGACATTGTTGAGAATCTGTGTGTGAGTTGTGTATATGAGTTATGTGTGTGATAAACAACTCCACGTTGTGTGTATATATAGGCAACTTTTTGAAATTGAATTCCAATTTGAATTTTAATAAATCCCGCTCGTATTTGAATTTAAAAACTGTAATTTGAATTTGGTGGGATACCCGCTAGAACTGTAGCATTTTGAATTTGAATTTTGATATTGAAATTTGAGTTCGAATTGAAATCCCGCTCGTATTCTTTCAAACGGCTATTATCCGTTATAAATAACATATCATAACACACTATTTTTCACACACTTCTATATCTAACCATTTTACAAAATTGTTTCAAAGTCCAAACATTGAAAATGAATACTCGTCGGTCAAAAGAAGAATAAAACTTGCTAGCTGAAGTAGGGGTGGGAACGAGCCGAGCCGCTCGTGAAAAGCTCGGGATCGGATCGGTAAAAAGCTCGAACAAGCCAAGCCTAAACGAGCTCGAGCCCGAGCTCGAGCCTAAGTTTGGGCTCATTTAATAATCAAGCTCGAGCCCGAGCTCTATATAGAATGCTCGTTTGGGCTCGCAAGCCTAAACGAGCCCTAGAAATATATAGGTATATATAATTTCTATATGTATAACAGTGTGAACGAGCTTGAGCCTTGTGTTAACGAGCCGAGCTTTGTATTTACGAGCCAAGCTCGAGCCTTGTATTAACGAGCCGAGCTCCATTTGAACTTTACACTTCATATAAATTAGTCGAGCCCGAGCCGAGCTCGAGCTTGTGAAAAATTTCACGAGCCGAGCTCGAGCTCAAAATGTGAGGCTCGAAACGAGCTCGAGCTCGAGCTTGAGCTTTTTATATATAAACGAGCCAAACTCGAGCTCTGACATGCTCGGACTCGGCTCGGCTCGTTTTCACCCCTAAGCTGAAGTTTGGGTTGAAGTTTACCAAGTGTGGGAGGAGAAGTTAGATCTCATCAACAATTACAAATCTATATAAAAGCTTCATGAGAATCATTGGATGATTTGTGTTTTTGTATCGTATTGTTATTTGTGTTTTAAATTTCGTATCGTTTTGTATTTTTCGTATCCTTATTTTATGTTTCGTATGTTTTTTAATATGATGTATTGTATTTTTATTTTAATGAATGAATTTTATTTTATTTTGATATATGCAAAAAAAAAGTTGTAAATGGTGAGCCTCAAATGAGTAAGTTGAGGTTAGTTGTGATAAGGGGTTGTTTATGGAGGTTGGTTAAAGTGATGTGGCACCTTGTAGGCCCCAAATGGGGAGTTTTGGCTAGCCACGACATCTTGTACTCTTATTATAGTTCTGCTCCGTCACCAAAAAGAAAAATTTATCCATCACAAGATGTAAGAAAAAAAATGAATTCTTTCATATAGTTTAAAACTAAATGTTACTTATAAAAGTTGGTTACATCTCCCACCATTAAATGGGATTCCGTCCTTCATATATTTTTAAGGCTTTATGAAATGTTGTACGTCCTTACTTCAATAAATAACGAGTTAGATAAATCATTTATATGTAATAAGTAAATTCCAAAAATATATCCAATTTCTCATAAACTATTCTTGTAAAAAACTATTTCCAAGTATTTGTTCAAAACCCACTTCTTGTAAAACATGCTTTAGAAAACAAAAATATACTTACTTCTATCTAAATTATATCTCATTGTGTTTTTATATTTGTGTAATGTGTTTGAATATATTTTTTTGATATTGTGTTAACAGGGGAGAAGCCTCTAGTTCTGCTCCGTCACCAAAAAGAAAAAATTATCCATCACCAGATGTAATGAATTCTTTCATATAGTTTAAAACTAAATGTTACTTATAAAAGTTGGTCACATCTCCCACCCTTAAATGGGATTCCGTCCTTCATATATTTTTAAGGCTTTATGAAATGTTGTACGTCCTTACTTCAATAAATAACGATGTAGATAGATCATTTATATGTAATAAGTAAATTCCAAAAATATATCCAATTTCTCATAAACTATTCTTGTAAAAAACTATTTTCAAGTATTTGTTCAAAACCCACTTCTTGTAAAACATGCTTCCGGAAACAAGAATGTACTTACTTCCAGGGGCGGATGTACATGTAGTTTAAGGTTAGCGGTCGCTACCCCTGAACTTTTACCCGGCAGTGGAATTTTTGGCGATTTTTGGCCATTTTTTGGCGATTTCGCGACCCCTGAAACAAATTTTCGCTACCCCTAAACAAATTTTTCGTATTTCGCTACCCCTAAACTTGGCTCCTAGTTCCGCCCCTGCTTACTTCTATCTAAATTATATCTCATTGTGTTTTTATATTTGTGTAATGTGTTTGAATATTTTTTTTTTCGATATTGTGTTAACAGGGGAGAGGCCTCTAGTTCTGCTCCGTCACCAAAAAGAAAAAATTATCCATCACCAGATTTCAGAAAAAAATGAATTCTTTCATATAGTTTAAAACTAAATGTTATTTATAAAAGTTGGTTACATCTCCCACCCTTAAATGGGATTCCGTCCTCAGAATCTATTCTTGGAATATATGAGGTAGGAACGAGCCGAGCCGCTCGTGAAAAGCTCGAGATCGGATCGGTAAAATGCTTGAACGAGCCAAGCCTAAACGAGATCGAGCCCGAGCTCGAGCCTATATTAGATCTCATTTAATAATCGAGCCCAAGCCCGAGTTCTATATGCAAAGCTCGAATAGGCTTGCGAGCCTAAACTAGCCTAGTCATATGTAGGTTTAGTGTCCAGATCATTGACACGTGATGCAATCTTAGCTCATCCATGACTACAAATATTTGATCTAGTACTTGGATCACTGACACATGGAGCATTGAAAATTGTCGCTACATAAAAAGTGGTAAAACAAGTGGGTCGTAGATTGTAAAAGGGCATTTTTAGAGCAAGTTGTATATTTTTTCTCATACATTTAACCACACAATCTCCTTTGTTTTTTTGCTCAAACCAAACAAGTAAACACAACTCTCGAACCTCATAAACACTATGTTTTCTTCCTATTGTGATAACCGAATACCAAACACAACCTATACGAATCTTTCTGCTTAACATGCGGCTTCAAGGTCTTGTAAAGATCTCGGATAAGGTTCTTGTTTTTTGTTTTAGTTCGAGTCTTTGTTCGAGCAATCTATGATGGTTTTATCTATAAATATTTGTTCTAAGAACAAATTTTGCTATAAACATAGAGATAAACTGAGATATTTGTTCTTGTTCTGGTATGACTCGAGTCTTGGTTTAGTCTTGTTTGATATGGAGTTGGGAATAGGGATGGTTAAGGTTATTGTATCATTGTTGTTGACTATGAGGTGGATTTGAGGTTATCTGTTGTTTGTTCTTGTTTACGTTTAGTGACAGTGAGGTTATGGTATGTTGGTTTTAATTGTTGTTGACTTTAGCTTACCGTTCTTCATTTTTCTTACATAGTATCTATGTAGTTAATCTCGGCGAGATCTCGCCGATATCTCGTCGATATCTCGGATCTCGCCCCTAAAAATATCTCGGATCAAAATCTCGGCCCTAAATCTCGGATCCGATATTCTCGGCGAGATTTGCCGAGATTTTGACGATATTTTGAAATCGGCGAGATTTTCGAGATTTTAGCGAGATATTGAAAGTTATATTTTTTCTGTGTTTTTTTGGCAGCCATTTTTGCGACAAGATCTGGTGTGGCTAGAGTTTCTTTGTTGGTTACCTGTTTGCGACAAGATCTAGCCATGGTTCTGTTTGCGACGTTTTCTTGGTTCGTCGGTGGTAGGCGGTCATCATAGATCTACAATCGTATAATATATTTTTTTTGATTGCTGGAGATTGTTGTGGTGGCTGACAAAAGGTGGATTAGGGTTTGAGGGGAAGATGTGTGAGAGAGGAAGAAATATATTACTACATTGAATGATCTTAAAACAGTTAAAATTCCTTTAATGCCTTTAACTCATTTTTAAAACTTTACCAAATGTACCTTTTAATTATATTAGTTACATTAATGACACAAGTGATCTCATGCATTGATTAAGTGATCTAATGGTTTATATTAGTTTAGAATGGTACTGTAAAGTACTGTATCTAATATTAGTACTGCATAAAATATAACAATATATATATATATATATATATATATATATATATATATATATATATATATATATATATATATATATATATATATATATGTATATATATATCCGAGAAATATCTCACCGATATCTCACCGCGATAACCGATATTTCAAATCTCGGACCTTGAACGAGACGAGATTTTTGACCGAGATAACTACATAGCATAGTATCCAAAATAACTATCGAGCTCAAAACAAATAAACAAGCTCGAACAAGGAAGCTCGAGAAGCCAAGCTTTATTTTTGCGCATCACAAATGAGCCGAGCTCGAGCTTTATATATCATATCACGAGCCGAGCTCGAGCTCAAACCTTTCTCCTCAGGTTCCTATCTTATATTTGTTCCCTTTCTGTGCCTCCATTGGACTTTTACTAGTGGTATTTCTTTGTTTCGGAGTTGTCTTGACTTTCTTCCCAAGATAGCTTCTGTAACAACTCGCATTTTCGGATTACTATTCATTTTTACTATTCACTATCATTATTCACTCCCGAAATTTTTATTTCATATTCAATTTCACTATTCATTTTTACTATTCACTTTTACTATGACACTCGTCGGATCATTTCTGCAAAAATCACAAAACCGTGTCCGATATTTACTTTTAGGTTTAAACGTCATTCCAGCATCCCGATATGTCCATAAAACACTATAAACAATAGAAATATGATTTTCTCTCATTTTACGACAATTCCAAAAGTTTTGGAATTTTACGTTTTCCATTTCAGCGTTTTACGCGAATTACGCGTTTTAGACCCGTGTTTCCAGTTTTAGCAGCGTGTAAGCAACCCGATAGAACTTATCACTCATTAAATATGATAAGATAGGTTATATTAATAAGTTCTAACATTTTTATAAGTTTCATATTTTTAGAATACCCGATTTTAAGTTTCATGACTTAACGACTTACCGTCAGCGATTACCGGGACCAAAACTCACTCCGTAAGACAAGATAGAAAACTAGAACTCTTAACCTCCTTACTATTTCCCTAGGTGGCATTTTTGGCTAGTCACCATGAAAGATGGCTTAATCTTAACCATTGATCTCTAGGATGTTTACAAGTGTAAACTTAACCATGGTTAAATTCTAACCCAATATATGGTTAACTATTTTTCTCATCCTATAAATAGCCAACTAGAAACACATAGAAAACTTGCACCACACCTTCTTATAACCTTCAAGTCCTAAAACCTAAGGCACTTTTCTTATATTTTGTAAGAAAGTTAACTAGTTTTTGAAAGAAAACTAGTGTTTGATCTTCAATCTTGGAAATTTTCTAAGAAAAGTTGTTATAACTTTAAAGTCTCCAAAAAGACGTAGTTATAATCTTCAAATAGCTTCGTACTTTTAAGAAGGCGTCGTTATAATCTTCAAATAACCTCGGTTTATCAAAGATTGCAAAAAGAGAAGCTTGCTCAATCAAAGTCCTAATCCTTGTTCTTAACTTCCTTTCTTTAGAAAGCCAAAAGTTGTAAGAAACCCTATTACACTTTCTTGCTCAATATCATTTTCATGCTTATTATGTTTCTTTCATGCTATATATGGTCTTTGTATTATGTTCATGATGTATAAAAAATAGTAAACCAAGTTATGGTATATATATGTTAACTTATGTTATTTAAACAAGTAAACTAGTGACTTTTATGGAGAACCACGACCAAAATAGTATAACTATGATAATTGACACTTACCTACTGTTAAATAGGACTTAACAAGGAAAACATAGCAATTTGAATCACCCAAAACAAGTACCCGAGTCAAAAGTTATGACCATTTGAAATTACCAAAACTTTACGGCAAAACTGCCAAATGTTTCTGTGACAGAACCTTAAACACGCAAAAAGAGGCCCTTCTGGTCCGTTTCATGAAAAAGTTAAAGCACGAAAGTTGTCCAGAATCACGTTTTCTTCAAAAACTCAGGAGCACGTATCCAGAAAACCAATTACTAATGACATTTTCTTCAGTTTCTTAACAGCTATTTTATATATACCAAAGTTACTATATAATAGTTATGGTTTACTAAGACCAAGAGGTCTAATGACCTAAAGCCAAGACCACAACCATGGCTAAAGCCAAGGTTGAGTCTCAAGACCATGGTAACAATGACCAAGGTCACGGCAAAGCCACGACTAAAGACCATGTAACTTTTCGAATCAAAAACTTATATATATTTTATCAAATACTACAATAGTAGGGAGCCTCATGTGAGGAGTTCATTAAGTAAGCCGTCGAGATGAGTTGTGGATTTACGAATTAAAGTGTCCTGGCTCCTCGAACGTTTACTCCATGACTTCTGAATTATGTTGGCCCGAACGGTAGTAAGAGATATACAACCTATACATGTTTCATAAACCATTTATATTCAAAGACTTACACTATATACTAAGTACTACATCATGAACATTATGCAAGACATATATAGGCAATTCTTCGTATTCTTAGACGTTACTCCAAACCTAAGTCGCAACGTTCTATTATAGGCTGCTCTTAGAGACTTTCGCGATTCGACTACCACTTTCATTTCTCATTACATAGACTTAAGGTGAGTTCGTAGCCCCACTTTTCTCATTTACTTGTTTTAACTCTTTTGGGGAGATATATGCTTAAACTATTTGCTTTCTCTTTTACTAAAGACAATTTTACTCATATGCTATGCTATACTTTTATACTCTTAAACATGATGTGTAGTTTTATTACGATATGTGCCTTAATGTGTGAAAACTATTCTATACGCTATATTCTTTAACCACTGTTTAACTCCTGGATGGAGCCGATGGAGAGGTATTGATAGTACTATCGGGCTGACGCCCCCACCATTGCCATATATTCCTAGCCTTGGGTGAATATAATCCAGCTTTGAAGCATTTGTGCCTATTCTTGTCATGAGGTTCAGTAGGCAGTGATACTTTACATTAAGCGTGCATATATCGTATACACATATATCGAAATCATACTATATGTTAGCAGTGGGTTGTGAACACACAGGTTGCAAGTGTTGTTATGGGCGGGACTTGCAACTGAGTGGATTCACGATGCCTTTGCTGTGCGAATATTCTTTAAAGACTTTTCAACTATTTTAAGACAAACTCTATGAACTCACCAACCATTGTGTTGACACTTTAGCATGTTTATCTCAGGTTAGTAAGGCGATAGCTAGTGCGTGGAACTTAGAGTCAAGCTGCATATTCTGAAGACTTACGCTTTTATCATTTACCATTCAAAACATTTTGTATACAATTATGTATCATACTTTGGAATCTCATGTTTGTAACTTTGAATTCATTAATCGAATGGTAACTTTTCAAAACGTCTCATTTAGAGGTCATTTTCTATAACTTGTACTTTGTATTATGAAGTAGCACCCCAATGACACAGTCTTCCGCTGCGGTATTTTGGGGGTGTTACAGCTTCCAGGTCTTCTTGAGAAGTCAACTCCAGATCAATTTCAAAGTTGTCTAAAGTAACTACGCTAGATTCATCCGCTAAATAGATTCTCAAGTAGGACACATGAAAAGTGTTATGAATACCTTTCATATCCTCGGGTAGCTCCAAAACATAAGCTATGAAAATTACCCGACTCATGACCTTGAATTCGAAACTATGGTTTTTGCCTTGAAAATCTAGATGCATTATCTTTATGGTGTAAAGTTCATAATTTATACTGATCATAGAAGCCTTCAGTATTTGCTTGAAAAGAAATATCCAAATATGAGACAACGAAGGTGGTTGGATTTGCTTAAGGATTATGATTGTGAAATTCGCTACCATCCTGGTAAGGCGAATGCTGTAGTAGATGCTTTGAGTCGCAAGGACATGAATGATGTTTCAAAATTCCACTCATTACGAATGATTGTTACGTCTGACCTTTTTTTTTTATAAAATCAAGTTAGCCTAGGAAGAAGCTTTGAAAGAGGAGAACTGGAAGAATGAACATCTTACATCTCATATTCCTTACCTTGTTGATGATAGTCGTGGGATAAAGACTCTGTATGGAAGTATATTCCTTTTCGAAGTAACATTAAGGAATTACTCTTTGAAGAGGCACACAAGTCTAAATATTCTATCCATCCGGGAGCTACAAAGATGTATCTTGACTTGAAAATAGATCATTGGTGGCCAGGTATGAAGAGAGACTGTGTCAAATATGTAGAGAAGTGCTTAACCTGCCTTAAGGTCAAAGCTGGGCATCAGAAGCCGTATGGCAAAGTTCAGCCTTTGGATATACCGGTGTGGAAATTGAAAAAGATTACTATGGACTTCATTACTAAGTTGCCGAAGACGGCGAAGAAACATGACGCTATTTGGGTTATTGTGGACTGTTTGAAGAAAAGTGCTCATTTCATTCCAATTTGTGAAAACATGCCCGTTCATAAATTAGCCAAGATTTATGTTAATGAAATAGTTTCCCGACATGGAATACCCATTTCTATTATATCCGATAGGGATGGACGTTTCACTTCAAATTTTTGGCAAAATTTTCAAGAAGAACTTGGTACGACGAATTTTCACCCACAAACCGATGGATAAAGTAAGAGAACAATATAAACTTTAGAAGATATGTTATGGGCTTGTGTTATTGACTTTGGAGGCAATTGGGACTATCATCTTCCATTAGTTGAGTTTGCATACAATGATAGCTACCATTCGAGCATCGACATGCTACCTTATGAAATGCTTTGTGGTAGAAGATGTAGGACGCCCGTATGTTGGGATGAAGTTGGTGGAAGGTAATTGGCTAGTACGGAATCCCATTTAAGGGTGGGAGATGTAACCAACTTTTATAAGTAACATTTAGTTTTAAACAATATGAAAGAATTCAATTTTTTTTCTTACAACTGGTGATGGATGATTTTTTCTGGTTGGTGACGGAACAGAACTAGAGGCCTTGCCCTGTTAACACAATATCGCAAAAAAATAAAATAATAAATCAAACACATTACTATATATATAATGCAGCGTCATTAAACGACGCATGCATTGTCGTTTTGACTTTGGTTGTTTTTAGTCCAGCCCATTTGTGTTGTCCAGATCCGCTATCTTAGCCCGGTTTTTTTTCGTTTCGTATTCAGGAGGCCACCGCCTGGATTCTCATACTTATCTCTAATCATCTCCCATGTTCCACAACAAATACAGCCAACCGCCTTATCGATTGCCGGCGACTTCTGATTTTTGCGACAGATTATCATTCTAATTGGCTTCTTTTTTTTTTATTTTGAGTTATTGATGCATAAAAGGTGAAGGATTCAATTAGGTACTTCAAAAGTGACAAAGAAGTGACAAAGGACTGCCAAGATGAAGGAGTAATTTAGGTTTATGGTATTTTGCTGTATTTTGTTGTCATACTACGAAATATTTGTCATTCTCATTTTTTTAATGTTTTGATTGCTTTTTGGTGTTGGAGGACTGTTTTTGTTTATGGTTGATCTGTGTTCAACCAAAGGTATGTATAAGGTTTTGGTTATAGTTCTTTACCTCACTTTGTTCACTATTAGATTTTGTGTTAAATAATTCCTGTGGGGTATTAGTTTAATGGTGGTAATAATTTAAGCGTACGAGCTGAAAGTATCTGGATTTGTGTTTGGTATTTGGGTTGTTTATAGGCTTATTTGAAACTGAAAAAACAGTTAAGCGTATGACCACTTAAGAATTAACCTTTTATTTTTATTTTTCACAAGTATTTTGGCTATCTGATTTTTCGGGGGTCAAATTATTGTATTTCGTCATTAGTGGATGTTTGGGATTGTGTATTTGAGGTGCTTACAAGACGGGTATAGCTTCTGTGTCATAGACTGAGTGGCTTCTTTGTGTTTGGCCATTCTTTATTCATGTTGTGCAGTTTTAGCTAATCTATTATTTGTTCCTTTTTTTCAGCGGATCTGTGATGTTGCAGCCGTTACCGGTATTTGACGCTCACCGGTGTGTTCGTCTGACTGGTAGTCTTGACGTGTTTTGATTGACCCCAAAGCGTGGCCATTGAAGTTCTTTGGTTATGCGAGTGTTGTTTTAATGGTTGAAAGGTTCTATTTTTACGATTCTGCGGTTGATTTTTTGGTGTTATTTTTCAGCTGCGATTGCTCCACGATGTACTAGGATGGAGAAAAGGACGTCATGTTGTGCTATCAGTCATCGCCGGTATCAGTGGTGAGCGAGCTTTGTTTTAATATATATTTGGCGTCAATCTTTGTGCTCATCTATAATTACATGTTGGGTGTACTGAGAATTATAAATTTCACCACTCCTATTTTTTCAATCTCAGAAACCAGATATCAACTTCACGCGAAGGAACTTTCTTTTACACGACTTACGCCCATCCATCTGCCCACATCAATACATTGTCCGGTTAACATACTTCTGGTAGTTGGTCAGAGCATCAGCAAATTCGTGTAACTTTTGGTTTACCTAAAGCCGGTCATTTGCCTCAATTGTTTCATAACACATATGCAGATTACTCTGGTACGTGTCGGTACTCACACAAAAATTTACAATTTAATTGTTTAAGGCCTTTTTAAAGTACTATTAAGTTAATAAACTTTTCATCATCACGGGTGGAGAAAAAGATACAATAGTCTGTGCAGAAACAGCAGTTGGCAACAATGAATTGAGCCAATATGTAAACCGAGGTGTGGGTTCTTTTTTTGTGCTCCTCTAACTTACTTATCATATACACAATGCAAATGGCTATTTGATATACACTTACGGGTGATGAACGGCTTTTGTAGCACATGTAGCTGATGTCTTATATACGGGAATTCAAGTCCGAGTAGGAGCAAATAACACCCACACTGAACATCTCAAGGTACTTTGCATTAGAAGCTTCTATATGAACGACAATATTTGATCAACAGTTTTCTTTGGTTCAATTGTGTGATCATCAGTTTGTTAACCACAATGTGAATTTGTGAGTTTGTGGACCATTTTGGAACTTACTTGCATTGCATCGTTATTAATAAGCGTGGTATTGCAAATTTTTCTATGATATAGGTGTTTGGGTTAACTCACTTTTTCAAACATATTGGCTTATTGATATTTCGAAAACTCGATAGGTTCATGTAGCGGAAAATGTTGGCTCGATAAACATATAAAATAACTTAATCCGCTATACGGATATTTAAGGTTATAGTGTATTATCTATTATGAAAACTACAAATCACACATTTCCTAAATGGACTAAATAGATAAATACACCATCTTATAGCAGCCACACAAGTCAATTTACAAAAGCACATATTATCTTAGATCATTTCAATCAACAGGATTGTATTTCATAGTTTTAAAATGGGCATTGTTTGTGACATTCTATTTGCCAAACCGAACTATTTTTGTATCTAATTTATGTCTTGCTTTATATTTTGGGCCACTCTTTTGTATATGCATACTCCACCGCAACATTTTCTTAACAGTATAGACACACACACACTCGCGCGCGCAGTAATTAGAAAATAGTAGTGTGCAGTTGCTATATTTTAGATTTCTTGCAGCTGCATCAAAAAGCCCTGCCGCAACGACAACGACGTGAAACAACGCCCCGCCGCAACGCGGCGGCCCGTCGCCCACCTCGTTATATAAATATAAAAACACAGTGAGATATAATTTAGATAGAAGTATGTACATTCTTGTTTTCGGAAGCATATTTTATAAGAAGTGTGTTTTGAACAAATACTTGCAAATGGTTTTTTACAAGAATAGTTTATGAGAAACTGGACATATATTTTTGGAATTTACTTGTTATATACAAATGATCTATCTACCTCGTCAGTGTTTGTAGCACCCCGCTTTATAGACCACAATTTGTCCGCTTTGCCCGTAGGCTCATGGATTTGCTTTTATGGCCCTCATGTGAAGACTTCCCGGTAGGTCACCCAAGCCAGTACTGCTCTCACACGAGCAAGCTTAACCGTTAGACCACAAAACGCGTTGTTCGTATATAAAATGAATGTTAATATATGTCTCAGCATCACTCCAAATCACGACCGGTGTGGGATTTGCCTAGCATTTTACATTCACCCCCTTTAGGAGAATCTCGCCCCGTGATTCAAGTTGTGTAACAACCCTGTCTAAGGGATTCATCGTCCTCGAACGACGATGAGGTTTGCCCCACATCCCGAACGGCTTGGAATGACTCTGATACCACCTGTAACGCCCCGCCTTATAGACCACAATATTGTCCACTTTGCCCGTAGGCTCACAGCTTTGCTTTTGTTGCCCTCATGTGAAGACTTCCCGGTAGGTCATCCAAGCCAGTACTACTCTCACACGAGCACGCTTAACCGTATGGGCGATTAACTATTAAACCACAAAAAGCGTTGTTAGTATATAAGACAAATGTTAATATATGCCCCAGTATGGCAGTATCACTCCAAGTCACGACCAATGTGGCTTAGGGTGTTACAGTTTATTTATTGAAGTAAGGAAAACATTTCATAAAACCTTAAAAAATATATGAAGTACGGACAACATTTGTATTTTTTGTTGGTTTATGAAGTGTGCTTACATGGCTCAAGAAGTAAGTTTGACCAAATATTAATGTCGTTTTATCTACTATATATTCAGTGTTTTAGAGATAGTTGTCTTTTCATAGCTGTTTAAAATTATATTTGTGTTAGAATATATATTTTTGTTCTTGAGTTAAAGGGAATGAAAGGAAAAAAATTGATCAATCTCTATATCTTCTCTACTACATATAAAACAAAAATGTAAAAAGTGAAAAAGCTTAAAATCTTAAACTCTTAAACTAAGAATGTTGACATTAAACTCTAGTATAAATGTAGTTGACATTACTAGTTATACAAATGTAGTAGAGACTAAATAAATAAGTAAAAACTCTAATATAAACTAGGAATATCGTGTGAGTGATTTTGTTTGTGAAGTAAAAAAAAATAAGTGAAAAATAAATAAATATAAACATTCTATAGTAGAGATACGGTTTTCCAAGGGCGAGATAGAGTTTTCTAATGGCCTATTGCCTATATTAACAATCTCCAAATCAACCTTAATGTGCTGCCAGTAAAATCCTTTCACGACAGAAAAATAATGAAAATGCAGAATGTTGATAACGATCTTGAGGTTAGAAATATATTTCTTTTTTATAATCTTATTTTGTAATACGCACCTGTTTTATGTTTGTAATGCGCATTAACACGACTTGTTTATCTTTTTTTATCTCAGTTACGCATTATAATGGTTTTTTTAGTTAATTCTTCTCAGTTACTAACATAGATATTGTGTTCTAATTTGTCCTTATATTGTTTTTTTATGCAGCTTCATCTCATTCTAACCGTGCTCTATGTGTTTGCCATCTCAAGTGATGATGATGAAGAATAATTTCTAACACCAACTGTTGAGACTCGAGTAATCGTAGTTGGTCGGAAAATAACTTATAGTTTGATTGATGAAAGTTACAACGATGAATAATAGAGTTTATGTTTTTGTTTTTTAAGTATCCGGCCATGTCGTTTGTTTTTTGTTAAAACATCTTATTTAACAAAAATATAAACGATGTCTTTGTTTCCTTAGTTTCTTTTCGTGTGCTGCTTTTTTCTTAACAAAAAATATAAACTCTCATTTGCACCGGTTTCCATTTTTTTTTGTATGTATCATTATTTCTTTTTATATTTTTTGAATTAATGCATGCTTTTGGAACAATGAATAACAAAAAAAATAATGAAAATATTATCGCATGGTCTTACAACTTTCACTTTAATCAAATTCTTTCATCTAATATCAATTTGTTATTTGTAGTGTGGAAACCTTGTGCTTAAAATTTTCTTTATCTCCTAATTCATGTTTACATGAATATTTATAAGTAACGCGTGGTGTTTGGTTGATCAAAAGATACAAAAGTATTTATTTTACTAAAGGGTCATTTAGTTAAACGCACTAGTGTATTAGACTTGTTTCGTAATTATCTTTCTGTCAAAACTTAGAAAAAACATACAAGTAATTTAAAAAAAACCAAATAAATAATTTACGAGTACAAAAGTGTTTTTTTAAACTATAAAGTACAAAAGGTACACTTGCTACAATGTAATGTATAGTAGCATGCTCATAACAAAATGCCAAAACGAAAGATTGGGACACAATTGCCCTCATGTGCTGCCCACTTGATATAATTAAAAGTTTTATTACCATGGAAATTGGTGATGGCAAAAAATTTGATGTTTGGTTTGACAACTGGAGTGAGATTGGAGCCTTAAATGAAATACTGTCATATAGAGAATTATATAATGCAAGATTCTATGAAATTGAAAGATGTGGTGCTTAATGGTAATTGGAACTGGCCTATGGAATGGGAGACAAAATTTCCTATGATAACACAGATTCCTAAATGTTCTTTGGATGAAAATAAGAGAGATGAAGCAGTTTGAAAGGGAAGACAAGGTAAGAAAGGGGTTTTCACTCGCAAGCACGCTTATAGGGATCTTAAAATAGAGGAGGAGAATATCATATGGAGCAATTTAGTTTGGTACTATCAAAATATTCCTAATTATGCATTTGTCCTATGGCTTGCTGTGCAGAACAATCTTATGGCTCAGGATAAAGCTAGGGGGCTTATGATTTGATGGTGTGCCCACTGTGTAACAAAGATATGGATCCCCACTCACATTTGTTTTTCAAATGCCAATATAGTGAGCAGTTATGGAATAAGGTGATCAAGAAAATGGGTGTGGGGTGTGGAAACATGGAATGGAATGATATTATAATTGAGCTTGCATGAAGATACAATGGCAACTCTGTTAGAAGTATCATTAGAAGGCTGTGTTTCGCTACAAGTGTGTATCTAATTTTGCAAGAAAGAAGCTAGGGAATTTTTAGAGACGAGAAAAGAAACTGGGAGCAGTTATATGAAGACTTTTTGGAAACAATAAGACTGAGACTTATGAGCCTTAAAGCTAAAAAATCAATGGCAGTTATACAAGTTCAGAAGGAATGGAATGTGGAATTTACATTGGTGAAAAAGTGAGTTGGTTACTGTGGTGAAAAGGGAATATGTGTTGGTGGCAATATGTGTAGATATGGGTTGCATCAATTCCCCTGCTGTCTTAAAAGGGTGTTTAGGTATACTGACAAGTTATGTATCTAAAAGGTTTGGTTACTGTTCCATTATAACCAAATTCTGGTCATTGCATTGTGCTAATACCTTGTACCTTGGAATCTTAACTGGTGTGACTGCACTCACTTGTCCACCATATACTTGATCAGTTTGGCATAGGGAGGAAACTGTTTAAGGTATGTTTTGGATAGTGAGATGTCTAATTCAATATAGATGTACCATAAATTAGGGTTAGCCTTTCGGAAGGGTAAATGGAAAGGTGAAACTTCATGGTCCATTCTTTACATTCCCACAGGAGGTTTTGGTTGGTCCTCACTCAAGGAGTGTGTTCCTAGTTGTGTGAAGCCATTTTTGAGATGGAAATGTAGCATAAATGGTAGAGCCATTGACTTGGAGGGGATACGGGTTCCTAACAAAGCCACTCACTTTATCCTGCTTTAGTCATTGTGGTTGCAGGTTGAATGATCTTGGTTGGAAGGTGAAGTGGAAATGTAGTTAGATGGTAGGTGCAATAAAAGATGAATTGAAGCTGCATAAAGCTCTGCAAATTGGAGATAATTTGCTGCAAGCTTATGAGATAGTATAGTATCAGATATGTTTTTGGTTTGTTGTTTGAGATAATTGCTAAGTAATGTTTGAGTTGTTTCTGTTCAATGGTAGTATAACAGTTTCTATAGAATTATAGAGAATAAGCATGTCTATTATCTAGTCTCATGGTTGTAAGAATCATTGTGTTACTAATATAAAATTCACCTTTTGCACCAAAAAATGTCCACAACGATGCTTCTTCTGCTTCTGCTTTTCAATGCGTACCTTGTCCTGAGACTAAAGAAATATAGATAAAATGAAATTGAAAGCAGCAAACAACGTGTTAATACAAATATCGCGTAAAAATGTTATTTAGAATCTACGAGAATGGCAACGATCGCCGCGTTGCGGGCGTGCCTGTTTTTCGCCCGAGGTGATTTTGCATAAATAAAGTAGAATGTTTAAGCGTTACCGTGAACCATTTTGTTTTAGTGTTCTGAGCTGGCTACATAGAAGGATTGTAGCTGTTGTCTGATGTTTCTGTCATCGTATGACTACCTGCTGTAAAACAACCAAGAGCATGAGAATTAGTACATTCTAATCGATATGCAAAAGCACAAAAAAAGGAAAAAGCCAAAAAGGCTATTTTGAGCGAAACCTATATTGCTAAGCATTTTTTCAGATAACATTTATTGAGCTATTACAGGTAATAGTAATATTAAAAGGCGTTCAAATGAGCTATTACGGTTAATAGTAATACTATAAGGTATTCAAATGTTTCGACTGCAACATTAAACAGACAAAAATGTCTTTCCACGTACTTGTATCTTGTATGTATGCATGTGTGTGTAAGCTAACCTTGGATCTCATCAGCCATATAATAAAATTAAAATGTTGAAGCAACTTACTCGTACAGGAAGTTCACTTGAAGAGTGTGATGTGGGAGCATAAAACGTTCACGTACATAAGGTGGTGAATCTTAGGATCAACAAAGTGCATCTCGACAGGAAATCGAACACGGTAAGGCTCTCGTTTTGCCAGCAAAATAGATGACCATCAGAACTGAATGCGCTTATCAACCAAGCAATTTGTACAGCGGTTCAAAAAAAGTTACACACTAATCACCTACTCTCGTCGACTCTGTCCTTTCGACTGTTCTGAAAAAAAAAACAGATAGGAAGTAATGAGGTATGAAAAGCAAAAAACATGCAGGAGGAAAAAAAAAGTTACATTGAGATAAAGTTGTCACTCCTGCTTTCCTTTTGCACGCTAACGTTACAGATTCAGGCAACTCATTTAATTTTTTAGTAGCTCTTGCAGCTTTTTCTGAATTTTCCTTTAAAGAACCTGCATTTAACAAATAAACCTATAGTTTATGAGTCAAATTATTAACATTAGTCCAAAATTAGTTCAGATACAAGAACTTACTTGTGTTTGCCATTGTTATAGAGCATTCAATTTGTTTAATAGAAGTTCGTTCTTCTTGCTATCCTTTTTTTTTTCTAATTTAAAAGACGCAAATAATTAGTTTACATACACATGAACCCATGCAAATTTTCATACTCTAAAAAGTAAATTTTGGTATTACATGCTTCAATTACTTTTCGTGATTCCCCATCCGTTGCCGAAACTGTTATTGTAACAATTCGCATTTTCAAGTTAATTTCTATTCCCGAAAATTTCGCTATTCACTTTCACTATTCATTTCCCGAAATTTAATTTTTATTTCATATTCTCGTGTGATAAATCATTTCCATGACAAAATAAAAGTTTGACACTCATCAGATCATTTTTGCGAAAGTTATTAACGAAATACACGTTTAGGTTAAAACGTCATTCAAAAATCCTACGTACAACGAAACTCAACCGCGTTAATTTTCCCCGCATCAGATAAATGTTTGATACACTCATGATTAATTAGAGAATTAATCATGACTAAGAAAAATGTTACCAAATAGACCCTGGACCGTAAGAAACAAAAAAATTACGTTTTAAACACTTTTGCTTAGCCGTAACCTTAGCCTATACCTGCACCGCATTTCTAAGACGATTTGAGTTTTCACATTATTTGGAAAAGTCAACATATTTTTCCCTCCTCCTTTGACCAAAAATCATTCCTTGATTTTTAGGCTTACGGTTTTATGTCTAAAAGACATTACATGACAACCGACACTAGACTGAGCCCAGTCTAGACATTATAAGTCATTTTAAATCATTATTATCCTATTAGAAAAATTACATTTTTCTATTCTCAATTTTACGCAACTTTCGTACGTTTTACGTATTACGCGTTTTAAACCTACGTTTCCAGCGTTATCAGCGTTTTCGCGATCCATTAAACTTATCACTCATTTTTATGAGATAATAATGAGTATATTGATTAGTTTAATCATTTTCACAAGTTTCATATTTTTACGATACCCGGTTTTACGTTTCGTGAGTTAACGGCTTACCGTTAGCGATTATCGGGACTAAACAGACTCCGTAAAAGAAAGATATGATCAAAACTCATCTAGTCACTTATATGACTCATAAGGAACGACCAAGGGGTGCATCACCATGGCCTTGGTGGCTTGGTGAGAGCCATGGAAACCTTATACATTCATGTGTTATCTTAAGAGCCTTGGAAAGTATATGGTCTAAGAACAACCAAGTATGCATTCATGTGTATCATTTTAAGCCATAGAAGTATTCACTTAACTAAACCTTGCACCTCCTCAAGACACTATAAATACCCTCCCCCCCCCTCTCTTTGGAGTCGTTCATAACATCAAAAACACAAACATACACTTCTTTGATCTTCTACTTCAAGTATTATTCAAGAAAACAAGTCCTATATCAATTCCAAAGCTCTTGTAAACCTTTGATTGATCCAAAATCCTTGTTTCTTCCATCCTTTGGTGATCTTCCATCTACACAAGAAGTGTCTTGTAGAGACTTCAAGTGCCTTCTCAAGTAGTCACAAGTTGGTGTCAAGAGATTAGAGAAGTTGGAAGCTAGAGATCCTAGTTCAATCAAAGTCCTATCCTTACTTGTTACCTTCCTTTCTTTAGAAAACCTAAAGTTGTAAGAAACCCTAATACACTTTCTTGCTCAATATCATTTTCATGCTTATTATATAACATTCATTCTATATATGGTCTTTGTATTATGTTCATGATGTATAAAAACTATTAAAACAAGCTATGGTAAACATATGTTAACTTATGTTAAACAAACAAGTAAACTAGTGACTTATATTGAGAACCATGACCAAAATAGAGTAACCGTGATATGAAACACTTACCTACTGTTATAGAGGACTTAAAAAGGAAGACATAGAAATTTAAACCACCTAAAACGAGTACACGAGTCAAAAGTTATGACCATAAGAAGTTAGCGATACCAAAACGCCGAAACTGCCAAACACAACCTGTTAGCATTCTGACCTTTTTAAAAGTGGCACTTCTGGTCCGATTCATCAAAAAGTTAAAACACAAAAGTTGTCCGGAACGACGTTTTCGTGCAGGGTTAAAGAAGCTAGAGCCATGAAAACGCTTTACGAGTGATATTTTTCTTCAAATTCTTAATAGCCCATTTTTATAACAAATGACCATGTAATAGTTATGGTTAATTGAAACCAAGAGGTCTAATGACCTAAAGCCAAGAGCACAACCATGGCTAAGGCCAAGGTTGAGTCTCAAACCCATAGTAAATACGACCAAAGCCACGGCAAGGCCACGGCTAAAGACCTTATGGCTTTCTAAGCCGAAACATGAACTAAAGTGTTAGTCGTAACATAATCAACCAATTTAGATCTACTCCATCCAATGACCATGAGACTTTACAAGTAATATTCATACTAGACTCAAGAAACTCATTGTAATAACAATCTTCATTTAAAAGTAAACTTTCCTAAGTTTATTCAATTATTTGGACATGTAACTTTTCGGATAAAAAATGTATATATTTTTATCAAATACTACAACACTAGGGAGCTTCATGTGAGGGGTTCATTAAAGTAAAATGTCGAGATGAGTTGTGGATTTACGAATTAAAATGTCTTGGCTCCTCGAACGTTTACTACATGGCCTCTGAATTATGTCGGCCCGAACGGTAGTAAGCGATATACAAACTATACATGTTTCACAAACCATTTTTATTCAAAGACTTACACTATACACTAAGTACTACATCATGGACTAAATGTGAGACATATATAGGCAATTCTTCGTATTCTTAGACATTATTCCAAACCTAAGTTGCAACAATTATTCTAGGTTGCTCGTAGAAGTTCTCACGGCATATCCATCATTCTCATTAAACATCATCCAACTCACGGTGAGTTCATAGCCCCACTTTCCATTACTTAATTGTTTTACAAACCCTTGGGGGGAATACATGCTATTATTTTTCAACCGAACACAATGATTTGAAATTGTATGCTTGCCTAATTGTTTTATTATCACTAAGTACCATCCTTGCCAATCCAAGATCCCTTATTATGAACCATTTAATCACTTGCGAGGGTTACTTGCGAGTGAGCGCGAATATTGTGAATAGGCCTATTGGGATTGACGAATCCCATTTGTGTTGACTAAGTTCAAACAAATGCATTAATATTTGAAACATAGGTATGACGGCAAAGTACCTACCGGGATAACTCCGCCGATTGATATTGGTACACGTTAACGTTTTGGTGTCATAAGCTTAGTGTGATAATAATAAATGTTTTGTTTTCCAACCATGAGTATGAGTCTCATTAACTCATACTACCAACCTATTGTGTTCAGCCATTAAACAAACTCTATGAATATCACTCAACCTTTGTGTTGACCTTTTAAGCATGTATTTCAGGTCCATGATGATCAAGGATGGCACGGAAGGGCACGGATATTCAAGAGGGCTATAAATTTTATTATCATTCAAAAACTCATTTAATGTAAATTGTAAACATGGAACCATCTGGGACCTCATTTTGTAATCTCTGATATTTATATAATTTGAATGATAAATCTTTTAAAATGACTCAATTAGAGTTCGTTTTCTATTATTGTGACTATTGTGCCGTCGAGTAACACCCAGTTTGAATTCCGCTGCATCATGAATTGGGGGTGTTACAGTTATTGTAGGTGACGTTGTAATCAAACAACGCAACGTTATTAGAAAAAGTACATAAATATGTAAAAGTTGATAGCTGCTCAAATATTACTTCTTGGGTTTTGATCAACATACATACACATTTTGTTTGGCTCAGATGTGCATATATGGTACCAGATGAAAAGGGATATGAAGCTGCTGCGGCTGCAAACTGACCGAATCGAGAAGGTATGCTCCGCCAAGATACAGATGCAGTTTCACCCATTATCCAGTAGCCTTTTTAACCTAATAAAGAGGAATGCACAAATAGATCATCATTGCCGGTGACTCCTAAAAATGTGTGCCTAGCATGGTAGATAGTCAAGGTTTAAAGTTACTAAACGTAACGCGTAGACAGAAAATAGGTAAATGTCCATCTATTTAATCTATACCAAGCATATTATAAGGTGTGAAAAAGGGTAGTTGAGAGGCAAATTACCAGTGTCTTTGCCGTTCAAGCCCAAGATTAGCCGCAAGCGTGGCCATATGAATAATTGCAAGTCAGATACACAGTGTCTTTCTCGATATATTTTAGTTTTTTTGTTGTGTACCTGTAGTTTGCCGTTGGTCAGATACCAAGTTCTTGGCAATGGCAGTGTGGCATCTTGTTATCGATTTTCTTGTTTTAGCGTTTGCATCTACTGAAGTACCATCTTTTATCTTTTTCTATCCTAATTACGCCTATTTCGGTCGTGAAGCCTTTAAGAAAATGTATTTATGCCATACCATTTGGTTTTCGGGATTGATCTCCGGCAGTTTTGCTATCGGTATCGGCTCCTGAAATTTAGGTTGTTGCTGTGTTGTTATTAACGGTAGGGGCACTATCGGTCCAGGTAATTCGTTGTACCTGCATCACTATTTTTGAATAAAAAAGTGGTTGAAACTTTTTTTGCGTTCAAGATTTGTAAATTACAGTAACACGTAGCTTTCATTTTCTCAATTTGAAAAAGCAAATCATAGCCGCTCAAAACCAATGAAAATAAACCTTACTGGTTTCAAAGTATCTATTCAATATTTTGCTTACATATATCAGTAATATATATGAGAACCTAACATAATCAAAGCATCGACTAACAATTGGTACTTATTATTGTTGCTGATGTAATACCTTTTATATATTAGAAACACAACTTATGCATCTTCCGAACAAAAAAGCTTTCACTATAATAACCTGTCTAACACATGTGGCTTTTCTCGGTTGGAAATGAGAAATAAGTAATAGAATAAGATTGAAAATACCATGTTACCTGTTCGTGTAGTTCCAAAGTGTTCACTACCGTTAGCGCCTAGGCTATTGGATACTCCTTTTCCCGAGCAGCACGGTTCAGTTGAGTATGCAGTAGATCAGAACTCACTTCCCCAACAGCCTGCTTCTCTGCGTAGCATTGTGTTCAGCTCTATTAGTGTGCTAGCATAAGATGATCTGATAATCAAATGAGAATTTATGCGAATGAGTGGTCAATGGGTACGTATGGAAGGATAGAGACACGTTTGTAACAGAAATTTACCTTGTGGCACCACTTGCACCAACAAGAATCGTGTACATCATTGAGCACCTATTGAGGCTGTAATGACGATCAAATGGCATGGTGGCTGTGGATCAGGGCCAATTCTCCAGCAACTTATCTGCGTTAAGAACATCACACCTAACATCCCCGAACATGGATAAGTTGCTCGAGAATTGGCAGACTTCTGTTTGACTCCTTCAGATGGTGCCACATTTATACAATGCACATCTCGTCAAACATGCACGCAACCTGCAGTTGTCATAAACCTGCAAGTAAATTATTTTCATCAAATTAAATTTGCAAAATATATGTTGGACACTATGCAAGTGACTAACAGACTAAAAAACACAACATTATTATACAACATACTCCATAACTATATACATATAGGAGTTATCTTCATATGCATTATAGAACTGAACCACATTCTCATGAAACAACAAAATACAAAACGTATAGCCATACCAAAGTCAGCTAATGGATGTATGATCCAAGCAGGTAATGAAATAAATTTCTAGAATATGTGCAAGCTCTAACTTTCTAGAGTTGGTGTAACACGGTATTTCGGGCGCATTGGCAACACCCCATAGCTAAGTTGGTGTGAATTAGGTATATAGCAAACATAATAATTTGTATTTCATCGATGGATTCACGGTCTACTACTTCAAGAAAAAAAACATTTAGCAACTATACATTCGATAACTGGTTGAAAATAGCAAATTAGCTAGTGAAGAATTATTTCGCACAAATGTAACCTAAACTATTAACTGAATTTTTTGATATGAACTATGGTCCTACTTAATTAACATGCTCCTACTCAAACCACCACTGGCGCCAGCCATCGTACACCTTACACGCCAATTACAACTCCAAAAAATGCAATCGCTAACTTGAAAGGTTAGGTAGTCAACAGAACAATCTCTATAAGCTAAATTCTCAATAAGCAATTCCTTAATATTCTGTTTATAAATATTTTCATTAAGTAACACAAACAACCCCAAAAAAATAGACTTACCACAAACCAAATTGTTTGAGGAGTTTCATCAAACACGTGGTAGGCACTGACACATTAACCCATGAACCACAACATCTTTACGACATTTGAAGATGGCCTTTGCATTCCTAAAAGGAAAGAGCAACAAAAAACGTTATAAGCCGTACCCCTCACAGGTTATAGGACGAAAAATACGAAATATAAATTACCTTGAGGCGAGATATCATTGGACCTTTTTTTTCTTAATTTGTTACTCCCCAAAGAATATTGTTGTGAATCGACACAAAATGAAACCTCATCTTCATCATCACCAACCGTGAGTCAATCTTGAAGCTAATCTTCTGTAGAAGCTGTGTTACCCATTTATGTTTTGTGTGGTTGAAGAAGAGATGAACCCTAAAGAAGCTTCGGGATCCGCTTTAAGATTCTTTTTTTTTGGGTTGTGGGCTACTCTGGGTCAAATGAAGCGGATCAAAATAGCCTGATAATTTTGGCGGGAAAAGCCCCATAAAAAACGTCGTCGTTTGCATCCTGATTTAATATAAACTTGTAATGGTCTCTTAAGGTTTTGATAATGGGAAATATAAATTTATACGAAGTAAACGTTTACATAATCAAGTTATAAGTCGTAAGTTTACATTCCGCCGTATATCACTTCAGGTATGAATAATTTGATTATACCTCACGTCGAATGATCAAAGAGACCAACGAATAAATGTTTTCAAAACATACTTGAAATACATATTAAACACACCTTAATTAAATAGTTATACATAACATAATTAAGTAAACTAACTAGACATTTTACTTTCCTATTTAATTAAATCAAAACAAAATTAGAAAACTAACTCATTTATGCCTAAGGCATTTTAGAAGGGCAGGTTTTTTTTTTAATTAATTATGTACAATGCAATCTATTGTTCATAAGATAAAAGGCTACACTAAATACGCACCACGAATCCGTATTTTTTACGGGCGGATCCACAAAATACGGATCTGCGGATCCGTCGGTAGCCGTTATTTGAGAGGAGTAGTATAAATAGGACTTTAGTCCAACCTTTCCAACAAATGAAACACAACCATTCTAAGCTTACTACTACCATTTCCCTCATCTTATAGTTCATAATAACACTCTTTGATCATTCCACTTGACATATAACCCATTCAAAGTGATCCAATGATTCTACTTTGAATTCAAGTGTAGAACACAAGAAGCTTTCCAAGCCTTCAAGTGTTGTAGTAGTGAGTAGTGTTTCATCATATACTTAGTTGTATAACTTAGTATATCATTTGTGTGTCGTTGTACCTCACCATCTACTACTAACTAGGGTAGTGATCATCATACTACAACTTAGAGAGTCCGGTTAGTATTTTAGTCCTTAAAATAAGTGATAAGGTTGGTCTTGCCTTGTGAAAGACTCGATATGTAGCTTAGTATCGGTAAAGATGTGAAATGACACACAAAGGAGCTTGTTGATATAGTGCTTGCAAACTCTCGAGTTGGGTACTCGGGGAGTGGAAGTAGGGCGAGGAAGAGAGCTTCGTGCCTAACCACTATAAACAACCGTGTCTATTAGTTTGATATTTCATTTATATTTCCGCATTTACTTATTAATCATTGTTTATATTCACATATTGTATGTTGTATTGATTTCATATTAAGTTATCAAATATAAAGTTTTGTAAACAATTAAAAACGGTAAAAACTATTCAACCCCCTTCTAATTTTTCACACAACGATTAAATTCCTATTTGGATTCATTTCACCAAGAGTGGGATAAAACGTATCAAACTCTAAAAAAATATAAAACTTTACAAAAAATACTTGGTCACAAGAAAACAAGTGAACTGGTACATGATGATATCAAGACATTTGAATGTGCAATATAGTAAACATGATCGAAAAGATCAATTTAAAGTTTTAAACAAATAATATCATTGGTTTCAGAAGATTTCATTATTTATCATGCGTCAACAAAGTCTACATGCAGTTTTCGTTACTATGCATAAAATCTAACCAATGCCGACTTAACGCTAACAAAATTCAAAATTTTTAAATATGCACTTTGTTCAAACCTCATTAGATACACCTTTAACAAAAACCTTGCCCACACCACGTAACCTCAAAAACAGATTGTTTGTTCTTACATTAGCATCATCATGAGATAGCTTGTACATAATATCCTTGGATGGCCTACTCTTCACCAAAATCACAATCGCAATTTAACATTTGTTTTACACATAAAAAGCCAAAAAAGTTAAAACATGCCAACAGTGACAAGAAGTACTATACCGGCAACCCATGACAAGTGCTGCAAAACTTTAGTTGTCAATTAATGGATAAATTGATTATGTTTAGCTAGAAATTTTGTAAACGTATCATATATACCTTTGTATTTATTTGCTCTTGAGCCCTATTTTGTTAAAATATTTGTACCGGCCCAAACTGTATTAAAAAATAATATTGGGTTTTTCTTGGTGGACTAATTAAATAAGTAGCAAAGTACACATAAAATATCTTTTTTGGGATAATTTAATCTCGATAACCACTACAATTTTCCCTCCTAAAGTACATAGACATATTATTGATATTTATAATTGTTTAAACGAATGTCTACTTTTATATCATAATCAACTAAAATATTTATAAAGATGAATAAAGGGGTAGCACTTTATTGTTAAACAGTGTTGTGATTGATTTTTTTATAAGTTATGCGTCATATATAGTTGAAAAGGAACAAACTATACAAATAAGAAGACCTAATTAGTGAACACATAACTTTCCAACTTAAATAAAATTATCAATTACCAGTTTCTAATATTGTAAAAGAGCATACAATAAGGCCATATGGGTAATGGGTGGGCTGGCGTAGTTCATCCTCGGCGTTCTATATGTGTGATATTTAGTTTGTTTTGATTGAAATGAAAGAAAAATGGTCTTAAGTCATTCCGGAAATCATAACAAAAATATTTTATCATAGAACTGAATTAGTTATGAACGACGAAAAGTGGTTTGACACTAATTTACTTCGTAATACATATGCTCTAATCTGGTCAAAAAGAAAAATGGAACACAAAACATAATTTTTACGCTAATTCCATTCTCTACCAAAAAAGTATCAAAAACTCAAAAGGTTTTGGTTACATAAACGCGACATAACCGGCTACCGGTGTGTTTGACGTGGAGCATTAAGAGAGGTGGACGGTGAGCGTTATTGCAATCTTTAATGCTCGTTTGCCAAACAACAAATGACTTTATTTATTTTGTCGGAATGCTCATTTTCTAACGCTCGATGAAGTATCATTTAAAAGAAGTTGAGCATTTAGGAGTTGTTTTGCACATAATTATTGCACGTACAACTACGTTATCAAACAGTTTTATAGAAAAAAAATTGTACTACTCACAGGTAGGGGTGAAAACGAGCCGAGCCGAGCTCGAGCCTGTCAGAGCTCGAGCTCGGCTCGTTTATATATAAAAAGCTCGATCTCGAGCTCGTTTCGAGCCTCACATTTTGAGCTCGAGCTCGGCTAGTGAAATTTTTCACAAGCTCGAGCTCGGCTCGGGCTCGACTAATTTATATGAAGTGTAAAGTTCAAATGGAGCTCAGCTCGTTAATACAAGGCTCGAGCTCGGCTCGTAAATACAAAGCTCGGCTCGTTAACACAAGGCTCGAGCTCGTTCACACGGTTATACGTATAGAAATTATATATACCTATATATTTCTAGGCTCGTTTAGGCTTGCGAGCCCAAACGAGCTTTCTGTATAGAGCTCGAGCTCAATTATTGAATGAGCCCAAACTTAGGCTCGAGCTCGGGCTTGAGCTCGTTTAGGCTTGGCTCGTTCAAGCTTTTTACCGATCCGATCCCGAGCTTTTCACAATCGGCTCGGCTCGTTCCCACCCCTACTCACAGGTACTACACTACTGCTGCTACTTTTACCGAACATGTCCTACATTAAAAATATCAAAAACTAAGAATGGTGGCAGTCATGCTTCCGAAATCACCCATACCTCCCAAATCCACCAATAATATCATTCCACCTCATTTCACCTCATTCATACTTTTTTCATACCTCCCAACCCCTTTTTAGTGGCAACCATGCCTTTTTCATACCTCTCAACTTTTTTTTCTTCATAAATTAAATTAAACAATTTAATTAAAACATAAATATTTCATTAATAATTAAAATAACATTACATAATACTTGAAAAAAATACATAATTATATCTAAAAATCGGTAGGCCATCCATATGTCTCCGCGTACCCACGTTTTTTTGGCAATAATGAAATCTCGCATAACCTGATTGGTTATGTGTTCGTGCGGCTCGTTGTAGAATTTCAGTGCCCGAATCATAGTCTTTTCTTTAGCATTTTCGATTTGTGTCTTCAGCAACTGTTGGGACAATTGATCCTTCGCACGTTTTTCTGCCATTGCCTCATCCAACGCTAGTGCTTTCTTTGCCGTATAGTTCCCAATAAACTCAGCAGCACTATTCTTTGTCGACGCCTTGCTAGCGGTCTTTTTCCCTTTTTTTTTGATACTGGAGTTGTGTCGTCATTTAGATCCAGAATAACAGGATCAACATTGTCATTGCTTCCGGACCCATAGTAGCTAGATTCCGACGACTTTCTTCGTTTGTCGGAATGAGATGTCGAAGATAATTTTTCAAAACATGGTTGTTCCAACCATTTCGGTTCATCCTTAACAACCTTTCACGCTTCAATATGATTAAAAGAAGTGCCTTTGGTTCTCTTATTATAATCGGACATGGCATTTTGCAGGACGTTGACATCGTCACACCCACTCTCACGATTGCGCTTCTACAATAACACAAGTATATAAATTAACACAAGTATATAGTTTAAAAATTACTTGTTGGATGTAAAGCCCGTTAAAGACACCCATTGCGTGATTCATATGTTTCCACTTTGTGTTCAACGAATGATGAGTTCGATTACTATCTTTAATAGTGACCTTGAAATGCTCCAAAATTCTTTCCCAAAACTTATCTCTACCTTGTTCATTCCCGACTTTTTTACATGTCGAGATATGAATCCATGCTTTAGCCAAAGCAACCTCTTCGATCGACGTCCAAGTCTTTTTATCCGCTTTAGTTTTCCCTTTACCCACTTGAACATCTTCATCTAAAAAAAAAAATTAACGTATAAAAAAAAGAACATATAAAAAATAACGTGTAAAAAAAACGTTTAAAAAAAATAACATATAAAAAAATAACGTATAAAAAAATAACATATAAAAAAATAACGTATATAAAAAAAACGTATATATAAAAAATATATATCTACCAATTTGAGTTTGTTGTTGCGTTTCGGGAACAATCTCAACATCATCATCATCGTCTTCACCATATATAGGTAGTTCGCGTTCCACACTTGGTTCACGACCTTCACGGTAGTCACCAAACTGGTTGAAGTCACTCGTCATTGATATGTTATATTCGCTTGGATTCATTGGTGGTGGAGGTTGGGGATAGTTAAACGATTGATGGTATTGTTGATGCATCGGTGGTGGAGGTTGGGGATAATAGCCCGATTGAGGGTATTGTGGATACATCGGTGGTGGAGCTTGCGGACGAACACAAGGACGGTAGCCACGTCCACGGCCTTTTTGTGATGAACCACCTCTTGATTTGCCACTATCCATGGATAACAATGTATGTGTGTAAAAATGTTTGTGTTTATGTATGTGTTTGAAACTATGGAATTGTAAATGAAATGTTTAATATATATAGGGATTTTTTTTTGTTTGATCCGCTCCTCCAACGTTCCAAACATTAAATCCAAACAGTCATATTTGAGCCTTGAAAACACCAAACCGCTGAGGCAATATATGCCGTTGGGCATGCCGGCGAAGTGGCGGCGGTGTTCACCGCCGACATAGACATGCCGTTGGTGATGCCGCCTTCCTAAAAAAGCAAAAGTACAAGCATTAAACACCTATAAAACTTGCATTAAAACTTGTACCTTTTTGAATATTCATAAACTGTACCCTAAAAAAGAGAAGTATATATTAAACTTACATAGCATGACACAGAGAGTGTGACACATTTTGGATCTCACCTCCATTCTTGGTGTCACCATGAGAATTAGAAAAAATGCAAGATTTTCATCTTTTCTTCACACAAATTACACAAATCTTTCAAATGATGAAAAATGTGAGCTTCAAAACAACACCAACATATCATGTGAGCTGAATCAAAACCCATGGGACATCCCATCTTTTGACTCATTCTATCAGGTACCAACAAAATTCAATCTTTATAAATCTTTACTTGTTGTTGTTCAATTTCATCATCTGGGTCTTTTATAAAAACAAAAACCCATTTCAAAACACTCAAAATCTTGAAATTATATGCTTCATTTTGGTCTGTATCTAGGGTTTAGGTAAAATACTCATAAACCCTAAAACCCCACCATTTTTATCGTGAAATTGAGCTTATTAAGCTTATTTCCCACATGGGTTTTCTTTGTTTGTTGGATTATAATGATTATTGTTATGCTTATTGTGTTTGTTGATGGGTTTTTTTTTTTTTTTTTTTAAATGTGTTTATGGTTGTGCATAGGTTACTGATAATGAAGTTTATAACGGTAATTCTTCGGGAAATGGAAGCTCGATTGATTATGTTAACGATCTTAAGAGGTAACCCGTAAAATTTATATAGTTTTTCTGTTGTATTGAAGCAATTTAGCTGCCTACTCTGTGTTATCGTTCATAAGGCCCCGTGACTGACCTAGCCCCACGCAACAAGGACCTGGTCAAGTGATCTTTTTAGCCCGGTGTTGGGATTGAACCCATGACCTATTTCATATAACCTAGTTAAATTAGGGTTGTTTATGTTTATATCTAAAACGTTCAATAATTCAGTGACATGAGTTGGATTTAGGGAAATTTTGAGTTATTTTTACGGGTATTGGATAAAATTTCATTTCGTTGACAATGTGGGTTCACTGAAGAACAATTATGCCTGTATAATACGGGCTGTTTCAATCTTAATGTATGTTATGGTTGTGGTGTATTTACCAACTAGCGTTGACTTATATTTGTGGCAGTATGGTTTCTGTGAAGACCTTTGAAGGTGTAAACAATGATATTAATGATGTGAAGAATGATTGTGATGGGGTTTTAGCATTTAAGGACACAGAGAAGAGCGAGATTCGAGAAGAAATTATGTTGTGTGGTAAAATAGATGAGGATGGATGGCAATGTGGGAAGGTGGTGAAGAATGGTGAAAGTGTGTGTGAGAATCATATCATTGAGCTTAAAAAACATACTGTTCAGGCTGCCAAGAAAGAGGCTCAACCCGTCCATGGGTCGTTGGCGGGAAGTGGGCCTCGGAATTCCAAGAAAAGGGTCTTAGCAAACCCATATGATCAGGTGTATTATTATTCCGGGTTTGGGCCGAATTGGGGCAAAAAAAGGGGATCAGGGAGTAGTATCTCAAACAAGTACAATGAGCCTACCAAAGTTGTTTCGGAGGAGAACAAGATTAAGGAAATGAGTTCAGCTGACGAAGATAAGGTCAATTTAGGCGAAGAGGAAGGAAATATGTATGAACCTGAAGTGTCTGAAGTGGGGCCCACCAAGTTGAAATATGATGACGACGATGATGACTACAACGACAAGAAAGTTAAGACGGGGATTACTGGAAAAAAGAGGAAGGGAAAGGCTATGAAGGTGAGAAAGGCTATGAAGGCGAGATCATTCAAGTCTTTGATATGATAGAAACATTTGTAATGGTTTTGATCCATTTGTTTTTGGTAAGTCAGCTGGAATTACAAAGGTAGCAAACATACATTCCAATGAGTCACAACTCTAATTTTTTTGGCAAATTTGTGACTGCCTTAATTATTTTTGGTGTTTGCTGTAACCATCAATTGAATATGAGGCCTGATGTTATTTTTGAGCTATGATATGGTACTATTTTTACAGTTGTCCTGAAGTTTTCAAGTTACTAACCCTCCATACCAGGGAGGGTCCACCTACTTTAGTCAAAATGTACAAGTTTTAATGCAGACAGTACAGGCGGCAGCAGCTGGTCAAAGTCAACACACCCTCCGAGGGTGTGGTTATCCTATCCCTTTAGAAAAATAAATGGTCAGAAATCATTTATTCACTTCAATAGTACATATTAAATTTTGTTGGTCTTGTTTTGTTAGGCATTCAGCAAATAGCAACTATAAAAAAGGCAAAGATAAGATTACTGATTTAAGAAAAGAGTACAATTATTTTCAGGTTTTGATCATTATAACTCTAATAGCAATTTCAAATGATTACCACATGAATATGATAATTTAATACAAGTTAAGATTAGGAATGCTTATACTTTCAAGTTGGTAAGTTTAACCAAACAATGTACAACTTAAAATTAGAAATGCTTATACTTTTAATTTGGTAAGTAAGTAAGTTAATCAAAAAAATTGTTTCTAACAAATTACAAATGTGGGCATCTTTAAAGTTAGTAACCAAGAATGCACACGTGTCACTCCTTTTTTTCAACTATGGCCCAATAAGACATTGGCCCAATATTATGCGAATGAATGAATGATACTTGTGCACTAATTATAAATTTATAATCAGGTTTCTTAGACCAAAGTGTTTAATCACACAGTAATAAAAGAATGCCTTCCAACTTTAAATTTTTAATAAACAATGATTTTTGCCACCAAGTGAGCATAAAATATTGATTAAGTAGCACTAGCGAACATTGGATACAGATTTACTAATCTAAATATAAATGATGTTTTTGAAAATGTAATCATAATAGGATGAACGTAGCTTTAGATCGACAAATAACCAATAATGAATTGTTAACTGTTTCTAGTGCTTATCCAACAGAAGTCTTTAAAAAAAAAACAAAAGGGACTAAAATTCAAAGAACCACATACCAAAAGACAACAGGACCAAAAGTACATTATCCAAAACCATTACAAACGTTTTCTCACATCAAAGACTTCAATGATCTTTCCTTTATCGGCTTTCTCCCTCTCTTTTTTCCAATGATTCCCACTTTACCCTTTTGGTCATCACCATCGACGTCCATATAACCAGATTCCGTCTTCGTGGGGCCCACATCCGCCATCTCGGCTTCGAATATTTGTCCCTTCTCTTCTTGTACATCCATATGATCAACTAAACTTGCTTCATTATACCCATTTGGAACGGTATCCACTGATCCTCTTTTCTTTCCCCAAGCCGGCCCAAACCCTGAGTAATAGTAATACTCAAGTGGGTTTGAGGTGGGCTTTTTCTTATACCTGCGGGGCCGACGTTCTTTCGCGGGCCCCAAAACTGGCTCGGACTTTTCCGTGGTAGTCCAAACGGAATAGTCGTGCGCCTCACATAGATGATAATCACATATTGTGTTGCCATTTTTCACCACATTACCACATTGCCATCCTTCCTCGTCTCTTTCACCACATAACTTAATTTCGTCTAGAGCCTCACATTTCATCTCTTCCTTAAACCCTAAATTTTCACCAGAATCATTAACATTATCGCTTTCGCCTAAACCCGAGGTCCACGAAGCCACACTGTCACAAAAAGTATATCTTTACTAGAAACCAATATCAATAAGGCGAAAAAAAGAATCAAACTATCCCCGTATCCAAATTACATCATTCGCAAATGTCATAACATCAAGATCACAGTTCCGAACATGATAAACTACCCTTCATTGCAGCCACATTGTCAGCAAGACTTAAGTTAATCCTAACCCCGTAACAGTAATGAAAATAGGAACCAAACATACCCTAAATCCGTACTTAAGCGATCATAAGTCAAATCACACACTAAGTTAAAGAAATAACAACTTAATTATGTACATTATATATGCGAACAACCGGAACCCTAATTCGTTATCGCGATATATAAAGCAGCTAGAAAATATTCAAATTAGACGAAAAGATTAAAGGGTTACCTCAAAAAATCTGTAGAATCGATCAAGCTTCCATTTCCATCAAGATTAACGTTGTAATAATCCTCATTATCATCAAACTAAGTCCAGCAAGAAACACATATGAAAAACAACAAACAAACACAATAAGGTTATAAAGAATGATTAGAACTTAACAAATAAAGAAAACCCATGTGGGAAATGAGCTTATTAAGCTCAATTTAACGATAAAAAAGATGGGATTTTAGGGTTTATGAGTATTTAACCTAAACCCTAGATAGCTAAAAATGTTGAAGAAATGAAGCAAATAAACTCAAGATTTTAAGTGTTTTGAAATGGGTTTTTGTTCTTTTAACAGATCTGATTAACAAAAAAGAATAAAAACAAGTAAAGATTGATAAAGATTGGTACCTCATATAACAAGTCTAGAGATGAAGAATTGATGATATCCCATGGAGATTGATTCAGTTCACATGATAAGAAGCTCTTGCTTTGAAGCTCACATTTCTCACTACTAACATTTGAAAGATTTGTGTGATAGAAAGAAGAAAATTTAGCATTTTTTCTAATTCTCATGGTGAGAATGGAGAACACGAAGAGAGAGAGAGAGAAGTGTGTGTGTGTGACGGTGAGATCCAAAATGAGTCACTCTCTAGCTCGATATATCTATTATGTGTGTTTAATATATACTTCTCTTTTTCAGAGTTGAAAATTTTATATATAGTAAAAGGTACACCTTTTAATGCATGGGTTATAAGTGTTTAATGGTTGTGTTTATGTTTATTTGACACTTTTGGTGGTGAAGGATGGATTGTAGTGTAAAATTATGAATTTTCTTTGTGTTTCTCTCTCTTCTTTGGTGTTTTGCAGTGTCACAGAACTCGAAAACAATGCAAGGTTATTTTAAGCCTAGAAGTTACAGTTTAGGTCCTTTACTTGTTGGTTGTAGCTCATTTGGTCTTGTTAGTTAACTTGTTGGTTTTCATTAAGTGACTGCGGTGAATAGCTTTCTGAAACTCATTGTTCTTGTAAAGGTTTTTGAAGGTGGTTGACGGTAATCGGCAACGATTGACGAGTTTTGGCAATGACTAATAGTTTACGGTTGTCGTCATGTTTGTGTAAGAAACAGGGAGATGGTGGTGCAAGAGAAATGCATGAGAGATTCATTTTTTAAGATGAAAAGATAGGTGCTATATGTTACTGTTAGAGTAAATTGATGATGTAAATATTTTAAAATACACAACAATGTAGATAACAATGGAAAGATGTATATATTTTTTTGAATGACAACTTTTATAACCTGTGCCACATATCTTACTAATTATATCTCACATGTCAAGATTTGAACCCACAACCTTTATGATGGTTACTCACATACCGATGGGCCAAGAAGCCTTTGGTACAATGTAAATATACTTATATAGTTATATTGATAAAACTTTTATCGATTCTCGATTGATCATCCATTGGGCGATGTTTTAGGTAAATGAGGTAAGATCATAAGGTATCATAGGATGCGAAAAACACCTTTTTGATGCCACCTTAGCTTTATCACTTTTAACACTCAAACCAAAATACCCTCTCCCTCATAACACCCCTTTCAAGTGTAATTTGAGCCCCCCCCCCCCCCCCCTACACAATTAAAACACAAACTCATAAAAAAAAACCCAATTAAAAAAACACCTTTTTAAGTCTTCTACCTATTTCATGATCCACCAAATATTTGGCGTTGAAGGTCTCCAGTGTCGTGGCTTGCATTTGGGGGCGCCAAAACCATGTCCACATCGGACTTGGTGTGCTTCCCCGCTATCATACCAAATGCTCCAAGGAAACAAAAGACAATATTGTTAAAATATATAAGCTAATTTTGTGTTTGGACAAATGGTGAAATTTTTTTTTAACACTCGGCAAAACCATGTCCACATCGGACTTGGTGTGCTTCCCCGCTATCATACCAAATGCTCCAAGGAAACAAAAGACAATATTGTTAAAATATATAAGCTAATTTTGTGTTTGGACAAATGGTGAAATTTTTTTTTAACACTCGAGATTGGAAAAGGTAATGTATTCTTTTATTTTGGATATATGTTGTATTATTTTGTTTACGGAGGGACTAAATGTGAAGGTGTGCTAAAGATGTGGAGCAATGTGTCCAAGATAAAAGTTTGAAGCTACTAGGGTTTGAGAGATATATAGGCTCAGTTTGGCGCGAAGCCTTTTGTAGCATTTTGGGGCGATGAGCGGTGAGCAATGAGCTTTTTGATTTTTATTCTTCGTTTGGCAAAGGAGCGGTGAGCTTTGTTATTTTTTAAGAATATGTTAATACAAATAATGTCAAAAACGTCATTTGCATTATTCAATCTCTACTAGTTTTGATAATCACAAAATATAAATACACGTTACGTAAAACTATGACTAATAAGTTTTTGATCGAGAAAACTCGTTTTCGACTTCAACATCACTTAAGGTATGTATAAACACCTACCAACTTGTGTATGTAATCAAAGGATTTATTTTTCATCAAAACATTACATTTTCATGTCACAAAATGTTTTTACAAAAGTATTTTTATATAATTTAAAGAAATGTTTTATTAAGAAAATGTTTGTAAATTTCAAATGCATAACAGCCATTTTTCCCGCTCAAAACCGACAAGAATTTTTCACCAGATAAATTTTCACCACGTCATGACAAAAAAAGAAGCGTATGTCGCGACGGTCCTTTAAAGTGGTCGGTGGTCCCTTAGCGATAAAGAACCGTCGCATATTTAAGGGACCGTCCGTCTCTTTCCTGGCGTCTATAAATACAGAACTGTTCTCTTCCAGAAAACTCACCTCTTATGCACTAAAACTTTCTGTATTCCCAAATTCATTCCAAATTATCTTCTTTGATCACATTATCGGGTTCTAAGTTTTTTACAAGTGATCACACTCATCATTCCTCTAAAGTGCATGAGAAGAACACTCGTTGTAGTCAAGAAACGAAGTGTTGAAGAAAAGTCTTTCTCATCTCATACCGTTGTTGCGGATCTCTTCTAAATTCCCATCCTTATTCATTGATTCTTGTATGTAATTGGACTTGAGTGCAAGTCTTGTATTGTGTGTTGTATTGTATCGTGCCATCGTGTTGGTACGAGGTGTGAAGCCAAGTGGGCTTTGATAGATTGGTTCTAGCTAGGATTAGGACTTGACATCCCGCTTAGTGTCGTTAAACTTGGTGTAAGCTTGTGTAAGGTTTGTTCAGCCATAAGGGAAGCGTGTTGATATAGTGTTTGTGAAACTCTCGAGTGTGAGACTCGAGGAGTGGAGTAGGGGCGAAGAGAGAGCTTCGTGGCCGAACCACTATAAATCTATGTGTCCTAGTTTGATCGTTTCTTTCCTTATCTTTAATTACTTATTATTGCTTATATTTATTGTTGAATTGATTTCACATAAAGATCGAATCGAACCATTTTCATAAACATAACTTGTAAATGTAAATTTTCTAAAACATAAATAAAAATGGTGAAACTATTCAACCCCCCCCCCCCTTCTAGTTTCTACAGAGTGCTCATTTTTAATGCTTTTTTAAGAAGCTCTGAGCGGTGAGCTGTGAGCTGTGGCTACTGCTCACAGCTCACTGCTACTTTTACCAAACACACCCATAATCTCTCATTGTCTCGTTTTAGATATCTTTTTCATTCTCACTTGTGTGTATTTTTCTCATTGTCTCTCTCGGGTTGTGAGTGAGATAATTTGTTCTTGAATCTTTCTTTCTTCTTCTTATTGTATTGTAATTGGACTCAAAGTCTGATGTTGTGAATAAGAAATGTGGAAGGTTGGTTGCAGTCATATAAACTCTTAAGTAAGATCTTTGTATAAAATTTCACTTGATATTAGAGCAGGGAAGGGTATAAATATTTCTTGATTGTAGTTGATTATTTTTCTAGAGCTGTTTGGGTATTTCTATTAAAGGGGAAAAAATGAAGTGCTTTCACATATTGACTCTTTCTATTGAGTCTTTCTATAATCTGATTAAGAATCAATTTGATAAAACTATAAAGGTTTTTAGAAGTGATAATGAAACAAAATTTGTTAATCAGAAAGCGTAAAGGTTTTGTAAAGAAAATAGAATTCTTCAACAAACTTCATGTTCTTATACCCCTCAACAGAATGGTATAGCAGGAAGAAAATATAGGCATATGTTAAATGTTACTAGGGACCTCATGTTTCAGGGAGGATTCTTTTGAACATGTGGACTGAATGTATTTTAACTGATATATACTTAATTTACAAGTTACCAAGCTTTGTACTTTCTGAAAAGTCGCCATATTAAATTATTTATAAAACTGAACCAAATTTCTCTCAATTGAAAACTTTTGGGTCTCTGTGCTTTTCTACAATCTTGAATAATTCTGATAAGTTCTCTTCTAGGTCTGAAAAATCTGTGTATGTTGGTTATTCATTGATAAAAAGGGTTACAAGTTATACAGTTTTGAGAGTAGGGAAATGTTTTCTCAATAGATGTAAATTTTATGAGACTATTTTCCTTTTAAAAACAGCTCTGAAAACAAAGGTTATGCTATGCAGTTTCAAAACACATAAATTTTAAACTTTTTAAACCATAATCTAGAAGATAAACTAAAATAAGATGATCCATATGATGATGGGAAAGATAAAATGTGTGGAAAAAGTAAAGGCATAGACCTTTCATCACTTGGATGTAGGGGTTTTATCGGGTCGAGTTGAGTCGGGTTTTGAGTTTTGAAAAAGTGACCCGCAACCTAACCCGATAAGAAATCGGGTTATCATGTTCAGGTGCTTATCGGGTCGGGTTAAATCGGGTCGTGTGAGTCGGGTTATAAGATAAATTCAACTCTACATAAAAAAAACCGATAGATTGACAAACTGTGAAACATGCAATATGAACTACACCATATATGTATATAGGCAACAGAAAATATAACATAATGATAGAATTAGATAAAATAAAAGGCGCATAACATTACGCTAGACTTTGGTTTAGAAAACTATGTCCATTAGTAACAGATAGAAAGAAGGGATGCATTAGATCAGTTACTTCCGATGGATGACATGACACGTTGAAGTATTTCCATTGAGATAATAGATACTTCGAATAACATCATGCATAAATTATGCAAGATGACTAAATTTAATTTAGAACAGTACCAAATTTTCTAGTGACTAAATTCAAAGATAAATCCACCCGATCTTAAAAATATGTATAAGAACAGTACAAGAGATCCACGCAAGGAATAATTTACCACCTATCTACAAGATCAAGACTAATTGCTTACTAAGTTTTATTGGAAAAAAGAAATAAATAGCATTTTTCGGGTCTTATCGGGTTGAATCGATAACCCGATAAGGAAAATAATTCAACCCTAACCTGACCCGATAACACTATCGGGTTATGGGGTTCAGGTCAAAACAACTCGACGAGATTTTTCAACCCAATTTAACCCCGACCCGATAAGCCTTATTGGGTTCGGGTTCGGGGCAAGTCAACCCGACCCTACTGACACCCCTACTTGGAGGTACTGAAAATGAGAAAGATGAGCATCCTAGTGTATCAGTAGAAGTAGCCAGTGATGAAATAGAAAAATGCAATACTTGATGATAATGATAAAGAGTCTGAGGGTGATGATAGTTTTTCCCAAGAGTTTAATGATACGTCTCAAACTCTAAATGTGACTCCACACAAACAGGGATATATTAAAACATAATTTAGACGGTCTAGCAGAAAAACCAATTTACCTGTTAAGTTGAGTGATTTTGTTTTAGATGATAACGTTAAACATGGAGTTGATAAGTATGTTAATTACAATCATTTAAGAAAAGAAAATAATGTGTTTTCTACAAATCTTAACAAAATTATTGAACCAAAGACTTATAGTGAAACTGCTAATAGCAGATAGATAAATGCTATGAACTTAGAAATGGAAGCTTTAAACACAAATGATACTTGATCTGTTACTGAGTTACTTATTGGCAGAAAGCCAATATGTTGCAAATGGGTTTATAAAGTTAAGTATAAATCTAGTGGTGAGGTTGAAAGGTTTAAAGCCACGTTGGTTGCAAAAGGTTACAACAAAAAAAGAAGGTATAGACTATGAGGAAACATTCTCTCCTGTTGTTAAGATTGTATTTGTTAGATGTATACTTGTCATTGTTGTTCAAAACAATTGGCCTATATTCCAGCTTGATATTAACAATGCATTCTTATATGATGACCTAGTAAATGATGTTTATATATCTTTGCGTGAAGGCTATTTTGATAAAATTGATAATAGGGTATGCAAGTTAGTCAAGTCTTTATATGGCTTGAAACAAGCCCTAGGAAATGGAATGAAAAATTGACATCAATTTTAATTGAAAATGATTTTGTTCAAAGTAAAAATGACTTCTATTTGTTCACTAAAAATAAGAATGGCGTTTTTATTGCTTTACTTGTGTATGTTGATGACATTGTCATCATTGGAAACAATTTGGAAGAAATAAATCATTTAAAGCAGTTTTTGGGTTCAAAAATTTTAATAAAAGATTTGGGTAAGCTAAAGTACTTATTGGGTATTGAAATCTAGAATCCAATGGTAGTTTGTATCTTACTCAAATGAAATATTGCTTAGAAGTTTTCTCTGAGTTTGGTATGATGGGCTGCAAACCTTTTGGAACTTCAATTGTGACTAAGGAAACTGTTGTTATGCCTAAGCAGATCATAGATGATATTCCTCTAACTAGTATAAACAATTACCAAAAGTTAGTTGGTAAACTTATCTATCTTACACATACTAGAACTGATATAAGCCATGCATTGCATGTTCTTAGTCAACATATACATGCTCCACAACAGTCTCATCCGAAATTGGCATATAGAGTTCCCAGATATTAAAAAAGTGCTCTTGGTAAAGGTATTTCTTTTAACAAAAGTAGTGAGTTTGGTCTAAATGTTTATGTTGATTCAGATTGGGCAAAGTGTAAGGTCACAATGAGGTTTGTTATCAGTTATGTTGTTTTTCTGGGTAAAAGTTTAGTTTCATGGAAAAGTAAAAAAAAAATTTGTTCTAGTTAAATAATCTATTTGATGAGGCAAAAAATGAACAACTTTTAGGGGGTCATTTAAGCTCGGAATTGAATTTATTTGATCAAATATTGCCCTAAATCGTTCCTTTTGTGATTTTAGGTACTTTGGGACAGAAGTCTGGAAAAGGAAGCAATTCGGACGTTTTTGGAGCATAAAAGTGAAGAAAACGCCAAAGTCTTAATTTTCCTTGCTGAGAACAGTAGGTGACGGCGTCAAGAAGAAAATCTTGACGGCGTCAAGTGTAAAAGTGGTGACTGCCCAGAAGAAACGTGAAGGCGTCACCCAAGGCCGTCACGTGTTAACTTGTCAAAACTTGCGCGCGGAGTAGCTGATATTGTTTTGGTCATAACTTTTGCATACGAACTCGGATTTAGGTGATTCAAAAGCCCACGCGAAGAGGACGAAGAGATCTACAATTTGGTGAAAAAATGGTCGTGACGGCGTCAAGAGTAACGGGCTGACGCCGTCAAGATGGGCCGGGCAGAAATAAGCCTATAAATATAACATCATAACTTCACTTTTTGTAAGCCCTAAACCCTAAGGTCGATTCGTGGGTTTAGGTGGGTGTTTTTACAGCAACTTAGAGGGTTTCAATCACTCCATAAACATCATGTATTGGTTTGATGATTCTATCTCAACCATGTCTTTCATTATTCTTGTTGATTGTCCTTCTTTGATTATGTTTTGTTAATTCACCTTGTGTCTACTTATGATTATGTGAAACTTGTATATAATTGATTAGATCTCATTGATTTCTTGTTGATGGTTGTGTCTATCTCCATCAATGAGGGCTTGTTGATGTGTGTGTCTATCTCCATCAATTAAGGCGTGACAACTTCAATAGATCTAGTTGGTTTAGTTTATAATTCTTGTTTCCTATTGATTCTTGTTTTGATTGAATGAATTCGATGTTAGGCTTAAGAAAACTGGCATATCTCCATCATGTAATGTGCTTGAACGTCTTAAGAAACATGTAGCCAAGGCATACTAGGCTATTAAGGTAGTATTTAACGCATGAGCCACTGTTTACAATCCCTATGGTTGTGCCGGGCATAGCATTGGAGGAGATAAGAGCTCATAGAATTGGAGAGATATGTATGCCACTCCATGAGTTATTAGGAATACACCCGTCAATTAAAATAAGGTTTACAGTTAATAGGTAGAATTGGATAGCTAGCAAGGAGTAACATAACATGGGTAGACATGCTTCACTTATCTTGTAGAATCCTAGTTTACTTTTCTTGCACATTAGTTTAATTAGTAGCTTTTGGGTTAGTTGATTAGCAACTAATTCCGCCCCTTCTTCCAAAACCCGAGATTTTTACTTGCTTTTCATAAAATATAAAAACATAAAAAGAATCATCATTCACCTTTAGACCTAGTTAGATTAATTTCAATCCTAACGACACTATTCCTAGCTGAACGATCAATCCCCCGGTACTTGTCACTATACTATACTACAACGATCAGGTACACTGCCTGGTGGGGGTTGTAAGCTTCTCGAGAGGTAAAGCCTGGTGCAATTCCCACGCATCAAGTTTGTGACGCCGCTGCCGGGAATAGTTATTGTTTAGGTTGAATTTGATTTTTATTAGGTCTACTCATTAGATTCCTATCAAATGAGATTTTTTCTTTTTACTTTGTAGCTTTCTCGTAGTCTATCTTTTCTTTGTGATTTTGTTTGTAATTTGCTTCAAATGGACTTTACACTTAGACTTCTAAGATTACAAGATAGGGTTGAGCGGCTAACACACCAAATAGTTCAAAATACCTCATTTAGAGACACCTATGAATAATATGAGCCTTCACCTAGGATAGATTCTTATGAACAACCTCTATGTTTAAGATCTAGTTTTAGTGAGGCCAATAGGAAATGCGACCTAGTTTGCCAAGGAATTATGGAGAGAGCCATTGCAACAAATCATAAGTTGGATGAAGCACTAGGTTTGCTATTATCACTACCTAAGAAAATAATTGAGGAGGATTTAGCCGAGCATGATCACATTGATAAAACAGACCTAGGTTTTATGATCGATGATGATGAATCTCAAGAAACAGATGATGAGTCTCTTGGGCAATTTGTATATAGCAGTCAGAATATTGAAGATGATCCTTATGATTCGGACATAGAAGTTGAGATGCCTAGAGAAGCACGTGAGATACTTGGGAGAATGTTAGGGCTAGATTATAATAAAACACATGTTGAGGATATAGGTGATATTAACACATGGAATGATGAGGTAAATAACATAAGCCCACAAAATACTCAACCATCATTTGAGGCACACACACCGCCCGTGACTTACCCGGAAGAAGTAGAAGAAACTTTAGGAATTCCGATGGAGGTAGAACCCTTGGACCAGGCACCACTTGAGGATATAGGTTTGAATACTTGTAGTGATAGCCTTACTCCTAGTTCTAGGGAATTTCCTAGTGTTGATGAACCGGAACCTCAATCTTTACACACCTTTCCATCCTTAGATATATTTCTAGGAGACAAAAGAGGAACCGACCCACCCATCAACCAATATTATCCGGATAGTTTTAGATGAAGGAAGCCATTCACTCACCCCCTTCACCTCACGTGGCATATTTCCACCCTAAGGGTGTGTATCGCTACTTCCACCCGCACTTAATTCAAAGTGTAGGGAAAACCTCCCCTATTTCCATTAAATAAGGGTAGAGTCAGGCTCGTGACTCGAACAAAAACAAGCGCTTATTGGGAGGCAACCCAAGCTTTAATTATTTATTTATTTGTTTGTTTCTTTATTTGATTTTATTTGTTTCCGTATGCATGTTTTATTTTTGTTGCTTGTGGCTCATGTTTCAAAATAAATTGTGAAAATGCTTTATTTTGTTTTTAACTTCGTCTTAATTGCATATAAAGGTATTTTGCAAAAGATAAGTGTAAGGGAGATCCAAATTTGTTTATAAGAACGAAATTGAGCATGAACCACAACAATATTAAATGGACATGTGTATTAGTACTTGTTAGAGTCAAATGCTTGTATTGAGTCATAATGATGTTTTGCAGGATTTTCCAGGAAGTAGGACCAAGTTTTTCCAGAAATTTTCCGGAAATTTAACATAAGAATTTCTGCAGGTCACTTCTGACGACGTCAAGAATTAATTCTTGACGGCGTCACGTGTAAAAATCTGGAAATTTTACCGGTTTTGTTTTTCTAACGGAGTCTTATGGTTTTTGTGAATTATTAAGTTTTATAATCTCCAGGAAATCTGCAAACTTCATTCCACAAGCATTATATCTTATTTTGTTTTCTAGGATTTAGTAACTTATATAGGATGCCGCCGATTTTACGCAAGGTTGTCTTGCCTATTTTCTCAGGATTTACAGGTTATGTATGACAAGAAGATGATTTATATTCTGGAAGGGAAGCTTTGATTGTTCATTTTCTTGGAGGAAGATTTAACCTGGCCACCTTATTATCCATACCGAGCGAATCAGGGGAGTATTTGATTTCATTCTTTTTACTTTTTCACTTTTACATTCTTTACTTGAACATTGGGGACAATGTTCATCTTAAGTGTAAGGGGAGGGTAAAAAGATGATACCTTACATATACACTTTTGATTGAGTTTGTTTGTTTGATAGTAGATGTGTAATAAAACTATGATAAATACTTGTTAGTGCAATTTTAGCGCCAAATTTAAATTTTTTTACAACATTTAGGAGTGAAACTTTAGCTATAGCAAGCGTCTCATGGATAGGAGATTGTATGACTAGCACATAACCGTATATTCAGAAAAATTTTCCACCCAAATATGTGATGTTCGCCTTTAGATTTGATAGGAAAAGCATGTACTATTAGTGCTTATGAGTGTACCGGTAGCATTTAGATTCTAGAACTTGCGTTAGTGATACATCCCGAGACCGCTAGTGAGACTACATTCGTGTAGTAGGATTTACTACATGATAAGAGGCATTAGGATCACCCTTGTGTTAAACCCGTATTATAATTACTTGACCATTTAAGTCGTATTACTTGGCAAGTTAAGTCAATTAATTTTTCCCACACCCTTAGCGTTGTACTCATTTTTAGTACACGAAACCCCTAGTACACTCCTCCGAGCCTATCTTTTCGTTTCTAACTTTAAGCATTTTACTTAAAGGAAGAATTTGTTACACCCCACTTAAATGTACAACCAAATCGCCTTAGCCTTCCGTGTATGCACTCATCTTTAGTGCATTATTGTTATTTGTTAAACCCTAAGTTAACTATCTAATTGATTACATGGTTGCTAAGTCGAGTCATATCCTTGTACATATTGTTTTGGGACGATTGGGACTCATGGGTAAAGTACTTATTTATGGAGTAATTGGGAAGAACATCATTTATTACCCCCATATGTACGTTAATCTTAAAAGTGCTCCAAGTGTTTTGATTTTCTTAATTCGAGTCAATAGATTAGTTCATTGTAAAGTATGTAAAAATTCAAGTGTATGGGGAATGTTCATTCCCTATGATGTATTATTTTGGATGGTAGGGTAAGAGTGTATGTAAAAAAAAAAATAAAAAAAAAAATAAAAAAAAAAAATCGGGAAAAAAATAAAAAAAAGAAAAGAGAAAAAACATACGGACTACCATCCCTTTTCATTCTATGTTCATTTTATGTTTTTGTTATTTTTCATTGATTAGCTTAAGTCGAGTCTAGTCTTGGCTTGGCAACGCCATATTGTACATGTAATTAACCAAGATTGTTAACTCGCCACCAGTAAAACTTCATTTATCCAACAAAACCGTGTATTTCATTTTCCTACACCTAACGTTACAACCCTTTAATAGACCTCTTTGATAGTTTATCCTAGGTGCTTACGCCATGTGGTGGAGGTTTGATCATTTCCCAAGCCTATGGTAATCTATTTTGCTATGACAGGTAGTGAGAGATATCTTCCGTTTCCATATTGTAATTTATACTTTATTACACCCGAGAGATGTGAGTATCTAAACACTATTTGTGAGGTGCTAGTATATGACCTCCGTGCTTGTCTTTGGTCTTTAGTGGAATGATTATTTGTTGTAATTACTTTTATATTAGTGTTAAATGACCCCTAACTTGTATTTTGATTAGAATAAAAGCGCATTTGCTTGAGGACAAGCAAATCTCAAGTGTAAGGGTATATGATGAGGCGAACAATAAACCACTTTTAGGGGGTCATTTAAGCCCGGAATTGAATTTATTTGATCAAATATTGCCCTAAATCGTTCCTTTTGTGATTTTAGGTACTTTGGGACAGAAATCTGGAAAAGGAAGCAATTCGGACGTCTTTGGAGCATAAAAGTGAAGAAAACGCCAAAGTCTTAAATTTCCTTGCTGAGAACAGTAGGTGACGGCGTCAAGAAGAAAATCTTGACGGCGTCAAGTGTAAAAGTGGTGACGGCCCAGAAGAAACGTGAAGGCGTCACCCAAGGCCGTCACGTGTTAACTTGTCAAAACTTGCGCGCGGAGTAGCTGATATTGTTTTGGTCATAACTTTTGCATACAAACTCGGATTTAGGTGATTCAAAAGCCCACGCGAAGAGGACGAAAAGATCTACAATTTGGTGAAAAAAGGGTTGTGACAGCATCAAGAGTAACGGGATGACGCCGTCAAGATGGGCCAGGCAGAAATAAGCCTATAAATATAACATCATAACTTCACTTTTTGTAAGCCCTAAACCCTAAGGTCGATTCCTGGGTTTAGGTGGGTGTTTTTCCAGCAACTTAGAGGGTTTCAGTCACTCCATAAACATCATGTATTGGTTTGATGATTCTATCTCAACTATGTCTTTCATTATTCTTGTTGATTGTCCTTCTTTGATTATGTTTTGTTAATTCACCTTGTGTCTACTTATGATTATGTGAAACTTGTATATAATTAATTAGATCTTATTGATTTCTTGTTGATGGTTGTGTCTATCTCCATCAATGAGGGCTTGTTGATGTGTGTGTCTATCTCCATCAATTAAGGCGTGACAACTTCAATAGATCTAGTTGGTTTAGTTTATAATTCTTGTTTCCTATTGATTCTTGTTTTGATTGAATGAATTCGATGTTAGGCTTAAGAAAACTGGCAGATCTCCATCGTGTAATGTGCTTGAACGTCTTAAGAAACATGTAGCCAAGGCATACTAGGCTATTAAGGTAGTATTTAACGCATGAGCCACTGTTTACAATCCCTATGGTTGTGCCGGGCATAGCATTGGAGGAGATAAGAGCTCATAGAATTGGAGAGATATGTATGCCACTCCATGAGTTATTAGGAATACACCCGTCAATTAAAATAAGGTTTACAGTCAATAGGTAGAATTGGATAGCTAGCAAGGAGTAACATATCATGGGTAGACATGCTTCACTTATCTTGTAGAATCCTAGTTTACTTTTCTTGCACATTAGTTTAATTAGTAGCTTTTGGGTTAGTTGATTAGCAACTAATTCCGCCCCCTCTTCCAAAACCCGAGATTTTTACTTGCTTTTCATAAAATATAAAAACATAAAAAGAATCATCCTTCACCTTTAGACCTAGTTAGATTAATTTCAATCCTAACGACACTATTCCTAGCTGAACGATCAATCCTCCGGTACTTGTCACTATACTATACTACAACGATCAGGTACACTGCCTGGTGGGGGTTGTAAGCTTCTCGAGATCCCTCGAGAGGTAAAACCTGGTGCAATTCCCACGCATCACTATTAAGTCAGAATATAGAGCTATGAACACTCTAACTTGTGAAGTTGTCTGGATACAGAAAATCTTGGCTGAAATGAATATTAAAACATCTCTTCATGTTCCAGTTCATTGTGATAATAGTTCTGCATTACAAATTGGAGCAAATCATGTGCTTGAAGAAAGAACTAAAAATTTTGAGATTGAGTTGTTCTTTTTGAGAGAAAAATATTTCCAGGTCTTATTAAAACTATAAAGATAAAATCTGATGATAACATTACAGATATATTCACAAAAGGCTTAACTGTTGGAACATGAAAAGTTTTTGAGTTACTGGGCTTGTTTGATATTTACATAAGTTAGCTTAAGGAGGAATGTTAAAATATATAATCTAATGCTGCGTTTGGACTAATGGTGAAAAGTGTTTTAACACTCACGTATGGAAAAGATAATGCATCCTTTTATTTCGCATACATGTTGTATTGTTTAGTTTTCACATGGGACTAAATGTGAAGATGTGGACCAATGTGTCCAAGATAAAAGTTAGAAGCTACTAGGGTTTGAGAGATACATAATCTCTGATTCTCTCTTATATTTTTTTCATTCTCATTTGTGTGTATTTTTTTCTTTGTCTCTATCGGGTTGTGAGTGAGATAAATTGTTCTTGAATCTTTCTTTCTTCTTTTTCTTGTGTTGTAACCGAACTCAAAACCATATATCACATTCGAACTGATAGTCTAATGTTGTGAATAAGAAACATGGGAAGGTTTGTTCTATTCATATAAACTGTTATGTAAGATCTTTGTATAAAATTTCACAAATATAAACTAAAATTGGTGGGATTTGTTATCTCAAGTGATTATACATTTATAATATTTGAACTTATTAGTTTTCACATAATAGACTTGATGAGTTAAATATTCACTCTCGCTAATCTACAATCATTTTTCTTTCAAATAATTTACGTGATCTCAAGGTTTGTACAAGGGTATTGATTAGACCAATATCGTTATTTCGAAAAACACGGTTAATATTAATTTTCACTCATGTCGTTATTTCTCTAGTGTTGCCACTTACATGTGTCATCTAAGAAATGAAGATAGTTTGCGAGGATAGAGGATTTAAGGGGTTAGGTTGGGTTGTGGTCTCCAAAAACTTCGTCTTGTGTTTTTTGTGTGATTACACAAGCAATATTACATGTGTATTTATATATAATGATAACATAGCTTATAGAATAAGCAATCTTAACCCTAAATATAATACCCCAAACTCACAATTAGGCTTGAGTTTTAATCTATCATCTAACACGTTTCTGTAGTTTGTCAATACTCACATGTTTTATTGATGAAAGGATATGATTGCTTATTGTTATCTAATTATAATGTTTGATCGACGTAAAAATTCATACTTTAGTTATGCACAAATAAGATGCTCCACAACAATTACTATCTTAGGTTTTCCTATATAATTGTGGTTGAGCATCTTTAATGCAAAAGCTTGTGAAAGCTTTTCGTTCTTTCATTATGCTATTTTAATATATATATATATATATATATATATATATATATATATATATATATATATATATATATATATATATATATATATATATATATATATATATAAAATTTTGCATTGTAAAAAAACTTCTGAAAAATGTTCTTTCATCCTTCATAAACTCCAAGTTATTAGTAACACAAATATCACCTCAAATATCATTTAAATGTGATTGTTTAAAAACGCTTAGACTAAGTGTAATGAAGGATCTTGAAACGCGTTGTCCGCCTCCACTCACACCCTTAACCACGTGTCTTGTCATTACACACATCGCCTTGAGACGCATTTTCTCTCGATTATGTTGAGAACTCGGTCTTGCATACAATCGAGTTGTATGGAAAGAGAAATCAATTTTTGTGAGTGTATGTGAGTTTATTGTGAGATATATTTGTGTTTAAGTGAAGTATATTTGAGTAGGGCTGAGCAAAAGGATCGTTCCGACCGGACCGACTGAGACCGGACTGGACCGAAGGACTAGCGGTCCGGTCTTGGTCTTGAGTTTTTCCTTATTTCGGTCTCGGTCCGGTCTAAAAACCGACCGAAGGACCGGACCGGACCGATGATCAGCCATATATTTGAGTGATGAAGTGGATTGTCTTATTACACTTGTTTGGTGATGAAGTGAAAATGTGATATCGCGCTGAGTTGCTGATAGTGATGTTGGCACTATTACAGTATTACACCCAGTCTTATAGCAGTAACACGCAACAAAGCACATAATCTAAATTGTCATAAACAAGTAAGTATAGGGTTAAAATGTGAAAATTAAACTTAGGATGGCTTTATAACCCCATTCGAAAAACAAAGGTACCTAAATGTAAATTAGCCTACGTAATGCTTTTGGATAAAATAATACTAGTATCTTTAGGTCGTGCCATTTGCAAGATGCTCTAGAATTTACTTAAAGTAAAAAATTCGTTTTTATCTATTTGGAGCCAAAATGTCATTTTCGACCTAGGATATACGACATGATGAACATAACTACTCATGGTAAACATTAGATTTCATTTAAATCTTTCTGTCACTTTACTCATGAAGTTTTTTTTACTGTACCCATTACTACTTTTTAAATACTGCTATGATATGTGTTGGCTGATGTTTTTTTTTATCATTAAAGTTATTATAGATTGTCTTAAAAGTAATACAGTTAACTTCCAAAATTGTAGAATTGGTATAGTTTTGTTAAATTTAGCTAGAGACATAGCTTATAGTACAAACAGATTATAAGTTCATACTATAGTTTCTTTTTTAAGAGCTTATGATTTTGAAAGCTATAAACTATGTTGTCAAAGGCTCAAAGCTAAAAGCTTACGAAAATAAGAAAGTAAACTCAAGCTCTCACATCAAGTGAGTAGTCCAACTAAGATGGCTGTGGCCCAAACAAAGACACTACATCTCAATCAAAAGTGTCAGTGATATAACGGATAGGGGTGTTCATGGATAGTCGAAAACCGAAACTGAACCGAACCGAATTGGTCAAAACTGAATCGAACCGAACTAAATATTCGGTTATCGGTTTGGATATAGGTTTGACAATGAAAACCGAAAACCGAAAATATATAAATATATTTTTTAATGTATCTATATATAAAAATAATCACTAAAAGTCTTTTTTAGTATAAATATAACATTATTTAAGCTTAAAAAAAATTTTGTTCTAAAAATATATATAATTAAATGAAAAAAAAATTAAAATTATGTAATTCGGGTTATTCGGTTCGGTTTTCGGTTATAGGGATTCGGTTTTCGGTTTTCGGTTCGCTTTTCGGTTCGGTTGAATGAAATTTAAATTCGGTTCGGTTCGGTTCGGTTTTTGGTTTGACTTAGAAAAAAATTAACCGAACAAACCGAACCGAATAAACCGAATAACCCGATAACTGAACCGATGAACACCCCTAATAACAGATGTACTAGTTAAATAACGATTTTCACAAAGACATTTCACTTAATAACATTTTTTTTTTTCTTTTTTAAAAAGCAAAAATACATATAAAATTCGCAAACTTTGCAATTTTTTAAAGAAATTTGTGATATTTTGAAAATATTGCAAACTTTGTGATATTTTTAAAAAATCTCATAAAGTTTATTATTATTTTTTTATTTATTTATTTTGGCTAGACCCTCATTGCTATTATGTGATACCATCTTCCATCACATAACTTCATCAACTCCTTAACAATATATTGGGGAGTACGATTAAGACTACAATACAGCCTGCACATTTTTATGTATGATTTTTACATAACTGGACAGCATGCATTTGCTATGTTTTTACAAATATACTAAATTACTACTCTTCAAAACGATAGACAGAATTAACAAATTAAAAACGCTTACTGAAGAACACAGCTATCGCGATCAAGAGTTATGGTCATGGGGACGAGAGTTGCAAGGCTAAGGATTGATTGCTTTATTGCTTACTAATAAAATCTTGATGCAAACTTGTTGTATTTTGTCCATTTGATCAATTGCCCAAAATTTGTTTTAATTAAGTAGGGACAAGATGTTTTAATTTTCACAATCAAGTGAATTCATAGGTAAATTAAAAAAAGAAAAAGAAAAAAATCGCATACTTTGCGAAATTTCTTTGAAAAATCGCAAAGTTTGCGAATTTTATGAGTAGTTTTGCTTTTTCGAAAAATAAATATATATGTATTTCATAACACAACAAATGACTTCATAGTTTTAGTGAGACGAACAAACACACTCTTTACCAATGAACAAACACACTCTTTAACTATATATCATCTAGGAGGAGAGATTTTGGAAGGTTGTTGCCAAATTTTTACTAAAAAAGCGAGAAAAATAAATAAATAATAAAATTGACGCTTGATCCAGTGCATAATTGTAGGTGAAAACTCGACTCCATGTCAAAAGAGATGCCAAATGATAACATATTCTTTTGCCCATCGAGTTACAGCCCAACAAGACAACAATTCAAGTAATAAATTTGGAACTCTGCGTTTTGACTAGTTTTGACAGGTGAGGGTTAGATAAGACACCTCTCCTGCTCTTTTTTTCACGCGCTATCAGTTAAAACGGTGTCATTGCCTACTGTCAACCAGTTTTATACCTTTTTTCATTCATTTATCTATTTTTGTATTATTATTTTTTTAATATTTATTTTTATTTTTTATGTATGTGAGTGTATTGCGGATATGTTTGTGTTTAAGTGGTATTTTTATTTTGTTGAGTTAGCGGTCTTATAAAACCTGTTTGATGGTAGAGTTGTTAGTGAAGAGATAAATTGACGTGGTGTTGAGCTAACGATGATGAACGCAATTGTCACTACACCCGATCTTAAAGTTCAGATATAGTTTTGAGGAATTCATTTCATCTTTTTGGTTTCACTCCAATAATACCAAGAGCACCCATACGAGCCACCGTATCGAGGCCGGTATTATAGACCTCCGCATCGTGGTTACACCCATGTCAGGAAACCAGTGGTTGAACCCAAGAATTAAAACAGTAGAAGTTTTTTTATATGATTTCTAAATGTTAAAGTGAAATCTTGAACCAAATGAGTGACTAACATCTTGTCAAAGACAAACCCAATCCAAAACCTCAAACAAACGGGCCCTTCCATAACAGTTACAACGCGATGTTACAGTATGTCATTGCGTCGACTTATGCTCTAAATAAATAAATATTATCAATAGAAAAATTCCAACGGAAAAGATTGGATTTAAGAAAAAGTTAATGCCCAATTAGGCTTTATGGTTGGCACCTTCTTTGACGTGAAACCGATCCTTGGGCTTTAAACTTTATTTTATTTCTATACAGATTTGATCAGAAAAGGTCTTCCACAAATGAAAAGATAAGCTTTTATAAAGATTAACTCTAGCTTTACAAAATTAACAAAAAAGAAACTTTTTAATTTGTTTCACACCAAATTCTTATTTATATGTCTAGTGTTGTCATACAACGCTTGATCAAGTAATTTTTAATGCACAAATTTTACGTTTAACATCAGCATCAATCCTTATCAATCCTTTATTATAGGACCTTAACAAAAAGCTTTTCTTCAAAAGATATTTCAATAACCCTCCTATTAAATCAAGGGATTTGTTAAATAATGCCTATTAGACAATGCTTACTAAAAGAAATATAAAAAGGAAACTTAAATTTTATTAAATTGAAAATGACTTTATTTTAATTAATTTTATGCTCATCTAATATGCATAAATACCTAATTATTTTAAATATGAAAAAAAATTTACGAGTATTATTTAATATGCATTAAACACTGACCACTAGACATTGTTCAACAAATCCCTTAAATCAATAGCTTCTTTTAAATAATGACTTAAAATCATTATATATTTAAGTTGTGATCTAATTTGTGTCACTATGAACTTGCGTATATTAAAAGATTTACTCTCTTCTTTTTAAAATAAATGTCTATTTTATAAGCACAAAAAGTTTTTAGAAAAATCTAATAATTACGCGTTTACACTCTCTAATAATTATAATATCATTTTCACTAAATAAACTTCTTTTTGATTAACTAAAATATAAGTGAACATTTATCTTTAAATGTTATAAAACATAAATATTGAATAATACTCCGTATTTATTATGAGTCAAAGTAAATATTAAAAACCTTTATGCATTCAAGATTTCACTTGTACTTCAAACCTCAAAGGATGACATATCTAGAAGACTTGCAAAGTCCACAACACCAAAGTCAAGATCATACAATTACTTAGTAATTTCCAATTTCCTTAAACTTAAAAAAATATATATAACCAAACCCATATTCTATAATGTCAACAACAATCACCTAAACATATTAAACAACTTCACACAAAATCTAGTCTCCTTAATCTTTTTCATATATTCATACATGGGTCATCTTTATTCTAATAAAGTTTACATTTTTATTTGTTTTTATACATTGATCATCTCTTGTTATTCACATGAAGATGAGTCTTTCATTATTTCAAGGTTTAGTTATAGTAAAACTTCACTCAAACCATTTGATTGGCGTTATATCAGAGGTAATTATTTTTGGGTTTTTGTGGGTTTATTTTTTTATGAATTATGGTATTAAAAAGTTTTGATCTTGGGTTTAGATAATAGTTTAGTTCATGGGTTAGTTGAATCTTGATTATGATGCTATGATAGGTTTGTAATGTTTATGATTCTTGATCTACTGGTTTTATATGGTGGGTCAGGATAAAAAAAGGTAGGAACTTTATGTAATTTTTTTTACTGCATGTTAGTATTGTTTTTCTTTATATGGGTTATAAAAAGTTGATTATGTCATATTTGACTTTGAAAGTCAAAGGAAGTAAGGAACCCCTGTCAATATTTAGTACTTGTAGTAGAAGTTTTTGAAAGATTCTATGGTTTATGATAATTTAAAGTTTGATATGTAAAGGCAGCTGAATAGCTCATATGGATATCAGTCTGTTGTTATATATGTTGGTTGTGGAATGTACCTTGATATTTTGACTTGGAGTATATTCATAAGCTTTGAATCATTTTTTTAATTGCAAAAAGTTTTTAATTGGATACTATTTCATGTTTCTTGCAGTTGATTTACCAACATCATTTTCATCAATGACTGTTGCTTTGGAGTCTGATGTAAAACTTGTAAGCAATACTTTTTATGTTTTATATAATTACACAAGTGTTTTTTTAACTATTTATGTTTAAAAAAATAATAATAAAAAAAAAATCGTTTGACTATTTTATTAAAAAAAATAACGAATGTTAAATGTTTGAATGCTCCTTAATCAGAACAAAATAAAGAAAACTTGTAATCGAATTTAGTAATTTCAAAGATTTTTTTTTTTTTTTTTTTTTTTTTAATTAATGTAGTCGAAGTTTTGAGCTCCAGATGTTCATAGTGTTTTTATATAGTTATCATGCTTTGCTGTTTGGCTCAAATTAGCTATATCAAATTCAAAGTTTAAATGTGGACTCTTTCGTATAGGAGAGGCTTCGGAACGCCTCGTTTTGTAGGTTGTGATTACCCATCTGTCCATAGTAATCATACTAGGATCCCCTTATTTTGTCTTAATTGAGAGCTTCTCAGACTTTAGGTCAATAATGAAAGCCTTTAATCAGATTTCGCCTTGCTTTTCTTTTTTATTGTCTGACAATGTTCCTTTGATTTTCAGAATAAAAATTACGTTAAGAAGGCCAATATGTATAATCTACCAATTATATGTGTTCGTGAAGGCAGTCCTCCTTTGCCGGATGCATATAATACCTCTTTAACTGGTTTAGGTACAATGGTAAACTCTTTATTCAAAATATTATTGTTACGTAAATTGGTATATAGTTTTGCCATGTTCTATAGAAGAACCATTAATAATGTCCCCCTTTTTTTTTTGGTATTATCGATTGCTTGATGTTGCAGTGTTGGATCCTATTTCTAACGAATCATTGGGAACGCAAGGTCTTCAATTTGCTGAGAAATGTTATCCTATGCAGAACAATATATTTTTAAGACTAACAAACGAGCAGGTTTGCTTTTCTCTCTATACCTACATTCAGAGACCCTGAAAATTTATTATGGGCCAAGGCAAACAAAGATGTGATGATGATATGCAGAATGGATGGAAATTTTATAAACAAATATGAACTTAGAAACTGATGTCCTTGTTAGTATATTGTTATCATTAAACGACTCAGCTTTTTTACAGATCTCTCCGGGTGTATGGTACTTTGGTCTATTTAATGGCATTGGATCGATGAGGACACAATCAAAGATGGTAGCCCTGATATAATTGCTAACTCTCCCTAGTTTTTCTTTTCGCCAACATATTTTTATTATCTATATGGTGTTACAGATAAACCGAGGATCCGGGTATTCTTTTAGTGGGAATGTGAGCATTGAAGGTTGTATGGGCCCATCTATCTCGGGCCAGTTCTGTAACAAAACCGTTGACCAACTTTCTTGCGCTGACCAGAATTCAACACAAGAAAACGTTGTTTCTTGCATTAACAATCACGAAAGGTCTTGCAGCGGTCAGAATGAACCAAAAGTCTATTCCTTGGACTTGCTTAGTATTTCAGAAAGAATAACAATTTCAGCTGCAATTGTTAAAGTCAACCGAAGTCAACTTCCAGATGGTACAAGTAATTATAGTAGCATTGGTTTAATGTGTTATGTCCGGCATGGTGCCATGCCGTCGCCATCTATTCATGACTATTCGGGTAATATCAATGATGCCCCTTTGGCTATACATACGCCAAAAGTTGGTATGTGGTATATTACCATTTTACCCCTGGACCTCACAAATGGAACCAAGGGGAACATGAAGGTTTGCTATTCATTGTTGTGGCAAATAAATCAATGTCCTCAAAATAAAGCTGGTTTCAACTGTATGTGGGAACGATACATGCTTCAGGTTAGTTATAACTATAATTAGCTTCATATTCCATGTTATTTGCACAGCTTTTCTTTCTGTCAATTAATACTATAGTTGGCAAAATGATCGGGTCAAAATTGGCAGTTGACCCGTCAATGTTTATTGGAATTAAAAATAATAATAAATATATCATATATACGATTAAGAAAAAGTATTTTTAAACAACTGACCCAAATTTGAAGCTTTTAAACGTTTGAGTAGGGTATCGGCTACCTCTTTTATTAGAATTATTTACCCGTTAGCAGTAAAGTATAACCCCAAATGACCTATTTAACTCTGATTGTTTATATCTGCAGACTGTTTTGAGGAAAGATCCTTCTCTCCTTTTCGAATCATATTATTTACCTGTGGCCGATAAAGGATCTTCGCAGACCTATTTAACTCTGATTGTTTATATCTGCAGACTGTTTTGAGGAAAGATCCTTCTCTCCTTTTCGAATCATATTATTTACCTGTGGCCGATAAAGGATCTTCGCGTTCATCTAATTTTCTTCTTGAGCCGCTTCTTAGCAACTCTTCACTCGGTCGTCAAAGTCAAGATTTTGCATGGACTTACTTTGCAGTAGAAGTCCCATCTGGTGCAGCTGGAGGAAGCATTCATTTTCGAATTAATTCAGATGCTAAGTTGAATCACGAAATTTATGTGTCATATGGTGGATTACCATTAGAAGATAGATGGGATTATTTTTATGCGAACTCAACCAGTAACAGCAATGGTTCTATGTTCTTTAAGTTGTATGACTCAGATGAAAAAACTATCGGTTTTTACATCATCTATGCTAAAGGAGGAACTTGGAGTTTTGGTATAAAACATTTGACTTCTTCGCGTACAAGTCAAAGTCAAACTACTATGTCGATTTCGGTTGAAAGATGTCCAAGAAAGTGCTCTTCTCATGGAACATGTCAAAATGATGTTGAGATGAGTGGACTGTCAATCTACAGGTATTTCACATATTGTCTGTGATCATATTTAAATAAATAGCTTGATTTGTTAATGCTCTTTTTAGTTGATTGTTACGGAGTATATGATTAATTCATATAATTTACTTTCAGCTACTGTTGGTGTGATCGTACCCATGGAGGCTTCGACTGTAGTGCTGAACTTGTTTCTCATCGAGGTAAACTTTTTATGATCGAATATAAGATAGACAAACAGGAAATAATTGTTTCTTTTTCAATAACATAGCAAGTATTTGTGACGGACCCATTGTCACTCCTTATTATTCATTTCATGATACAGATGAAAATGAAAACAAAATTGAAAACGAAAATGTCTACCACCTAAATTAGAATTGTTTTTTCAAGGGTAGTCTTGGAACCCTGATAATCTTTTTAATGAATAGACACATATGTTTGATGTTTTCAAATGTATGTGCTATCAACTATCAAGTGTCTTCTTCCAAAAACAAGAAAACTCATATTTCATGTCAAGTAACCAAAATACCCTTCTTTCAATATGGTCGGATCTTTTTCACGGTAGACATTTTTATCTAGAAGGGTAATCTTGAAACCTAAGAATCTTTTCAATTGGGTATGGTTAATGTGAAAGTGGCTGTAGTGTGTTTTCATATAAGCTTGTGTGGCTCTGTGCATATGTTACCTCTCAGATTGTACTTTTTCCATCATATCGTTGGCATGAATTATGGTTTCATATGATGTACAATGAAATCTCTTGTAGGACATATGTTGCAATCAGTTTCGCTTATCGCATCCAATGCTGCATTCGTGTTTCCTGCTTATTGGGCCCTACGTCAGAAGGTAACAATATGTTAAGTTTTTAGATACTATTTAAAATACCCTATTTATCTAGTGTTTGGCTATTTGCAATTTTTATGGGACAATGAAGTACATGTTTGACTTTAAATTCGAACAAAATAGTTCCCAACTCAAATCAACACAAACTCTTTACCTTTTTACAACATATTTTTTTATATTGTGAAACATATAAGCAGTAACTGATTTAATGTGGTTATCAATTCTTTTTTGTAAAAAAGTTGGGTCTGTCTAAGTCATAAGCAGACATCTTTCCGGTTATTTTACATATCTGTTAATACAGGCATTTGCAGAATGGGTCCTATATACATCTAGTGGTATTTCAAGCGGCTTATATCATGCGTGTGACGTTGGCACTTGGTGTGCATTATCTTTTCGAGTTTTACAGGTTTATTAATACTCCCTTGTGAGTTGTGACACACACACACACACACACACACACACACACTTATGTTATGAACTTGCAATAAAGTCTGTTATTGATGTAAGAACAGTTCATGGATTTCTGGCTTTCATTCATGGCTGTCGTGAGCACATTTGTGTACTTAGCTACAATTGACGAAGCTTCAAAGAGGACAATTCATACAGTTGTTGCCATTCTTACAGCACTCATGGCCGAAACAGGAGCAACAAGGTATGCTTTACGTGGTTTACTGTTTACATAGGAGTTTGTAAACTTTTTTGACAATTACTCTTGAAGCTGTGAGATATCATATGAGCAACAAAAAATGATGCACGGGTGTTTTTTTTTGGACAGATCATCCAACATTGTTCTTGTTATATCAATCGGAGCAATCGGTCTTCTTGCTGGTTGGTTGATAGAGTTTTTTGCACGTTATAAACAAGGATCATTTTCTGCCGAACTTTTACTGAATATGCTTCAGAGGTACGAATGTCAGGTTCTACTTTATATGAAAATTTTGTGTTACAAAAAAGTAACTTGCGCAAATTTATGAAATGTTTTAGGTGGCAGATTAAAGGATGGCTTCCTAATCTTGTAAAGACGGTTCTTAAACGTTTTCGGTGGTTTTTCGTGCTCGCGGGTTTCGTTGCATTAGCAATGGCTGCCATAAGCTGGAGTCTTGAATCAACCGAAAGTTACTGGTTTTGGCACAGGTTAGTTAAAGCTACTTGCTTTGTGTGGAATTTTAGTTAACCTCGATAATGTGTTAATTACATGACTTGGTTTGCAGCATGTGGCATGTATCAATATACACTTCTTCCTTCTTTTTTCTATGCTCAAAAGTGAATGTCATCGAATGTGATAATCAAGGGTCTACAAACACGAACTATCAGTTGACTCGACAAGATTCTCTTTCAAGAGGTGAAGACCAACCGGCCAATGCGTAGCTTATAGTTTGATGGTCTTTATAAGAGGTGGGAGAGGGTTTATAGGAGGAAACCAAAAATGTAAATCAGAATGTTATAGAAAATCGATAGAAGTTTAGGATGGGGGTAATTTTGTCATTCATTTAAACTTATGAGGGCTCATGTAAATCCACATCTTCTGGTATAATTTTGAGTTTTAGCTTTTCTCTTCATCAAGAATGCTGAGAAATTCAATGAGCCTGACTATTTTTTTATACTGCGAATTATATTAGAAACAAAGCTCCATCAAGGAGCTAGAGGCAATTATAAAGGAGATCTAATCCAATCAAACCAATTACAGCTTTTAACGCCTCTAAACTTTTACTAAGAAAACGAGACAAGTTTTGGTTTTGGCTTGGGTAGCTTTAGCATCGTTGGATTAATTGTCCTTAACGGCTTCGACAAGTCAAATGTATCATCCATCTCTTTTCACCAAAAGTGACGGATAAGACGTTTGACTTCTTGAATCCGCCATTGACAACGAGAGCAACGCCACCAAAGCCACCTCAACCACAACCAAAACCTGATCATCCTAAAGTCGTGGATGCAATCGAGCCATCCGGACCTCACTTCAAACTTAACATTTACTCTTCTGATCAAGATGCAAGAAATGAGGAAGGTGTGACGGGTCACATCAGCCTAACCTTTTTTTTTTTTTTTTTTTTTTTTTTTTTTTTTTTTTTTTTTTAACGTTGATTTTATTAAAAGACCCTAGCAAGACGCTAGAGAAAAGATAAACAACAAGTTACAATAAGCCAATTATAATCCAATAATAATACTAATCAAAACAGATTTAGATTATATGATTTCAGTATGATGTAACTAAAGTTTATTTGTGTGAAACATTTATTTACCACAAGTGTTATTTAAAGTTGATGGATTCCTTTTTTTACCGTGAGGAAAATGAAAGTGATGATGCGTTTTACGTTAATGTAACTACTTTATGTATGATTGTAGGAAACTATAAGTGTGTCACATGCAATAGTACGGTAAAAAGTAACAATGGTTTTATACAACAAATGTAGAAGATGATTTGATAATTTGAAAATTTGATGTCTACAAATTGTATCCCACATCGATAGCAAGTACGGATAAGAAGACATATATAAGTTTAAGTATGATAGTCCAACGCAATCAAAAGAAATCCGTCATAAATATTTCATTTGTGGTGTGTTTTCTCTTAGATTTTTACATATTAAATAACCTTTAATTTGTTCTAATTGTTATGTGTGGAATGAAATACAATGATCCTGACTTATTTTATACTGCGAATTATATTAGAAACAAAGCTAATTATATTAGAAACAAAGCTCTAGCAAGAAGCTAGAGACAATTACAAAAGAGATCTAATCCAATCAAACCAATTACAGCTTTTAACACCTCTAAACTTTAACCAAGAAAACGAAACAAGTTTTGTTTTGGCTTGGGTAGCTTTAGCGTCGTTGGATTAATTGTCCTTTAACGGCTTCGACTAGTCAAATGTATCATCGTCTCTTTTCACCAAAAGTGACAGATATATAAAACGTTTGACTTGAATCCACCAATGAGAGCGAGAGCAACACCACCAAAGCCACCTCAACCACAACCAAAAAAACCTGATCATCCTGAAGCTGTGGATGCAATCGAGCCATCCGGACCTCACTTCAAACTTAACATTTACTCTTGTGATCAAGATGCAAGAAATGAGGAATGTGTGACGGGTTAACCATGCCATGTTACATTTGATGGCGTATTGTAACTTTCAAAGTGAGGAAAATGAAAGTGATGATGCGTTTTACGTTGATGTAACTACTTTATATACGATTGTAGGAAACTATAAGTGTTTCATGCAATGGTAAAAAGTGTATAAGATGATTTGAAAATTTGATGTCTATAAATTGTGTCCCACATCCATAGCAAGCAAGGATAAGAAGATGTATATAAGTTTAAGTATGACTGTCCAATGTAATCCAATTTGAAGTGTCTCGCTACAAATGTTTATTTGTGGCGTATCTCTCTCTTGGATTTTTAACATATTAACATTTGTTCAAGTTCGTCGGATCGTTTTTATTTTTGCAAGATCGATCGTAACCAATTTGTCATAGTTTGTAAAGAAATGATAAACGAGTTAAACTGTTTTATATTTCTACTCAACGTCAAAGATAAATTAATATAATATCCTTTTAAAAATGACAAAGTTCAATTTTTAAACACCAAAGTAATAGTAAAACACAAAAAAAATCAAGTTTCAATCATTGCATTAACGATTTAGCGGAATAATATTACATAACATGCGTCTTAAATGTCTCAAAACATACGAGCCATTTACATGATTTCAAGAAAACAAATGTTTCATTAGTGGTATTCCAAAACATACCTATTGATTAATTTAATCACAATAAAGTAAACTAAATTGAATTATTGAACACTTTCAGAATTTAAAGTCGAACAAAATAGTTCCCAACTCAAATCAACACAAACTCTTTACTACGACTAATAAGTGCACAAACATCACGAACTCTTTACCTTTTTACAACATATTTTATGTTGTGAAACATATAAGCAGTAACTGATTTAATGTGGTTATCAATTCTTTTTTGTAAAAGAGTTGGTCTGTCTAAGTCATAAGCAAGACATCTTTCCTGTTATTTTACATATCTGTTAATACAGGCATTTGCAGAATGGGTCCTATATATATCTAGTGGTATTTCAAGCGGCTTATATCATGCGTGTGACGTTGGCACTTGGTGTGCATTATCTTTTCGAGTTTTACAGGTCCATTAATACAATAATACTCCCTTGTGACACATACTCACACATGCACACACACACATATGTTGTGAACTTGTTATAAAGTATGTTATTGATGTAATTTCAGTTCATGGATTTCTGGCTTTCGTTCATGGCTGTCGTGAGCACATTTGTGTACTTAGCTACCATTGATGAAGCTTCAAAGAGGACAATTCATACAGTTGTTGCCATTCTTACAGTACTCATGGCTGAAACAGGAGCAACAAGGTATGCTTTACGTGGTTTACTGTTTACATAGGTATTTGTAAACTTTTTTGACAATTATTCTCGAAGCTGTGAGATATCATATGAACAACAAAAAAATGATGCATAGGCGGGGTTTTTTTTTTTTTTTTTTTTTTTTTTTTTTTTTTGACAGATCATCCAACATTGTTCTTGTTATATCAATCGGAGCAATCGGTCTTCTTGCTGGTTGGTTGATAGAGTTTTTTGCACGTTATAAACAAGGATCATTTTCTGCCGAACTTTTACTGAATATGCTTCAGAGGTACGAATGTCAGGTTCTACTTTATATGAAAATTTTGTGTTACAAAAAAGTAACTTGCGCAAATTTATGAAATGTTTTAGGTGGCAGATTAAAGGATGGCTTCCTAATCTTGTAAAGACGGTTCTTAAACGTTTTCGGTGGTTTTTCGTGCTCGCGGGTTTCGTTGCATTAGCAATGGCTGCCATAAGCTGGAGTCTTGAATCAACCGAAAGTTACTGGTTTTGGCACAGGTTAGTTAAAGCTACTTGCTTTGTGTGGAATTTTAGTTAACCTCGATAATGTGTTAATTACATGACTTGGTTTGCAGCATGTGGCATGTATCAATATACACTTCTTCCTTCTTTTTTCTATGCTCAAAAGTGAATGTCATCGAATGTGATAATCAAGGGTCTACAAACACGAACTATCAGTTGACTCGACAAGATTCTCTTTCAAGAGGTGAAGACCAACCGGCCAATGCAAGCGTTTAACGCCTCTAAACATACTCTACACCAAGAAAATCAGCGTTTAATGCAGCGTTTAACGACAAGATTCTCTTTCAAAAGTGAATGTCATCGAATGTGATAATCAAGGGTCAACAAAGCTCCATCAAGGAGCTAGAGGCAATTATAAAGGAGATCTAATCCAATCAAACCAATTACAGCGTTTAAACGCCTCTAAACATACTCTAACCAAGAAAACGAAACAAGTTTTGGTTTTGGCTTGGGTAGCTTTAGTATCGTTGGATTAATTGTCATTTGGCTTCGACAAGTCAAATGGTATCATCAGTCTCTTTTCACCAAAAGTGACGGATATATAAAACGTTTGACTTCTTGAATCCGCCAATGAGAACGAGAGCAACACCACCAAAGCCACATCAACCACAACCAAAAAAACCTGATCATCCTAAAGCTGTGGATGCAATCGAGCCATCCAGACCTCACTTCAAAACTTAACATTTACTCTTCTGATCAAGATGCAAGAAATTAGGAAGGTGTGACGGGTTAACCTTGCCATGTAACAGTCACCTCTGAGTTGCTCCTAGCACATCAGCTAACCCCCCCCCCCCCCCCCCCCCCCACCCCCCCCCTTCAAACTTAACATTTACTCTTCTGATCAAGATGCAAGAAATTAGGAAGGTGTGACGGGTTAACCTTGCCATGTAACAGTCACCTCTGAGTTGCTCCTAGCACATCAGCTAACCCCCCCCCCCCCCCCCCCCCCCCCCCCCCCCCCCCCCCCCCCCCTTTTTTTTTTTTTTTAATGTTGATTTTATTAAAAGACCCTAGCAAGACGCTAGAGAAAAGAGAAACAACAAGTTACAATAAGCCATTATAATCCAATAATAATACTAATCAAAACAGATTTAGATTATATGATTTCAGTATGATGTAACTAAAGTTTATTTGTGTGAAACATTTATTTACCACAAGTGTTATTTAAAGTTGATGGATTCCTTTTCTTTACCCGTGAGGAAAATGAAAGTGATGATGTGTTTAACCCTCTTGTTTGGAGAGTAGGAATGCCGTTTGTTTGTACCATTTTTTGTGCTTTTTATATATTGTTGCCTTTTTAAAAAAATGTTTATATATGATTGTATTTTCCTGTTTTTTTTTTTTTTTCCCCCCCCCCCCTCGCGCCTCCCCCCCCCCCCCCTTTTTTCTTTTTTATATGATAATTTGAAAATTTGATGTCTATAAATTATGTCCCACATCGATAGCAAGTAAGGATAAGAAGACATATATAAGGTTAAGTATGATAGTCCAATGCAGCCAAAGGGGTTGCGCTATAAATATTTCATTTGTGGCGTGTTTTCCCTTCGGCTTTTTACATATTAAATAATCTTTAATTAGTTCTAATTGTTATGTGTCGAATGAAAGACAATGATCCTGACTTATTTTTTATACTGCGAATTATATTAGAAACAAATCTCCAACAGAGACATACAAAGGACATCTAATCCAATCAAACCAATTACAGCGTTTAACGCCTCTAAACATACTTTAACCAAGAAAACGAAACAAGTTTTGGTTTTGGCTTGGGTAGCTTTAGCATCGTTGGATTAATTGTCCTTTGGCTTCGACAAGTCAAATGTATCATCAGTCTCTCTTCACCAAAAGTGACGGATATATAAAACGTTTTACTTCTTGAATCTGCCAATGAGAACGAGAGCAACACCACCAAAGCCACGTCAACCACAACAAAAAAAAAATCTGATCATCCTAAAGCTGTGGATGCAATCGAGCCATCTGGACCTCACTTCAAACTTAACATTTACTCATCTGATCAAGATGCAAGAAATGAGAAAGGTGTGACGGGTTAACCATGTTATGTTACATTTGATGGCGTATTGTAACTTTCAAAGTGAGGAAAATGAAAGTGATGATGCGTTTTATGTTGATGTAGCTACTTTATATATGATTGTAGGAAACTATAAGTGTCACATGCAATGATAAAAAAAGTAACAATGGTTTTATACAACATAGTGTATAAGATGATCTGATAATTTGATAATTTGATGAGTATAACTTTTGTCCCACATAGATAGCAAGTAAGAATAAGGAGATATATATAAGTTTACGTATGATTGTGCAATGCAATTCAGGGACTAACAATGGCTACAAATATATATTTGTGGCGTGCGTTTCTCTTGAATTTTTTACATATTAACAATTGCTTTAATCGTGACGTATTGAATGAAACATATCGATCTTTTCTTTCATGTTTATTTGTTACCTTAGTTTTAGACAAATGAAACTTATCGATCTTTTCTTTTATGTTTATTTGTTATTAGTTTTAGGCACATGAATAGCATGATTTTTCTTTTCTCAAACTTACCATTAATCTTGCCAAATGTACGAAGATCCTCATCAGTCATAAAATTAGGCATGACAATTAGTCCCCAGGAAGCATGTGTGCTACAAATATTTTTTTGTGGCATGCATTTCTCTTGGATTTTTTTTTACATATTAACATTTGTTTTAATCGTGATGTATCGAATGAAATATATCAATCTTTTCTTTCATGTTTATTTGTTATTAGTTTTAGACGCATGGATTGCATGATTTTTCTCTTCTCAAACTTACCATAGTGTATGAAGATCCTCATTAGCCACAAAATTAGGCATGACAATTAGTCATGCAAATCATGACTTATTAAAATTAGTTAATTTACATTTTTATGCACAAAAAAAATTAAAGTATAGATATATTGTGACTTATGTTAACACACATTATGTAAGATTAATGTTTACTTCCATCAAGATTTTTCCTTGCCACAATGTCTGAAGCTACTCATTCTATGTGATCATTTTGAATGTTCAAGAAGATATCACAGCACATCTCTTCATGATTGAAGTGTCGTATCTCTCCGAGAACCAAATTGATCGCAGCTTTCTTCTCCAATCTCCAGTCTTGGATCCAATACTTAAACCACATTCCTAACTCTACACTTCTTGTGAATCACTCTTGTGAAATTGCAACATGAGTGTAAAATTCAGTTATGCATTCGGTATAGAGCAGATACCAATATAGATGAGTTGTGACATATAAGTAATAATCAGTTTCACTTTTGCCGCGGACTGGAAGATCTTTAGGTGATCCTTCGGATCTTCGCTTCCGTCATACGTTTTGACCTCAGCTGGCATGCGGGTCCTTTTTGGCATGTCGAAGTGGCGGATGCCGGGGGTGAACGGATCAGAGTCCCGGCATGACCAGGGCTACGCCAGGTCGCCATCCTCACCATCGGATCTAGGGGTGAGCATCAGTCCCGGACCGGACCAACAAGACCGAGGACCGAATTAGCCAAAAAGCCAAGAGCGAGGACCGGACCGAATGTGGTCGGTCCGGTCCAACAAGGCCAAATAATCGGTTTATGGTCCGGACCGGACCCAGGACTGAATTAGCCAAAAAGCCAAGACCTAGGACCGGACCGAATGTGGTCGGTCCGGTCCGGTCTCGGTCGGTCCGGTCCTTCCGGGTCGTTTGCTCAGCCCCAATCGGATCTATGCCTTCTTGACCTCGACCTCCTCCTCCGGCGACCTCGGACTTCTAGGTCGTCCTTGCCTCGAGGGAATGATCCACGACTATGATGCTTCTCAGAATCACGGGAGCAGAAACTCTGGTAGTGGTTGTCTTCCCTTCCTTCGTCATCATGGTGAGACAGGTGTCAGGAGTGTTGCGAGTATGCGGACATACTTCCCTCTTTGCTTCTGAGTCTGTAGAACACTCCGTTTTCCAATCTTTTGAACACATTTTTCCTTCCTGAACCCCTTCCCGTTGGGGATCTCGACCTGCGACTGCGTGAATCAGGAGTCACGGAAGCGCTTCAAGGGCGCTTGGATTCAATTTTCTTCCTGAGGTCTTTCTTTCGGTGAGGTGTCCTGGATTCAGATTATTGTGATGCTTCTTCAAAGGCAAGGCGAGCTTTCACCTCGTTGAGCTTTTATTGCTTCCGTTTTTTATGATATTTCTCAGCCATGATTGGCATTATCCGGTTTTGATGATATTCATACATCTCCACCACTCATACAAATTGATTTTACAGCTCCAAAGTGCATACACCCAATGCACAAGTAAAATGGCTCTTTGAGATTTAGAACTGCGTTTTCTACTCTTTTCTCATTTCGTTAAAATCCATCCCATTTTTCTGCTGTAGAAACTATTAGAGTTCTCAAGAAACTGAATTTTGGTGTACAATTAGATACATACTGGGGTGCTTGCACATTTCAGCAGCTTTTGGTTGTTATTAGGGGATGTTTGGACAGCACCTTATTGAGAGTTGCTATTGGTTGTCATTAGAGGTTGTTAGTAGGGGCGGATGGCGCCTTATTAAGAAGCTATTATTGCCTTTTATTCAACAGCCATTCATCAGCCAAGAGCAAAAATGAACCAACACTGGTCTAGACGATTTAGAACAGCCAAAGATGCAGCAAATGCGGTATGCACCTTCACTGGGTTTTGTCACTTTTAGATTTGTCTCGATTAAACTTTTTTGGCTTTGACTTTAACTTTTTACGTTGCCGAGGGAAAGACTCAAATAGAGAGAATCAAGAGAATATTAAGGCGTGGCACCAAGCGCAAAAATGAACCAACTAATTGTAAGTTTATTTGTTTTGGGGGGGGGGGGGGGGGGGGGTTGTGTTCTAATTTAGATGAATTTGATATTGGCACTGTATTGACTCACCTTGACCACATTCTTACTATTGGTGTGTTCTATACTTTTCCTATTATACAGTTTTTTTTACGCAACTATAATTATCTTTGAACCAATTATACAATGCGAGAATAGATTTTTAATACTGCGGTGAGGGATCAACCTTCTTAAATTCCTTAAATTTGACATTTATAGACTGGCCTAAGTTCTATAATGAAAAGCCAAACATGAGCAAATCAGTTTAACTGTTAAAACCGGTTGCATCATCAAAGCTCAATTTTGATCATCTTTGGTTTTTAAAATTTTGGGCTAAACAATGTAAAAACTTACATGATGCTTCTGACTTTAAAAAGATTTCAAGGAAATAATAGTTACCCAAGATACAAACTACACAAACAAAGTAGATGACAAATTACTTGACTCATATTTGTCAGATATTGATAAAATGATCGAGAACTTTTCGCTAAAAATACTTACCAACTACTTCCAAGAGTGGGTGAAAGTTTGGTCAGCCATGTCACCTGTCCACATCATCATGGGCCCACACATGACAAGGGGGAATAATTCATCCGGGGAGCGAGTCAAAATGCAGAGAAAAGTCGTAATGTAGATTGAGAAATGCAGTCCAAGATCTATCTTTGCATCCGAACTGACGTCCCAGTCAAAGAAACTTGATTAAGTAGTGTAACATGAAAAGCGTTATATTAGGTGCAAACGAACAATCTAAGTGAGTGCAAATTTTGTGACAATTTGTCACATTAATTCCTTTAATTCTTTTTTATCTCTAGAAACTAAATTTACAGCTATTAAGTTGTACAGTGATTCTAACACATTGTACAACTCTAGGCATCGGGGATGAGCTTCATCTCTAGAAACAAAGCCATGAACCTCTCCATTAACCTCTAACCAACTAAAGCCTGGTACCTTTACACAACAATTATCCCGCATCTTCTTACGAATTTTAGCCACGTCTAACCATTTCCCATAATGCGCATACGTGTTTGACATAAGAGCATAATTCACATTCTTGTTTGGCTCCAACACGAAAAGTTTTTCACTTGCCCATTTTGCTAAGTCAATATTTTTGTAGACCGTACAATGTCCAATGAAAGCTCCTAGTGTGTCGGGTCCAGGTGGCATTGACATTGAAAGCAGAACGTTTAAAGCCTCATCTAGTAGACCAGCTCGACCAAGTAGGTCAACTAGGCAAGTATAATGCTCCATTTCTGGCATGATATTATAATCTTTGGTCATTGATTCAAAGTAATGTAGACCCTCACTTACCAATCCACCATGGCTGCATGTAGTAAGAACACCAAGGAACAAGATTTTATCGGGTTTTGGTACACTTTTCAGTATCATTTTGTCGAAAAGCTCGATGGCTAAATGATTTTAAAGCGGAAGCTATGTTCCCAGTTTAAATGCATACTCCAAAACTGTGATATCAATTTTCTAAATGCGTACTCCAAAACTGGGAACATAGCTTCCGCTTTAAAATCATTTAGCTCGATTGAAAATGAAAGTGATGATGCGTGTTATGTTGATGTAACTACTTTATATATGATTGTAGGAAACTATAAGTGTGTCACATGCAATGATACAAAGTAACGATCGTTTTATACAACAAATTAGTGTATAAGATGATTTGATAATTTGAAAATTTGATGTCTATAAATTGTGTCCCACATCGATAGCAAGAAAGGATAAGAAGACATATATAAGTTTAAGTATGATTGTCTAATGTATTCCAAAGAGCGAGGATGCTCTACAAATATTTATTTGTGGCACGCCTTCCTCTTGGATTTTTTACATATTACTGGGAGGGAGGTAGTAACGTTTGTTTTAAAATGATGTACAGTATTTTTTACATATTAACATTTGTTTTAAAATGATGTAAAATGATGTACAGTATTAGTTTTAGATACATGGATTGCATAATTTTTCTCGTATCAAACTTATTATTAATTTTGTCAAGTGTATAAAGATCCTTATTAGGTATGTCATGGCAATCACTACTTTTATTAAAATTAGTTAATTTACATTTTTATGCACAGATAAATAAAAATATGGATATACTGTAACTTATGTTAACACGAGTTGAGATCAATATATATGTCACATTTTTCATGGATCCCAAGAACCAATCTTAGGGTGTGTTTGTTTTGTTAAAAAAAAAATAAAAAAAAAAAAAAAAAAAAAAAATCTTACTAGCCCTCTTTCTCTTCTCAGTAAGAGGTGGGCGGACATTTTGCTTGTTTGTTTTTTACTTTTGAGTCAGAGCTAGTTAGACATATAACATTTTACTCAGTAATAGGTGGGGAGCTGTTAGAATTAACGGATAAAAATTAATGAATATGTCCGGACTCGAACTCGAGACTTCGGGATTGCACACTTTACGTATGAGTTTCAATTAATTAATAATTATTGTTTTAGTTACGAATAATTATTAAATTCACGAAAAGAATACTTAACGGTAACTAACGACCGTTAGACGAAAGTTAAAGGACTGAACTTGAAATAGAGTTCAAGAAAAGCATGAAATGGGCTTGGTAAACCCATGTTCGGCCGATCCATAGTCCTAGAGCTAGGGATTGTGTCTTTTGCTCCAAGGTACTTGAATAGCATAAATACATGGCCTCATGAATTCATTCTATTCATTCATTGGTTCATTAGCAAGCCAATTCTCTTCTTCCTCTCTTTCCCTTGAGCTATAGGCGATCCACAAGGATCAATTAAGGCTCAACTAGTAGTGCTTGCTCGTGAATTAAGAACCTAACTTTTCTTATTGAAACGCTAATAGTACGTGTGTTCAAGAACGAAATGTTGGCATACTTTTGCTAACGTTGTGATTGCCCTAATAAGGGTTTATAAGTTCGTGTTCAATTGATTTCTTGTTCTTGCTAGAAATCACAAAAGATGTACACATTGATTTTATATTCGGTTAATTTTAATTACATGTATTAGATATATTTCCGCTGCGTGATTGATGTGTTTATATGTTTATATATTTGTTATGATTTAAATATTCCAACAATTCTATGTAATCATTTTGAATAATCAAGAAGATATCACAGCACATCTCTTCATGATTGAAGTGTCGTGTCTCTCCGAGAACCAAATTGATAGCAGCTTTCTTCTCCAATCTCCAGTCTTGGATCCAATACTTAAACCACATTCCTAACTCTACACTTCCTGTGAATCACTCTTGTGAAATTGCAACATGGGTGTAAAATTCAGTTCTGCATTTGGTATAGAGCACATACCTAAATATAGATGAGTTGTGACATATAAGTTATCAGTTTCCAACCATTTTAATACTTCTTAGACCGATGAGGGATCAATCCTTCTTAAATTCGACCTTTATACACTGACCTCGGCTCTATAATGAAAAGCCAAACATGAGCACGAAATCAGTTTAACTGTTAAAACCGGTTGCATCACCAAAGTTCCATTTTGATCATCTTTGGTTTTTAAACATTTTTGGCCAAACAATGTAACAAAATTACATGATGCTAGTGACTTTGAAAAGATTTCACGGAAAAATAGTTACCCAAGATACAAACTGCACAAACAAAGTAGATGGCAAATTACTTGACTCATATTTGTCAAATATTGATAAAATGATCGAGAACTTTTGGCTAAAATACTTCCAAGAGTGGGTGAAAGTTTGGTCACATGTCACCTTTCCACATCATCATGGGCCTAGACATGACAAGGGTGAATAATTCATCCCGGGAGCGAGTCAAAATGCAGAGAAAAGTCATAATGTAGATTGAAAAATGCAGTTCAAGATCTATCTTAGCATCACAACTCACGTCCCTGTTAAAGAAACTTGAGTAAGTAGTGTAACATGAAAAGCGGTATATTAGGCGCAAAAGAACACTCACCTTGAAATTAGTTAGAGGCATATTCACATGATCTGGAAGCATACCCAGAAATAAGTTTTATAGCACGCACGAATAATCTATACCAGTTCAATGCAACCCCTGAATATTCTCTTTTGTTATGGTTATGCATACCCTTAAGTGAGTGCAAATTTTGTGACAATTTGTCACATTAATTCCTTTAATTATTTTTTATCTGTCGAAACTAAATTTACAGCTATTAAGTTGTACAGTGATTCCAACACATTGTACAACTCTAAGCATCGGGGATGAGCTTCATCTCTAGATACAAAACCATGAACCTCTCCATTAACCTCTAACCAACTAAAGCCTGGTACCTTTACACAACAATTATCCCGCATCTTCTTACGAATTTTAGCCACATCTAACCATTTCCCAGAATGCGCATACGTGTTTGACATAAGAGCATAATTCACATTCTTGTTTGGCTCCAACACGAAAAGTTTTTCACTTGCCCATTTTGCTAAGTCAATATTTTTGTAGACCGTACAATGTCCAATGAAAGCTCCTAGTGTGTCAGGTCCAGGTGGCATTGACATTGAAAGCAGAACGTTTAAAGCCTCATCTAGTAGACCAGCTCGACCAAGTAGGTCAACTAGGCAAGTATAATGCTCCATTTCTGGCATGATATTATAATCTTTGGTCATTGATTCAAAGTAATGTAGACCCTCACTTACCAATCCACCATGGCTGCATGCAGTAAGAACACCAAGAAACAATATTTTATCGGGTTTTGGTACACTTTCCAGTATCATTTTGTCGAAAAGATCGATGGCGTTTCTTGAAAGACCATGAAATGCATATGCTTGAATCATAGAAGTGTATGACACAATATCAGGTCTTTCAATCGAGCTAAATGATTTTAAAGCGGAAGCTATGTTCCCAGTTTTGGAGTATGCATTTACAAGAGCATTAGAAACCGATTTAAATGACACATTCCCAGTTTTAAACACGAAAGAATGAAGTTGAGTTATTTCACTGTTTAAAGAAAGATCCCCACACGAGCTAACGACACTAGCTAAAGTCAGTTCATCAGGACGAATATCTTTCTGTAACATTTTTATCAGTAACTTCATAGCTTCCTTACTGTCGTTACATTGTCCATAACCAATAATCATACTGTTCCAAGATATCACATTTCTTGTAGACATGTTATTAAACACCTTACGAGCATCAATAACACTTTCATTCTTCACATACATATCAATAAGCGCACTAGCCACCACCACATCCCTATCAAACCCAAACCTTACTACAAGACAATGCATCCCCTTTCCCAATCCACAATAACCCAAACTAGCACAACAATTCACCAAACTCGTATACGTAAACTCATCACCCTCAACACCATCCAACCGCATCATCCAAAAAACTCTCAAACCTTCATCTCTCAACCCATTCAACGCATAACACGCCACCATCACATTCCACAAAACCAAATCTTTCACCACCACACCATCAAAAACACGCCTCGCATCACAAAACAACCCGAACTTCCCATACATATCAACCAAACAACTACTCACATAACAATCTTCACAAAACCCAAATTTCGCAATCCAACAATGCACCATCCTACCCATCCCAACTTCCCCAACTCGTATAGCCAAACTAACTAAATTCAAAAAAGTAACACTATCCGGCTTAACCCCATTTGCCAACATTCTTCTAAAATAACAAAAACCAATATCGAAACCACAAACCATAACATTCCAAGTGACAATATTTCTCACAAGCATTTCATCAAACAGTTTATGTGCATTACTAAATTTACCACATTTTATATAAAAATTTAAGAGACTATTCTGTAATGATAATATGTTATTGTAACCTAGCTTAATAATGGGTGAATGTATCTGTTTTCCTTGAATATAAAGACCCTTTTTAGCTGAGATTTTTAAAGTATTAGAACAGTAAAAAAAGTTAGATTTGTGGTAACTAATAACTTGGGTTGTTATTAACTGTTTTTTGAAAAAGTTGGTTGGGTTTTGTTTTAAGCAGCATTTAAGCATTGTCATCAAAACTATATTTCAAAGGACAGGGTTGGATTGTTGTATTGTGAGTAACTTTTGTTTGGAAATTTGATTTACACTCAGTTTTTTTAGTAAAGAAAGTAAGTTAATAGGAGGTAAGCTAAATTATAGGAGGAAACATTTTATTTTAAAATTATAATACTTGTTTTTTAATCATTTTCTTTTTCTTATCAAGTAATACTTGAAAATATAATTTTTTATTATTTTCTTTTTTTATTTTTATTATTATTTATTTTTTTTCATTTCTTCTTTAAGTTATACTCGAAAATACAGTGTTAATAACGCTTTCTAGCCGGTAATCCTACATCTCGATCTTAGTACCATGGGCTAATGAGATAACACAATTTTTTTTTTTCTTTTTTTAAGAAAGACAGGTATTTCACACAAACTTTATATCAACTAACTACAAGTTTTAAAATTCTGATCTCACAACATTTTAGTTAATAAGTCACTCATATGCGTATACAACTAGTGTATGAGTATGTTTGATGGAAATTTAATTAGCTGTATAAGTAGCAGCAGACTATTAGTAAGCAACTATAAGTAGTTTGCTTTATAAAAACGTTTGGCAAAACAGTTGTGATTAAATTACAACGAGCAAAAAAAGTAAAAACAACTTTTTGAATTTTAGTGCTTGTTATATTTGCGTTAGAAAAAGAAACACCAAAATAAAATTTTAGTGTTTATTTTCAATCGCTTGTTGTCAAATAAATTTTTTATTCTAAATTTTTAAGCATTGATTACTTCAAAGTACTTCGCGCTAAACGTACCAATATGTTTTTAGCTGATTTAACTAAAGCCTTGGTAAAAGAAAAGATGCATAAATGGTTAAATGGTTTTTAGTGTATATCTATCACAGGAATACATATGTTTGTTTAATTCTGTAGTTATTAGAGCATCAACCATCAGGTATGGTCTCACACTCTTACCATTGGCCTTTGGTGCGCGTCATTGGCTAGCCACAACACCGGCCCTCATGTCAAATGGTGATAGTGATAGAATTCGTCATTGTGGTGGCGTATGTGATAACGGACGTTTAACAATGAATAATGAAAAACAGTAGGGTCCAAATGAAAAATGAAAAAAAAGGCCCCAAATGGCATGTGATTGCACGTTATGAGATGGGCGTTTTTTATGGTGTTAGTGAAAGAGTTGTGATAACATAAAAGCTGACGTGACATAAAAAATGCGTCATGAAATATCTTTAATGACACTTGATGCTATTAGATGCAACATTATTCAAATATCTATGTTTTGTGTGATGCGAATCATTATTGTATTGTACAAAATGGGTGAAAGTTCGAAATATTTGTAGAACTAACAATCTCTTTAGATATTTTTTTCCATTAAAAGAGATGCGAATGATCACTTTCATGATACAAAAAACAATTATTGAGTTAGGCTGCTTTTCATCTTAAGGTCAAAATATGATATGATGGTGAGGTATGTAAGTGGTGGACATTCTTTTATTGGAGCCCATGACGATATCTTGAGAGCATCTTACTACTATCTTAGGTATCTCGTCTTTTTGTTATTTCCACCTTTTCCAAAAATTTTTCTCTTCCTTTAAAAAGTTCTAGATAAATTAAGCAACTTATGTTACATGATCATCTTAGTTTTTGTTTCAAAGGATAATGCAAGTACAATTTCGAAAGTTACCTAAAAGCTTAAAAGATCACTTTCAAAGGTTCTTACGATAACCTAAAAAACTCAAATAAACGGTTTGTAAGGATGCTGTTTAGCATGCATTCATTTCAAGATAAAGAAGTCGCACAAAAGTCAAATAGGATAAGAATCAAGATAAAGAAGTCAGAATATGTCAACAAAAAGGAGACCTCATCTTCTTTCCCTTTTAAGCTTCTAAAATAGTAAAATAAATTTAATTATTGATACAAATAATCTGTATAAAACTTGATTTTTAACATATATTTAAATAGAAATTAAAGTTTAAAATGAGTATTAAAACAGTCGTTCTATTCTCGGTTTTAACTTGAAATGGGGTATGACTTATCTACATTTCAACTTTGACTTTCTCCACCTTCCGCTCAGGCAAGAGTGAGTATCATTCTAATAACCATTGGTTTGAAACTCTGGTCGACCCAGCCGGGTTAACTGGTTCCGGTAAAAAAAACGGGTTAAAAAAACCCGGGTTTCTAAAACCGGGTTAACCGGTTAAACCCGTCGGGTTTTGAGTGACCCGGGTCAACCTGGTTCTCGAAACCCGGCCGGGTTTCGTTTTTTCAAAATTTTTAAATAAAAACCCGGGTTGACCCGGTGGTTGAACCGGTTGACCCAGCGGTCGAACCGGTTGACCCGGTCAAAAAAATAGTAAATTGAAAACCGGGTTGACTCGGTGGTCGAATCTGTTGACCCAGTGCCCGATGACTCGACCGGGTCGATTTGAAACCCGGTTTTCAAAACATTGCTAATAACGCTTAATCATTATTAGATATGAAAACACTCTCAAAAAAAGTATTCTTCAGAATATAATTTTAAAAGGAGCTACGCTCACAAAAGTTTTACAAAAAAACTTTTACTCGCTTACATGACAATCAAACATAAAAAGTGAAAAATAAAAAAGAGAAAGTAGAATACAATATGATTAGTGCATTACATTTGCCACATGTGTGTGTAATTTTTTTATTTATATATTTTATTTATTTTTTTATTTATTTTTTTGATAAATTTTGTGTGTACGTAGCATACTCTAATTTTAATATTTGTGAAAGTAGTGATACCCATATTTCTTTAGTTCTAAATTATGGATCGTTTTTTGTGTATATTAAAATATATATAGTCGACATGCTTAAGTCAAAGGTGTCAACAAAGACCTCACCATGCACCACTCTTTTTGTCTTAAAAACTTCAGAATTGTTGTTCACCGCATGTGCAATGTGCCAACTTATTTAATCTCAAAAGTTGAAATTCATGTTTTTATAATAGTTAAATGACATTTACTTTGTAAATTTGTGCACAGATTCATCTTTTTGTCGGACACGTAATAAAAAATTGAATGGTAGTAAACTAGTAATAAACTTTTTGTTAACAAATGATGACATTCTTCATGTTAAATACATAATGTTTTTTAGAGTCAAATTATTGTAAGTTGTTAATTAGAGTCAAACTAGCGTAAGCTCATTAACAGTTGTTAATTTGGAGCTTTAGTTTTTTGAAGTTCAACGTTACATTATTTAATCTAATCTAGAAATTAGGTGTCGAGTGGACTTCGGTGCTCGAAGATCCCCTTTGTCTGCCACCGTACAACTGTATATCCAAAGACTAGAATCACGTTTCTTTATTGCGAAATTCATATTACTTTTTGCTACATTCGTAGTTTCGTACATCTCCAAGAATGAGTGCACTTTTGTAATTTACGACAAAGGGCCATTTAAATTTTACGACAAAGGGTCATCTTTCAACATTTTCAGTTTGGCCATTTCAGACGTATCACACTTTGTTGTTACTGTACTTTGAAATTAACACTCTTGCGCTAATTTCCTTTTCGGTCATTGGTTATTGAGCTTAAGACCTCGTACAATCTGGAATCACAAAAGCTTTTTAGCAATTGATTGTTTGATACTGTAGTGGTTACATAAGGTGTTTTATAACCCGGGTTGATCCAGGCAGTTGAACTGTGTACCGGTTGGGTGTTTGGAAGCCAATTTTAAACGAAAAACTCGGTAAATTGCCGGTTGAACTATGACCTAGTATGTCAATTAAAAAACCGATTTTTAAAACGTGTTAGTTAAGACAATTGTTTGTCAATGATTTCTTGTATTGCCCTCTAAATGAGTTTTTTATTTTCATTTTGAAGAATATGACTCGTTGATTATCAAATTGCAATGATAACCATCCAAATAGTAAACGGTAACAACCTTTATAACTTTTATAAGAAAATCAAGTAAACAAAAAAAGATACTAAAAATAAGAGTTTCTATTCTTAATATCTCGACTTGTTCTTTAAACCAATTCTACAAATTGTCTCAAATCTTTGATTAAGGTGGCCAAGAAAGTTAATAATTAAAGAGGATTGTTAGTTGGTAGTTTGTTTAATGGAGGGGAAAATTATCCATCATAACCCTGCATTCTACAATGTGCAAAAATGTCATGATCTTGTGAAAAGTTCAGACCGATAAGTGAAACGTGAGCATCGTTATCACGAAGCTAATATAGCGGCGTATTGGTTGGCAAATCATGGTTGTGAGCAAGAAGAACGGTTATGCATGTTTGATTCTCCTCCTTTTGATCTTGGTTCAATTGTCCTTGAAGATGTAATAGGTGTTGCATGATCACGTCGTGTTATTGCTTTTTAGCTTTTGAGGTTAGCTCTGCTACTGCAAAAAAATAATAATAATAATAATAATAATAATAATAATAAATAAATAAATAAATAAATAATAAAATAAAAAAAAAGTAAAACAAATTTTTGATTATTTTCTCACTCACCATTTAAACAACCTTTTCATATAAAAAAGCCAAAGCTTAATCCATATCTTTACAAAAATTTCCAGGTTTTTAGCACAAAAACTTAACATATTCCATTAAGAAAACTTAAAAAATTACAAAAGCAATAGATCTTTTTAAAACAAGTGTCCAATCTGAAAAACAAAAACCAAAAAACTCATCAAAAATTACCATCACACCCCCACCTTCCCCTTTTCTCCCCCTTTCTCTCACACACACCAAAACACTCCCACAAAAACACACACACACACCAACATTATATCCATCCCCAAATCCAACACCAAAACACCTTCATCAAACCTCTTCAATCAAACCATGCAATACACAACAACACTTCAAACATCATCATGTCTCCAATCATAACAACAACCATCTTTCTAATTTTAGCAACCTCATTCCACCCCTCAACCCCTTGCCTAGACCCAACCACCTCAAAACTCATCCTCACAAACACCTCATCCCTCTCATCCCCAAACAACACCTTCAAACTCTCCTTCTTCACTACCAAACACTCCAAATCCTACTTAGCCATCTCCTACTCCTCCATCCAAACACCCACCTACATCTGGGTCGCCAATCGCCAATCCCCCTTATCCCAAACACCCGACCAATCCTATCTCCACATCACCAACAACTCATTAACGTTAACCCAGTTTGTTAACTCCAAATGCGACGTCGTTTGGAGTTCTTCATCTTTTAACCCGGATATAAACCCGAGTAGTGATGTAAGCCTTCTAGAAGAGGGTAATTTGGTAATTTCTGTTAATGGTAGAATTGTTTGGCAGAGTTTTGACTACCCAACTGATACTTTTTTACCAGGGATGAATTTGACGGTTGGTCAAACGTTGACTTGTTGGAAAAGTCAAAATGATCCTTCCATGGGGAAGTATTCGCTGAGGTTGCGTCCACCTGGTTACGGTGAGGTCGAATTACTTTTTACTGAAGAGAAAAGTTACTGGAGTACAGGGAACTGGACTGGTAATATTTTTGCTAATGTCCCTGAGATGACTCTGCCTTATATTTATAAATTTTATTTTACAAATCCTTTTACTAAAACGGCGTCGTTTGGGTGTACTGAAAACATGGTTGGTCAAACTAAGCCGTTGACCAGGTTCACCGTTGACTTTTCTGGTCAAGTCAAACAGTTCACTTGGTCAACGCAGACTGAGAGCTGGAACATGTTTTGGTCACAGCCTGAGAGTAAATGTAGGGTTTATGGGGTGTGTGGGGATTTAGGGTTCTGTAAAAGCGGCGTGAATGTGGGGTATTGTGAGTGTTTGGAGGGGTTTGAGGTGGTTGATGGTGACGGGTGGGCTGCCGGGGATTATTCGGGTGGGTGTAGGAGGGATGGGTGTGGTAAAGGTGATGAGTTTGAGGTTGTTGGGGACGTTTCGTTTGATTATGAGAAGATGGGGACGTTTTCGGGGGTTGGTAGGAGTGAGTGTGAGAGGAAGTGTTTGGGTGATTGTGCGTGTGTTGGGTTGTCGTATAATGTGAAGACGAGTTCGTGTAAGAATTATTTTGGGAAGATTTTGAATATGGGGAATTCGAGTTCGGATATAGGGATCAGTCAGGAGTTTTTGAGTGTTAGGGTGTCACGAGGGGTTAATGGGAAGAAAATCGGTGGGAAAGTGGTTGTTTTGATTACTGTGGTTAGTTGTTTAGTGGTGGTTTTGTTGCTTGCCGTTGTTGGTTTAGTGTTTTATAGGAAGAAGATGGTTAGGAGGAAGAAGTTGGAGGAGGAATCGGTGTTTCCTGTTACGAATTTGAAGGTTTTTACATATAAAGAGCTTGAGACGGCTACTAATGGCTTTTCGGATCAGCTTGGTCATGGTGGGTTTGGGGCGGTGTTTAGTGGGAATGTGGATTCGACCCTTGTGGCAGTGAAGAGGTTGGATCGACCTGGTGGTGGTGAGAAGGAGTTTCGAGCAGAGGTATGTACGATTGGTAACATTCAGCATGTCAATCTAGTTAGATTAAGGGGTTTTTGTTCTGAAGAGTCGCACAGACTACTTGTTTACGATTATATGCCTAATGGTCCTTTGAGTTCTTACTTGAAAACGGGTGGTCCGAATCTAGATTGGGATGCTAGATTTAGAATTGCAATTGGAACGGCTAGAGGGATTGCTTATTTACATGAAGAATGTAGAAATTGTATCTTACATTGTGATATCAAGCCGGAAAATATATTGCTTGATGAAGATTATTCTGCTAAGGTGTCGGATTTTGGTTTAGCAAAGTTGATTGGGCGAGATTTTAGTAGGGTTTTGGCTACAATGAGAGGAACTTGGGGCTATGTTGCACCCGAGTGGATATCTGGTGTGGCTATAACCACGAAAGCAGATGTGTATAGTTATGGGATGACTTTGTTGGAACTATTAGGGGGTCGTCGGAATGTGGAGGGCCCGCCAGATGGTGGTAATGGCGGTGAGAGTAACGAAAAGTGGTTTTTTCCACCGTGGGCAGCAAGGAGGATAGCGGAAGGTGATGTGGCAGCCGTTGTAGACGAGAGACTTGGTGGCGAGTATAACATGGAGGAGGTGGTGAGAGTGGGTTTGGTAGCAGTGTGGTGTATACAAGATGAAGAGGTGTCAAGACCGACGATGGGGATGGTAGTAAAGATGTTAGAAGGAGTGGTAGAAGTGGAGGTTCCTCCGCCACCAAAGCTGCTTCAAGCGTTGGTTTCTGGTGAGTCTTTCCACGGTGTTGGTGGTAATAGTCGGAATGATACTTTTTCTCATGTATCTGTTGATTCAAAGGATTCTCAGTTTGCTATTTAAGGTCTCATTCTACTTGTTATCCAACAATTTGTTAATACCATTGTGTTATCTTTGTTTCGTTTATGGTATTGTTATACCCTACAAGCAAGTGTAAACGTCATAAAGCCTTGGAAATCATACTCAGCATTCTCAAAAAACCCACCCATCTATATACATGATAAACATGCATATATTTGACATCAAGACAAATTTTACAATAGCTTGTTAAGCTACTCTTTTGTGGCATAAAAGACCTTAATTAAAAATCATGCACTTATAAATATTTGACAGTGATCTGAAGTATTGTATGACGAATATTTGACAGTGATCAGTATTGTATACACTCACAAAAATGTTGACAGATAAGGTTTATCTAATTAGTTACTAATAAGAATGTTTTATAGGATTTTAGTTTTAGTGTTTTGTGAGTAAATTACATGTATCTTGGTTCTTGTGGTATAAAGGTCAAAAATCAAACTCAAAAGGGGACAGAAATTGTGATTTACTAAAAAAGGTATTATATTTCTGTCTGCTGATAACAGAAACCTATATAAGTAAATAATAATACGACCTTAAAAACAAGTAAAAAAAGAAGATACCTCCCCTTCTGTTAGGGTTCTGCAGAACAACTATCCATCATGAAGAATCCCATATACAAGGAGAAAAAGCGGAAGAGCGGATACAACTTTTACTCACTACATGTTAACATTCATTCATCTGTGTTTTTGTTTGTTAGATTAACTGTTGTTTGTTAAACAGTAATAACGAAGAAGGTAGTTCGACAGCAGCTAATGATAAGCTCTGCAAGAAGAGGCGCAGGAGGTACTTTTTATAACTTATAGCTTTCACTCATTCAGTTGATTGATTTCACATTGTTTTAATCTATATCTGTTTATTGGATTTTGGCGAACAGGTTTTTGCTAGATCTGATGGTAATCTCTGTCTCTCACACTCCCTGGATATTTTGAAATCAATATTATTTTCAAATTTGATTTTAAAAGGTTCAAGTTCAGATATTATGCGTGATATTGAGTATATTGACTAAGAGGACTTTATTCGGTTGAAACAAATCATCGTAGCATAACTTCAATCCCATATCATTTGTCATTACACAGTGACCGTAAGTTCACTTTTCAGATTATGTGAATTTTAGTTTTTGTTATCAGAGACTTAAATCAAATTACAAGGTCACATTATTTTAGGATTTGGGTCATAATATAGCAACGTACTTTCCCTAAGTTCCATCATCATAAGTGTACTTATTTTTGTTCCACTATATACAAACTTTCAAATTGTGTCCCGATATCAATACTTATTAACACCTAAAACTTACCAAAATGCCCTTGACACGTCAACAACAGGTATGATATCTGGATACAATTTGGTAATTTGTAGCATATAGTGGAACGAAAAAAGTACACGTATGATAATGAAACATGAAATATACCAAAACATGAAAGATTCTTCGTATTATCCTACAACTACACTTCTTTTCTGACTTTTCAAATTGAGTTTGGTACGTCCAAATGCCAGTTTTAATCATGACTTATACCCCCACTTTTCAACTATTTGCTGTTGGTTGGATTTTTTCCATACAAAACAAATCAGAATACATAGCGATTCAACTGTTATCTTGTCTATTTTCATCTTTTTATTTGCTTCTTTCTCATTTCTTCAGGTCAAGAACGACATATCCCCAAAGGGATTCAAGAATGTCAAGGGACGTGGTATAATATGCATTTTCATTCTCTGGTTCATTTTTCTTATTTCCTTAATGCTAAATATATAAATTTATTAGCAATCAAGCAAAGCACATTAACTTGTTTTTCCTATGTTGGTTTGTATTGATAGGGGCTTTATCTAAACTTTCAAATGATTGACGAAAGCTGCATAAGGAAGCAATTGCTATCAAGAATTTGGAGGCACATCTGTACATTAACAAGGATTCTAAACTCATTATGGATTCAGTTGAGAACGTGATTGATCACATTGTTGCTCGCTACCGCAAGAGGATGAAGGATCATCCTTTTTGCTGGAGAACGTATGTTCCCATGCCTTTTTATGTATGCATTTTAAAATTTTATAAAACAATTTTTTTGCCTTTTTAGTTGCCATTTTTTTTACACCATGCTTGTAAGCCAACGAGTTTGCATTTCTTTATGTCCAGTCAAAGCAAGTTCTTTCACTGTTCATTAAGTTCTAAAAGGGCCTAAAAAGACATAAACACAAGTCTGCACGTTAGCCTACTTTCTATCACCATATTTTCGTACAATATAAAATTATAAATATCTCAATTGTTTGTCTTTGTTTTTTTGTTTTTCTTTTCGATTTTACATTGTGATTTTTGTGAACAGTAATAAGATGAAGTATACAAACAACTGGCTCAGGTGGATTTTGAAGGAGAAGGTAAGAATAATTATCGTTAGCTATGCTTTTTTTTTTATTTTCAGTCTGTTGCTGTCTGAAGTGGTGAGCTAAACTTTCTTTTGATTCTCACTAGGGTTATTCATTTTCGTTATCCTTCCAGCATATTGGCCAACGAATATTGTTCTTTTCTTCTTCTTGAACTGCGTTGGAATATAGAAAAACACATTCAGATTTGCAAAAATTATGTTTCGCCAAACATTGTATAAATGAATTGTCCCTGGATATGGTTCAAGAGAAATAAAAATAACTTTGACACTTTGTAACATATATTAATTATTGAACGTAAATGCAAAGTTATCAGAGTTGGAATTTTGAAGATGTTTACCAGATTAGAAATCAAAATGACTTCACTGCACCATTTTATGACTTGTATGTTTCAAGTAGAGTTGTGACTGCCTTCCTGCCTCCTAATGACAATAATATCCTCCTCCATCTTTAAACTATTATATGCTGATTTGGTTTATGTTTGTTTGGTCATATTCAGTCGGGCAAATACGTATGCAAGTTTCCCAAGGAAGGTCTCATTTCTCCTGAATTTCATAGGATCCATGTGAAAAAAAGCGAGACCGTGAAGGAGGTCCCAAATCGTGCGATGCCCATCCCCTTGGTAGATCCAAATGTGGTGTTAGGAAGTGGTATTCATTTACTCTTTTTTGGCCATTTTCTTAATTTATTGATGTTACTTGTTTGCTAAAAGCACAAGGCAGTAACTTGTCTTTGTTATTGGTTTGGCATGCTCATGTATGTGTGTCTATGAGTTTTCTTTTGTTTGTTCACATATGAGTTGGAACTTTAATTGGTAAGTTTCTCTTTCAGCGGGTATGCTACTTGCAAACGATCCAAACACGAATCTCCCCTAAAGATAATGAGGAGAAAATCTGGATGGAGTTTATAAAGTTTGATAAAGAGACTGTATGTATCATTTAGTTGACGAATCTCCCCTGTTGACTGTTATAAGTCAACTTGCTAAAATGTTGGTTATGTTACAATATTTGTTTGTTTGTCTTATAGCTTATATTCTGTGTGTACCAATTAGTTTCTCAGATAACCTTTGATATCTTATATTTTGGGGTAAGAGGTGGTTTGGAAATGTAATTATGGAGTTATGGTCAGGTGCGTTTAGGGTGAAATAGTTTGACTAAGATGTCACATAGTAGTATCCGATATATGTTAGTATCCCGAGAATAAGAAGAAGAAGAAGAAGAGGCGCGGGAGCAGGTACTTTTTATAACTTATAGCTTTCACTCATTCAATTGATTGATTTCACCTTGTTTTAATTTGTATTTTTATTTATTTATTTATTTATTATTATTTTTTTTTGAACAGGTCTTTGTTAGATGTGATGGTAATATCTCTCTCTCTCACTCCGTGGATAATTTGAAATCAATATTATTTTCAAATTTCATTTTAGAACGTTATGTTTAGCGTGAGATATTGACTAAGAGGCTTTGGGGGTGTTTGTTTAAGCTTATATGTGGGCTTATGAGCTTATTTGGTTTCAGCTTATATTTCACAAGCCTTAATTTTCCGGCTTTTTTTAAAAATTTTCGGTTTATATAAGTTTATCATATTATATATACTAAACTTATATAAGCCCACAAGTCTCTAAATAAGCCGGAAAATTTATAAGCTTAAACAAACACCCCCTTTATTCAGTTGAAACAAATCATTGTAGCTTAACTTTCCCATATCATTAGACATAGTGACCATAAGTTCACTTTTCAGATTATTTCAACTTTAGTTTTTTATTACCAGAGATTTGCATCAGATTACAAGGTCACATTATTTTAGGATTTCGGTCATAAAATTAGCAACCTACTTTCCCTAAGTTCCATTATCAAAAGCGTACTTATTTTTGTTCCACTATATACAAACTTTCAAATTGTGTCCTGATATCATACTTATCAACACCTAAAACTTACCAAAATGCCCTTGACACATCAACAACAGGTATGATATCTGGATACGATTTGGAAGTTTGTAGCATATAGTGGAACAAAAATAAGTACACGTATGATAATGAAACATGAAATATACCAAAACATGAAAGATTCTTCGTATTATCCTACGACTACACTTCTTTTCTGACTTTTCAAATTGAGTTTGTTACGTTCAAATGCCAATTTTAATCATGTCCTATACCCTCATTATTCAACTATGTGCTATTGGTTGGTTTTTTCCCATACAAAACAAATCAGAATACATAGCGATTCAAGTGTTACCTTCTCTGTTTCCATCTTTTGATTTGCTTCTTGCTCATTTCTTCAGGTCAAGAACGACACATCCCCAAAGGGGATCAAGGTTGTCAAGGGACGTGGTATTATATGCATTTTCATTCTTTGGTTCATCTTTCTTATTTTCTTAATGGCTTAATGCTAAACATATAAATTTATTAGCCATCAAGCAAGTTCATTAACTTGTTTATTCTATGTTGGTTTGTATTGATAGGGGCTTTATCTAAACTTTCAAATGATTTACGAAAGCTGCATAAAGAAGCAATTGCTATCAAGAATTTGGAGGCACACCTATACGTTAACAAGGATTCTAAACTCATAATGGATTCAGTTGAGAACGTGATTCATATTGTTGCTCGCTACCGCAAGAGGATGAAGGATCATCCTTTTAACTGGAGAAAGTATGTTCCCATGCCTTTTCATATATGCATTTTAAAATTTTATAAAACAATTTTTTGAGTTTTACGTTTCTGTATCTGTCAAAGCAAGCTTGTTTCACTGTTCATTAAATTCTAAAAGGGCCTAAAACGACATAAACACAAGTCTGCACATTAGCGTACTTTCTATCACTATATTTTCGCACAATATAAATATCTCAGTGGTTTATCTTTGTTTTTTTTATTGATTTTACATTGTGATTTTGGTGAACAGGAATAAGATGGAGTATACAAACTACTGGCTCAGGTGGATTTCAAAGGAGAAGGTAAGAATAGTTATCGTTAGCTATGCTTATTATTAATTTCATTGTTTTAGTCATCAGTCTGTTGCTGTCTAAAGTGGTTTAGCTGAACTTTCTTTCGATTCTCTCTAGGGTTATTCATTTTCTTTATCCTTCCAGCATATTGGCCAACAAATATTGTTCTTTTCTTATTCGGATTTGCAAAAATCATGTTTCGCCAAACATTGTATAAATGAATTGTCCCTGAATATGGTTTAAAATAATAATAATACAGTAATAATTAAAAATAAAAATTATTGAACATAAATTCAAAGTGACCGAAGTTGAAATTTTGAAGATGTTACCAGATTACCTGAATTGTTGCAAGTTGCAACTTTGATAATGTTTACCAGATTATGTTAATTTAACTTTTATAATGCTTACCAGGTTAGAAATCAAAATGATTTCACTGCACCATTTCATGACTAGTATTTTTCAACTAGAGTTATGACTGCCTACCTCTTAATGACAATAATATCCTCCATCTTAAAAATATCATATGCTGATTTGGTTTTTGTTGTTTGGTCTTATATTCAGTCGGGTAAGTACATATGCAAGTTTCCCAAGGAAGGTCTTATTTCTCCTGATATTCATAGGATCCCTCAAGTGAAAGGAAACGAGACTGTGAAGGAGGTCCCAAATCAAGCGACCCCCATCCCCTTGGTAGATCCAAATGTGGTGTTGGGAAATGGTATTCATTTATTTTTTTGTTTGCCCATTTCCTTATTCATTGATATTACTTCTTTGCTAAAGAAAACAAGGCAGAATCTGTCTTTGTTATTGGTTTGGCATGCTCATGTGTGTGTCTATGGGTGTTCTTTGTTTGTTCACAAATGTGTTAAAACTTTAATTGGTAAGTTTCTCTTTCAGCAGGTATGCTACTCGCAAATGATCCAAACACGAATCTCCCTAAAGAAAATGAGGAGAAAATCTGGATGGAATTTATAAAGTTTGATAAAGAGACTGTATGTTTCATTTCTCTTTTTGTTTTGATGTGTATTATCATTTACATATTTCATGACACATTTTCATGCGTTTTAACTGGCAGCCCGACGTTGACCTTCTAAATTCCATATCTGTTGAGGAAGAGAGAAAGACAATTGAAGTTGATCATCCGATTGTTAGCGTTATTGGTAACTTTGCTATTAATGCCTTCAACAATGCCTGTGAGATGGTATGGTTCTATTCCACATGCTTTCAGCTTTTGAGACTCTCTATGTTTTTCTCATTGTGGTGTAACATATAAACAAATTTATGTTTGTTAGCATGTTAAGAAGGGCGAACACAACAACCTCCATGATTTCGAGTTTGTAGTATGCAGTTACTTGAAATTTGGCAAGGGTTACGACTTCTACATGACCATAGAGGCCATCGAAGAAGGAAATCTTGGCACCTACCTGGCTGAAGTAATTTGCAATAGTTCTGACGGAGCAAGAACACTGTGCAAGTTTGTTCTTACCAATCAAGAACCATTAGGTATGTTTCTTGATTTGGTTATGACTGATTGAACCCTTCTTTGTGTTTCCTGTTGCATCTGCTACTAAAAACATTAGGCAACCTGCTATATAATACGTGTAACAGTTTCAGTTATTCCACTCGTAATCTCATATACAATTCTGGCATTTTCAACCTAAAAATGGTTTGTCTTCGGTTAAAGAGTTATTCTAATTGTAACCCATTATATTCCCTATTGCATCTTGTAATGTTGAAACAATTGGCAATATCGGCCCATTTTGTTAAAGTAGACTGTCTTTGGTAAAAAGTTAAAGTTTATACAAGGGGATAAAAACTTAGCTGAAAAATGAAATGGGTCAAAGGGATTGCATCATGCGTACACCTACCTAGATATGTTTATTCTGAAAAACATATTGTTATCATTGCTATAGGTTCGTTTTTTTCCAAATCAATCTAAATACAATACACATGTATTCGTTCCCACAACTTATAGTATTTCGGTCTCTTATGGTCATATATATATGCTGCCTGCATCATATGAACTCTTTCATTTTTCGTTTATGGTTTATTTTCTGTGTATGATGTCTTGGTTCTTTACCCTTTATCCAGGTACAAAAGCACTTGCAGTACATTACTTGTCTTGCCTGAGAACCATATATAAAACTGTGGATGGTTAGTCCGTCTTTCATGTTCTCATTTGTTTGTAATTAAAGTTAACATACGAGTTAGTACATTCATCACATTAATTAGGATTAGGTTTTAGTTACTTTCTTTAGTAACATTTGTGTTTGTTTGCAGATCTCTATAACCAGAAAGTTATCAGGTTAAAAACAATCCAAAGGCTTGTCACAGGTTTTCATTCTTCCTTTAACGTGTTTTTTGTTGTGAAATTGGAATGCTACTCGCTTAACATATCATTTATAAAGCTTGGGTATCTCACTTTCTCTTTATCTTTTTTGTTTTGGTTGTGAAATTGGTGCCAACTGGCATGATATGTTTTTAACTTTTAGTAACTGAATGTACCCATAGTAGAAAGAATGGGTATCTCATGTTCTTTTTATCTTTTTTTTTTTTTTTTTTTTTTTTTTTTTTTTTTTTTTTTTGATGCACAGGTCCGGGACGAGATTTGGAGTTAGACATAGCTTCATCTGATATTTCTCGCATTTCAAGGCTTCGTGATGAAACTATGAAAGGTTAGTATTCAACACACCCTATCAAAGTATTAACATCTGACTCTTAATTAAAAAAAAAAAAAAAAAAAAAAAAAAAAAAAAAATCTAGTTTAATGACCTCAAAGGCGGAAAGATGCTTTTCAATTACAATTGTTTGTATTATTTTGTTTACATAATAGGTCTTCACCAAAGGCTTTGTCAGGACATTGAGTCGCTCTTCCCACCAGATTGCAATCGAACCACCAGACAAGGTTAACCACCTTAGCTTATCCTGATCTGTTTACTTTATCCTTTCGTTATTATTTTTTATTATGATTTTAGATAGATGTTAAGTAGAGGTGACAATCTTGATCTGTTTACCTGTGAAGAGGTCGATTTGGACTGTATTTCATCTCGATTAACAATTTATCTTACCATCGACTGTTAATAGTTGCCCAAAGTGTTACATTTTAGAACATGGCAGAAAAAGTGTTTGTGGGGGTCAACTCAACTAGACCCGACCCAAACGAAATAAAGGCCTAAATGTCATTTTTGCCACCTATGATATTAGTTTGATTCACTTTGTTTCTTCTCAGTTATCCTTCTTGATTATGTATGCATAATCTGAATAAATACTACTGTATATCTTTTGGTAATGTAGATGGTTGGTCTGATCCTGACAAAGGTCACAATAGCGGGATGGTGCGTAGGGCCGAGGGTGCTACTTGCTCTGGTTACGACTTCTACAGCCCATTATTGACTGGCTCAGGTAACTAGTTTGTTAATTGTGCCATTGTCACCCTCATTGTAGGGTGCGGTTAGGACTGATAACTTGTAATTCACATGAAGGCGAATAATTCATGTTTAGGCATATGTAATTCACATGAAGGTGAATAACCCTCCTGTTTTTCTTTACATTATGATGCTATTTTAATTAAGTCATAGTGTGCTTGTCTGAGTATGTGCTTACTTACAGTTAGTGTCGGTCACAGCATTGATGTTTGTTTGCAAATTATTTAGCTATTCGTTAGATGAACCAATGGTTTTTACATATAATTTTGTGTGCGATGTATTTTGTGTAAAGAATGCCACTAAAGAATGTCAAGTGTTGCGATGCCAAGTGTTGGCCGTTACTAAAGAATGTCACTGACCGCGTAACAAGTTTCTGACTTAGTAAAGCACCATGCTAAAAAGAAGTGTTTTTTCTGTTGTTATTGTTGTAGTGGGATACCGATTTATGGATAAATTAGCTACTTCTAGTGAGAATTTCTCTAACCAACATAAAATTTTAATGAAATTGTACATCTAACTTGGCAATCTGCAGCAACAACGTATCTATTGCATTGCATTTTTGTTTTTTGGTGTACATCTGTTCACCAACTATAGTAAAATCCTCAACAAATGTAACTTAATTATATTATAAACGGATTAAGTCATGGAATAGCAACAAAATTTTTTCATTGTCTCGTTTTGATACGTGAATTAATTAAAAGATGTCAATAGCAATAGACTTTCATAAGTGTTTCAATATGCACATTTTGATGACATGTCATATCTTAAAGTCTGCCATGTGTCACCATTTATTATGTGACACGTCATCAAAATGTGCCGATTGAAACACTTATGAAAGTTCATTACTATTGCACATCTTTTAATTAGTTCACATACTAAAACGAAATAATGAAGAAAGTTCGTTGCTTTTCTATGACTTAATACCTTATTCTAAATTTACCACAAAAATTGTTAAAAGATAAAATGGACAAAGAGAAATAGGAGAAAGCCACCAACATGCTGTTTAGGGGTGTTCATCAGTTCGGTTATCGGTTTATTCGGTTCGGTTTGTTAGGTTAATTTTTTTTTCTGGGTCAAACCGAACCGAACCGAATTCAAATTTGATTCAACCGAACCGAATAACCTGAATTTCGTAATTTTAATTATTTTTTCATTTAATTATATATATTTTTAGAACAAATTATTTTTCAAGCTTAAATAATGTTATATTTATACTAAAAAAGACTTTTAATGATTATTTTTATATGTAAATACATAAAAAAAATATATATATTTATATATTTTCGGTTAGGGATGAGCATTTCGACCCTAATCCCGGAACCGAACCGGAACCGTACCGAAACGGTACCGTTCCCGATATATGGTACGGTACCGGGACTAAGAAATAAGGTGAAAAAAATTCGGGACCACTAATTCGGTACGGGACCGGTACCAAATCGGGAAATTCCCGAATAAAAACGGGAAAAACCCGATTTCCCGGTACCGGTACCGAAACCGGTACCGGTATCCGAATCCCGTTCGGACGGTACCAGTACCACTATTTATGCTCGGGAAAAAATCGGTACCACTTATTCGGTACGGGACCGGTACCGTGCTCATCCCTATTTTCGGTTTTCGGTTTTCATTGCCAAACCCATATCCAAAATGATAACCGAATATTTAGTTCGGTTCGGTTCAGTTTTGACCAATTCGGTTCGGTTATAAATTCGGTTCGGTTTCGATTTTCGGTTATCGTGGATATTACCCGATCCATGAACACCTCTAATGCTGTTTCATTCAAAAAATCTCGCGCCACAACTGAATATAAGCTTCAGTTTGGGCTTTTGGCTAACTATGTACATATAATCTACCCAGACTTCTTTTGCGGCCTTATGAATTTGATATGAGCAGTTTGCACAAGACTATTATGGGCCCTAGTTTGTTTAGACGATTAAAACTTGAAACACGTTAGGATATTTGCTCTAAAAATATTGATCATTTGCAATTAATATCACTGATCATTGATAATCCATTAAATATTTTATGTGATACTAGACGAGTACCCGTGCATAGCAACGAGATTTTATAGCGATATATAGTTTATTGATAAAAAAAGTTTATAGGTTATAAACGAAAAATAATAAAAGTTTGAAGATTTGGGAATTAAACATAATGTTTTGAAACCCGGTTCGACCCGGGTGGTTCAACCGGTTGAACCGTTCCGGGTGAAAAATGGGTCGATTTAAACCGGGTCAACTTGCTAGGTTGATCGAAAATGGGTCAAATTAAACTGGGTCAACCCGTCGGGTTTGAAGCGTCCTGGGTCAACCCGGTTTGTGTTTTAATTGGTTGTATTTAATTTGATAGATTTGTTTTTAATTGGTTGTACAATGTAAATTAATCATTGTACTTTTAAGTAATGGATAATGTTTTGAAACCCGGTTCGACCCGGGTGGTTCAACCGGTTGAACCGTTCTGGTCGAAAAATGGGTCGATTTAAACCGGGTCAACTTGCTAGGTTGGGTCGGAAATGGGTCAAATTAAACCGGGTCAACCCACCAGGTTTGAAGCGTCCCGGGTCAACCCGGTTTGTGTTTTAATTGGTTGTACAATGTGAATAAATCATTATACTTTTAAGTAATGAGGTGTTTTAATAAGAGTATTAATTACATTTCACTTTGTCTCTCATTTGACTATTATTGAAAACTCAACATTTCTTGAAAACTCAACATTTCAATTGTTGACCATTTTTCCATTATATGTAGTAAAGATTGTTAAACGTAAGTACAAATTTGGGGCCTTTAAAATTTGAGGTCTTAGACTGATCGCCCGCCTATAACAAATCAAATCACCTCACCTTTATAAGTTCACAATTTTTTAACTTCATTTGGATGAAAACTTTTTTCTTCATTGTCACGATACAAGGAGTTTAACACGCGTCTTCAAATCTTCATCGGTTTCACCCTAAGCTCGCGGTTTGGTTGACAATCGAGTTATATTTTTTTTTTAAAACCCCAACATCTATTATTTTAAACCTGACGACTTTTTTTTTTTTTTTTTTTTTTTTTTTTTTTTTTTTTTTTTTTATCCTCAATTTGGACTGTTGCCATATGAAAAAAATCGAAAAAAGCTTGATGCCTTGACTTATGGATTTGACACAATGCACTATAACACAAAGGATAGTACCGGCTATGTCATGAGATCGCGCCATAAGGCACTAACAAGCCGTATGGCATATCATACCAAAGTGCTCTTAAAGTGAATAGGACAATAACTAATGGGAAAATTCAAAAAAAAAAAAAAAAAAAAAAAAAAAAAAAAAAAAACACCAAAAATTGAATTTGTGTTCACAATGTAGTAAAAAATATTGCAAATTCTAATTTTGGTCATGTGCGACCGTGCTATTGCGCGACCTCATTAAAAAGCTGACACGTGGCATGACAAAAAGTACTATTCTAATCATTTGGTGACACACTTATCACATTTTGAATGGGTCGCATAGTCGCACAGCCGCTGGTCGAACACGACAAATATGACGACCTTATTCAAAATATGACAAGTATGTCACCAAATGATTAGAATAATATCTTTTGTCATGTCACATGTCCAATTATAAATGGAGTCGCGTAGTAACACGGTCGATGATAAAAATTGAAATTTGCAAAATTCGGACTTAATTGTTTACACAAATTCAACTTTTGGCTTTGGAATTTTCCCATAACTAAAAGCTTTTATAACCTCCTAACCAAACACAACCCAATATTCCCAAACCGAATATATACGAAACGCACTTGACACACACACCCCATGAAATTATGGAAATTAATTGTCGCCGGGTGCCGTTGACCGGCTGTCCTTTGCCGGAGGTTTGACTTCCCTGTTCACCTGAACCTCACTATCTTTTAAGTAAATCTATAAAAACCCTTGTTATTGTTATTGTTGTTAAATAAATGTATATATTGTAAATTGTATTTGTGTAGTTGAATAATATGTAGCTATCCCTTATGTTTTAGAACTTATTATAGGCGAAAACTACAAAAACCCTTTGGCCAAGAGCTTGTAGGTTCAAGTCTCATTGGAGTGGAAGGTTCAAAACCGAACCGGACCGACAAAACCGACCGAACCGACAAAAACCGAGCCGACCTGACAGCTCGTCGGTTTTGGTTTTCCATGATTTTCGGGTCAGTTCGGTTCGGCCCAAAACCGACAAAAACACAGACAAACACACATGAACCGAACTGAACCGACGGACCCGACACAAAACCGAACCAAACCGACCATATTTGGTTCGGTTCCGGTTTAGGTTTTTTACGGTTTTCGGTTTTGTCGGGTCGGGTCGGTTACAGACCGATGCTCAGCCCATTGTAAAAAAATTTGCCATTGGAAAAAAAAAAAAAGTTATAGGAAGAAAATTAAGCGTTAACTACCCTAAAGTCTCGTAAGAGGCCACGGTTCAAGCCTCGTTGGGTGAACAACTTGGGATGGCCATGGAAAAGTCCTAAAACGGCCATTGGATTATCGGTTAGGCCGCGTACATCAAAGCCAAAAAGTCTCGACTTCCCTCTCTGTTTACCCGTTTTAGATTAAGCCTCGTTGGGTGAACAACTTGGGATGGACTTGGGTTGTTCATTGTTGCTTTAATGTATATTTGTAGATGTAAATCAACAATCACTTGTTAAAACTTATTTATGTGTTTTTGAATTGTATAAATTAAGGTTGTTTTTTTCATGCTTATGATTTCAAACTTGTCATTTTTCTGATGGAGCTACTTTTATTCTTATTTCAATTATTTGAAGTTGTTTTTTCATTGTTGGTTTTCAAATTTCTGATTGCATAATCAATGTGAAGTTATAAGTTTGTGGCATTATGGTAATTTAAATTAGCCTTTACATCCTATGGTATCTTTTCAAGTCGAATAATTAGTTTCCATGATCAAATCTTAGCTAGGTTATGTCCTTATGAAACAACGGAATCTACCTACCAAACGCTCCATTTACTTTTAAGCTAAATTTGATTTTGGTTTATTGTTCAATTCAGCCACATAGCTTCCTGGAGCAGATGAATTGAACATTGTTTGAGGTCTTTTTCGTCTCAGGTTCGTAACCCACAGCCATTTGTAATTGCAGAATTCGGACAAAGGGGGTGTCTGGGATTGCTAACCCAAATTGGCAAATTCTTTATATGATTATTCAAGGAGAAAAAATGTGGTTTTAAAAATCAGTCTTGGAGTTTGTTTATGTCAAACTCTTTATTTGATTATAATTATAAAGCATAAGAAGCTATCCCAAACACTCCCCTGATGTCAGTGATGTGTATGTCTCTTAATATCATACTTGTAGAAAAGATAAGATAAACTGAAAAATGTACTGTTTTAAAGAAGCAAGGGGTTTTAGAAGACCTGCAGAGTAAGATAAGCTGGTTTGGTGGTCACGTTAAAAATGGATATACGGCTAAATCATATGACCGTTTATTGAATGTTTTATTAAAAAATAAGTTTTCTGATATTCTAATTTATAGAAAACAGACTATTATGTTTAAATAATCTGATAAAAGAGTGAGAATGTCCGTATGTTTAGTGATTTGAATTATCAAAACACGATAAAAATCAAACAGCGAGTAGAAGCATGCCCAATCTTACTATTTTGTGCAACTTGTACTGTTACAGACTTACAGTTGATTATTTCACGTGACATTATTGGTTTTATTTCTAACTTGTATTGTGTTTCCAATCTACAGCTACATAAAGTCATAGTGTAAAGGAGACTGGCTAGGATTTCATCTTCCAATATCCCACAAAATTGATTATCGGACATCGTCATAAGAGAGATGAAGAATGACAAGATATATGATGTGGCAGATGATTCTTCTTCATTCAGTTGTTTACCAGATGAAATCGTACTTCAAATTCTAAGCAAATTAGTCGATTTCAAAACCTTGTGCCTTTGCGAACTCATTTCCAAACGTTTCGGGAGGATTGTCCGTCAAGTCGACACAGTTTCTTTCACTTCCTTTACTGATCCTCTTGCAGACCCTCCTACTGAGGAATTGATCTCCACTGATACTCTTGCTTCATTGGGTCCCTATTGGTCTGCTATTAGGTGTTTGAAGAATTTTAGAAAAGTGAAATCTCTATGTATCCAAGTTCCATCTTCCTTTGATAACAATCATTTGTTGTTCAAGTGGAGGATTAAGTTTGGAAGCAGAGTCGTCGATTCATTTATAGTTCTTTCACCAAATTCAGTTTTTACTAACAAGGAATTATATGTTAATGCAAATGGTCAAGAAGAAGAAGAAGAAGAAGAAGAAGAAGATATGGAGTTATATAGCAAGAAACTTCGGATTGCATTTCAATGTTGGGAGGATGTTGTTATGAAGTTTAGGTTGTTGATGTATCCCATCACCCATTTGCCATTGTTACAAGATGTTTCCATTACAGATCCAGATCAAAAGGTGAGAGTTTCTCTTAATGGGGAAAAAGTTGCTGAGATGAGGAACTTATCTGCAGCTGGGGAACTGAAAAAGTCACTTGAAGATATTCCTCATAGGTGGAGTAAGTGTTACGTCCCTTTGCTGAAATTGCCTGTATCAGGGTACGTCATGAAGGGAGTAACTCTGCGTCTGTTGGGGAGGAATGATCTCCTTGATGATGATATTGATAGTTTTATGAAAATTGATGTGAATGATTTTGAAGATAAAGAGGAGTTTGCGTATAGCGAGGCTGTGATAGAGATAGTAAAGAAGCATAGGAGCCGAATCGTGAGGGTTACTTAGGATGACTTCTTGCTGTTTTGTGTTTTTTCCGTTGTTTGCATGCTATCATAAAGCCTGTTGTTGACATATGCGGAGTTTGTTGTGTTTGAAGATTGCCAAGATTCTTGATGATATATGGTCTGTCGTTGAAAATTATGTAAGTTATGTAGTGATTAAAACTGGTTTTAGTAAACTGTTGCTTTAACTCTAGATTCTAAATTACTTTTAGGGTGACGCACTTTAAATGCATTGGGTTTATTTTTACCGTAATTTAGTTTATTGGGTTTTCTAAAATTGATTGATATGATTATGTGATTCAAAGCTTGTTGAAATGTACCAAAATAAACCCTCCTTGCCACAACGAGCATGTTTATGAAGCTGGTAATGGAACAAGTTTTTGAAGAAGAAGATATGAGGTCAAATAAGAAGAAATGTAAGATTGCATTGAAAATTTGCAATGTTTGTTGGATGTGGTGAGGACTGAGGAGTCATTGTATGTTGTTAACTTGAATTGAAAAGGTTTTGATGACCGGTTCAAATAAAAGTTTGGATGATTTCTGTCGGTTTGGAAAAGTCGCGGAGATGAGGAACTAATCACCTTAAGAGGATTGCTAGATTAAAAAAGAAAAAAAGAAAAAAAAAATCCACAAAAACATTCACAAAATGAGTTGTCAAGATATGATTGACTTAATCAAAGAGAAGAGAGAAACTATAACAAAATACACCAATCACATTTATATGATTGTAGGGCTAGCAAGTGTTATGTCCTGCTTTTAGAAAGGGGCAACTATTTTTTTATTTTTAATTATTTTTCTTTTTTTTTTTTTTTTTTTTTTTTTTTTTCCTATTTTGGTGTTGTAGTCATGTAGTGTGATACCAAATCTATGGATAAATTAGCTACTTCTAGCGAGAATTTCTATAACCAACATATAGAATTGTAACTTGGCAATGTAGACATCTGCAACAACAATGTATCTATCGCATTGCATTTTTTATTTTTGCGTGCGTCCGGTCACCAACTATAGTAAAAGCATCAACACATGTAACTTAATTATATTACTAAATTTACAAAAATTGTTAAAAGATGAAATGGACAAAGAGAAATAGGATAAGTTAAGACATGACATGTTGTTTTTTTCAAAGAATCTGATGCCACAACTAAATATAAGGCTCAGTTTGGGCTTTTGGCCAACTATATCTACATAGGCAAAAGTTCAATATAGATAATATCTCGCAAACCGTTAATCGTTACACGAAAAAAATTATACCATCGCAATATAGATATGCATTTCTATATACTTTCGACAAATTTTTTTTTCAAAATTTTCCCCCAGAAAAATCACACGTGATTTGTAAAAATCATATATGATAAATCACATGTGATTTGCTTTTTACAAATCACATATAATTTTGCCAATTCACATGTGAATTTTTTGGTCGAAAATTTTGAAAAAAGAAAGTTCGTCGAAAGTATAGAGAATTGCTTATCTATATAATAGATAATATAATTCTCGTTGCGATCGTGTATTTTTTGTAGCTTGGAGATTTACAGTTTGCAACATTTTTTTTTTAGTGAAAAATAGTTTTTTATTAATTTTGATGAAAAATAGATGGCTAAGATTGGTTCTTTGTATATATGACAAATATGAAAGAACTATATTGATCTCAACTCTATCTGCATAATCTACTAAGACTTCTTTTGCGGCACTATGAATTTGATATGAGCGGCCACACAAGGCTATTATGGGCCCTATTTTGTTTAGACTATTAAAACTTGAAACACATTAGGATTATACCAAAATTTGCTCTAACAATATCTCCATTAAGTATTTTATGTGATATTGTGAAACGTAAGTACGAATTTGAGGCCTTTGAGGTCTTGGATGATCGCCCGCCCACTTATAACAAACCACACTACTAATATCACCTCACCTTTATAAGTTTACATTTTTTTCAACTTCACTTTGTTGTAATGAAAATTTGTATGTGAGGAACTTTTTTCCTTCGTTATCATGATACAAGATTTCAACACGCGTCTTCAAATCTTTATCATTTTCACCACTATGTCTCAAGGTTTGGTTACCAATCGCGTTATAATTTTTTTTAAAAACCCCAAAGTCTCTTTTTTTAAACCCGACGACTTCTTTTTTCTAAACCCCAATTTGGACCGTTTCCATGTGAAAAAAATGTAAAATGCTCGATGGCTTGACTATGGATTTGACGCAATGCGCTATAATGCAAAGGACAATACCAACTGGTCCCATAGGATCACGCCATAGGGCATCAAGCCGTATGGCGTACCATACAAGAGTAACTAAAAAAGTAATCACGAAACTGGACTAAATAATCATTGAGTTTACGAGAATGAACTAAAAACATGGGTTTACGAAAATGGTCGTTGCGTTGTCTAGGCACTATCTATAGAGTTCGGTCATCAACTCACACGTGTAGCATATGCATAGAAAATGGTTCCACTTCTACCTTTCCATACCTAGAGGATACACTTCAATATAAGCGACCTTTTTTCCCCTCAATATGAAGGGAATGTGTTTGTTGATTTGGTGTTGATATTGAGGATAGAAGAAAACGTATTAGTCTGTAACAATTATTACTCTGACAATCGATTCCACCAAGAATAATGATTGTATATATTTAATCGCCTGCTTTTAATCTCCTAGATAAAGCCTAAATACAAGGCGCATGAGGTGTTTTTAGTTGCCTAGGGAGCTCTAATCGCCTAGGAAGTCGCGTAAAGTGCTTTAGTCACGTAAGAGGTCTCTAAGGGGATATCCTACTCTATTGTTACTTCTTAGTAGCATAAGAGGTCACGTGTCCTAAAATCAATCTAATGGGATAATATGTAAAGAGGTGCGATCTCTTAAAAAGTGTAGTAAAAATAAAAAGGCTAAAAAGGATTTCCATCCATCCGATCAATCAAAAATCTCATCAACGGTCCATATTTAAAAGAGAAAAAAAATGCTACCAACCAGTTACAAGGATACAAAAGTAATTTAACACACACACAACCGTCTTCTTCCCACAAAATGCTTCTCATACGCTTCTCAAACGGTCACATTCATTTCTTCACACACACTATACACACACACAACCGTCAAATTCTGTTCAAAAATTGGGGAAAAAATTAGGGTTTTCGATCATCTGTCATTGATATACGCTTGAAAAAGATGAATCAAACTGGTAATTTTAGATTAATTTAATTTTTAGGGTTAATTTTAGTTCATTATTATTTTTTAATTTTAGTTTGTACATGCATAAGAATTACGATTTTTTAATAAAATAAAATGCATAAGAATTAGATTTTTTTTATCAGTTTATTTTTTTTACTTTAATTTTAATTTTAGTTTGTACATGCATAAGAATTAAGATTTTAATTTTTTTTTTTTTTTTTTTTTTTTTTTTTTTTTTTTTTTTTTTTTAGAATCTGAAAGGAGTAAGAGTCCATCCTTGGGAGAAAGGAGATCAAAACGATTCCAAGATAGACCATCTTTTAAAGGTATATTTGATTCATCAGTGGTTTATTTAGAGATTCAGCAGTTACTTGTTAGAATAGATTAGAATAAGGTTCATCAGTGGTTGTTTGATATCGTGATTTAATTCGAGGTTGCGGATTTGTTAGAATAACTTGTTAGAATATATTAATATAAGGTTCATTAGTGGTTGTTTGTTATCGTGGTTTAATTCGAGGTTGCGGATTCGTTAGAATAGATTAGTATAAGGTTCATCAGTGGTTGTTTGTTATCGTGTTTTAATTCGAGGTTGCGGATTCGTTAGAATAACTTGTTAGAATAGATTAGTATAAGGTTCATCAGTGGTTGTTTGTTATCGTGGTTTAATTCGAGGTTGCGGATTCGTTAGAATAGATTAGTATAAGGTTCATCAGTGGTTGTTTGTTATCGTGGTTTAATTCGAGATTGCGGATTCGTTAGAATAACTTGTTAGAATAGATTAATATAAGGTTCATCAGTGGTTATTTGTTATCGTGGTTTAATTCGAGGTTGCGGATTCGTTAGAATAACTTGTTAGAATATATTAGAATGAGGTTCATCAGTGAATGTTTGTTATGGTGGTTTAATTTGAGGTTGCGGATTCGTTAGAATAACTTGTTAGAACGAATTAAAATGAGGTTCATCAGTGATTGCTTCTTATGATGGTTTAATTATAGATTGCAGATTCATTATAATAACTTGTTAGAATGGATTAAAATGAGGTTCATCATTAATTGCTAGTTATTGTGGTTAAAATGAGGTTCATCAATCAATCCTTGTTTCATGAGGTTCAGCATTGCTGTCTGTTTTCAGCTTATATAGTTTGCATTATGGCTTACTCTGAAAATACTCAATTTATAAGCCACAAGCCGACTATATAAGATGAAATAAATACAACATTGTTTTAAGTTTTTAGATTTAAAAAGAGTTTATATTTATTTTGAATTAAGAGAATACTTATCAGTTGTTATTTTTTATTAGATAGGAAAGAAGCCTATGATTTTAAAAACATGTTCTCCAAGTGATGATGACTTCGTTGAAGATGCATTTACGGATAAAAGAGCTAGGGGTTCATCAAAAGCTGATGAACCGGTTTCTAAAAAAATAAAAAACCTGCAGTTTCATCAAAACCTTCACTTTCATCGAACCCTTCCAAACCTTCAGGTTCATCGAAAACTTCTAAAACTTGTTCTCTCTGAAGACCTTAAACCTTGACTAAACCTTCGTCAGAATCTCCAACCTAACCAAAAGAAATTTCCAATGGTTAAAATAAAAAATTTTCCTGGCCCATTATGTCTTGTTATTAAGGATTTAACAACGGACCAAGAAGAGGCAATTAAAAGTTTGGGTTTTGGATCGTTGTTGGACTTTGAACTAAATGTAATGCCAAGACGTTTAGGGCATTGGTTACTAGAGAGGTTTGATGGTAAATCAGGAAATCTAACCGTATTTGGTGAAACTATAACCATAACTCCTGAGCTAGTTCACCGCACTTTTGGATTCCCAATGGGCCCGTTTGCAGTTGATGTACGTGACGTTATGAAGGAAAGATCAAATGAAAGTTACATACAATGGAAAAAACAATTCAATGCTAGTGGTTCTAGATTGTATGTTACGAAACATTTGATGCCTGCAATTAAGAAATAAATTAGGAAAAATGATAGTGGAAATCTATTTAAGATGAACATCATAACATTGTTTTGTACAATTTTTTCCTATGTGGTGTCAATGGGTACTCTGAATATAGGAGTCATCCCATCTCTTACCGATTTTGATAATGTGAGACAAATGGACTGGTGCGAATATGTGCTGCATTATATGAAGTCCGAAAGGTTAAGTTGGAAACCGGGAAAGTACTACTATGGCCTAATCTTGCTGTTGGAGGTAATTACTATCTACTTTATCGTTTATGCATATTATATTTTGTCATGTGTTTTTGGTTCATCAGTTACATTTTTTTAATCTAACATTAACTTTAAATTGCAGGTGATATTTGCAAACTCACTTCTGAAGAAACCAAAAATTCTAGCATTTAAATATTGCAAAACAGAATTGTTGGAAGAATTGGAAACGATGATGTTTGGCAAAATCAGAAAAGGAAGACTTCCAAAAGATGCCGAAACGGAAGACCAAGAAGAAGAGACTAATGATGAAGAGAATAATGATGATGAACATAATATTGGAGCAGAGAATAATGATGATGATGATGACGGTGAAGAAGAGAATGATAATAATGGTGAAGAAGAGACAGATGATGACGGTGAAGAAGAGAATGCTGGAGCACAAAATGATGATGAAGATGATGCAGAGAATGTTGATGACAGAGAAGAACCAAAAAATGATGATGATCAACCCTCAACAAAAAAAAAAATGGACAAGACTGCTTGTTAGGGAAGACCGGGGGACTCCTGAAAAGCAGGGTTTACAGATGATTAAAGGTATTATTTTATTAAATGTTCATCAGATGTATTTTGGAATCATCAGTTATTAAAATGTGATCGGAATGATTTTATTATATTCAGATCATTATGGAGAAGAAATAGAGGAAGAGACAACTGAAGAAGATGAAGATAGCATGCCGATAAAAAATATGATAAAGAAGAAAAGAAGAACAACTGAAGGTACACAAAAATAATAATCTGATGAACCTTATATTATATTAATGTTTTAAACATTTACCTAAAAAAAGTTATATCTTAACATTCTATATGATGAATCTGTTATTATTATAAAAACTTATGAAAAATGTGAAAACGATGACTGTAGGTATGATTTTGTTAAATGTTCATCAGATGTAGTTATGTGTTTTTTGGACGATTGAATCTTTACACCTTTTTTCTAAATTCAGAAACTGATGGACAAGAAAAAGATGTTGAGCCAACATATGATGCCTATGATGCGAATATACAGCCAGTGATCGAAGAAGAAGCAGGGGAGAAAAATGATCAACAAGGTATGTATTGAGACATTCTTATTGATGAACCTGTTGTAACTTATTGATGAACCTGTGGAACCTGTTGGCAAAAAGAAGTAGTTATCTAAAATAGATTATAAAATACACTTATGAAAATGGTTGATAACATGTAGGAAAAAAACATAAAAAGAAAAAGAGTTCACTATCTCCTGAAAACCGATATTCGATGAACATGTTCAAAAACCGTGTTGGAAACAAAAGGAGAAGAACATCAAATTCTCCCAAGACAAATCACGTTGATGAGCAAGTGACTAACGATCTTCATATAGATGATTATCAAGAGAATCAATGGGAAGATCCACAGCCAAACGGTAAAAATCTATTCTGTATATTTCAATGTTTACATATTAGTTGAGATATATTTGAAGTTTGTATATTTGAATTTCTTATATATGGTTCATCAATTAACAGATGTTGATATACAAATGAACGAAACAAATGATGATATTCAAACAACCGGAACTGATGAAAACATTGAAATGGCTGATCAATTGACCGAAACCAATGAAACAGAAATGGCTGATCCAATGACTGCAACCGATCCATCAGCCTCATCTGAATTTCAACAGTTATCAGCAAGGATACTAGAATTTCAAGGGGAGTATTCTCAATTCAAATCCGCTGAGGTAAAAATCTTTAGTCTTACTAAAAGCAATAATAACTTTAAATAAATTTAAATAGATTAACATCTGTTAGAATACATTAGAATGAGGTTCATCAATCATTTGGCTAGTGTTCTGTATTGTTAGAATACATTAGAATGAGGTTCATCAAATTATCATTATTAGAATACATTAGAACAACTCTATACTTATCTGATTATATTAATGAAAGGAATAACATAGATTAACATCTGTTAGAATACATTAGAATGAGGTTCATCAATCATTGTTAGAATACATTAGAACAATTATCATTGTTAGAATACATTAGAATGAGGTTCATCAATCATTGTTAGAATACATTAGAACAATTATCATTGTTAGAATACATTAGAACGACTCTATACTTATTTGATTATATTAATGACAGGAATTCAGTCACTCTCTGAGAAACATGTTGTCCTTATTCCAAGAAATGAAAATTAACATTGATGACATGCTAAGGGCTGGATTGGACATATACCCCCGAAATGAATCACTGTTGGAAGTACGGGACTGGATGAACAGATTGGTTAACAGGACAACATTCGAGGCCTCACAAAGTGAAGATGAGAGCCCAATGCTGATGTTAACGATGGCTGATGATAAGGATGGCTCTGAGCCTAAGGAAACATCTAAAGAAACTGATGAACCTCAACCGGACATACCAACAGAGTCGTTAACTCAAATGTTCTTGGATCCAGCGTTTTTAAAAGAGGTTGAAATGATTGAACGTAAAAAACAGGTAATAAACTCAAAAACAATCTTGTGCCTTATTGATGAACTTATAATTTATTTCAGAATAACACCAGAATTTCCTGATGAACCTTTACCTGAAAACAGATGCAAACACCAGAATTCCCAATGTTCAATACGGAGCAATTTCAGAGTAAGGATTTGGTTTTGTTTGAAGAGAAGAAAGACACCGAGCAGATATTGGATGAGTTGTTCAAAAAGACACCTTTCTTGCATACATCGTTAGAATTATTGAGTGAGAAAATTGATGGCAGTGTTTGGCAAAAAATTCAAGAGGAAGCTTTAAAATCAGATAAAACAGGAACAAAATGGAGAAAGTCTTCCCCACAATATAAAGAATCCCCAAAGATGATAACACCGATATCATATGTTCCCCCATCAGGAGAAGAAAATTTAAGATGTGAAACAGTAGATGAAGGTTTTTCCACGCCTCTAAAAGCCACACCACTTAATTATTTCAAAACAATTTCTCGAAAGCTTAAAGTTCCTCGAACGGAAAAGAATATCAAAGAAGGTGAAGAAGGTTAAGAAGACTTGGAAAATATAAGAGAAAAAAGAAAAACAAAGCCTGCTGAATCTCTAAAATCACCGTATTTACAAAGAGTCGTTGTGATGAAGAACAAAGTACAAGACAATGAAAGAAAGGTGGCTGAAACAATATTCGCTGCAAGAGGAGAACTCGAGTAAGTAATATATATTAGGTTTATCAATTTAAGAAATCATATTTCTATAATAAGTAGTTTCTTTATTTTTCTAAAATATTATCTTAAAATGAAATTGCAGTGATGTGTTATTTCATTCATACTTTGTTGACGGTCAAAGAATCCACTTTGAGAGCTTCAAAGAAGGGAATGAAATTAGTTCAGGAGTGATTGATATGTGGGCGTATATACATAACATGGCAGAAGAGAAAAGGAACGTAGGATCATTGAAGAAGCTATATGGCCATACATCAATGATTGTAAGTTACAAAAATATTTATCAATTATGATTCAATATTTGAAATCATGTACATATGCTTTGACTTATATTGATGAACCTCAGACAAAAGAAATGGCGAATATGTCTCACAACTCGAAAGCACTAACACAAAGGTTTAATGAAAACATGAAGAATCTTTTGTTTTTGTCTCCTGTTTATCAATCTATCAGAGACATTGACCTGGTAAGCACTTCTATTTTACTAATTTGTTTTAAGATAAATAACTGATGAACCTTAAAAAAACTGATGAACCTATAGTTAATTGTAAATAATTGATGAACCTCTATGTTTAACAGGCGCTTTTCCCGATGATGCTCGGTGAGGATCACTACTACGTCGTTTGTTTCAACTTGAAAGAACCTCAAATCCATATCCTTGACAACATGCATCACAATCAATTAATCAAGGATAGATATCAGAAAAAAGCTGGTTAATTTGGTAAGAATGTTAGGTATATTAAATGTATGTTCATCAACGTAGTTAAATTGAATCTCATTGTTTTTAATTTATTATTACAGAGATTTCAATTTATAAAGTTCTTGAAAGACAATGGGTATCCAAATTATCAAGCACTGAACAACTACAAAATGGAAAATATCAAATTGTCGTGGCAAACCAAAAACAATTTCATTGATTGTGGAATTTTTGCCATGAGACACATGGAAACTTATTCAGGGAAAAAAGACTTTGATTTAGGGTTTGTAAAAGAAGGTGCTGAACAAGACAAACAGATTGAAGAATTGAGAAAGAAGTACATGTCAAAGATTCTGTTGTCCGACTACAATGAAAACAAACATGTAGTGGAGAGCGAGGTAGAAGAATATCATCGTTTACCTCTGAAGGAAAAGCGAACGCTCCAGCAGATGTCAAAAAAGAATATTGCAGAACGTGCCAGCGAATATTTCGAACGGGAAACTAGTGCTCTTCTTCGACAGACCTAAAAACAATTTGATCTAGTAGTTTGTTATGGTTAAAATTTTGGTAGTAGTAACCTAATCTAATTAGGGAATGTTCTAGTATAAATACTACTTTTTGGTTGGTTGTTATGGACAAGTTATTTTAGTTTAATAGAACTATCATTTTGTTATGTTAAATAAAATTGATGAACCTGAATTTATTTCTTGTTTGTTGATGAACCTGAAAAAATTGTTAAATTTGATTAACTTTTGTTGAACTTTAATATGTAAAAAATGATAAACCTCTAAAATTTGATGAAAATCTCTTAAAAGAAAGAACAGTTGATGAACCTGAAGATATTGATGAACCTGAAAAAATTGTTAAATTTGATTAACTTTTGATGAACTTTAATATGTTAATTTTGATGAACTTTAATATGTAAAAAATCATAAACCTCTAAAATTTGATGAAAATCTCTTAAAAGAAAGAACATATTATAAGTAAAATTTAATAAACCTGAAGAACTTTTTTTTAGAAACTTTGATAATTATGATGAACCTGTTATAATTTAAAATTGATGAACCTCTAAAATTTGAAGAAATTTTATATCAACTTTATAAGTAAAACTGATGAACCTAAACAATAAATTTTATCAAAATAGAATGTTTTTATCTCAATTCAAATTTACTTTGATTATTATTTAAAAAAAAAAAGCATTCTTATCAAACAAAACATCACATTTATTTGTCTAATAGAAAAATCAAAGTTACTTTGAACACTCTTATCAAACTAACACCACATTTATTAAGTAACTACGCAAGCAGTCTTCTCAGCCAACTTCGCGTTCCTAGCAGCAGTCTTCTCAGCCAAATTCGCCTTCCTAGCAGCAGTTTTCTCAGCCAACTTCTCATTTTTGGCAGCCAATCTCGCCTTCTGCTTCATCTCCTTTGCAGCCGCCTTTTCACTAGCTTTCTTAGCAGCAATTTGAGCTTTGATGGCATTGCATTTCGCCTGGTTATGATCGTTCATACTAGATTTGCAGGTTGTACAGTTCTTCTTTCTACGCTTCCCACTAGCAATAAGTGAACGTTCAACACTGCTCTTAATCCTCTTTCGCGAACCCTTAGTACTAACCTGTTTTGGACCAAAAAACAAAAATGATCAAAAAATATGTTGAACAATTGATGAACAACTGATGAACCTATAAAAACTGAAAAACTATGATAACTGATGGGCCTAGGATAACACATAACAAAAAACTAATGAACCTATGATAACTGATGAACCTATAATAACTGATGAACCTATGTTGATGAAAAAATATGTTGAACATCTGATGAACCTATGATAACTGATGAACCTATAATAACTGATGAACCTATAATAACTAGAAAAATAACTAAACTGCAAAAATTTAACATGTTCATCAACTAACCTAGATAACAAAAAAGAGAATAAATAGTCTAACCTATAAAAACTGATGAACCTATAAAAACTGATAAAACTATGATAACTGATGGGCCTACAATAACACAGAACAAAAAACTGATGAACCTATATTAAATGATGAACCTATATTTGATAAACCTATGATAACTCCTAAATTGTGATAACATAAATCTGATGAACCTATGTTAACATAGCAGCTAAAAACACATAATAAAGGAATAAAAAATGATGAAAAAATATGTTCAACATCTGATGAACCTATGATAACTGATAAACCTATAATAACTGATGAACCTATAACAACTGATGAACCTATATTAACTATAAATATAACTAAACTGCAAAAATTTAACATGTTCATCAATTAACCTAGATAACAAAAAAGAGAATAAATAGTCTAACCTGCTTTGGAACATTCACAATAATCTCATTCGGTTGCGACACAACAAGAATAAAAGCAATCCTATCCCGTTTATTAGTCTTTGGAGGAATAGGAACATCAGCATCTGCCTTCGCCATTAACTGAACCTGATGATCTCTAAACTTTTGCAGTAGCTCAGGATCATTAGCATAACGATTCACACAATACTCGACTGATCTGAATATTTCACGTAATATCATATCAGGACTGTCACCGGTAGCTTGAATGACTGATGGAGGTGGTAATGAATCTTTTGACCAACGCCTAAGCACGTACTTCTTGGGAAAGTTTTTAACATTTGAAAACCGAATCACATAAAAGATATGACGACATAACAGTCCATATGACTCAAAACGTTTGCACGTACACTGATAAAACTCTTCAGCTGGTTTACACAAAACCTGAAAAAAGGGTAGTACATACAGTGTTTGAGTACAAAAAAAAATGATAAAAAGCAATGATGAACTCATTCTTATCTACATTGATTGATGAACCTCATTCTAATATACAATGACTGATGAACCTGATGAACTTGATGAACCTAATTCTGATATATAATAATGATGAACCTCATTATTATCTACATACATTATCTGAGTACAAAAAACATGATAAAAAGCAACGATGAACCTCATTCTAATCTACAATGACTGATGAACCTCATTCTGATCTACAATAACTGATGAACCTAATTCTTATCTAATTAAAAAAAATAATGAAACAAAACTGTATGTATAAAAAGATGTTACCTCATAAAAAACATCATATTGTGGTTTCCCTTTCACTATACGATGTCGCCTAGAAATCTGCTCATCTTTGCCAGTATCTTTTATAACAATTTTTTTGCCAGAATCAACATCCGAAACACTAACCGACATACAAGAAATCACAGAAGCATAAATCTCATTTTGAACATCAAAGAAAATGGACCGAGTGTATAATTCTGATGCCTCCTTCTCTAATTGAAGTTCTGTGTGCATATCTGGAATAGTATACTGACTGTCATGATCATTTTTACGTTGAGCAAAACTTTGACAACCCACCACACTCTCAAAATGATTATAAAACTCCCATAAAGTCAAATCAATACTCGTCAAGCGACCGTACGCATTGTTTTCACTCTCAGACCTAGAAGAAGTACGCATCAAACCCGACATCAACTCATCCCTGTAATAGGCTGGAATCCATTTATACCTCAAATCATACATATCAGAAAGCCATTTGTGACTCTTCAAATCGAAATCAACTAATAATTTCTCCCACAAAGCTTCAAACTCTTCAGGCTCTATTCTATCAGTCCAAACAATATATGATATTCTTCATTTAAAAGTTTCATCTTTAGCTAGATCAGGACCAACCTACAAAAATCAAGATGAACCTTATTCTATAAAACTAACTGATGAACATTATTATATGAAAAAACTAACTGATGAACATTATTATATAAATGATGAACATTATTCTATCAGTCCAAAAAAATATCCCATAAAATGATGAACATTATACTGTAAAACTATCTGATGAACCTTTAAAATATAAGTAACTAATAAACAAAAATAATTAAAAAAAATACATTGATGAACATACCTTTGAAGTCAACTTATGCATGATATGCCACATGCATAATCTATGACGAGATAACGGGAAAACTGTCTTTATAGCAACTTTTATTGATGCGTCTTGATCAGTAACAATAACCTTTGGTGCTCGCACGAAGGCTCTTTGAAAACATTCAAGCAACCAAATGTATGATTCTTTAGTCTCCGACGACAGCAACGCAGCTCCAAATGTAACACAATTATTATGATTGTCGATCCCAGTAAATGGTACAAAAACCATTTTGTACCTATCAAAATTAAAAGATAAACATTATTCTAAAACCGACGAACCATTATAATATAATTGATGAACCATTTAAATTCAACACCTTTCAATAACATCAGTTTATACAATCAAATACAGCAGCTTTATAATACTGATGAACTTATTTACACCAACTTTAAAAAATTTTGTTTAAAAAATACTGATGAACCATATCTTAAAATACTGATGAACCATTTAAATTCAACAACATCAGCTTATAACAATCAAATACAGCAACTTTAAAAAAATTAAATGTTTCTAGCTTCAAATGTTTCCCCAGAAATGGTCGCTGGTGACTCTACGTAGGCTTTGAAACTCATTGATAATCTCAAACACACATAAACTGCCAGAACAAGATGATGTGCAACGCGAATTAACTTTTATACCGTTGACCATCATCTTGTGTTTGAGCTTATCAATAAGTTTCAAAAAGCTACTCATACTCACCCAACGACCACTCCGGGGAAACAATTCAAGCTAGAAACATGACCTATTACACTCATTTCATCAGTATTTAAAGATATGAAAGAGATAAAGAGATAGGATATGTGGGGTAGAGGAAAAAATATAGGATAGTTGGGATGGAGGATTTTCTGATAAAGAGATAGGATATGTGGGGTAAAGATATAAGAAAAGTGGATTTTCTGATAAATAGATAAGATAGGTGGGGTACAATCAAATAAAAATATCTATCTTATCTTAAAATACAGATGAACTTATTAATTAAAAGATGTTCATCAGTTGAAAAATAAAAATCATATATAAAATGAACTTACTTATTAGTCCTGAATGTAGCAACAAATGACATAACATCGCCAAAAGCATAATAATTCCTTTTTGCTTACTCATCGGCCCAAAAAAGATTCGTCAACGCGTTATTCTCACCAGTTTGATACTCAAATGAAAAATTAGGATGAAAATCCTTCTTGTTTAATAACATCTCAACTATCATCTAAGCATCATTCTTACCAATGAAATCAAGCACATCTCTCCTATAGCTTTTACAATCAACCGAACTAACCCCAATAAAATCGTAGTCCCCATAAATCTGCCTAAGTAAATGAAAGCCCTTCACTGGACCAAGATTCACTTGCGATGCTTGATATAGAAAAACTTGCTGAGTATAAGAAACATCATGAGACGAAACCAGAAAAACGTTATCCTCCTGACTAACTAGGCTATGGTTATGACCCTCAACAAATTCATAACACTAATATCCTTTTCCTTAAACATACCTCACACGTAAAACAGCCTTACAATCAGTACGCTTAGACGGATGTTTCCTATGTTTTCTCTTTGATCCAACTTTCTTTGGGGCAGGATTTATACCTTCTTTACTACAAACAAAATATTGCAGATCAGGATTATTGTCCTTATTCTTTGTAGATTTATAATGTTGACCTAAACGAATCTCAAAACCAGCTCTTTTTGCATAATCTTTGTAATACTCATAAGCCTGCTCCAGAGAATGATACATCATACCATAAGCCGGCTTCTCACCACCAGGAATATCAGGAATCCATAACTTCTCACCCCCCTCCTCAGAAACAATACCAACAGAATATGGAACAACTTCATAATCATCATCTGAAAAAAAATATATACAATGAATGACTGATGAACCAAAAACACTTTGTCACTGATGAACCTCATTATTATATATTATTACAATCAATAATTGATGAACCAAGACAAATAAAATTGATAACATTTTATAACTGATGAACCTCATTTTAGTCCGTTCTAAAAAGTTATTCTAATGAATCCGCAACCTCTAATTACACCACAATAACTAGGAATTACTGAATGAACCTCATTTTAATCTGTTCTAAACAGTTATTCTAATGAATCCGCAACCTCTAATTAAACCACGATAACTAGGAATTACTGATGAACCTCATTTTAATCCATTCTAAAAAGTTATTCTAATGAATCCGCAACCTCTAATTAAACCACGATAACTAGGAATTACTGATGAACCTCATTTTAATCCGTTCTAAAAAGTTATTCTAATGAATCCGCAACCTCTAATTAAACCAAAGTAACTAGGAATTACTGATGAACCTCATTTTAATCCGTTCTAAAAAGTTATTCTAATGAATCCGCAACCTCTAATTAAACCACGATAACTAGGAATTACTAATGAACCTCATTTTAATCCGTTCTAAAAAGTTATTCTAATGAATCCGCAACCTTTAATTAAACCACAATAACTAGGAATTACTGATGAACCTCATTTTAATCTGTTCTAAAAAGTTATTCTAATAAATCTGCAACCTCTAATTAAACCAAAATAACTAGGAATTACTGATGAACCTCATTTTAATCAGTTCTAAAAAGTTATTCTAACGAATCCGCAACCTCTAATTAAACCATCATAACAAACAATCATTGATGAACCTCATTTTAATCCGTTCTAACAAGTTATTCTAATGAATCCGCAACGTCTAATTAAACCACAATAACAATCAATTATTGATGAACCTCATTCTAATATGTTCTAACAAGTAATTCTAATGAATCCGAACCTCTAATTAATCCAGAATAACAAGAAATAACTAATGAACCTCATTCTAATATGCTTTGATGAATCCACATCATACTAAGCAAACAATGCAGGTATAATATCTTCAACAAACTAATTGATGAACCTAATAAAACATAACTGACTGATGAATATATAACAAAAAATGAAATTACCTTGATTAAACACATGAGAATCACTCTCAGCCATCAGAAACTGATTTAACAATCAAAATCCCCAAATTTGAACGGTTAAAACCCTAATTTTCTTCCAATAGACCAATTGAATACTCAAAACCCCCAATTATCTTCCAATTAACCAATTGAATGATTAAAAAACCCTAATTCTATTGCAATTAAGCAATCCAACGGCTAATTCGAAGCCGATATGAACAATTAACACGATTTGAAGAAATATCAACGATTCAAATAAAGGAATATGAATTGAGAACAAAAAAACCCTAATTTTGCAAAATATGAACAAATGAAAGAATAAAAAAAATGTAAAATTGAATGAATGAATGAATGAATTGAATCGAAATCATTGTGTAAATTTGTTTATATATAGCCGGAAAATTGAAAGAAATCAAAGAAGAGAGATCGGAAAAAGGAAAGGATATCAGATAAGAGAAAGAAGAGAGAGGGAAAGAGAGAAAAAGCGGGAGGGAGTAAATTTACAATAATGCCCTTGAGTGTAAAAAGGGACGGGGGACACGTGGCATCACCAGAAATCTTTTTAGACTTTTTAAAATTACTCCCTTTGCAAGGGATCCGGGACCAATATGTAAAAGTTCGTTTTCATAAAATAAAATAAAAATAAAAAAAAAAGAAAAAAGAAAGAAAAAAGAAAATCATTTTAAAAAATTAGTGATATAAAGGGTTTATTTAAAAAATATGCTTTAACTATATTGTACATTATGCATTCAAAATTTATATAATGGGTAAATATAAAAAATATTGTCTTAACTAAAAGCTTCTTTAACCTCACCTGATATCCCCAAACCGAATACAAAAAACACAGGTGACGACACACCATGAAATTATGGAAATCAATTGTCGCCGGTGCCGTTGACCGGCTGTCCTTCACCGGAGGTTTGACTTCCCAGTTCACCTGAACCTCATTTTTCTTAAAGTAAATTTATAAAAATCCTTGTTGTTGTTGTTGTTTTTGTTATCAAATGTATATTGTAAATTGTATTTATAAAAACAAATTATATGCTTAGGAATCAGCTATCCCTTATGTTTTAGAACTTATTAGAGGCAAAAACTACAAAAGCCCTTTGGCCAAGAGCTTGTAGGTTCCAGTCTCATTTGGAGATGTATGTAAGATAGATGGCGTAGATTTTAAAAAATTTGCCGTTCGAAAAAAAATAAAGTTAGAGGCAGAAAATTAAGCGTTAACAACCCTAAAGTCTCATATGAGGCCACGGTTCAAGCCTCATTGGGAGAACAACTTGGGATGGCCATGGAAAAGTCCGAAAACGGCCATTGGATTACCGGTTAGGCCGCGTACATCAAAGCCAAAATGTCTCGACTTCCCCCGTTTTAGATTAAGCATTGGTTGTTCATTGTTGCTTTAATGTATATTTGTAGATGTAAATCAACAATCACGTGTTAAAACTTATTTATGTGTTTTTGAATTGTATAAATAAAGGTTGTTTTTTCATGCTTATGATTTCAAACTTGTCATTCTTCAATTTTCATGCTTATGTTTTATGAAGTTGTTTTTTCATTGTCGGTTTTCTTAGTTCTGATTACATAATCAATGTGAAGTTATAAGTTTGTGGCATTATGGTAATTTAAATCAACCTTTACATCCTATGGTATCTTTTCAACTCGGATAATTAGTTTCCATTGTAAAATCTTAGCTACAGAATCTACCTACCAGACGCTCCGTTCACTTCTAAGCTAAATTTGGCAAATTCCTTATATGATTATTCAAGGAGAAAAAATGCGGTTTTAAAAATCAGTCTTGGAGTTTGTTTATGTCAAAATCTTAGCTAGGTTATATCCTTATGAAACAACGGAATCAACCTAACAAACACACCCTGATGTGTATGTCTCTTAATATCATACTTGTAGAAAAGATAAGATAAACTTAAAAATGTACTGTTTTAAAAAAGTAAGGGGTTTTAGAAGACCTGCAGACTAAGATAAGTTGGTTTGGTGGTGACGTTAAAAATGGATATACAGGCTAAATCATATGACCATGTTTAGTGTTTTGAATTATCAAAACACAATAAAAATGATCTAATAAATGAATGAGAATGTCCTTATGTTTGGTGTTTTGAATTATCAAAACACAATAAAAATCAAACAGTGAGTAGAAGCATGCCCAATCTTACCATTTCGTGCGACTTGTATTGTTGCAGACTTACAGTTGATTATTTCACGTGACATTACTGTTTTTGTTTTGTTTTGCTTTTTTTTTATTTATTTTTTATTTTTTTATTTTTTTTATTTTGTAACTTTTTATTGTGTTTCTATCTACAGCTACATAAAGTCATAGTGTAAAGGAGACTGGCTAGGATTTTATCTTCCAATATCCCACAAATTGATTATCGATCATCGTCATAAGAGAGATGAAGAATAGCAAGAAATATGATGTGGCAGATGATTCTTCTTCATTCAGTTGTTTACCAGATGAAATCGTACCTCAAATTCTAAGCAAATTAGTCGATTTTAAAACCTTGTGCCTTTGCGAACTCGTTTCCAAACGTTTCGGTAGGATTGTCCGTCAAGTCGACACTATTTCCTTCACTTCCTTTACTAATCTTCTTGCAGACCCTCCCACAGGTTCCTATCAGTCTACTATGATGTGTTTGAAGAATTTTGGAAGAGTGAAATCTCTATGTATGCAAGTTCCATCTTCCTTTGATAACAATCATTTGTTGTTCAAGTTTGGAATCAGAGGCGATTCATTTAAATTTCTTTTTTCACCAAATACAGTTTTTCCTAACAAGGAATTATATGTTAATGCAAATGGTCAAGAAGAAGAAGAAGAAGATATGGTGTTATGTCTCAATAAACTTGAGATTGCAATTCAATGTTTGGAGGATTATATTTGGAAGTTTAGGTTGTTGAAGTATCCCATCACCCATTTGCCATTGTTACAAGATGTTTCCATTACAGATCCAGATCAAAAGGTGAGAGTTTCTCTTAATGGGGAAAAAGTTGCTGAGATGAGGAACTTATCTGAAGCTGAAGGTGGGGAACTGAAAAATTCACTTGAAGATATTCCTCTTAGGTTGAGCAAGTGTTACGTCCCTTTGCTGAAATTGCATGTATCAGGGTACGTCATGAAGGGAGTAACTCTGCTTCTGGTTGGGAGGAATGATCTCCTTGATGATATTGATAGTTTGATGAAAATTGATGTAAATGATTTTGAAGATAAAGAGGAGGTTGCATATAGCGAGACTGGAAATCACTATCATAACAATTGAAGTTGGAAATCACTCAACACCTCCAACCACTTACTTCCCAAACTTTACACCAAATTTACAAGGACATTCATTTGATCCTCTCTACAAACCATACAACATTGGCCAAACATCTTCCTTCATGCCAAACCACTCATCTCATCCTCCAACCATTTGTAATGATCCATACAAGTTTGATCAACCATCCCACTACAATTCCAACCACACAAACCCAATTCATCCATATCAACACAATGACTTTCTCCGCATTGCCACGGAAAAGCAAAAGTTCTGTGATGAAATATCACAAATCCATGATCTTTGTGAACTCAATGCCATGCATCTTGCACAAAGCAACAAAGGGCAACCTCCATCATCACCCTACAACAATTGCCTTCCTCACTCTCTCAACTTGGATCAAGTTACAAACCACACTCACTATTGCCCTTGTTGCATCTTCCTTCAAAAACAAATCCTATACTTGAGTGAAGATATTTCTTGGATTGAATATCTCCTCACTCGACCTCATCCCATACCACCCTTAACACGATACAATATCGTAAGGTCCACCTCTTCCGCTCCATACCCCACTCCATATCCTTCTCCATCTAACAACTAAGCTTTATGCTTATGTTATCCTTCAAGCAAATAAAACAATCAACCATGGGTTGCAAGCAAGTCCAAGTGCTTTTTTACGCAATATAGGACTATGTCTTTTCTTTTGTTTTATTATGTTCAATATGCCTTAAGCATATTAATGTTGTAATGCTTTCTATGATACTTGAATGAATCTATTTTTATTTGCATAATTATTGCGTTGCATGTATATGTGCCTTGTTCTCTTCTAATATTTTGTGTAGCCAAGATTTCCATAGCTCATTCCATTGGTGCTCTCAAATGAGGGGGAGCATACATCAAGGGGGAGCATTAATCTTTTTGATTTTACAAAAAGGGGGAGAAGAGAATGTTAAACTCTAATAATACTTGTCTAAAAATTAATTTTTAGACCTAATGAGTTTAAGGTTTTGTAATCATCAAAAAGGGGGAGATTGTTGACATAAATAATGTCTTAAAACATTGTTAGCATATTAACAATGTCTCTATATTTTGATAATTACAAAACATAAACTCATTAATCTAAAACTTATGACGTAAACAAGTTTTTAGTGCTTAATATTTATCTTTGCTTCCATATCACTTAAGGTATGAATAAACAAAGGGTTTATTGCATTTCATGATCAAAGGAAATTTTTCTAATCATTAGAATTTTTATAAAATGTATTAAACATTTTATATCTTTTACAAAATTACTTTTGGAATTAAAAGAATATGTTTAATTCATTATAAATATATGATTTCAAATTTCCAACCAAAAATGGCAAATTTTATCCAGAAAAATATTCCCCACTAAAAGACAAGAAAATTCAACGTTCTGAAGGGGCAGCCCCCTTAATTCCTTAGGCGGCCCCCTTAATCATTAAGGGGACCGGCCATTAATTAAAGGGACCGGCCACGCTCCAGAACAGTATTTTTCTCCCCTATAAATACTGGTTCATCCCACAGAATTTTCTCACCTTTTGCACTTCTAAACTTTCTGTTCTAGATCCACATTCCTATTCTTTTAATCCTTTGATCATAAGTGCATAATTCTTTGTTTCAAAGTGATTCAAACTTCATCCTCTCAAGTGCAAGAGAAGAATACTTCTATCCCCAAGACAAGAAGTATTACAACTTGTTGTGACCTCCACATCCAAGTTGTTGGTGCATCATCAAGATTATTTACATTATTCGTTGTGAAGATTGTTGTGAATATTTGATTGTAGATAGTTGTGCTAGATATATAGATCGTGTGATTAGTTAGTTGCTTGGTGTGAAGAAGAAAAGTTAGGGATTAGATTGTAGTGAAGAAGCTAGGTGTGGAGTAGTTAGGTGTGAAGTGAATTGGTGTGAAGAAGATAGGCGTGGAGTAGTTAGTTGAGAAGTAGATTGATTTGAAGAAGTTGTGACTTAGTTGTGAAGAAGTTGTGGTGTGTAAATTGGTGTGTAAGGTTTTCTCCGCCATAAGGGAGCATGTTGATATAGTGAAGAAAACTCTCGAGTTAGGTGCTCGGGGAGTGGAGTAGGGCAAGGAAGGTGTCCTTGTAGCCGAACCACTATAAATCTCTTGTCTCGCGGTTCGATCTTTCCATCTCTTATTTATTTCATTACTTATCATTGTTATATATTATTGATTGATAGTTGTTTATATTGTGCAAGACTTGAGATCACATATTATCGAATCTAAGTTTTTAAAAAGCTAAGAAAACACTAAAACTATCTTTTATAACAAATTAAAAAGACGTAAAACTATTCAACCTCCCTTCTAGTTTTCCACAATAATAATAATAATAATAATAATAATAATAATAATAATAATAATAATAATAATAAGGGTGTTTTTTATATTTTATCCCATTAAATAAGCATTTTAACAGTCAACTGACGGAGTTATTGGTCAAGGGACCAAACCCGTATGGGTTGAAAACCACGGGGACCAAACCTGATAAAAATTAACGGCAGGGACGATTCTTGATTGACCCGGCAAACCACAGGGACGAAAAATGACATTTATTATCTCTCTTCCCCAAATACCCCTCTAATCTTTTTTCGTCTTTCATACCTAGCTCCCATGGCAGCCAGCATTCGATAGATCTTCTTTTTGTTGGCTTCATATCTTCATCTTTGTATGTATGTGTATAAATCTCTATAGCTTTTATATGAATGGATCTATCTGTTCATTGTGTAGTTAATCTTGTGTTTTTAAAATTTTCTACTAGTTAAATAATGTGTGTGTATCAAAACTATTAACAAAGATGAAAAAAACGATCAAGCACACATTGGTGGATCATACCAATCAAAAAACCCACATTCATCCAACAATTAATGATTCATTCAATTAATCACTATTAACAAAGATGAAAAAACGATCAAATGCATAACTTACGGGTTTGGGACAACAATAAAAACGATGACCAGGGTTCAATGGAGTCCATGATGTTCGAATTCTTGCACGCAAACCACAGTGACAATCTACCATGATGTTCGATTTTTTTGTGAAGACACCAATTAGGGTTAAGGGTTAGGGTTTATTTTTAAATTGTGTATTGGGATTGATTTTGGGAAAGTGGGGTAGTGATTTATATAAGAAAGAAGTGTTATGTTTTTTTGGTAGTGAAATGACAAAAAACCCTCGTGTGCAACGCACATGGGGTGAGTAACGGAGCAGCGTTAACGGCGTGTGGGCCCAGGGACCAAAATTGCAACGAAAACTTAAAAATGAGGACGTCTAGTGCACTTTCAAAAAGTTGGAGACCAAATCTACAATTTGGCCAAACCATAGAGACCAAAAATGCAATTAACTCTTTATAATATAATCAAGTTACATGTGATAAAAATGGTGTACAACATTGTTGATGTTTGTTTGCAAATTATCTAGCTATTATTTATTTTTATTTTTTTGGTGGTTGTTCTGGTAAAATAAATTATTTAGGTATTCGCTAGATGAACCAATAGTTTTTACATATAATTTCGTGTGCGATGTATTTTGTTTAAAGAATGTCACCGTTAAAAAGAATATCACTGACGCGTATTCAAATCTTCATCATTTTCACCACTAAGTCTCGCGGTTAGATTGACAATCGCGTTATACTTTTTTAAATCCCGTCGTCTCTTTTTTAAAACCCGACGACTCTTTTTTCTAAATCCCAATTTGGACCGTTGCCATATGAAAAAAAAATAAAAAAATAAAAAATTGATAGCTTGATCAAATGGATTCGACGCAATGCACTATAACGCAAAGGACAATACCGACTGATACCATAGGATAGCGCCATAGGGCACTAACAAGCCGCATCGCACCATAGGATTTGTTTTTTGTTTGCTTAATAATCTTGATGGGGTGATTTCTTAACCCAGCCAGGATTTTTTTTTTTTAGTTTTTTTTTCTAGCTAGATGCATTTTAAGACAAAAAGTGTCCTTACCTTTTTCTTTTTCTTTTTTTTTTTTTCTTTTTCTTAAAGGCCTTACCTTTTTCTTGAATGGTGCTATTTGGTTAACATGTCATTTTTCTTCTTTTCTTATCTCTCTTCCCCCAATACCTATCTAATCTTTTTTCCTCTTTCATACCTTGCTCCCATGGCAGCCAGCATTATCTCCACTCTGATCCGCCGCTAACTCATCATCGTCTCTACACCTTGGATCCATTCGATGTATGTGTATAAATCTCTATAGCTTTTATAATATGAATGGATCTATCTGTTCATTGTGTAGTTAATCTTGTGTTTTTAAAACTTTCTACTAGTTAAATAATGTGTGTATCAAAACTAATTACTGTATGCTTAGGAACCAGCTATCCCTTATATATATTTTAGAACTTATTATAGGCAAAAACTACAAAAGCCCTTTGGCTACCAGCCCATCTGGGTTCAAGTCTCATTGGAGACAGACGTATGTGAGATAGATGGTGTAGATTGTAAAAAATTTGCCGTTCGAAAAAAATAAAGTTAGGCAGTATAGTAAGTCTCATAAGAGGCCACGGTTCAAGCCTCGTTGGGTGAACAACTTGGGATGGCCGGTAGGCCGTGCACATCAAAGCCAAAAAGTCTCGACTTCCCCGGGGTACCTGTATAGGGATCCCTCTCTGTTTACCTTTTTTAGATTAAGCATTGGTTGTTCATTGTTGCTTTAATGTATATTCTTAATGTAAATAAGCAAAATCACTTGTTATAACTGCTTTATGTGTTTTTGAATTGTATAAATTAAGGTTGTTTATTCATGCTTATGATTTCAAACTTGTCATTTTTCTGATGGAGCTACTTTAATTCTTATTTCAAATATTTGAAGTTGTATTTTCATTGTCGGTTTTCTCAGTTCTGATTACATAATCAATGTGAAGTTATAAGTTTGTGGCATTATGGTAATTTAAATCAGCCTTTACATCCTATGGTATCTTTCAACTCGAATAATTAGTTTCGATGATAAAATCTTAGCTTGGTTATGTCCTTATGAAACAACGGAATCTACCTACCAAATGCTCCATTTACTTTTAAGCTAAATTTGGTTTTGGTTTATTGTTCAACGCAGCCACATAGCTTCCTGGAGCAGATGAATTGAAGATTGTTCAAGGTCTTTTTCGTCTCAGGTTCGTAACCAACAGCCATATGTAATTGCAGAATTCGGCCAAAGGGGGTGTTTGGGATTGCTAACCCAAATTTCAAGGAGAAAACAGTAGTTTTAAAAATCAGTCTTGGAATTTGTTTATGTCAAACTCTTTATTTGATTATTTGTATAAAGCATAAGAAGCTATCCCAAACACTCCCTGATGTGTACATCTCCTAATAACATACTTGTAGAAAAGAGAAGATAAACTTAAAAATGTACTGTTTTAAAGAAGCAAGGGGTTTTAGAAGACCTGCAAAGATAAGTTGGTTTGGTGGTGACGTTGAAAATGGAGATACAGGCTAAATCATATGACCGTTTATTGAATGTTTTATTAAAAAAGAAGTTTTCTGATATTCTAATATATAGAAAACAGACTATTATGTTTAAATAATCTGATCAAAGAATGAGAATGTCCTTATGTTTAGTGTTTTGAATTATCAAAACACGATAAAAATAAAACAGTGAGTAGTGCAACTTGTACTATTACAGACAGTTGATTATTTCACATGACATTATTGGTTTTTTTTTAACTTGTTTCAGTCTACAGCTACATAAAGTCATAGTGTAAAGGAGAGTGGCTAGGTTTTCATCTTCCAATATCCCACAAATTGATTATCGATCATCGTCATAAGAGAGATGAAGAATAGCGAGAAATATGATGTGGCAGATGATTCTTCTTCATTCAGTTGTTTACCAGATGAAATCGTACTTCAAATTCTAAGCAAATTAGTCGATTTCAAAACCTTGTGCCTTTGCGAACTCGTTTCCAAACGTTTCGGGAGGATTGTCCGTCAAGTCGACACTATTTCCTTCACTTCCTTTACTGATCCTCGTGCAGACCCTCCCAGTGAGGAATTGATCCCCACTGATACTCTTGCTTCATTGGGTTCCTATTGGTCTGCTATGATGTGTTTGAAGAATTTTAGAAGAGTGAAATCTCTACGTATCCAAGTTCCATGTTCCTTTGATAACAATCATTTGTTGTTCAAGTGGAGGATTAAGTTTGGAAGCAGAGTCGTCGATTCATTTATAGTTCTTTCACCAAATTCAGTTTTTACTAACAAGGAATTATATGTTAATGCAAATGGTCAAGAAGAAGAAGAAGAAGATATGGAGTTATATAGCAAGAAACTTCGGATTGCATTTCAATGTTGGGAGGATGTTGTTATGAAGTTTAGGTTGTTGATGTATCCCATCACCCATTTGCCATTGTTACAAGATGTTTCCATTACAGATCCAGATCAAAAGGTGAGAGTTTCTCTTAATGGGGAAAAAGTTGCTGAGATGAGGAACTTATCTGCAGCTGGGGAACTGAAAAAGTCACTTGAAGATATTCCTCATAGGTGGAGTAAGTGTTACGTCCCTTTGCTGAAATTGCCTGTATCAGGGTACGTCATGAAGGGAGTAACTCTGCGTCTGTTGGGGAGGAATGATCTCCTTGATGATGATATTGATAGTTTTATGAAAATTGATGTGAATGATTTTGAAGATAAAGAGGAGTTTGCGTATAGCGAGGCTGTGATAGAGATAGTAAAGAAGCATAGGAGCCGAATCGTGAGGGTTACTTAGGATGACTCTTCTTGCTGTTTTGTGTTTTTTCCGTTGTTTGCATGCTATCATAAAGCCTGTTGTTGACATATGCGGAGTTAGTTGTGTTTGAAGATTGCCAAGATTCTTGATGATATGGTGGTCATTGAAAATTAAGTTATGTAGTGATTAAATCTGGTTTTAGTAAACTGTTGCTTTAACTCTAGATTCTAAATTACTTTTAGGGTGACGCACTTTAAATGCATTGGGTTTATTTTTACCGTAATTTAGTTTATTGGGTTTTCTAAAATTGATTGATATGATTATGTGATTCAAAGCTTGTTGAAATGTACCAAAATAAACCCTCCTTGCCACAACGAGCATGTTTATGAAGCTGGTAATGGAACAAGTTTTTGAAGAAGTATGAGGTCAAATAAGAAGAAATGTAAGATTGCATTGATAATTTGCAATGTTTGTTGGATGTGGTGAGGACTGAGGAGGAGTCATTGTATGTGTTAACTAGCATTGAAAATCTCCCCAGCTGGAAAAGGTTTTGATGACCGGTTCAAATAAAAGTTTGGATGATTTCTGTCAGCGTAGAAAAGTCGCTGAGATGAGGAACTAATTAACCTCACCCGCTATATGATTGTAGGGCTAGCAAGTGTTATGCCCTGCTTTTATATTTGCCAGTTTCAGGATATGTGATGAAAGGGGCATTTTTTTTTGGAAAAATTACACAGATAGGTAACGAACTTTGAAAAATTTCCAATGTTAGGTAACGAACTTTGAAAAATACTAAGTTAACCAACGAAACTTGTTGAAACCGTCAAAGTTATGCAATATATGTTACTTTTGCAACCGGTCACCACTTAAAAAAAACCATTTTTTTAATTAAAGCATGTTATATCAGAATTGTACAGGCTATGGTCACTAACTCTCTCCCTCTCTCTTGATACTGCCGCCGCCGTCACCATCAATCACCACCGTCACCATCACGACACCGCCACTCTCACAACCAAAACAATACCAAGCCGTCACTATCAATCTCACTCCATCCTGCTTTGAATCTAAAGTGGAACTGTAATTCAGATCTTCTTGCAACTATTGTTAGAAGGGAAACCTATGACTCCATTAAAAAATGGTCTTTCAGCAATAACCATTGGTATTTGAAACAAGAAATCAGATACTCAAAGTAGGATGGAGTGAGATTCATGTAGGAAGTACAGGCTATGGTCCCTAACTCTCTCCCTCTCTCTTGATACTGCCGCCGCCGTCACCATCAATCACCATCGTCACCATCACGACACCGCCACTCCCACAACCAAAACAACACCACACCTAACCTTAAATCATCTTTGTGAGCATTATTTTGAAGTCCACGCGTGTGAATCATCACCACACGCGCCACCACCACCACCATTTTTTCTAGATCTAAAGGTAAAGTTAACAACCACATCATCATGTGTCACGTTTTATTTCCTTGGGTTGTGTACCGAGAGTTCAAACTCTCGTACGAGTTCTCTTGGTTGGTCTCGAGCTCATTTTGGTTATTATGAACATGGGGTTTTTTTATCATCATTTGGATAAATAAAAGTTAACTAGTGGCTGTGGGGTTTTTCAAGCTCTTTTGTTGAGTACAATAAGCCTAGAAACCATGGTTACCAAATAGCTCATGGGATTCTAGCAGAAGTTGATGAACACCCATTTGATCTTGACAAGATGCTGTTAGAGTTTGACAATCAATATAACACATACGCGGAAGCAAGGATCAATAATAACACGTATAAAGATTAACTAAAACATAAATAGTAAACATACCCGATGCACTTCAAATAAACCTTGATTCTTGTACAAATAGATCAATGATAAACCCCTTACCGTTTTGTTTATCGATCTCTTGATAATTACTAAAGTAAGTAATTACCTCGTTCTTGTACACACAAACTACCAACGAATAAATGTTTGATGCAAGTAAACAAAACACTTAATTTTTGCTTTGAAAAAATCGATCCAAGAACCCTTGGAGGGGGTTGGACGATCGGCCAAGAAAGAAAAGAGGCAAAGGAAAACTTTAGGGTTTGTGTGTGTGCACAAAAGATGTGAAACCCTAATCCTTGGCCTTGTATATATACTAGAGGATTTCTTGATGATCAAGCAAGGGTGGATCGACCCATATGGGTTGGGTCGACCGGCCTAGGCACCCCCATGGGTGTTCTAGATCCTTCTTGACTCCCAAATTACATTCTAGTCCTTATCTTTCGTCACTAATGATAGTTAGTCCATACGGTTAATAACTAACGACCATTTAGTCCATTAAGTGTTTATAAATATATATATTCGATACATTTAACATATATATATATATTTATTATACATTATTCTTGTTTGTAAAGTGTGCAATCCCGAGGTCTCGGATTCGATACTAGTCATTTACTTATTAATATTTATACGTAACTTTTAACAGTTCCCACTCGTATATCTAATAATAGTAAAATGACATTGGTTAGCGTCTTGCAACACTCCAATGCCCCCAGTTCGACCCGAGCTAGGTTTCCTGGAAAACCTTTAATGATTCATCATTATTATTATCCTATCGCCTCTAATACTACATTAATAAAGATGTGAGGTTCTTTATTAAATTCTGTTTCTCGTCTCTTTATGATTGAACAAAACTACCAAAACATCTGAACGTATTCCAGATAGACTTTGGGCGTGGCCACGCAAACATTTTGTCAACCCTACGAGGGGCCCAGCAGTATTAAACTTCTGAACAAATCAGAAGGAACGAATTCTTTCTTGACTACAAGAATAACCCATGAACTTTGCAACATTCTGAAAACAACCCTTATGACTTCCAATTACGGTAAGCGGTAGATTGCTCCACAAAATGCACTACATCCATGACACTTATCTGGTATCTCAAGTCTGAGGATAACTCTTAAATATGATTCTCACAATAAATTAAAATCATATTGTTGGGATAAGTCCAATACTCAATTCATTGAATATCATGTGAAATTGGTATGACTACGCATCAATATACTTTCAAGTATATCCTTAACCAATACTCAAAATTGTCTTAGTTTAATGATATTCCCATATCATTAATCGACAACAGACTATTTAGAATAATAAATTATTCATGGATCTTAAACATGCAAATATAGGATATATATTATTAAGACAATGAATAAATAAACATAACCAATACTTTATTTCATTAAAATTAATAATTGTACATTACATCCTTTATCCAAATACTAATCACAAATGGGCATGAAACTATCAGCTAATTTAAGTCCTATTCCTTCAGCATGCTTGTAAAGCTTGGTGCCAGGTAAAGGCTTTGTAAATTGATCAGCCAAGTTATCATCTGTGTGAACTTTGAGCATTTCGATTTCACCTATTTCAACTTGTTCTCTGACATAGTGGTGCTTAATCGGGAAATGTCTGGTGCCTTTCATGATTCCAGGTTCATTGGAAAATGTAATTGCAGCTGAGTTGTCACAATACATTTTTATAGGTCGCTGAATCGAAGGCATAACCCCAAGCCCTGAAACAAACTTCCTAATCCAAACAGCTTCCATTGCAGCTTCTGAAGCAGCTATATACTCACTTTCTGTAGTAGACATTGCTAATACACTCTGCTTTCTGCTCCTCCAATCAACAGCTCCTCCATTAATGACAAAGACATAACCCATCTGAGACTTCGTATCATCTTTATCACCTTTCCAAGAAGCATCGCAGTAACCTGTTACATCAAGCTCTGCAGATGGAGTACCCCCATAGACCAAGAACATCTCTTTAGTAGCCCTAAGGTACTTAAGAATATTCTTAACAGCAGTCCAGTGTTTTTCACCTGGATTCTGCTGATATCGACTGGTTAAATTCTGAGCAAACGCCACATCAGGCCTTGTGCTTTTCACCGCATACATAATATATCCCACAGCCGAAGCGTAAGGGACTCTCTTCATGCGTTGCACCTCTTCAGGTGTTGAAGCACAAACTTTGTTGCTCAAGCCATGTTTCTCTTGCATCGGCAAATATCCTTTCTTGGAATTTTGCATACTGAATCTCTTCAATATTTTATCAACGTAAGCACTTTGGCTTAATCCAATTAATCGCCGAGATCTATCTCTATATATCTTGATTCCCAGAATAAATGCAGCTTCCCTTAAATCTTTCATAGAAAAACAACTTCCAAGATATGCCTTAACCTTTTGCAAACTTGGAATGTCGTTCCCCATGATCAATATGTCATCGACATATAATATAAGGAAAATTACATTACTCCCACTAGCTTTGTGATATACACATGGCTCATCAAGATTTTGAGTGAATCCATACTTCTTAATTTCACTATCAAATCTTTTATTCCATTGTCGTGATGCTTGCTTTAATCCATAAATGGATCTTTTAAGCTTACATACACGATCTGGGAATTCTGGATTTACAAACCCCTCAGGCTGCGCCATATAGATGTCTTCATCTAGGCGACCATTCAAGAAGGCGGTTTTGACATCCATTTGCCAAATCTCATAGTCATAGTAAGCGGCTATGGCTATAAGAATCCTAATTGCCCTTATGTCAGCTACAGGAGAAAAGGTCTCCTCATAGTCAACACCAAAAGTTTGAGTATAGCCTTTAGCTACCAAACGGGCCTTATAGGTGTGTACAATGCCATCCATATCAGTCTTTTTCTTGTAGAGCCATTTAGTCCCAACTAGCTTGGCACCCGGAGGTAGGTCTACTTCTTCCCAGACATCATTGTCTTTCATGGATTGCATTTCCCCATTCATAGCTCCCTGCCATTTTTCCTTTTCAGGACTATTCATAGCAGCTTTATAACTTGTAGGTTCATCAAGATCCCCTATCAAGTTGTCATCACACTCTACGTTTAGACATAGACGTGCAGGAGCCTTCACAGATCTTGAAGATCTGCGAACAGGAACCACTTCAACTTCTGGTGGAGGACCTAAACTTTCAGGTTCTTTAGGAAGTTGGCTAGAGTTTTCAGAAGGTGTTACATCTTCATGATCGTCTTCCAGATCATATACTCTCCCACTGAATTCTTGAGATATGAGCTCCTTTTCTAAGAAGTCTCCATACCTTGCAACAAAAACTTTGTTTTCAGCTGGGTAATAAAAGTAGTAACCCATAGTTTCCTTAGGGTAACCTACGAAGATGCACTTTACAGATCTTTTTTGGAGTTTGTCTGCTGAGTCACGTTTAACATACGCCTCACAACCCCAGACCTTTAGATAAGACAAGTTAGGAGCTTTTCCAGTCCATACCTCATATGGAGTCTTATCAACCTTCTTTGTTGGAACCATATTTAAAATGCGAACTGCAGATTCCAAGGCATAATCCCAAAATGAGTAAGGAAGAGTTGTTAGATTAAACATAGATCGTATCATATCTTGCAATGTACGATTCCTTCTTTCAGATACACCATTTTGTTGTGGAGTATATGGAGAGGTAAGGTGCTGGACAATTCCCTCCTTTGCTAAGTAATCTATAAACTCTTGACTTAGGTATTCACCACCTCTATCGGATCGAAGAACTTTAATCTTCTTTCCTAGTTGCAACTCTACTTCTGCTTTAAACACTTTGAATGTCTCAAACACCTCATGTTTATGTTTAAGTAAATAAACATAACCATAACGGCTGTAGTCATCCGTAAATGTTAAGAAGTAGCTAGCACCTCTCCTTGACACATGTCTAAGTGGTCCACACACATCTGTGTGAATAAGACCAAGTAGATCATTCGCCCTTTCAATCCTATTTTTAAATGGTTTCTTAGTCATCTTCCCAGCAATGCAAGATTCGCATTTATCAAATGATTCATCATTGATCTTTTCTAAAAGCCCATCATGTTGCAGCTTTTTCATGCGATCTTTGCCAATGTGAGCAAGTCGACAATGCCAAAGATAAGACGAATCCAGACCTTTCATGATTCTCTTACTGTTGATGCCATACATTGAATTATTTTTAACAAAAGCATTATCATTATCATTCATATCAATTTCAAAGACACCATTCACAGCAATAACATTAAAATAAAAAACACCATTTAAAGAAACCGAAATTCCATTGCTAGAAATAGTATGCTCAAAACCAAGGTTCAACAAACATGAAAATGAAATTACACCTCTAACAATTGACGGTGCATAATGACAATTATTTAAAGATAGTACTAAGCCCGAAGGCAACACTAAATCATAAACTCCTATAGCTTCAACTCCTACATGCGCTCCGTTACCAACGTGCAAGAATTGTTGTCCATAGGCCAGCTTTCTCTCAACTCTAAACCCCTGCAAGGTATTGCAAATATGAATGCCACATCCCGTATCATATACCCATGAATTCAATTTAGGAGTAAGAGTGAATAATTCAATCATAAAGAACGCACCTGATGAGCTGGGGTTACCAGCTTCATTCCCCTGCTTCTTGAGTCGCAAGTCATGAATGTAGAGAGGGCAATTGCGCTTCCAATGGCCCTTTTCATGACAATGGTGACATGCCTGATCCTTCTTGTTTGGTGGATTCACCTTTTTCTGCTTAGGCTGATGTTGCTTCATCTTGGGTTCAGGTTGATAGGCCATGACCTGCTTGCCTTTGTTACCTTTCCCTTTGCCTTTGTTCACATGCGATTTCTTCTGGATTCTCCCACCATGAATTTCCAACACTTGCGGGGTAGGAGCCTTGACCTTGGCTGGTAGAGTTTTCTCATAATCAACAAGCAGTGCGAGTAATTCTGAGACTGTCTTCCCCGAGCAGTGCATGTTGAAATTCTGCACAAAACCAGCAAAGTCCTTGTTAAGCTGATCAAAAGATTCCTTCATCTCAGTCACATAATCTTCAACTGGTTTACCATCACCATGCTTGCAGTTATGTAGCTTGTCCAATTCATCATACAATTCAACTGCAGGTGGTTTCTCATAAGATTGCCTAAGAACATCAAGCATATCTTTAGGGAAAAAGTACTCAAATTTCTTTTGTAACTGAGCACTCATGCTAGTGAGCATTAAACAAGCAACCTCATTATACTTAGCATGTTCCACCCTCCATGCCGCCTTAACTGCTTCTGGTTCAGTAGCAGCAGGCTCAGCTGGGCATTCTTCGGTCAAATAATCCATCTTACCGGTCGACCTCAAGACAATTCTAAGTGAGCGGTACCAATCATTGAAATTCTTTCCAGTCAGTTTTTCTCTCTCAAGATGACTCTTGAAAGCAGAAATCACAGATGGGGTATCGGGTTGAGCCATATCTACAGATAAAAGTTCAAACATTAGTATTTTCGATAATAAATATCTTCAAGAAAATAAAATACCCAAAGTTATATTCATATAACCACCAAAATTTTCTTGAAAACCTAGGATCTAACTTTACATAGTTCCACCACATCAGTTGATCTGCTAGTGGTGAAAGTACAAAAGATAGTAATCTGTCAAACAATAATTGGCAAACAAGATTTCCAATTCCTAGATCATTATGGGAATTACATCAAATTGATTCATCAATTTGCCTTGTAAGCATGTTTCATCCCATCTCATGCCTTAAGTTCTAGGTCTCACGCACAACTTAATTAAGTCGTCTACCTTAGAAACTGTAAAATTGCAATTATGGTCTCACGCGTTAAAAGAATTTTACCTTGTTATAGTAATTTAGCCTAGGTCTCACGTTTACTAAATTAAAATTCCAAGTGTTTCTTATAGATAGATGGCATGTAACTTAAATTATAAGGGTATTTAATTTTTGATGTTTAAATCAAAATATGTATAAAGATGCATGCACTCATCTTTATAGCATAAGTTTTCAAAACCTTTTTATTACCAATTCGTGAAATTAATACACAAAGTTTTACTTGAGGTTTAACAAACCCTAAGATGACTTTCTATAATTATGATTTTAAAAGTAATTCGTTTAAGACATATTCAAGATTGTGATAACCAAGGCAGACTCTAAGGCTCTTTTCTAAGCCTTCAAATCACGGTTATGAATATCGTCTTAAAGGACTTAATTTTAAAAGCATATTTGTACAAAACATCAATCAAGCAAAAGTTTATGGATTCAATCTCAAAATCATGTAATAAAGTATGAATTTTGCTAGTCTCGCCTGGGAGCTGATTACCGTGCGAATCGGACCACTATCGGCACTTAAGACCATGCAAGACTCTTACTTTATCACTTTAGTTTCACCGTTATTAGTCCATATTATTTTCTTTTATGAAAATCACCCTTTTTATTGCTTACATCAAGTCAAACAATTAAGAAAACAATAAAAACAAGTAATTTAAAGAAAAATAAACAACTAATAATAACAACGTGAAACAATTAGCCACATGCAAACCTTATTAAAAAGATCCTAATAAAATCAATTCTAGGTATAATAACGCATGTAATCAACTAAGGCCTTCTCCTCTTGATGGAGGAGAGTCACATACATTGACGTATCAATTGCGTAGGCCAAAATCAATATACACACCACATAACATATAAATTGATTTTAATATATATTAATTGGAGTCTTCCCCAATTTAAGATCTATTTAAAAACATGTGACAAATAAATAAACAAACAAGATCCATGACTAACATGCATGTTTCGTCATGGATTAACCTAACAATTAGCACGTAGGTCACAAGTACGTTCACAAAAACCGGTTTAAGACCTAGGGTTTCTATATGATTACAATTTAATCAAGAAAACCACAAACCCTAATTAGGGTTTTTAGTGGAAATCGACCCCCCCCCCCAAAAAAAAATTAGGGTTAGGGTTTTAAATTTTATAAAAAAAAATTTAAAGAAAAAACCCTAGAAAAAACATGTATCTAAAACAATTTAAAGATCCGATTATTATTACGTTTTAGTAATCAATTACATGTTATCCATGGCTCGTGATGCCACTGTTAGAGTTTGACAATCAATATAACACATACGCGGAAGCAAGGATCAATAATAACACGTATAAAGATTAACTAAAACATAAATAGTAAACATACCCGATGCACTTCAAATAAACCTTGATTCTTGTACAAATAGATCAATGATAAACCCCTTACCGTTTTGTTTATCGATCTCTTGATAATTACTAAAGTAAGTAATTACCTCGTTCTTGTACACACAAACTACTAACGAATAAAGGTTTGATGCAAGTAAACAAAACACTTAATTTTTGCTTTGAAAAAATCGATCCAAGAACCCTTGGAGGGGGTTGGACGATCGGCCAAGAAAGAAAAGAGGCAAAGGAAAACTTTAGGGTTTGTGTGTGTGCACAAAAGATGTGAAACCCTAATCCTTGGCCTTGTATATATACTAGAGGATTTCTTGGTGATCAAGCAAGGGTGGATCGACCCATATGGGTTGGGTCGACCGGCCTAGGCACCCCCATGGGTGTTCTAGATCCTTCTTGACTCCCAAATTACATTCTAGTCCTTATCTTTCGTCACTAATGATAGTTAGTCCATACGGTTAATAACTAACGACCATTTGGTCCATTAAGTGTTTATAAATATATATATTCGATACATTTAACATATATATATTTATTATACATTATTCTTGTTTGTAAAGTGTGCAATCCCGAGGTCTCAGATTCGATACTAGTCATTTACTTATTAATATTTATACGTAACTTTTAACAGATGCTACTAATGGATTGGAGAGATTCCTATCTTTGATTTGAATCCAGAATATTGGCATGGATTTCTTGTCACCTGAGAATGTTTAGTATTCATTTTGTATGACCAAATGAGCCCAACAAGTTGACGTGGCACCCAAAACGGTCATATCGCATAACATTAAAGGTTTCAACAAGTTTCGTTGGTTAACTTAGTATTTTTCAAAGTTCGTTACCTAACATTAGAAATTTTTCAAAGTTCGTTACCTATCTGTGTAATTTCCCTTTTTTTTTTCTTTTTCCTTTCCTATTTTGTTGTTGTAGTCGTGTAGTGTGAATGTGTGATACCAATCTACGTATAAATTAGCTACTTCTAGCGAGAATTTCTATAACCAACCAAAAATTGTAACTTGGTAATGTAGACATCTACAACGTATCTATTGCATTTTTTTTTATGCGTGCCTCCGGTCACCAACTATAGTAAAAGCATCAACACATGTAACTTTATTATATTATAAAGTTACAACAATTACTATATATATAACGTAGCGTCGAAAACGACGCTACACCCTGTCGTTTTGATTCTCGATGTTTTGATCCAGCCGAAGACAGTTGTCCAAGCCCAATATCTGAGCCGGTCTCTTCTTTGATAACTCTGCCACTGCCTGAATCTTCATACTTATCTTCTTCGTAAGCCTTTTCTGGAACTGCCGACTGTCTGTTTTGTGGACCTCTTGCGTTGTCTTCTGTTTTTGCGTTGATGTTGGTACAGCGTTGTATTAATGATACGAAACGACTTCATCTTCATAGTTATCCAATCTGTGCACGTGTCCTGGAACGACCGGAAAGATTGACGGTGGTGAGAATGCGCTTCAACAATGATATCAAACTCGGCGTCCGTTTCAGGTCCGCTATCGAACACAATTGCTCCAATAGTATCAGCTGTTGGTAGCTCATGCTGCGCCGACCCCACCATACTAAACAGCCTGACTTTGAAATCCGGAAGATCGGCCTGCTGAAGCTTGTCCCTAGCAGTTCTAAACAGCTGTACCATCCCGTTGTGGTGATCTAAAACATCTATGAGACCCTCAACAATATCTGGTCTTAGTACATTTGCACCATTGTTTGTAAAATTATTTAATCTATTGTGTACCTCATGGTCCGTATCATAGATGTACAGCTGCAAAAACCTTGGCTTCACCCCTTCGTCAGGACATAACTTACCTATAGAGTGAATGTGATAGATCTGCCCCGACACTTTGAAAACAAATGGCCCTCTGCCATTGTTAACAGTTTCATCGACATTCGCACCCAATGATGTCATGGCAAACATTTGATTACATGCTCGGACATTCTTCAAAAAGTGTGGGTCTGAAAAAAGTTGCTGAATATAGAGTGGATAATCCTGAGGTATAAAAAGCTGGACCTTCCCGCCATGGCAACATCGATGATATAAACGACCTGTGTGGCGTGTAGAGATGGTAAGCCTTTCCTCATACCAAAATCGTGCTTGACAGTGACAACATACACAATCGCACGGCCTGAAAGCTCTGTACTCAGTTGGTGGGCCTATGTGTTGGACATCAAATACAAAAGTTACTATGATGGCTGAGCTAAAGGCTAATAGTAACTCTTGCGAAGAATATACTGCCACTATATACTGTTTACCTGAACGGAAAGCACGCCGCTGCTCGTTCTGTGTGACTGGTGGCAGTACACTTGTAGACTGTGCATCTGTTTCCATCGATGACGTCTGCGTCACATCTGGTATTAAATGATTGGCATGTGAGTTTCGATCGCTTTGATAGGAAAACGGTGTTCCATACCCCGCAAATGTCGAACCAGCCTCAACTTCAAGAGAGGGACAAAATGTTCCTACACCGTGAAGAATGGGAGAAAAGTTTAGCGAATGAAACGAAAAGCTACTTTTTAAAAAAAGTCAGATCCACAAATAGCATGATGTGCTGCTCACCTACAGCCGTACTGTTTGAACGTTGGTCAATGAGCTTGGTTGGTGATAAAATGCTGGATCCAGTGTCAGACGAACAGTGCAAATCTATGATGTTGCCTGATATCATCTGGGAGCCACTAAGCACTGAAACTTCAACAACACCAAATGTAAGTGCAATGAACAATAGCATATGCAAAGCGTGAAAAATACAGTGTGTAGGACCTGGAAGTGGTTGGCCGTCGATGCTCACAGCATGTGTGGGCTGGGAGCCTGTTATAAATATCATAGCATATTATCAATTTACAAATAGCAGCAAAGTCTGTAAATTAAGAGAAAACACGTGAGCTAATTTGAAATCGCAGCTATCATGAAAGCGAATTACATATAGACAATTGTCGACGTCTCCTTTTTTACGGCACATTTTCATGAGGCAAGTTTTGAAGGGAACTGTTGATGATTCTTTTGCCCTTGTCTTTAGTAACATACGTTGCTGCAGCAAAGTTGTCTGCCATTTGTGGAGAAACCGTCCCAGTGACAAAGTCTAACACAACTGGTCCAGAGCGCAAGGCTAGAAAAAGCAACACACAAATGTTTAACAGCGAGTTTAGCAATTTTGTTGATACTACAGTATCATAAAGCATAGGAGACCACCAACCTTGGGAGTTGGGTCGCAGTGGATTGTTGATGATGTATGTTAACTGTTGGTACAGGTTGTTCATTCCCTAACAACCGCTGTTTATGGCAACGGCCGATCCCATCATGTACAACTATATTGAGACAAACCGCCGCGTTAAACAGGGTCAACATTAAAGAAACGACTGCAACCATACAGATACAGATATATAAAATACACATTACCAGTTGTTGAATCACTCGTAACACCTTCATAAGCCAACCTTTTAGAAGAATGTCGTTCAGACACTAAAAAGGTGTCACCTGCCTTTCTCTTTAAATGTGGTGCTATACATGCGTGTTGTTGTTGCTCGCACGTAAAAGGGATGCTAATCTCATGCATATGCATCCGAGTAGACACACATGCATCGGTATTGTTGACAGGTCGAGTTCATTTGAACATACATTTACATTGTCAGCTGTTCTAATTTTAGCCTTTCCTTTGGTTCTCATGGTCAACAGAATTAAAACATATGTTGCAATTGTTGTGACAAAAGCATGGAGCAAAACATAAGAAGCTATGAAACGTATAACAACAAAGTCTATGGCAATTCATGTTAACAAATAACACAAACGTCAGTAAAGTTCTAAAGAATTATAATTAACTTTAATCATAACTCGTAAGTGGCTTTGACTATTAATCTAGTGGTCATTATTGACTAATCTTAAAAGATAAAAATTGACCTAGAAGACTTGATTTTATGTGATATCTTCTTCGATGACAAAAATAAATTAAGACGGACAGAAGAACATGCACCTTATGACACAACACATGGCTTCGTATATTTTAAGCACGTCTCCTTATTAAGTAGTAAAAACATTACAAAACAAAATAAAAAAATGCCAGCTTTTGAAAATTCGATACGTGGACAACTTTGTTTTCTTTCTATATATCATTTACTATTTTCTCCACTTCATAAAGTCTCAAAAACCTTTACTAAATTTCATACACTTACCACTTTCACAAATATATATTATCTACCTAGTGACACAAAGAAAGAGTAGCTAGAAAGATGCATCACGGTCCGCCACCGCCGCCTCATCACCACGGTCCACCGCCACCTCCGGTTCACGTCGTTCACCACCATGGTCCACCACCGCCACCACCTCATCACCATCATCCTCCGCCACCTCCACAAGTGTATTACGACCCTCCTCCACCACCTTGCTATGATCGACAAGGATGTTGCACTATTTTGTAACTTAATTTGTTTCTAGCTTGCCGTGTATATTTATTCATGTGTAACGAATAATATTTATCTGACTTTGTGAGCTCATATTAATATTATGATGGTCATGTTATTATTACAAGGGGATGGAACCCTGTGCTATATTCATATAACTGTTGTGCTGTATAATTGCGATAACGTTAGAAACAACAAAATTGCAGGTTACATTAAGGAAGGTTGCCTTTGAAAATTGAAATAAAGGTAACCTGCTTTTTCAGTTAGGAGTGCATATATTGGGTATGCGTCTACTTACTGTACATACATTATAATAATAGATACAACTGCCACTTGTGGTACGTACGATTAGTTTATATGATCATGCATTTTTTTCATACTATAACTGCCTCAGTTGTGAGCTGCTGTTGCTATGTTTGACAAACGCAAACGATTAGTTTATATGATCATGCATTTTTTTTTCATATGGCTGACTTTAAAAGTTTGTAATAATAATGAGTTATTATACCGTTGTATTCTGAGGGGTGGCTCCCATGATCATCCCTAACGGCAACAGTTCCGGAGGACTGGGTTCTTCGACTCTTGGCCCTTCTATTGGTGGCAATCGCCTAGGTGGTGCTGAGATCATTAAGTCATTGTATCTGTACATAGCATTTCATTCATTTTTTTGGTTTTTACATGATGGGAATGTTAACATAACTTACAGTTGACGTATGTGGTCAGCCTCTGGAACCTCGGGGTTAAAGTTGTTGTTTATGTGGGGTATGGGTATCCTGATAGCAATTAGAAGTCACGAGTATGAACGTTTTCAGATCGATTAAATTGGAGTGGATACCAATTAACGACCGGATAAAATCTAATTGATTCAAGTTTGTGTATGTTGTTGTGTTTGCAAATCAGAAAAAAACGTTCCTAGGTTAACTGCCTTTTGGCAGTTTCAAGGTTTCAAGCTCGACCCCAGCCAGGGGCGCTGCCCCTTGGACCCTGCTTCTCTCAGGGGCGTTGCCCCCGAACCCCCACCAAGGGGGCTACCGCCCCCTTGGAACCCCCGTTAGTCCAGTTAATATTCATATAAGTGTCGACCCTTATATGTATATTAAACTCAATCTATTTTACACTAAAATACCAACAAAAGTAAGTGCTTGTTGCGGGGGTGGAGGATAGTTGTATAACACTTGTTTATGGACATGTATATGTTAACCAATCGCTGGATTTTTTTTACTGTATTGTATTGTAAGATTGTGTACCTGCATGTCGTTTAGCCCAGCAAGAACTTGTTGCTATTATGACTGGCTGTTCCATCTATTCCAACCTAGCAACCGGGAATTGCGTAGCTAGCTCGTTCCAAAGTGTAAACATGATGCTGTTACCACTGCATAACAAAGAGCGAAAAATTATTTTACATTCCAAGGTGGTAAATTTTTTTCCAGTGTTTGTCAATCTTACTTAAGATTCTGTATCTCAACGTTTCGGCGAATTATTATGTTAGTGGTTGCATCACCAAACTCTCTTAGTGTCCTAATGTCGCGGATAATCCCAATATAGTCTGAAAAATAGTTGTTATATTAGTATGTCAATTAATTTTGCATGTTCTGGTTCTACATATCTGGTAGCCTGCATACCTGTGAGAATAGGTTCGCGAGTGTCTGCCCTATGACATACTTCATTGTAAGCGGCGAAATTAAAGTAATGTTTTGGGAAACCCGAGTCTTGTATTGGAGCAGCCTGCGTGTATCTTCCAAAGAGTAGGGTCATCTTGTTGTCAAGTGTGCGTTGCCAGTTATCCGTTTTCTTAGCACTAAACCCCTGGATCCGGTAGCAGGCATTTAACTGCAGTTTTGCGTCGAGCTGACGCATATCTGGGAGCTGGCCGTTAGCTTGTATTGCGCCACTGCACCCTGAGTAAACACAAACATAAATATGAAAAATTGTTAATGATAAAGCAGGTCCATTGGTATTCTCCGCCTACCATTTAATGAGAAGTATGTACCTTTTTGTCGAGCAGAAGGAAACATATTGTTGGAAAACACGAGGACCTTTTAGGCTTACGAAGAGAGGAATACTTAGAGAACTTTCACAATGGAACTTTTATTCCTTAACTTTGCTTCATATGGTTACAAATGTTTACATCCATCACATATTTAAACTAGTCCATGGAAGGTTCTAGACTCAGGATATTCCATAGACATTCTTACATACTCTAGATCATTCTAAACACATCATCATCCGTATCCTAATTCTAGATAATTCTAACTAGATATTTCTATCACAACTATCTAGATACTTCTAGTAGATATCATCTACTACAATATTCTAGAAGCTTCCATACCTTTCTACGACTTTCTTGAAGCTTTCATCCCATTCTTCGTCATTCTAGAAGCTTTACGACTTTCTAGAAGCTTCCATACCATTCTACGACTTTCTAGAAGCTTCCATACCATTCTTCGTCATTCTAGAAGCTTTTTGATCATTGGCTTGGGCTTTTATGGATTGTCCAATCTTTATTAGACTAAATCAAGTTTACGATCCAACACCCCCCTTTAAACTTGATTTCCCTACTCCAAGCATCGTCCTTAGTCTTGAGAAATATCGCTCGTTGAGCGGCTTGGTGTGGATATCTACAACTTGGTTTTCGGATCTCGCATGTATCACACGTACATCCTTCCTCTTCATAGTCGATACCATGCTTCTTCTTGTACCTTTTAGCCACAAGCCTTTCCTTGTACTTCTTCACTTCGCCTTTGGCGTTTTTCTTTGCCTTGTATACCCGCTTAACTCCAATAGCCTTTTGGCCTTTTGAAAGGGTCGTCAACTCCCATATATCATTCTTTTCTATTGACTTTATCTCATCTTCCATGGCTTGTCTCCATTTCTTGCTTTTCATGGCTTCCTCAAAAACTAAAGGTTCACAGTCAACATATAAACAAAGAAGGGGTATTTCCTCAGTTACCTCGTAGAGCTCCTTCAAACTTCTTGTCTTTGGTTCTCCTTCACTTAAACTTGAAGGTGAGTCTTGAGTTGGAGTTGGACTTTGAGGTTGTTGGACTTCTTCAGTTGACTCTTCTTCATTAGTCATAGGAAGAAAGTCATACCTTTCATTTTCTTTAATGCTCCAATCCCATGCTTCTTCTTCATCGAACTCCACGTCTCTACTCACTACCACCTTCCTTGTGATTGGATTATAGAGCTTGTAGCCTTTTGACTGCTTGTCGTAGCCAACGAACACATGCTTCTCACTTCTATCATCAAGCTTGGATCGCCTTTGGCTTGGAACGTGAACATATGCTATGCTTCCGAATACCCTTAGGTGAGAGACGGTAGGCTTCATCCCATTCCATGCTTCTTGTGGAGTCTTGTTATCTAAACTCTTTGATGGACACCGGTTCAATAGATATACCGCACAGTCAACCGCTTCGGCCCAAAACTCCTTTGGCATCTTCTTACTTTTCAACATGCTTCGGACCATATTGAGAATGGTTCTATTCTTTCTCTCCACCACTCCATTTTGTTGTGGGGAGTAAGGAGCCGTTAGAAATCTCCGGATCCCATTATCCTCACAAAATTTATTAAATTCTTTTGATAAAAATTCTCCACCTCTATCGGATCTCATGGATTTAATTTTTATACCTTTCTCCTTCTCAACCATAGCTTTAAATATCTTAAAAGCTTCAAAAGCTTGGGATTTTTCTTTTAGAAAATATACCCAAGTTTTTCTTGAAAAATCATCAATAAAGAGCATAAAGTAAAGATTCTTACCATGAGAGGGTGGAGAAATGGGACCGCACAAATCCGTGTGAATTAGTTGGAGAGGCTCCTTAGCTCTTGATGTCGCTTCTTTCGGGAACGAACTCCTAGCATGCTTCCCAAGAAGGCATCCTTCACATACTTGATTGGGATGATCAGTTTGATCTAACCCTTTCACCATTCCCTTTGAGGATAATAACTTTAAGTCACTAAAGTTTAAGTGCCCGTACCTCATGTGCCAAAGCCACAAATGATCCTTCAAACAACTCTTTAAGCACTTAGCTTTTCCTTTCACCGGTGCCTTTGATTCGTCTCCAAAGGTGACATTACCTTTACTTTCCTCCATCTCCATGAACAAGTCTTCTTCACCCGTCATATGGTTACTTGCAGCGGAATCTATATGCCATGGCTCTATCCTCTCTTCTTGTTCGTCATGTCTTGCCATTAGAAAGGTAAGCTCATTTTTGTCTTCTACCTCCAAAAGATTAGCTTTTTCTTCCACTTGTCTTAAGCTACTACACTCATTGGCATAATGACCATATTTGCGACAATTGTAACATTGTATATGGGGCTTACCTCCTCTTTGAGATTGAAAGCCTCTCCCACGACCTCTTCGATATGGAGACCACTGATTTTCATCTTCTTTGTTGACATCTTCTCTTCCTCTTCCTCTTCCTCGTCCTCGGCCTTGGAAACCACCACGACCTCGAAAAGTACAGCGTCCTCGTCCTTGCTCCTTTCCATGTAGAAAGCTCTTTTCTCTTTCTTTGAAAGAGACCTTTGAGTATAAGGCTTGCTCTAAGGGTTCTTTCCCCCTTCTTTTCTTCAACTTCTCTTCATGGGCTTGTAAAGATCCCATGAGTTGATCAGTGGTCATAGAGTCTATGTCTTTTGACTCCTCTATGGCCACAACAATGTAATCAAAGCTTGGTGGCAAAGAGCGAAGAATCTTTTCTATCACCCTTGTGTCACTCAAGCTTTCACCATTTCTCTTCATTTCATTTGAAATGGTCAAGACACGAGTGAAATAATCCGAAATGGTTTCGGATTCCTCCATTTGGAGCTTTTCGAACTCTCCTCTAAGAGTTTGAAGGCGTACCTTTTTCACCTTGTCAATTCCTTTGAAAGCATTTTGAAGGATCTCCCACGCTTCCTTAGAAGTGGTTGCATTTGCAACTTTCTCAAACATCGCATCATCAAGACATTGATAGATGAGTGTAAGAGCACTTTGATCCTTCTTTCTTTCCTTTTGCAACTCCACCCTTTGGGCGGCATTCAACGAACTTTCATCATCAACTTTCTCAACACCCTTTTCAACTATCTCCCACACATCGTGTGAACCGAGTAACGCCTTCATACGAATGCACCAACTACCATAGTAGTCTTTGGTAAGACGAGGAAACTGGAACAAGTTCATTGCACCTGACATCTTGATCTTCTAGCTCTGATACCACTTTGTTGGAAAACACGAGGACCTTTTAGGCTTACGAAGAGAGGAATACTTAGAGAACTTTCACAATGGAACTTTTATTCCTTGAACTTTTTTCATATGGTTACAAATGTTTACGTCCATCACATATTTATACTAGTCCATGGAAGGTTCTAGACTCGGGATATTCCATAGACATTCTTACATACTCTAGATCATTCTAAACACATCATCATCCGTATCCTAATTATAGATAATTCTAACTAGATATTTCTATCACAACTATCTAGATACTTCTAGTAGATATCATCTACTACAATATTCTAGAAGCTTCCATATCTTTCTACGACTTTCTTGAAGCTTCCATCCCATTCTTCGTCATTCTAGAAGCTTTACGACTTTCTAGAAGCTTCCATACCATTCTACGGCTTTCTAGAAGCTTCCATACCATTCTTCGTCATTCTAGAAGCTTCTTGATCATTGGCTTGGGCTTTTATGGATTGTCCAATCTTTATTGGACTAAATCAAGTTTACGATCCAACACATATCCCTGTCGAAGTCGGGTCTGGAATATTCTTAGAGATCCATTTCCTATACACTTTCAAGTCGAGCGGCTGGTTTAGGTCTTCTGGTTTCAAGTCCATTAGGTCTACAGTCTGTGGCTCAGCCATTATCTGCTTCCCTTTTTCTTTCGCATGTTCGGCTGATTGTTGGTCAAGCACTTGCTGTTTTTCTTCAGTTGTCGGAGTTGATGTTTGTGTGCTGGTGTTCGCCATAACTCTACAAAAGAAAATTATAGTTATTGTTGCATGGCCATAACTCTAGAAAAGAAGAATATAGTTATTGTTGGCTACAAAGTATAACATGTTCAGATAGCAAACTGTAATGTATGTCAATTAGGCTTAAAAGGTATGGCTATATGCATCAGTTTGAGAGTATCAAAGTACATGAATGCGCAGTAAAGCTTGTAGCTATAGTTGTCAGATATATTTGTAACATCATATAAATATCTACATAGTAACATATAAGTATAAATAACTACAAATGCATAATAAAAATGACCCCCGTTGCCAATAAAAGGGGGTAAAACCTGGGGTAGGCTGATTTTGTGGAGAAAATCTCTGTAAACAATATTTTTAGTGGTGTTTGCAGCCTGCTTTCGTTGATTTAGAATCACCATTTTCAAAACTTCGGGCGACGTGGCTCTTGATAATGCAATGTATAACTGTCCATGGCCGAATATTGGTTCCGGAAGATAAACGCCTATCTTTTTCAGCGATTGGGCCTGACTTTTGTTAATCGTCATGGCATAGCAAACCTTCGCGGGGAACTGCTTTCTTTTGAATATGAAGGGTAGCTTCGCATCGTTTGATGTCAGTAGAATTCTTGGTATGAACACTCTTTGTGCTATTCTCGTGCCAGTAATAATTTTTGCCTCGATGACCTTTGTAAGTAACTGTGTAACGATCATTCTTGTACCATTGCAAAGACCTCCGGCCAAGTTAAGGTTTCTGACTAACATTATAGGTGTGCCAAGTTTTAACTCCAGTGTATGCGGTGGTAGGCCAGGAAAGGTAAGCGTGTTTAAGTATTCAGGAGGGTATAGCAGCTCTGTCGCGCCCCCATCATTTGAACGTGGTATTGCTTGGTCCACGCTACTGTAAAAAGTGCTCTCTCCGTGAAGGCCCGCCATCACGTGACTATTGATAGTGTCTGCCGTCTCATTTTTGGGACATACTATTGCTTTTTCTTGAAAGCTTTCAGCAGTAGGTGTTTGTAAAGTGTCAGGATCGTAAATGAAATTTATCAGCTGGTGTAACCCATGATCATTAGATGGGAAGCAATGATGGTCAGGTATACGTATCCATGAGGTGTTTTCGGGGTCGGTGACATCCGGGGTGCCAGCAACGCCATCACCTACATCAAGCAACCATTTAGAAAATGTTAGTAGTTGCTGCCTCCGTTCGGCGTTGTCTGATGCACCTTGAAGCCTCATGTTTTCATGAAGTGAAAATAGCTTAAAGTGGCGCCACAGGTACGACTCAGATATTGAAGAAGCAATAATATCTTGTTTTGTTCCCTTTTTTTAACGGGGAGTGTCTGTCAGAAATCACCACCAAGCATGACTGTTCTATTTCCAAAGATGTGCATAGGAGTGTCAAAGATATCTCTGAGTGTCCGGTCCAACGCCTCAAAACAGCGCCTGTCGTTCATTGGGGTCTCGTCCCAAATTATCAAGTCAGTTTGCTTCAATAGCTGACCAAGTTGACTGCCTTTCTTGACAGTACAGACAGACTCATCAGTTAATTCCAACGGTATCTTGAATCGGGAGTGGGCTGTCCTGCCTGAAGGTAACAGAAGTGAAGCTATGCCGGAGGATGCAACTGCAAGAACGATTTTACCTTCTGATCTAAGGGTTGTAATGATAGTTTTCCACAGGAATGTCTTACCTGTACCACCATGGCCATAGACAAAAACAATTTCTTGAGTATTGTTTGCCACAGACGACATAATAATGTTAAAGATTTCTCGCTGTTCTGTGTTTAACTTTGGAATAAGCATCTTTCTCGGTGAAGAATATTCATTTCTTAGTTTACCCGAAGCAGAGAGAAGAGAAAGGAAGACTTCGATTAGACCATATCTCTTTCTCTCGCCAGCTCAACTCTGTTGTAGCACTTTTCTTCCATAATAGCTCTGTTTGTCAAAATGTTTAGCAACCCATCTGGTGGCATAGGCATGCCAAACTCTTGTAGTGATTTGCCATACTGACCCAAGGCAACCTCAAGTTCATATAAGATCCCTCCCTTTAGTTCTGATTCGTTCACATGGAGAAAGTTAATTCCATGTATTGATGACAGTAACCTTGGGATAATCAGACATATGGCGCCAAAACGATTCCCATAGAGCAACTGGCTGAGCAACTTCACAGAAAACTAATATTTGCACGAACATTGCCCGTAACTCAGAGGCTGAGGCAGTCATAGCAGCTTCTTGTAGCGCTATCTACCATTCTCCATCATGTTCTAGCAACCCCAATGCTTCTGCAACAGCCCGGTTTGTTGGATATGTATAGTTGTTCACTTTGCGAATACTTGGGAAAGAGGTGCACCCTTTTTGATGACATAATAGTAACCGCTGGTAAAAAAACTCGCCCGAACTTGGATGCATATATGCCATTCTCCCAATGGATGGTTTGTTTTTATTCCTTCTTGGGAACCACTGCTTGTCCTTTTTTGACCAAACAAACTCGGACGGAAATTGCAGGTATGTGAGGTTGTTACGATCCCACATCGCCCAAGTATGGGATTGGGTGGTGGTTTATAAGTCTAGGTGTCCCCTCCTCTTACAAGCTAGCTTTTTGAGTGAGTTCTACACTTGGACTTATGAACCGATACGAGCCTAGTATGGGATAGGTTCGTATCAATTGGTATCAAGAGCCAGCCCTACCGAGGTTCCAACACTCGGAGTGGTGGCCTGTGGAGTGGTGGCTTGGACCCGAAAGAAGGGTGCCAACCGTGACCAACACAGCCGTGACCAACGAGCTCGGAGTGGTGGCCTATGGAGTGGTGACTTGGACCCAAGGAGGGGTGCCAACCGTGACCAACGAGGACGTTGGTTCTTCAAAGGGTGGGGTATTGTTACGATCCCACATCGCCCAAGTATGGGATTGGGTGGTGGTTTATAAGTCTAGGTGTCCCCTCCTCTTACAAGCTAGCTTTTTGAGTGAGTTCTACACTTGGACTTATGAACCGATACGAGCCTAGTATGGGATAGGTTCGTATCAGAGGTGTCTACCAACAGCTGACCATTCATTAAATTTCAGCCACACGGTAAGCGTGGTCCTGTGTGCACCAGGATTATCCACAACTAATTGTAAGCTTTGTCTCTCTCTTAAAGTTACATGTTGCATACCTTCTAAATGCACCGATAATATCTGGACCGCGGGTTCACGGCTATGGATGTCAAAGCCAAAGATGCGCCAACATGCTGTTGGAATTATTATACCATGACATTCATATTAATAAACCAAGTACATCAAAGTGAGCATGAGCGGAAGCAATTATAATAGATCGAATAACATGTAATTAATTAATCAATTATATAAATCGTAAACGTACCTTTGTGATTCTAGCCCGAACAAGAATCAATGCAATCTTCCGGAACCAAGAACCCTAATTAGGGTTTATAAGGATTATATGAATTACCCCTTACCTTTTTGTAATTCAATCCAAGAATCAAACAATAGTGTGTTTGATTCACGTTCTTGTACACACGTACTAATTCAAGAAAAGTATTTGCAAGTAATAAACACAAAACCCTTTTTTTAGACACAAGAAAATCGAAACCCTTAGGGGTGTTCGTTTGATGGATCGACCAAGGAGAGAAAGAAAGAAGAAAACACCAAGATGTGTGTGTATAAGTTATCAGAAAAACCTACATCTTGGGTTTGCTTATATACTACACAAAACTTGGAGCTCAAGGCACAATGGAGGTGGGTTTACCCCCTTTGGCCGATCAGTTTTGGCACCCCCTAGGGGTTTCCGGAACCTTCTCTTGTTTCCATGTTTTGTCTAGTATTTACTTTCCTAATCTACGTTTAATAAATAATTAGTCATTAATCAATAATACTAATTATTATTATTTGTTTTGTGTTTAATAATTAATTATAACATTTTATAAATAATTATCACATTTTCTCTTCATACGTATTGTGTGCAATCCCGTGATCTCAAGTTCGATCCTAACACACGACTATTATTATTTTGTCTATAAAACCAACAGCTCCCACTTAGACATATCATAATAGTGTGATCACATCGGTTAGCGTCTTGCAACACGCCGATGCCTCTAGTACAACTTGAGTAAGGCTCCTGGAAAACCTTTTAATGATTTCTCATTATTATTATCCCTTTGTTTCTAATACCATGTTAAATAAGGATATGGATCTAGGTCATTCCTTAATTAACCATTCTGTTTCTCGTTTTTTTTAGAAATTGACAAGTTTACCAAATCTTTTGAACCTTTCAAGAAAGACCTTGGGCGTGGTCACGCAGACACCTTGACAACCCTACGAGGGGCTCAGTAATATTAAACTCCAAAAATTAATTTGAATGAACAAATTCTTTATTGATTACAAGCAAAACACACAAACTTTGTAACATTTCCGAAAACAACCCTTATGACTACCAGTTACGTATAGCGTTAAGTTGTTCCACAAAAATGTACTACATTCATGACCGTTATCTTGTATCTCAAGTCTAAGGATAACTTCTTATGATTTACTTAATGATAAGATCCATAAAGTAACATCATATAGTTGGGATAAGTCCTATATTCAGTATCATCGAATATCGTCTGAAATGGCATGTCTACGCATCAATATACTTAAGTATATTATACCAACTTCAGATTTGTCTTAATTTAATAATATTCCCATATTATTAACTGACAACGGACAATTTAGAATAACTCTTATTCATGGATTTAAACATGCAAAAATAGGACAACAATAATTAATAACAGAAATAAACATACCAACATACTTTATTTCATTAAAATAATAATTGTTTACAATATCCTTTATCCAAATACTAATCACAGTTATGCATGAAACTACTAGCTAATTTAAGTCCAATTCCATTGGCTAATTCATTAAGCTTCTCTTTCGCCAAAGCCTTAGTGAATGGATCAGCTAAGTTTTCATCTGTGTGAACCTTCAACAGATTTATTTCACCTTCGTCAACCTTTTCACGAACAAAGTGATACTTCCGTAGAAAATGTCTGGTGCCTCTCATGACTCCAGGTTCATTGGCAAATATGATTGCTGCAGAATTGTCACAATACATATTAATAGGTAATTCAATTGAAGGCATAACACCAAACCCAGAAACGAATTTCCTAATTCAAACAGCCTCTATAGCAGCTTCTGAAGCAGCAATGTATTCAGCTTCTGTTGCAGACATCGCAATCATACTCTGCTTCTTGCTCCTCCAGTCTACAGCTCCTCCATTGATAACAAAGACATAACCCGTCTGAGACTTCGAATCATCTTTATTACTTTGAAAGGATGCATCATAGAAACCTGTAACACAAAGTTCTGCAGCTGGATTTCCACCATATACCAAAAACATATCTTTTGTATTCCTCAAATACTTAAGAATATGCTTAACAGCAATCCAATGTTTATCACCTGGATTCTGTTGAAATTGACTGGTAATATTTTGAGCAAACGCCACATCTGGACTTGTGCACTTAACCGCATACATAATAGATCCTACAGCCGAAGCATAAGGAACTTTACTCATGCGAACCACCTCAGCAGGTGTTGAAGCACAAAACTCATTACATAAGCCATGTTTTACTTCCATCGGCAAATATCCTTTCTTGGAATTTTGCATATTGAATCTTTTCAATATTTTGTCAATGTAAGCACTTTGACTTAATCCAATTAACCGCCTTGATCTATCTCTATAGATTTTAGATTCCCAGAATGTATGCAGCTTCTCCTAAATCTTTCATAGAAAAGCACTTTCCAAGATATGCCTTAACCTTTTGCAAACTTGGAATGTCTTTTCCCATGATCAATATGTCATCAACATATAGAATTAGGAAAGTTACATCATCACTCCCACTAGCTTTGTGATACACACATCGCTCATCAAGATTTTGAGTGAATCCAAACTTTTTTATTTCAGCATCAAACCTCTTGTTCCATTGTCGTGATGCTTGCTTTAATCCATAAATGGATCTTTTAAGCTTGCATACACGATTTGGAAATTCTGGATTTTCAAACCCTTCTGGTTGTGCCATATAGATGTCTTCATCTAGATGACCATTTAAGAAAGCAGTTTTCACATCCATTTGTCAAATCTCATAGTCATAGTACGCTGCTATAGCTATGAGAATTCTTATAGCTCTTATGTCTGCTACAGGAGAAAACGTCTCCTCGTAATCAATTCCAAAAGTTTGAGTAAAACCTTTAGCAACTAGGCGAGCCTTATAAATGTGTGCATATCCATCCATGTCAGTCTTGATTTTGTAAAGCCACTTACTCCCAACTACCTTGGCACCAGGAGGTAAGTCAACTTCTTCCCAGACTTCATTGTCATGCATGGATTGTATTTCCCCATCCATAGCAGCTTTCCATTTAGCTTTTTGAGGGCAATTAATGACAGCTCTATAACTAGTAGGTTCATTAAGATCCCCTAGTGTATGCTCATCTGCCTCTACATTAAGACATAGACGGTCAGGAGCTTTCACAGATCTTGAAGATCTGCGAATGGGAACTACTTCAACTTCCGGTGGAGGACACAGACTTTCCGGTTCTATAGGAAGTGTGCTAGTGTTTTCTGAAGGTAATGCATTATTTAGATCATCTTCTAGATCATATACTCTCCTACTGATTTCTTGAATCACAAAATCACTTTCAAGAAAATCACCATATCTTGCAACAAACACTTTGTTCTCAGGTGGGTAGTAAAAGTAGTAACCCATAGTTTCCTTAGGGTATCCTACAAAAATGCATTATACAGATCTTTGTTGGAGTTTATCTTGTGAGTCACGTTCAACATACGCCTCACAACCCCAGACCTTTAAATAAGACAAGTTCGGAGCTTTTCCAGTCCATATCTTATATGGTGTCTTATCAACCTTCTTGGTGGGAACCATATTCAAAATACGAACAGCTGATTCAAGAGCATAATCCCAAAAGGACAAAGGAAGATTAGTTAGATTATACATTGATCGAACCATGTCCAACAATGTACGATTCCTTCTCTCAGATACACCATTTTGTTGTGGAGTATATGGAGATGTGAGATTTTGGACAATTCCATTCTCAGTTAAGAAATCTTTAAAATCTTGACTAAGGTATTCACCACCTCGATCAGAACGAAGAGCTTTAATCTTCTTTCCCAATCGCAATTCTACTTCTGCTTTAAAAACTTTAAATGTTCAAACACCTCATGTTTATGTTTAAGTAAATAAACATAACCATAACGGCTGAAATCATCCGTAAAAGTTAAGAAGTAGACAGCACCTCTCCTTGATACATGTCTAAGTGGTCCACATACATCCGTGTGTATTAAACCAAGTAGATCTGAAGCTCTTTCCATATTATTATGAAAAGGTTTCTTCGTCATCTTCCCAGAAATACAAGATTCGCATTTATCAAATGACTCATCATTGATATTATTCAAAAGCCCTTCACGTTGTAGCTTTTGCATGCGAATCTTGCCTATATGGGCAAGTCTACAGTGCCAAAGGTAAGACGAATTCAAGTCATACTTCATTCTCTTACTTATGCTGTACATCGAATTATTATTATTGTTGGAAGTCACACAATTATTCATATCAATTTCAAACACACCATTCACAGCAACAACATTAAAATAAAATACACCATTTAAAGAAACAGAAATTTTATTGCCATTAATAGTATGAGAAAAACCAAGATCCAACAAACATGAAAAGGAAACAACACCTCTAATTATAGAAGGTGCATAATGACAATTGTTTAAATAAAGTACTAAACCCGAAGGTAAAACTAAATCAAACATTCCTATGGCTTCAACTGCTGCTTGTGCTCCATTTCCCACATGCAGAAATTGCTCCCCATAAGCTAGTCTCCTTTCCTCTCTAAACCCCTGCAGTGTATTACAAATATTAATACCACATCCAGTATCATATACCCATGAATTTAATTTATGAGATAAAGTAAATAATTCAATGACAAATAAGTTACCTGAAGTGCTGGCGCCCATGTGCCCAGTCTTCTTAACCTTATTGTTTCGCAAGTCATCGAGATAAAGAGGACAATTCCTCTTCCAGTGGCCCATCACCTTGCAGTAATGGCATCCTTGATCCTTCTTTGGATTATTCTTGACAGGAGGGTTCTTCTTAGGTTGAGGTGGTTGATAAGCCATAACCTGCTTATTCTTATCAGCCTTCTTCTTTCCTTTACCTTTCTTCTTGTTCGCATTTGGCTTGTTAATTCTACCCTCTTGTATAGCAAGAACTTGGGGCGTAGGAGCCTTTGGTGTCAACCCTTTCTCATAATCAATGAGCAGTGCGTGCAATTCACTTACTGTCTTCCCCACGCAATGCATATTGAAGTTCCTCACAAAACCATTAAAATCCTTGTTAAGGGACCTATTGATTAAGTTCACAGCCATATCATTGTCACAGGGTTTCTTAAGTGTTTGTAGTTGATCCATGAAACTTTTCATCTTCAACACATGAGCACTCACAGGTTCACCATCACCCTGCTTACAACCATGTAGAGCCTCCATCAAATCGTAAATCTCTACATTTGATGGTTTCTCATAGAGTTTCTTGAGTTCATCAATCATGTTCATGGGGAAATACTCCTCAAACTGCCTTTGAAGAGGTGTGGACATCGCCCCTAACATCATTGGGGCCACATCAATATGTTCCTTGCAATCAAGATTCCATTTGGCCTTAGCAGCATCAGTAGCTGCATCGCCTTCAGGTTCAGCAGGACAAGGCGTTTTCAAGATTTCAAGTTGACCAGTCACTCGCAGGACAATCCTTAGTGAACGGTACCAATCATTGAAATTTTCCGAGCCAGTCAATTTTTCTCGTTCAAAATAAGTTTTGAACACAGAACGAAAGTTGGTGTTATCAGTTTGAGCCATTTCTACAGATAAAGAAAGTTCAAAACATTAGTATTTTTGATAATATAATTTTTCAAGAAAATTAAAATACCCAAGGAAAATAAATATCCATAGAATAATCTTGAAAACTAGGATCCTCCATAAACATAGTTTCATCACATCAGTTGATCTGCTAGTAATGAAAGTATAATATGAGGTAACTTGTCGTACAAGTAATTGGCATAACATTTGTCCAATTCCTAGATATATGGGATTTACAATCACAAACATTTGTATTGTAAGCATGTTTAGTCCCCATCTTAATGCCTTGAGTCCAAGATCTCACTTACTAATCAATTTAAGTCTTCTAACTTAAAAACTGCAAACTCACAAATCCATCACATCAGTTGATCTGCTAGCAATGAATTTATGAAATTTACCTCTCCATTGCAATCTCGCCAAGTTCTCATATGACGTAAATTACAACTTCAAGTGTTCTTAATTAGATGGCATTCGACTTAATTTTATAAGGGTATTAATATTTTGATGTGATCAAAATAATGTATGAAGAAGCATGCATACAACTTCATAACATTGGTTTTACAAAACATTTTAATTACCAATTAGCTAAGAGTAAAATAACAAAGTTTTGATTGAGGTATCGGGTTCACCAATTAAAGAATAACCATCAATTATCGTCCACTATATCGTACTTTTGCATAAGCCCGAAAGCTTAGTGTTTCGGATAATCATTGTGGAATTGTGGAGTATTCACCCTTAAGATGACAATGTACATGTAATGGTTGTTCGGTAAGTCTAATTTACACACAAATGAGCGTTAAGACATAATGTTGTCTCTCTAAGGCCACAATTTAATGCGTTGCCATCCTTATACCCATCTTATAGTGTGTAAACTTCGGTCGAGCCTATTTAACCATTACGTACAAAAACATCAATCAACCAATCCTTTGAAATTTTAAACTCTTAAAAACCAAAACAATTTCGCCATTATTTAGTCCGTATTATTTTTCTATTCAAAAAATTGCCCTTTTCGTTTATAAACATGTCTAACACAATAAATAAACAAAAACAAGTAATATACAATAAAAAATAAAACAACTAAATAAACACATATACATAATCATAACAATTAAGTATGTATAAAACATGTAGCCACATGCAAATCTTATTCAAAAGTCCTATTAATAATCAAATCTAGGTGTATAACGTATTAATTCAATTAGGGCTTTCTTTTTCTTGGAAAAAGAGCCACATACATCGATAAATCGATTGCGTATGCCAAAATTAAATAAATACTACATAGCACATAATTGATTACTTAATATTGGAGTCTTCCCCAATTCGACATCTATTAAAATTTACATGTTTTAATATAACTTAACCATTAATTCATATAACCAATTTAAACAATTTAAATTATAACACAATAAAAATCTATGCAAATATGCACTTTTTCATGGATTTAGCTTAACAATTAACATATTGCACCAAGATCGTTTACTAAAACGCATAACAATTACATGACATCCTAGGGTTTCTAATCAAATTAAAAAAAAATTAAAAACCATAAACCCTAATAACCCTTAAAGGTCATTCGACCCAAAAAAAATTAGGGTTAGGGATTCTAACAAATAAACCCTAAAAACATGTAACTAAACGAATCAAGATCCAATTTTTATGCGTTTCGATAATTAATTACACATTATAACGGCTCTAGATGCCACTGTTGGAATTATTATATCATGACATTCATATTAATAAACCAAGTACATCAAAGTGAGCATGAGCGGAAGCAATTATAATAGATCGAATAACATGTAATTAATTAATCAATTATATAAATCGTAAACGTACCTTTGTGATTCTAGCCCGAACAAGAATCAATGCAATCTTCCGGAACCAAGAACCCTAATTAGGGTTTATAAGGATTATATGAATTACCCCATACCTTTTTGTAATTCAATCCAAGAATCAAACAATAGTGTGTTTGATTCACGTTCTTGTACAGACGTACTAATTCAAGAAAAGTATTTGCAAGTAATAAACACAAAACCCTTTTTTTAGACACAAGAAAATCGAAACCCTTAGGGGTGTTCGTTTGATGGATCGACCAAGGAGAGAAAGAAAGAAGAAAACACCAAGATGTGTGTGTACAAATTATCAGAAAAACCTACATCTTGGGTTTGCTTATATACTACACAAAACTTGGAGCTCAAGGCACAATGGAGGTGGGTTTACCCCTTGGTGTAACACCCCCATTTTTAAAGTTTGTCGCAGCGGAAAATTTATTTGGGTGTTACGGTGAGGATCGAAGTTTTAACCACATAAAACGGTTTAAAAGAAACGTTTTGAAATTTATTTGTCATTTAAATAATAATTTTGATAAAAGTTGAACCATTTGATTTAAAATCTTATGAAAAGATATAAAGGCTTGTAAAAATGACAAATTTGATTTTTACACCATTTTAATTTATCAGAGTAATAAATGCCCACTCCGTGTCTTGTCTTGCTCCGTTAAATTACCTGAGATACACATGCTTAAAAGTGTCAACACAAAGGTTGGTGAGTTCATAGAGTTTTAGGAAACACCCTTTATTTTGTTAGATTTCAGGAATATTTGGTATTGATAAAATACAAACAGTAATGAAACAAGTATCGAGTATATTCACAAATAAATCATATAAATATTCAATCACATTCAATAAAGAAATCAATAATCTTAACATGAGCTGGAAACTCATGATACTAAATCGATCAGAGAAACAATTCACATATGGGCGAACCTATACAGCAGTATCTAAATATATGTTGAATACATATATATTTCCTTTATAGATATTGCACCAAGCCTCATGACACCAAAGCTTAACAAAAAGAGGTGTTCTATCAAATCAATGACAGATTTTGCCCTCTATTCGTAGGTGATTTGCCAATTCCTACTTGTCTCGAATATAGTGTATCACGACTAATGCGACTAACCACATGCATAATGGCATTCCGTCAAGCCTTAGTGGGATCGGAGGTCAATCCAAACAGGTTTCGAATCTGTTCACTATATTCGCGCTCACGTTACGGTGATTAATGGCTCATGATTGAGGGACTATATGGCGATAAGCTAACTTAGGCAATATCAAGGGCTTATGGGCTCATTTAGCATAACATCATGAAATCAAGTATCGTATCACAGAGATCAATTTGAAAACAGTATCATTGGAGTATCAGAAATTCAGTTTGAAAATAGTATCGCTTGAGTATCAGAAATTCAGTTTGAAAATATTATCATTTGAGTATCAGAAATTCAGTTTGAAAATATTATCATTTGAGTATCAGAAATTCAATTTGAAAATAGTATCGCTTGAGTATCAGAAATTCAGTTTGAAAATAGTATCGCTTGAGTATCAGAAATTCAATTCGAAAATATCATCTTTTGAGTATCAGAAATTCAGTTTGAATATATATCGTCAGTAACACATTTATATCACATATCACAATAATCGAATTGGGAACAACTTTCACATGAATATCAATATTTCAGTCAAATAATTCATCAATATAGATTTTTCACATACCACAATAATCACATTGGGAATATCAATATATTATAAATCACAAATTATATTATTTTTAATATCAATTAGGAAATTGATTTGAATCATGTATTTTATTTTATTTCATATACTTATCAAATTATCAAAGTATATGTAAGCATGTATCTCCCCCAATGAGTTCAAAACAATTATTTGAAATGGGGCTATGACTCACCTGGATTGATTTGGAAATGATGAAAAGGAAAGTAGAACGAGATTTATGGAAACGATTATAGAAACGTCTTTGATACAGAACCTGATAAATAAATTTATCAGAGAATATAACCAAATACTATTTGGTAAATACGAACGAATAACGAATAAACATTATTCGTTATGACGAATAGATGATGTGAAGTGAGATTATTATGCCATGCATGATATGAAAATACTTTATTTAAAATATCCATCGTAGTTTTACCTTTTTAAATCGTAAGTAAAAATATTAACCTTTTAAGTATCGTTATAAATATACTTAACGAAAAAAATAAATAATATATATATATAAAATGAAACGAAAATGCATATGACGTGAGGGTGGCCGTAAAATAGAAAATAAAATAAGAATGTCAAACAGATTATGTGTAGTCCTTGTCCTTTTTCCAATTTTACAATTTTTATACTAACGGCGTTAGCGTCACACCGTTAGTCCTTTTTATATATATTTACAATTTTAGTCCACTACATGTCCAATATTACAATCTAAACTTGTAACAATATTATATTATCAATTTTTATCCTTTCTTTCTGTTTCTACATTTTTAGTCCTTAGTTTTCACAGTTTTCACATTTAGTCCCTATATGTGTCGTCGCGTTACATTTTTAGTCCAATTTTTGCAAAAGTGATTATAAAAATTTTATAAAAATTTCCGTGGCTTCATTTATTCCTTTCTAGCTTATTTCAACTGCTTATTCCATAAAAAGCTTATTTATTTAACTTAGGGGCCTTGATTCGAACCAAACTAAGGCCCATTTAAAAATTTAGAGGCGAGGGCATGAAAATTCTTTTGGGCTTGAACTTGGGCTTACTTTATGATTCTAAAAATATATTTTATAGGCCCAGTGGGCTGTTGAAACGTAAAGTCTTGTTGGGCCTTGGTTAAGCCCACTCGACAAAACTTAAGGTTTTTATATAAGTTTTAATTTGAAAAATCTTGTTGGTGTCGATTTACTTTGGCTCGATTAGGGGGTCAAAACGTGAATATTTTTATAAGTCGTGTACATGAAACTAGTAGTTTTCTAGGTGTTCTATTAGTACGTATAAAAATATTGGGTGCTTGTTACGTGAAATTGAAAGTTATACGTAGGTTTTGTGGAGTGTTTAGCTCGTTTTTATATTTTGAAAGTTATGAAATATTTACTAAGTATTCTTGGGTAATTTATATGTGTGACATGATTTGAATTGGTCTCGTTATATGCATGTAACATGAAAATAAACGTGAAGTGTACGTGCTACGTGACTCCTAGGCCTACCAAGATAGAGGCTAGTCACGTTTCGTGTTCTAAAGACAAATATGTACGTGTAATAATATACTAAAATGATAGACGATGAAACAAATATAACTATTATGCATGAGTAATATTTAACGTATGAAATGGATTGAGAAAGGTTGAAAACTACTTACAAACACCTTAGAGGTGATTAAGATCGAGAGTGTTAAGATAGAACACAAGATTTTCAAGTCTCACTATATAACCCAAACGTTTTATATGTATATAAAACCCGATTTCCTTTCTTGAGTCCCAACTATTATAACCTTCGACTAGAGGTTTGTAAGGGTGATGTTTTAGGGAGAAATGAGTTTGTGAAAGAGTATGGAAATGATATGAAACTAGTGCATGCATATCGTATATATGTATCAACTTGAAAAGAATTGTGTGGTTTGGAAATTCATTCAAGAAACACAAGGACGATGCATGTCAGTGAACTAGCTTCCTAAATGAGTTTTATATTGTTTGTGAGAGCACAAAAGAAGGAATATGTTTGTGGTGAATCATGTATGCATGTCGACATAACCATATATGTATGAACGATTTACAAAATCTTTCATCACTCGTATATACTTGATCATATTGAACATTTGAGCATATAATCATCTTAGAAACATTATTAGGATCATTTAGAATCAAACGGGGATTAAAACGGATAAGAAATGAATTAATCACAAATTGTTTGGATCGATTTATGGCTAAACGAAATGCCTCGTAAAAATGTATCAAAACTCAACGTGTGAACGTGAGATTCGACACATTAATAGTTGGTTAGGAGCTTAACGAGATTGTGCAAAAAGATACAAGGGTTGTGTGTACGAATTTGAAATGAACGAGACGTTTTGGAGTAGATTTAGTCGAATTGTATTATTATTATTTTTGGATTTTGGGTTTTGGTGAGGGCCGGTTGGGCTTAGGGGGATTAAGGGCCCGATTTGGTTTTTAAGTAAGTTTTAGTAATTAGGTTTTTATTAATTAGGTTTAGTGTAATTAGTGTTTTGTTAATTTTGTCGATAACTTGTTTTGTCGTTTGACGAATTTGACAATATCGTAATCGTGACCACTTTAATATACAAAGAAAATTTTAAATTTCCCCGTAAAAATGGTAATTACAATAATGACAAAGAATATTTATTAAATAAACCGAAGTTAATTATGTGAATTTTCGCGAGGTTTTACACTTGGGCCGATCAGTTTTGGCACCCCCTAGGGGTTTCCGGAACCTTCTCTTGTTTTCATGTTTTGTCTAGTATTTACTTTCCTAATCTACGTTTAATAAATAATTAGTCATTAATCAATAATACTAATTATTATTATCTGTTTTGTGTTTAATAATTAATTATAACATTTTATAAATAATTATCACATTTTCTCTTCATACGTATTGTGTGCAATCCCGTGATCTCAAGTTCGATCCTAACACATGACTATTATTATTTTGTCTATAAAACCAACACATGCTTCATGAGGTCCTATGTATCGAGCATCGACAAAGTTCTTTATTTCGTCTACAACTGTAGGTGACTGTGTGTTTTGAGGAATTTGGAACGACTGTTGATGGACCTGCTTGTTCTAAAGCTGTTTTGTTCCTTACTATTCGAGCAATAATTCTATCCGTACCTTTGGATATGTATTTAAACAAATACTTTATTAGCATTGTCCAACTACAACATTCCACGTTTATGTGTGCGTAAAAGGCCATGCACAATGCGCGGTTGTACGGTACGACGTAGCCATTGTCCATTTGCACACTATGTCGAGTGCAATTCATGGGCACATCCCTTCGCCTATAATGCACATACCCTACATCATCAATATAGGTCTGTTGGCAATAATCCTTTGGGAAATACTTTTTGCACGTTGATCTGCCACGCATACATGGAGCGTCTGGGAATGCAGATAGACCCCCAGCTCGTGTTCATCAGATGACCGTGGATGAAGCTAAGGAAACATACGACGTTGTGACAGGTACCTTCTTTGTGAATCTATTACCTGCTCGTGTGTTATTTGATTCTGGTGCAGATAGATCTTTTGTATCCGAAAGGTTCAGTCGGAGATTTTCTGTTCCAATTAGCCAGCTTAAGCCACCACTAGATGTGGAAGTAGCTAATAACAAAGTGATACGTGTAGTTGATGTCTTTCAGAACTGTGAAATAGAAATTGATAATGAAAAGTATCCGATAGACCTAATTCCTATCCCTATGGGAGAGCTTGATGCTGTTATTGGTATGGACTGGCCCGGCACAAATGAAGCCATCATTTTGTGTCATCACAAGCTAGTCCGACTTAGAACCCCAAGTGGGGGAGAAACAGTCATCTATGGTGAGCATAAAAAGGCTAACCTTGCTATTTGTACTTATGCCAGAACCAAGAAACACTTGGTACGTGGCTGTCAAGCCTATTTAGCTCATGTTGTCGATATTCAGAAACCCGTTCCAGACTTTAATAAAATTCCAGTTGTTCAGAAATTTCCTGATGTCTTTCCAGAGGAACTCCTAGGTCTACCGCCTGATAGAAAAGTAGAGTTCCGCATTGATCTTATTCTAGTGAGTACCCCTATTGCTAAAACTCCCTACAGACTTGCTCCATCAGAAATGCAGGAACTCATGAAGCAGTTACAAGAACTGCTAGACAAGGGCTTCATTCGCCCTAGTAGTTCCCCGTGGGGAGCACTAGTTCTTTTTGTCAAAAAGAAAGACGATAGTATGTGAATGTGCATCGACTACCGAGAGCTCAATAAAGTTACCATCAAAAATAGTTATCCTCCTCCTAGGATTGATGATTTATTTGATCAGCTCTAGGGCGCAAGCTTCTTTTCAAAAATAGATCTTAGATCAGGATATCACCAGTTAAAGGTTCGGGAAGAGGACATCCCGAAAACAGCTTTCCGAACCAGGTATGGGCATTACGAGTTTACAGTTATGCCATTTGGCTTGACGAATGCCCCAGCAGCATTTATGGACCTGATGAATCGGGTCTGTCGTCCGATGTTAGATCAGTCAGTTATTGTTTTCATTGATGATATCCTGGTTTATTCCAAATCAGCTAGTGATCATGAAACCCACTTGCGCCAAGTTCTCAGTATGTTAAGACGAGAAAAGCTTTATGCTAAGTTCTCGAAGTGTGAGTTCTGGCTCCGAGAAGTTCAATTTCTCGGGCATGTTGTAAACAGTGAAGGCATTAAAGTAGATCCAGCTAAAATCAGTGCCATCAGGAATTGGGAGCGACCAAAAACTCCCACAGAAATTAGATCTTTCCTTGGACTTGCGGGTTACTACCGCCGTTTTATCCAAAATTTTGCAAAGATTGCTTCTTCGCTCACTGATCTCACCCGCAAGAATGTAAAATTCGAGTGAGATGAGGATCAGGAACCCGCTTTTCAGACTCTTAAACAGAAGTTAAGCCAGGCTCCAGTCTTAGTATTGCCAAAAGGCAATGATGACCTGGAAGTTTATTGTGATGCATCGGCCAATGACCTCGGCTGTGTTCTCATGCAGAGAGGCCGAGTCATAGCTTATGTGTAACACCCCAAAATTTGGTACAGCGGAAGACTCAACAAGCTTTCGGGGTGCTACGGGGATTGGTATCCAAACACAAGACATAAAAGAACGAGATAAAGTAAACAAAATAAAATACAACCACGCGGGGTTTTAAAGTTTACATTATCCCAAAATTATCCAAAGTCAGGCCCAAAAGAAATAAATATAGGTCCACAATAGTTATCAGAGTTTTAGAAATATAGATCCATAGCCAGTGCCAAATGCCAAGCCTCCAATCCCAAGCATCCGCAGAGCATCACTTAATTACCTGAGAAAACGTGCTAAAAGTCAGCTTTCGCTGGTGAGATCATAGGTTTAGATTCTTAATTCAATATAGTGGACATATACGCAAAACGCTTGCTAGCTAGACTAGGGCTCACTCATCCAACCAAAATAAACCAACCAAATCAAATCATCCCTATAGGTGCACGCTATAGCTCAAATCAAACCAATCAATAGCTTACCTAGCTCAAGTCTAGGCCTCGCTCTAATATCAATCCAATAGCTTACCTAGTTCGGGGACTAGGCCTCGCTCAACAACCAAATCAATAGCTTACCTAGATCTAGTCTAGGCCTCGCTCTACCTAGTTCTATAAGCATAGCAAGTTTTGAAATCAAAAAGCGATAATAGTCCACATAAAGCATTTGCACGTTTCTCACCCCAAGTATTGAAAACAAAGTTCAAGATTAAAAGTGGGGCTATGACTCACCTCAAGTCCAGCAAATCCTCAAAAGGAATGATAGAAGAAAGACGCAAGAAATCTCAAACAACTCACGTAACGGCGACTACAGACTCGGCACTTCCTAACAATATCAAACCCGTTCAGAAATCATTTCCTCAAAATAAAATATTCCCATTCCCGAACGTAATTCATTTTACTTTCCAAAATGTCCATTTCTCAAATTAACTTCATATTCATTTGAAATTTGACGTTTGGTATCCATACGAGTGGAGGGTCGACACAGCTCAAACCGAAAAGCCTCAACAAAGAACAATAATAAGATAACTATAGGTCTAATGTTAGCTCGACATATTATTTAAATAATTATCGAAGCTTATTAAATCCGTCGATTTGATAATCTCCCATACTTATTTACGTAATATATCGTTCCAAAATTATACCCAACCTAAAGCACATTGCACATAAATTTCTATTTGGTATATGTCGTAGTCCAATAAATTCCCTATATATATCGTCGAATCGGCCAAATTCCACGAGACATATAGTAATTCATTACCCTAAAATATATACCTCATCCTATGGGCGTCGTGGGATACGATGCCCATTAATATACCCATTTTATATCGTCAAATAACTCAATCTAGAATAAGTCATTCGATAATATAAAATATTTATATTAACCGTCATATATCCGTGACAACACAAAGTCACAATATAAAGCCCACTTGGACTTTAAAGACCCACAATTCGTATAACTCGATAAGTTTCTAATTTATAAAATAAAATCACATTTTTACTTATTATTTACCCGGCTTATGTTTCGCCGTTATTTGTTTAGTTATTATTTATAATAATATCCCGACATTTATTACACTATTTTCATAGTATAATAACTATCTTCTTATTATTATACATTTACTCGTGATCGTGTTATTATTAATATACGCATTTATATATATATACGTTTAACGCGTTTATATATACGTATATAAACGATTATATTCTTAATAATATTATAACGAGTATTATTTTTGATTTCAACTTTTAAATATTTATCGAGTCATAGAATTTGGTCACATGTCCGAGTCATGACCCTCGGCTCATAGTCCAAGTCCATAATAATAAAATCAAGCCACAATATAAATCAACTCCGTCCAAACAATCCCATATCACGTGCTACAACATGAGGGTCCGACTACGGCACCCCAAACTAACCTATCTCCGTCATCTAATTGACCGTCTCACAATCGGTCCCCAATTTCATACTCGTCAACACAACTCCAATTCAAGATACCAATGACCAATGTCCAAATAATTCGGCCCAAATAAGTCACAACAATATATATACCAAATAAGTTAAAACAAGAAAAAAAAATATATCAATTATACGGGTCGACTTACCAAGTCAAACCCGGGTCAACTTGTGAGGTCACAACCAAAACAATAACCTCACCCGAGACCTCTCGGTCTCGGCTAGCTCCAATGAGCCCCTCGACCCAAACAGCCCGCGAAGGGGGGGGGGGGGGGGGGTTCGGCCGAGACTCCAAAACAACAACAACAACAATTCGGAACCATCTTAGACCCAAGAATCCAATAACCAATAACCAACATCAAGAATCAAGAAAAATAAGAACCAAACACACCCCCAAGACTCTCATCGAGTCGAGGAGGGTCACACCGAGACCTAGGGTCTCGGTCGAGCTCACATCGAGCCATAAAACCCAAAACCAAACGCGTATAACTCCAAATCCGAGCACAAAAGCATCAAAAATCGACCCCCAAGGATACCAAACTCGTATTATTTACAAAACCCATCTTCATTTTTATTGTTATCATCCCAAAATGTCAAGATCCAATTCGGGTTTGACTCGAAATAGTCAAACCCGACCCTAATCTCATGTGTTCTCACCTCAAATCGAATGGAAACCAAAAATAGATGATGATGTGGTGTTGTGGAAGATGTGGAGGTCGGCGGTAATAAAAAAAAGTGGAGAGGGGAGGCGCGTGTTTCACACCAATCGAACAAGGGGATGATGGGGATTGTTTTGGTGGTGGCGGTGTAGTGTGGAGGTCGGCGGTGGTGATGGTGTTGGGGTGGTTACCGGCGGCGACAAAGGAGGAGAGGAAAAAGAAAAAGATGAAGTTAGTTTTGTGAGGGTGGAGGGTTAGGGTTAGGGTATTATACCCGAATTTTTCACTTTAGCCCCTTAGGTTTTCTTTTTCCAATATTAGCCACAAATATTTTTATAGTTAGTGAACTCTTTTTAATCGGTTTTCCCGTAACCCGATTACCCGTTCATAAAAGTATTAAATTTTTATCAACCATACAAGTACACGTCATAATTGATTTCCCAACAACACTTCCCGAAAATATAGATATGTACGAAAGACATAATATTAATTTAACGGTGAACCGCGACCGTTTTGTAAAATATAAAAATCTTGTTAGGTTAATCTAGTGCCGGAGTCAATGTAGTGCCAAAGATAACGATCTCAAAATTAATCATCACGAACGAAACGAAACAAACCATAAATAAATAACTAAATCCCATAAACATCGTACGATTAAAATCAAGTACCAACGTTCGTAAAATATCTCGTCACAATAAATTTCCAAAAATTCCATATTTATTATTTAAATGAAATGCGGGTTTTATAAAACGGCTCCCTATTTTGCCTGTTGTCACATTATGCTTCCAGGCAGCTCAAGAAACATGAGGAAGATTACCCCACTCATGATTTAGAGCTAGCAGCAGTAGTTTTTGCCTTAAAATTGTGGAGACATTATCTTTATGGAGTAAAGATCAAGATCTTTACCGACCATAAAAGTATCAAATATCTCTTTGTTCAGTGTGACCTCAATATGAGGCAACGACGTTGGTTGGATCTAGTCAAAGATTATGATTGTGAAATTCTTTACCACCCGGGTAAGGCCAACGTTGTGGCAGATGCCTTAAGTCGAAAGACAAGGCATGATTCTCTACTAGTAAAATCACTTCAGATGGTGATTACTCCAGACTTTTATGAGAACATCAAAACAGTTCAGTTAGAAGCATGGGAGAACGGTGATGTAAACTCAGAACAACTCGTGGGTCAGGTGCACAACTTAGTTGTGGACTCACGAGGACTCAGAACACGCTTCGGTAGAATATGGATACCGAATAATAAAGAGCTCAAAAAGTTGTTGCTCGACGAGGCTCATAAGTCGAAATATTCCATTCACCCAGGTGCCACCAAGATGTATTATGATCTTAAACCAGATTATTGGTGGCCAGGTATGAAAAGAGATATTGTAAAATATGTCGAGCACTGTCTTACTTGCCTCCAAGTTAAGACAGAACATCAACAACCTTATGGTAAGCTACAACTTCTTGAGATTCCTGTCTCGAAATGGGAAATGATCACTATGGATCTTATCACGAAATTACCCAAGACACCGCGTCAGCATGATGCAATATGGGTAATTGTAGATCGTTTAACAAAGAGTGCGATTTTCCTTCCTATTAAGGAATCGATGTCCTCAGAAGCTCTCGCAGAGTTGTATCTTCGCGAAGTAGTAGCTAGACATGGAGTACCAGTCTCTATAGTATCGGATAGAGATATCAGATTTACCTCTAGATTCTGGCGGAAATTCCAAGAGAATCTAGGTACTCGTGTCCATTTTAGCACAGCTTATCATCCACAGACAGATGGTCAGAGTGAAAGGACCATTCAGACACTGGAAGATATGCTTCGAGCCTGTGCTATCGACTTCGGTGGTAGCTGGGATAAGTACTTAGCACTAGCAGAATTCTCTTATAATAACAGTTATCATTCCAGCATTAAGATGCCTCCATATGAGATGTTGTATGGAAGGAAGTGCCGCACTCCTATATGTTGGGGTGAAATCGGACAAAGAGAATTAGCTAGTTCAGATGTTGTTCAACAAACGAACGATAAGATTGATCAAATCAGACAAAGGCTTAAGATGGCCCAGGATCGACAGAAGTCTTATGCAGACAAGAGGAGACGACCTATAGAATTTCAAGTTGGTGATCGTGTCATGCTGAAAGTTTCTCCCTGGAAAGGTGTTATCCGATTCAGGAAGCGTGGAAAGCTAGGGCCACGTTACATTGGTCCATTCAGAATAATCGATAGAGTTGGAAAAGTAGCATACAGACTTGAGCTACCAGAAGAGTTGAACAGTATTCACAATACTTTCCACGTGTCTCAGTTACGAAAATGTCTTGCAGATGAGGCACAATATATCCCTCTAGCGGATATAACAGTTGATGAGAAACTTGGCTACGTTGAAGAGCCAGTAGAGATTCTTGACACCATGGTCAAGAAACTCAGAAAAAGAGAGGTCCTCCTTCTCAAGGTAAGATGAAAGCACAGAAAGGGGTCGGAGTGCACATGGGAGCCCGAAGAGGATCTCATCAAATACTACCCCGCTTTTTGTCAGGAATGGTTTGTGAGGACCCAAAACCAAATAAGTGGGGGAGAGTTGTAACACCCCAATCTTTTCAGGTACTAAACTTGTAACAGTTTCCTACTCCAGGGGCTAAAGTTGCCAAAGTATGAAACTTAAAATTATAACTATGAAATTCCTTCAATCTCAGGAAAACAAAATTTCCAGAGGATTCTCCCTCCTTCACCAAAACTCACGACAAAACACTCACATCACTCTTTTGATCTAGGGTTTGATTCCAAGTCAATTTGGTGCAAGTTTGGAACAAGATATTACTATACATAAGCTCAAAAACGTGTTTCCTAGGGTTTCTATCAATCAATTCGAGGTATTAATCTTATCTTGGTTTGAATTTATGTTTTAGAGCTACCTTTAGGTGAGTAATGCTTAAAGATTCAACCTTTATGTCAATTATGGGGGTTTTGTAGAATTTCACAAGTACATTACATAGTAGTAGAGATTTGTATTTAGAATTTTAGATGATATACATATATTTAGATTAACATATAAAAAAGGGCCCAACATCGCTGCTGTCAAATTCTCAGCAGTTACCTGCTGTACACTTTTAAAGTGAGTTTAATATTTTCACTCTACATCCCTGAACTTTTATAATTGTACATATTTAGTCCTTAATTTATGCATTACAGCAGAGAACATTCCCTGCAGTTACTGCAGGGATGATTTTCCCTATAAAAAATATTCGCTTACTAAAAGCTTATATAACCTCTTAACCAAACACAACCCAGTATCCCCAATCCGAGTATATACCAAACGCACTTGACACACACACACACTATGAAAGTATGGAAATCAATTGTCGCCGGTGCCGTTGACCGGCTGTACTTCGCCGGAGGTTTGACTTCCCTGTTCACCTGAACCTCATTATTTTTTTTAAAGTAAATTTATAAAAACCCTTGTTGTTAAATATATATTGTAAATTGTATTTGTGTAGTTGAATAATGTGTGTATAAAAACAAATTATATGCTTAGGAACCAGCTATCCCTTATGTTTTAGGACTTATTATAGGCAAAAACTACAAAAGCCCTTTGGCCAAGAGCTTGTAGGTTCAAGTTTCATTGGAGATGTATGTAAGATAGATGGTGTGTAGAGTAAAATATTTGCTGTTTGAAAAAAAATAAAGTTAGAGGCAGAAAATTAAGCGTTAACAACCCTAAAGTCTCATAAGAGGCCACGGTTCAAGCCTCGTTGGGTGAACAACTTGGGATGGCCATGGAAAAGTCCTAAAACGGCCATTGGATTATCAGTTAGGCCGCGTACATCAAAGCCAAAAAGTCTCGACTTCCCTTTCTGTTTACCCGTTTTAGATTAAGCATCGGTTGTTCATTGTTTTTTTTAATGTAAATAGGCAATCACTTGTTATAACTTATTTACTATATGTGTTTTTGAATTGTATAAATTAAGATTGTTTTTTCATGCTTATGATTTCAAACTTGTCATTTTTCTGATGGAACTACTTTTATTCTTAGTTCAATTATTTGAAGTTGTTTTTTTTTTTTTTTTTTTTTTGGTAAAGGGTTACCCCGGTGAATATTATTAAAATAATAAAGAAACAATACAATGATCGATCAGTTGCCATTAGCCTATCTAATGACCATATCTGAAGATCCAAGGGATCAACAGGCAGTCCAAGAACAAACAAACCACCATCCTAAGTAACTAGTTGTTCCTATCCAAGTTCCATTCCGTCCTTAGTCTGGCCACATACGCTGATTCTTTAAACTTAATTGTCATAAGTTTTAACCGCGTAGTTGAGAAAATAATGTCAAACACTTGATCTACCTTTCGCGACCTTTTCTTGAAAAGTCTATTGTTTCTTTCCTGCCATATAAAGTACACCATTGCGCCAAAGAGAAGTTTTGCCACAACCACCCTTGCGACTCTTTTATGGGATATGTCTTTTATAGCCATAACAAAGCTCGACCATGAGTTACCAACGTTTGGGACCAGCATTAGTGTTGTAAGTTGTAACTTTATGCCACACCTGCTCTGAAAAATTACATTCGAAAAAAAGATGGGAATGATTGTCTGGAACACGCTTACAAAGAGGACATCGCATGTCTTGTATGTTAACAGAAGTAGGCACCTCCCATGATTTTAGTTTGTCTTGGGTCTTGAGACGTTCACCTATTAGCAGCCACACAAGAAAAGCATGTCTAGGAATACAATATGAAAACCACACCACATCGAACCAATCTATAATTAGAATAGGACGGTTGGAGGGTCTAGGTCGTTTCGTGTTACAAGTTAGTTTTTCGTTTAGGCTTTCTAGGTGATTTTTAGTAGCCTTGGTACATATCTGCCCACGTTTAGCATTCTAGAAGATTTTAGTAGTCTCACTTGACATATTTACCTCCGTGTTTTAGGGATAGAGATTCATAGCGAGTTTTCCTTTACGATTTTTAGGCGATCTAGTAACCACGTGTATGTATTTGCCTTTGCTTTTGGTATAGAGCCCCATAGCTATATTCATCTACAAACTTCATCGCATCCTTAGGACATAGAATTATACCTTAGGTCCATTTTCACTAGCTTTTATGTGCTTTATATATTATATGCGTTTATATGTTTGTATGCTTATATGTCTATTATTCTACGCTTTTATGATAATATCTCTCTCTATCCATAATCCATGTATGTTGATATGTCTCTACCCTTGTAACTTCACACTGACACGCACAGTCTCCCTACTTTCGGGTATCCCCTTGGGTATGGGTATGATTTGTCTACATTCTACCTCCGCCATACCCCGCTACGGCAGGGTTGGGTATTGTTGTTGTTATTGTTGAACAATGAAACGAAGGAATACGTAGTTAGGTTGTGAAGCTTAGTAATGCAAAAGACAGTGAGGTAGACGATTATGAGTGTAATGGTTGTTGACTGTTGTGTGTGGAACTGTTGATTTTGTATTAGATGCATTACTACATTAGGAATGACGCACTACTTGAAACAATGGAATGATGCCACATGTCTTTAGATTGGTTATTAATTGGTCTTGCTAAAAGCAGTGATGTGTCATAGGAGGAAATGGTGCATTTGATTTTCATTTGAAGTTGTTTTTTCATTGTCGGTTATTACATGATCAATGTGAAGTTATAAGTTTGTAGCAATATGGTAATTTAAATCAGCCTTTACATCCTATGGTATCTTTTCAACTTGAATAATTAGTTTCGATGATAAAATCTAAGCTATGTTATGTCCTTATGAAACAACGGAATCTACCTACCAAACACTCCATTTACTTTTAAGCTAAATTTGATTTTGGTTTATTATTTGATGCAGCCACATAGCTTCCTGGAGCAGATGAATTGAAGATTGTTCAAGGTCTTTTTTATCTCAGGTTCGTAACCAACAGCCATTTATAATTGTAGAATTCGGACAACGGGGGTGTTTGGGATTGCTAACCCAAATTGGCAAATCTGCTATATGATTATTCAAGGAGAAAACCCGTTGTTTTAAAATTAGTCTTGGAGTTTGTTTATCACACTCTTTCTTTGATTATTTTTGTAAAGCATAAGAAGCTTTCCCAAACACTCCCTGATGTGTACGTCTCTTAATACCATACTTGTAGAAAAGATATGATAAACTTAAAAATGTACTGTTTTAAAGAAGTAAGGGGTTTTAGAAGACCTGCAGAGTAAGATAAGTTGGTTTGGTGGTGCCGTTAAAAATGGATATACAGGCTAAATCATATGACCGTTTATTGAATGTTTTTTTAGAAAAATAAGTTTTCTGATATTAAAATTTATAGAAAACAGACTATTATGTTTAAATAATCTAATAAAAGAATGAGAATGTCCTTATGTTTAGTGTTTTGAATTATCAAAACACAACAAAAATCAAACGAGTAGAAGCATGCCCAATCTAACTATTTCGTGCAACTTTTACTGTTACATACTTACAATTGATTATTTCACGTTACATTATTGGTTTCATTTCTAACTTGTATTGTGTTTCAATCTACAGCTACATAAAGTCATAGTGCAAAGGAGACTGGCTAGTATTTCATCTTCCAATATCCCACAAATTGATTATCGATCATCGTCATAAGAGAGATGAAGAATAACAAGAAATTTGATGTGGCAGATGATTCTTCTTCATTCAGTTGTTTACCAGATGAAATCGTACTTCAAATTCTAAGCAAATTAGTCGATTTCAAAACCTTGTGCCTTTGCGAACTCGTTTCCAAACGTTTCGGGAGGATTGTCCGTCAAGTCGACACTATTTCCTTCACTTCCTTTACTGATCCTCGTGCAGACACTCCCAGTGAGGAATTGATCCCCACTGATACTCTTGCTTCATTGGGTTCCTATTGGTCTGCTATGATGTGTTTGAAGAATTTTAGTGGAGTGAAATCTCTACGTATCCAAGTTCCATCTTCCTTTGATAACAATCATTTGTTGTTCAAGTGGAAGATTAAGTCTGGAGTCAGAGTCGATTCACTTATAGTTCTTTCACCAAATTCAGTTTTTCCTAACAAGGAATTATATGTTAACGCAAATGGTCAAGAAGAAGAAGAAGAAGAAGATATGGAATTATATTGTAAGAAACTTCAGATTGCATTTAAATGTTTGGAGGATGTTGTTGTGAAGTTTTGGGTATTGATGAATCCCATCACCAATTTGCCATTGTTACAGGATGTTTCCATTACAGATCCAGGTCAAAAGGGGTGAGTTTCTCTTAATGGGGAAAAAGTTGCTGAGATGAGGAACTTATCTGAAGCTGGGGGACTGAAAAAGCTACTTGATATTCCTCCTAGGATGAGTAAGTGTTACGTCCCTTTGCTGAAATTGCCTGCATCAGGGTACGTCATGAAGGGAGTAACTCTGTTTCTGTTTGGGAGGAATGATATCCTTGATATTGATAGTTTTATGAAAATTGATGTGAATGATTTTGAAGATAAAGAGGAGGTTGCATATAGCGAGGCTGTGATAGAGATAGCAAATAATCGTAGGAGCCGAATCGTGAGGGTAGGATGAATCTTCTTGCTGTTATGTGTTTTTTCCGTTGTTTGCATTGCTGTCGTAAACCTGTTGTTGACATATGGCGTAGTTAGTTGTGTTTGACGATTGCCAAGATTCTTGATGATCTGGTCTGTCATTGAAAATTATATAAGTTATGTAGTGATTAAAACTGGGTTAATTTTAGTGAACTGTTGCTTTAACTCTGGATTCCAAATTACTTTTCGGGTGAAGCACTTTAAATGCATTGGGTTTCCTTTTCCCGTAATTTAGTTTATTTGGTTTTCTAATATCGATTGATGTGATTATGTGATTCAAAGCTTGTTGAAATGTACCAAAATAAATCCTCCTTGCCACAATGAGCTGAACCCTTTTGGGTGGTAGACTGGTAGTTTGTTAAAGTGTAAGATTATCAAGTTTGGTAACAAGTTTACGAAGCTGGTCACGGAACAAGCTTTTGAAGAATAAGATATGAGGTCAAATAAGAAGAAATGTTAGATTGCATTGCAAGTTTGCAATGTTTGTTGGATGTGGTGAGGACTGAGGAGTCATTGTATGTGTTAACTAGCATTGAACATCTCCCCCAGCTGGAAAAGGTTTTGATGACCGGTTCAAATAAAAGTTTGGTTGATTTCTGTCAGCATAAAAAAGTCGCTGAGATGAGGAACTAATTAACCTCATCTGCTGCAACAATTGATTAGATTTTATTACTGTATATGATTGTAGGGCTAGCAAGTGTTATATCCTGCTTTTAGATTTGCCAGTTTCAGGATATGTGATGAAAGGGGCATTTTTTTTTTTTTTTTTTTTTTTCTTTTTTTCTCCCTATTTTGTGGTAGTTGTAGTCATGTAGTGTGTGTGTGATACCAATCTACAGATAATTAGCTACTTCTAGCGAGAATTTCTTTAACCAACCTAAAATTGTAACTTGGCAATTTAGACATCTACAACAACGTATCTATCGCATTGCATTTTTTATTTTTGCGTGCCTTTGGTATCCAACTATAGTAAAAGCATCAACACATGTAACTTTATTATATTATAAATTTACAAAATTTGTTAAAAGATAAAGTAGACAAAGAGAAATAGGACAAGTTAAGACATGACATGTTGTTTCTTTCAAAGAAATCTCACACCACAACTGAATATAAAGCCTCAATTTGAGCTTTTGGCTAACTATATCTACATAATCTACCAAGACTTCTTTTGCGGCCCAATGAATTTGTTATGAGTGGCGAGACAAGGCTATTATGGACCCTATTTTGTTTAGACGATTAAAACTTAGAAACACATTAGGATAATACCAAAATTTGCTCAATATCTCCATTAAGTATTTTATATTTTTATGTAATATTGTTAAACGTAGGTACGAGGCCTTTGAGGCCTTGGATGATCGTCCGCCCGCCTGTAACAAACCACACTACTAATATCACCTCACCTTTATAAGTTCACATTTTTTTTAACTTGACTTCGCTGTGATGAAAATTTGTATATGGGGAACTTTTTCCTTCGTTGTCATGATACAAGAGATCAACCCGCGTCTTCAAATCTCTTATCATTTTCACCACTATGTCTTATGGTTTGGTTGCTAATCGCGTTATATATTTTTTTTAAACCCCATCGTCTCTTTTTTTAAACCCGACGACTCCTTTGTTCTAAACCCCAATTTGGACCGTTGCCATGTGTAAAAAAGTAAAATGCTCGATAGCTTGACTAATGGATTTGACGTAAAGCGCTATAATGCAAAGGACGGTACCGACTGGTACCATAGGATCGCGCCATAGGGCACTAACAAGCCGTATGGCGTACCATACAGGAGTAACTAAAAAGCTAATTATGAAACATGACTAAATAATCACTGAGTTTACGAGAATGAACCAAAAACATGGGTTTACCGAAATGTCTTTGCATTGTCTAGGCACTATCCATACAGTTTAGTCATCAACTCACACGTGTAGCGTATGCATAAAAAATGGGTCCACTTCTACCTTTCCATCCCTAGGCTTTAGTTATTTTTCTTTTTTTCCTTTTTTTGGTTTTGTTCATGTAATGTGATACCACCAAATCTATGGATAAATTAGCTGCTTCTAGCGAGAATTTCTATAACCGAATTGTAACTTGGCAATGTAGACATGTGCATCAACAACATATCTATCGCATTGCATTTTTTATTTTTGCGTGCGTCCGATCACCAACTATGGTAAAAACATCAACACATGTAACTTAATTATATTATAAATTTACAAAAATTGTTAAAAGATGAAGTGGACAAAGAGAAATAGTAAGTTAAGATACGACATGTTTTTTTCAAAGAATCTGACGCCACAACTGAATATAAGGCTCAGTTTGGGCTTTTTGGCTAACTATATCTATATAGGCAAAAGTTCAATATAGATAATATCTCGCAAATCGTTAATCGTTACGCGAAAAAAATTATACCATCGCGACGAGTATTAAATTATCTTTCTATAGATATGCATTTGTATATACTTTCGACGAATTTCTTTTTTTTTTCAAAATTTTCCACCAGAAAAATCACACATGATTTGTAAAAATCGTATATGATTTGTAAAAATCATATGTGATTTGATTTTTACAAATCACATATGATTTTGCCAAATCACATGTGATTTTTTTGGTCGGAAATTTTGAAAAAAGAAAGTTCGTCGAAAGTATAAAGAATTGCATATCTATATTAATTTAATTCTCGTTGCGATCGTGTATTTTTTGTAGCTTGGAGATTTACAGTTTGCAACATATGTTGTTTTTTTTAAAAAAAAATGAAAAATAGTTTTTTATTAATTTAGAGGAAAAATGAATGGCTAAAATTGGTTCTTTTTATACGACAAATATGAAAAAACTATACTCATCTCAACTCTATGTGCATAATCTACTAAGACTTCTTTTGCGGCACTATGAATTTGATATGAGCAGCCGCACAAGGCTATTATGGGCCCTATTTTGTTTACACTATTAAAACTTGAAACACATTAAGATTATACCAAAATTTGCTCTAAAAATATATCCATTAAGTATTTTATGTGATATTGTGAAACGTAAGTACGAATTTGGGGCCTTTGAGGTCTTTGATGATCGCCCGCCCGCCTATAACAAACCACACTACTAATATCACCTCACCTTTTGTAAGTTTACATTTTTTTTTAACTTCACTTTGTTGTAATGAAATTTTGTATGTGAAGAACTTTTTCTTTCGTTGTCATGATACAAGAGTTCAACACGCGTCTTCAAATCTTTATCATTTTCACCACTATGTCTCAAGGTTTGGTTGCCAATCGCGTTATAATTTTTTTTAAACCCCAAAGTCTCTTTTTTTTAAAACCCGACGACTCCTTTTTTCTAAACCCCAATTTGGACCGTTGCCATGTGAAAAAAAAAAAAAAAAAAAAAAAAAAAAAAAAAAAAAAAAAAAGGTAAAATGCTCGATGGCTTGACTGATGAATTTGACGCAATGCGCTATAATGCAAAGGACAGTACTGACTAGTACCATAGGATCGCGCCATAGGGCACCAAGCCGTATGGCGTACCATACAAGAGTAACTAAAAAAGTAATCACGAAACGGACTAAATAGTCATTGAGTTTACGAGAATGAACTAAAAACATGGGTTTACGAAAATGGTCGTTGCGTTGTCTAGGCACTATATATCCATAGAGTTCGGTTATCAACTCACACGTGTAGCATATGCATAGAAAATGGGTCCACTTCTACCTTTCCATACCTAGGGGATACACTTCAATATAAGCGACTTTTTTTCCCCCTCAATATGAAGGGAATGTGTTTGTTGATTTGGTGTTGATATTGAGGATAGAAGAAAACGTATTAGTCTGTAACAATTATTACTCTGACAATCGATTCCACCAAGAATAATGATTGTATATATTTAGTCGCATGCTTTTAATCTCCTAGATAAAGCCTAAATACAAGGCGCATGGGGTGTTTTTAGTCGCCTAGGAAGTCGCGTAAAGTGCTTTAGTCACGTAAGAGGACCCTAAGAGGATATCCTGCTCTATTGTTACTTTTTAGTCGCGTAAGAGGTCACGTGTCTTGAAATTAATCTAATAGGATAATATGTAAAAGTTCGTTTTCATAAAATAAAAAAAAATAAAAATAAAATAAAATAAAAAAGAAAAAGAAAAAAAAAAGAAGAAAAAAAAAAGGAAAATCATTTTAATAAATTACTGATATATATAAAGGGATCATTTAAAAAACATGCTTTAACTATATTGTATGCATTCAAAATTTATATACAGGTAAATATAATTATCTTAACTAAAAGCATCCCCAAACCGAATACAAAACGCATGTGACACACTCTATGAAAATATGGAAATCAATTGTCGCCGGTGCCGTTGACCGGCTGTACTTCGCCGGAGGTTTGACTTCCCTGTTCACCTGAACCTCACTATCTTTTAAGTAAATCTATAAAAACCCTTGTTATTGTTATTGTTATTGTTGTTAAATAAATGTATATATTGTAAATTGTATTTGTGTAGTTGAATAATATGTAGTTTTAGAACTTATTATAGGCGAAAACTACAAAAGCCCTTTGGCCAAGAGCTTGTAGGTTCAAGTTTCATTGGAGATGTATGTAAGATAGATGGTGTGTAGAGTAAAAAATTTGCCGTTCGAAAAAAGTAAAGTTAGAGGCAGAAAATTAAGCGTTAACAACCCTAAAGTTTCATAAGAGGCCATGGTTCAAGCCTCGTTGGGTGAACAACTTGGGATGGCCATGGAAAAGTCCGAAAACGGCCATTGGATTACCGGTTAGGCCGCGTACATCAAAGCCAAAATGTCTCGACTTCCCACTCTGTTACCCGTTTTAGATTAAGCATTGGTGGTTCATTGTTGCTTTAATGTATATTTGTAGATGTAAATCAACAATCACTTGTTAAAACTTATTTATGTGTTTTTGAAATTTATAAATTAAGGTTGTTTTTTCATGCTTATGATTTCAAACTTGTCATTTTCTGATGGAGGTACTTTTATTCTTAGTTCAATTATTTGAAGTTGTTTTTTCATTGTCGGTTTTCAAAGTTCTGATTACATAATCAATGTGAAATTATAAGTTTGCTGCGTTACATCCTATGGTATCTTTTCAACTCGAACAATTAGTTTCCATGATAATATCTTAGCTAGGTTATGTCCTTATGAAACAACGGAATCTACCTACCAGACGCTCCATTCACTGCTAAGCTAAATTTGGTTTTGGTTTATTGTTCAACGCAGCCACATAGCTTCCTGGAGCAGATGAATTGAAGATTGTTTGAGGTCTTTTTTGTCTCAGGTTCGTAACCAACAGCCATTTGTAATTGCAGAATTCGGACAAAGGGGGTGTTTGGGATTGCTAACCCAAATTGGCAAATTCTTTATATGATTATTCAAGGAGAAAACACGCGGTTTTAAAAATCAGTCTTGGAGTTTGTTTATGTCAAACTCTTTATTTGATTATTTTTATATAACATAAGAAGCTATCCCAGACACTCCCTGATGTGTACGTCTCTTGATATCATACTTGTAGAAAAGATAAGATAAACTTAAAAATGTATTGTTTTAAAGAAGTAAGATAAGTGGTTTGGTGGTGACGTTAAAAAAGGATATACAGGCTAAATCATATGACCGCTTATTGAATGTTTTATTAAAAAATAAGTTTTCCGATATTCTAATATATAGAAAACAGACTATATGCAACTTGTACTGTTACAGACTTACAGTTGATTATTTCACGTGACATTATTGGTTTTATTTCTAACTTGTATTGTGTTTCCAATCTACAGCTACATAAAGTCATAGTGTAAAGGAGACTGGCTAGGATTTCATCTTCCAATATCCCACAAATTGATTATCGATCATCGTCATAAGAGAGATGAAGAATAACAAGAAATATGATGTGGCAGATGATTCTTCTTCATTCAGTTGTTTACCAGATGAAATCGTACTTCAAATTCTAAGCATATTAGTCGATTTCAAAACCTTGTGCCTTTGCGAACTCGTTTCCAAACGTTTCGGGAGGATTGTCCATCAAGTCGACACAGTTTCCTTCACTTCCTTTACTGATCCTCTTGCAGACCCTCCTACTGAGGAATTGATCTCCACTGATACTCTTGCTTCATTGGGTCCCTATTGGTCTGCTATTAGGTGTTTGAAGAATTTTAGAAAAGTGAAATCTCTACGTATCCAAGTTCCATCTTCCTTTGATAACAATCATTTGTTGTTCAAGTGGAAGATTAAGTTTGGAGGCAGAGTCGTCGATTCATTTATATTTCTTTCACCAAATTCAGTTTTTCCTAACAAGGAATTATATGTTAATGCAAATGGTCAAGAAGAAGAAGAAGAAGAAGAAGAAGATATGGAGTTATATAGCAAGAAACTTCGGATTGCATTTCAATGTTTGGAGGATGCTTTTGTGAAGTTTAGGTTGTTGATGAAACCCATCACCAATTTGCCATTGTTACAAGATGTTTCCATTACACATCCAGGTCAAAAGGGGAGAGTTTCTCTTAATGGGGAAAACATTTCTGAGATGAGGAACTTATCTGAAGCTAGGGAACTGAAAAAGTCACTCAAACGTATTCCTCATAGGATAAGTAAGTGTTACATCCCTTTGCTGAAATTGCCTGTATCAGGGTACAACATGAAGGAAGTAACTCTGTTTCTGTTTGGGAGGAATGATCTCCTTGATGATGATATTGATAGTTTTATGAAATTTGATGTGAATGATTTTGAAGATAAAGAGGAGGTTGCATATAGTGAAGCTATGATAGAGATAGTAAAGAAGCATAGGAGCCGAATTGTGAGGTTTACTTAGGATGAATCTTCTTGCTGTTATGTCATTATGTGTTTTTTCCGTTGTTTGCATGCTATCATAAAGCCTGCTGTTGACATATGCGGAGTTAGTTGTGTTTGATGATTGCCAAGATTCTTGATGATATGGTCAGTCATTGAAAATTATATAAGTTATGTAGTAATTAAAACTGGTTTAATTTTAGTGAACTGTTGCTTTAACTCTGGATTCCAATTTTAAGGTGAAGCACTTTAAATGCATTGGGTTTATTTTTCCTGTGATTATGTGATTCAAAGCTTGTTGAAATGTACCTAAATAAACCCTCCTTGCCACAACGAGCTGAAGCCTTTTGGGTGGTAGTTTGTTCATGTGTAAGATTATCAAGTTTGGTAACAAGTTTACAAAGCTGGTCACGGAACAAGCTTTTGAAGAATAAGATATGAGTTCAAATAAGAAGAAATGTTAGATTGCATTGCAAGTTTGCAATGTTTGTTGGATGTGGTGAGGACTGAGGAGTCATTGTATGTGTTAACTAGCATTGAACATCTCCCTCTGCTGGAAAAGGTTTTGATGACCGGTTTAAATAAAAGTTTTGATGATTTCTGTCGGCGTGGAAAAGTCGCTTAGATGAGGAGCTAATTAACTTCACCCGCTGCAACAATTGATCAGATTTTATTATATGATCGTTGGGCTAGCAAGTATTATGTCCTGCTTTTGGATTTGCCAGTTTCAGGATATGTGATGAAAGGGGTAACACTTTTCTTATGTGAGAGGGACGGTCTGCCAAAACGGAATGTTGGTTCTATGACGATTGATAATTTAAATGTTGATCATTGAATGACCAGTTATGAACAGTTTTACTATAATGATGATTATTTGTGGGTGTTTGGTTCATTTGTTAATGGAATGGTAACTGGTTCCTTTCTATTGAGTATGGACCCTACCTATGGAATGGTAACTGGTACCAGAAATTTAGCATTCTGTTAATAACTCATACCAAAGAGTAACTGGTTCCTTTCTATAGACCAAAGAATTGCGAAAACTAAAATGATCGCCTCTCATACAGTCTCTACTATTAGTATAGGTAGGGTCTTATATATGTTCTCTCCTACATCTAGGACATCAAGGTTGTGATATCTATAGTAAAGATTGTATGAGAGGCGATTCTTTAGTTTTCGTACTACATACAAGACCAAACGTTAACCCTATGTTTTTTCATTGTCTTGTAACATAGTAGTTTACATATCAGCTAGATGACCAATGGCTTTTACATGTATTTCCGTGTGCGATGCATTTTGTGCAAAGGTCACAGTTACTAAAGAATGTCACTGACTGTGTAACAAGTTTAGCACCATGCTAAAGGGAAGTGCTTTGTTGTTTTGTTGTTGTGGGATACCAATTTATGGATAATTTAGCTACTTCTAGCGAGAATTTCTCTAACAACATAAACATGTAACTTGGCAATGTAGACATGTGCATCAACAACATATCTATCACATTGCATTTTTTATTTTTGCGTGCCTCGGGTCACCAACTATAGTAAAAGCATCAACACATGTAACTTGATTATATTATAAATTTACCACAAAAATTGTTAAAAGAGAAATCGGAGAAAGACACCAACATGTTGTTTCTTTCAAAGAAACTCACACCACAACTGAATAAATACTTGATCTTTTGGTAATGTAGATGGTTGGTCTGATCCTGACAAAGGTCAGAATAGCGGGATGGTGCGTAGGGCCGAGGGTACTACTTGTTCTGGTTATAACTTCTACAACCCTTTTTTGACTCTCGTTCAGGTAATTAGTTTATTAATTGTGCCATTGTCGCCCTCATTGTAATTAGGGTGCGGTTAGGACTGATAACTTGTAATTCACATGAAGATGAATAACCCTCTCCTGTTTTTCTTTACATCTTAATGTTATTTTAATTAACAGTCAGTCACAGTGTGCCAGTCCCAGTGTGTGCTTACTTACGGTTAGTGTCGATCACAACGTTGTTGATGTTTGTTTGCAAATTATCTAGGTATTACTTTTTTTGGTAAAGGGTTGTTCTTGTAAAATAAATTATTTAGGTATTCGCTAGATGAACCAATGGTTTTTACATATAATTCCGTGTGCGATGTATTTTGTTTAAAGAATGTCACCGTTACTAAAGAATGCCACTGACTGCGTAAGAAGTTTCCGACTTAGTAAAGCACTATTGCTAATGGGAAGTTTTTGTTGTGGTTGTGGTGGTTGTGGGATTTTATGGATAAATTAGCTATTTCTAGCGAGAATTTCTCTAACCAACATAAAAATCTAACTTGGCAATGTAGACATTTGCAGCAACAATTGCATTTTTGATTTTGGCATGCCTCCGGTCAGTCGGTCACCAACTATAGTAAAGCATCAACACATATAACTTAATTATATTATAAATTTACCAAAAAGATTGTTAAAATAGAAAATGGACAAAGAGAAAGACACCAACATGCTATTTCTTTCAAAGAAACTCACACCACAAATGAATATAAGCTTCAGATTGGGCTTTTGGCTAACTATATACATACATTTACATAGTTAAAATAGAAAAACAAATATCCGTTATAATGATACAAATGATTTTTCTCTAAAAGAATTTCTCAAAAAATTCCAACAAAATTCCATGAGATTGGGTTTGGTGCATAAAAAAGGTTGTGAAGGAAGTTCTTCAAAAAGCTGAAAATTTTGTTAAAAAAAAAAAAAAAAAAAAAAAAAAAAAAAAAAAAAAAAAAATTGTTTGTGCATTAAAGTGTTCTTTTGGGTTTTTGTATCCAACTTCTTTTGACTTTTTGCATTAAAATATACTAGTAACAAATTGTAAATTTCATGCAACAAAATTTTTTTTTTGCATCAAAGTTTCATTTTTTATGGATTAAAAAAGTATAAAAACTCAAACTTAGAAAAAAACTTCATTCACAAATGCACTTACATACCCGATCTTATGAAAATTTTGAAAATTTTTTAGAATCTCTTTTTATTTGATCTCTTTCTGTCTATATAATATACCGAACTTCTTTTGCGGGCCTATGAATTTGATATGAGCAATCCGCACAAGGCTATTATGGACCCTATTGTGCTTAGACGATGAAAACTTGAAACACGTTAGGATAATACCAAAATTTGCTCTAAACATATGGATAATTTGTAATTAATATTACTGGTCATTAAATAATCCATTAAGAGCAATGGGTACCTTGCCCTTGCCCCCACGTTATTCACTCGTTTTTTGCGTTAACACCTCACGTTAAGGTACCGGTACCTTGCGTTAACGCAAGGAGTTATTCCAACAACGTTGCGTTAAGTGTTAAAAGGCAAATCGAATTTTCAGTTCACACCCCTCTAACGTCCATATATCCGTTGGGTTAAAAAAAAAAAAAAAAAAAAAATCATTCCCCCCCCCCCCCCAAACGTTTATAAACGGCTAAAAAAATCACTTTTCTAACACTATAAATACCCATTTCACTTCCCACTTTTTCCACACTTCCACTACCAACTACTTTCTATTATATACTTCTACAATATACTTCTAATAGCCAAAAAAAATGTCCGACGGCAACAACAACAACAATAACTCGTTTAGGAACCTTCTTGATGGGTGGAATAACCCATATGGGGGTTCCTCGTCTACTCCAACTTGGAATAACCCAAACGTAGGTTCCTCGTCAAATCCGAATTGGGATAACCCAAACATACTCGGTATGTCGAGCCAAGAACTATTCCAACAACATCAAGAGTTACAACATTGGCAACAATCCCAACAAAACACCCTGAACACCGACTTCTCAAATCTTCAATTCATCCAACCAACACAACATTCACACATAGAAACACATGAAGTTCCAGATTCACCTACGTCTCCAGCCAAACCCAAAGGTCGGATTAAACGCAAGGCAAAAAAATCCAAAGACTCCGAACCTAACGAAGCCCAAGAAGAGCGAGAACACAACGTGCATACAAAGTGGACTCCAAGTGAAGAAAAATTGTTTGCCGAATGTTGGATAGCTGCTTCTGAGGATGAGCGTGTCGGTCGTTCCCAAGCTCGCGACACGTTTTGGCAACGTGTGCAACGTGAGTTCAACCGAAACAATTTTATGAACCGCAACAAGGATATGCTTCAAAGTAATGGAAAACGTTGAACCACGCTTGTAATAAGTTCAACGCTATTTTCAAACAGGCGGAACGTGATATTAAAAGTGGGGAAAGTCCGATGGATGTCCTCAATGTCACACCTCGCCAAGGCGGAAACGCGAGGTGTAACTTCATGGATATCATCACAACACATGGTGTCAATATAGAGAACAACTACATGCATAAAATAGAGCAAGTACAGACACGAAGTGTCGTAACAATACCCCAAAACAAAAATAACCAAAACAAAATCCAAAAAAATACATAAATCCAAACATAGATGACAAACCACTTCCAATGCAACTAAGGTCTCGTCTAATCACATCCTTCTATCTTATCCTCGGAAAGCTCACCTGAAAATGATGCTTAAAACGTCAACATAATGTTGGTGAGATTCATAAGTTTAAGGCTCACACACAATAGGCAACCGATTCACTGTGATTATAAAATATAGCTGAACAAATAATTAAAGTTATCATATAAGCTAACATGCAATCACACAAATAAAAGGCAACCATTGGGATGGAACGTGTCCCCCACTCCAATATTGGCATCAATTAGGTCGCATGTGCGAGCAACAGGATAAACATCCTCCCAATTGAATCACGTATATATCTCCACACAAACTTGGCATCAAATGGGTCGCATGCGCGAGCAACGGGATAAGCATCCTCCCAATTGAATCACGTATATATCTCCACACAAACTTGGCATCAAATGGGTCCCAATTGAATCACGTATAATCTCACAATCATATCATCACCACATAATCATCACATATAGCATTCACATGATAACATCATAAGTCCAAGCTTTTAAACCACACATAATCACAGTAACTCAAAACATTTATCACAAGCATCATTCCCATCCCAAGTTTCAAACAAAGTAAAAAGTATGGGACTATGAACTCACCTCAACTTTGCAGCTTCCAACAAATAACAATCACAAATCTATACGACCCAAATAAGTTCATGTTACACATGGTCAAGCTAAAAGCTATAACCCATGCAATACTCATCTTATGGATGTCTAAGATTCATATGACCCACTATGTATCTCCTAGACCCCATACTAACCATCACCATAACCTAATACTCACTAAATCTCTTGCACTTTTAAAATCAGAAAACGCAGAATTTAGGGTACATTCGCCCACATGAAATAATAACAATTAAAGTTCAACAACTCACACCAAAAATTCACCATGGTCTCTTATAAGCATACAAGCTAATCCCAGAAGGCCATGGTCTAATAACACACACAAGTACCTATAAGAAAATCAAATTTGTCAACTATCCAGATTCGGATCTGAACGCACACCAAAAAGTTTTAATTAAATTAAAATACTTCTACAACTTTTTATCGCAAATCCTTTACGTGGGAGTCTAAGTACATATGAAACTTAACTCAACCAGAAGGGCTAAGCTAAATCTCACTTTTTCATCCACATCTCACTACCAAACTTATGACCTAAATCTGTCCCGGTTTTACAGCTTTGACACCTTAACAAAGAAAAATCAAAAGACTAACTTCCGGACCTCGAAATCAATCGCGGCCGGACTTTTTGGAAATCTCTTTCATTAAACTTCAATTTAGACTAAAATTTCATGATCTAACTCATCACCATCTGTTAAATACCTTCGAATCTTTACAACACTAATTTTCTGTCTAAACCCTAACTCAATAACTAGCATGTTTTATGCTCAATTCTCTTCACCAATCACCATACTATTATCAATTGATGATTCTAACATGTTTTACATCATTAATTTACAGAAGTTTATAAACCCTAAATCCATCATATCAAATATTACATGAATTGAATTAATAATTAACTAATTATATGAAAACTAGTAACAAAATTATACCTTGATCTTGGTTTTAGCTTCAATAATAAAAACCCTAAGTTTTCTTGCTCTCCTCCTCTCTTGGTCGATCATAATATGCACGAAAAAGGGCTTATGGGTTGTTGGGTTTGGTATATAAGGTAAGGGGTTGGGCTTGTTTGGGTTGGACTATGATTCCTTTGCTTTAACTTGTATTTGGGCTACAATTGGGTTTTCTTTTTCCCCTAAAACACCCTATGGGCCGATTTTCCCCTCCTCCCATATTATTTTTTTTTATTAAACTTAATTATTACACTCAAAACCTTATACTTTTCATATTTTATAAACTCTCAAAACAAAACCTAACGTCTTTCGCGATAAACCTTAACTTTTACGACAACCGGAAAAATAATCATTTTCAAAACAAAGTTTCCAAAAATAGATTTTCACTCCTTTATGAAATTTAACCCACAAAAACAAAACACACATAACTCGCTTACGCTCATTAACTTGAACGAAGACTCGTTACGCAAAACCTCCAAAACACCAAAGAAAATATCATAAGTCATTTCCACACCACTAAGGTGATCAAATAAACTTACTCACCATCAACTCTATTCAAACCAAAAATGACATCTCACACCAAGGGATTTAGTTCTATAACTCACTTATCTCACATATATCTCATATATAACTCATAATATACTATTCATACCACACACATATCACACAGAAACACCTAGTTCACACCAATCAAGTTAAATGGGCGCAAATGGCACAAAAAGGCATCAAAGTTAGGGTCCATTTCCAATCAAGGTATCCGACTTTTTTTCTTGCATAAAAAGGTTCTCAACTTTTTTTTTGACGGATTTGGGTTTTTTCCTAACTTCCGTTAACTCACTTCGTTAGTAAATTACATGTTTGGTCCTTGAGTTTGTATAGTAATTTCATGCATCATCCACCATCACCCACCACCACCTCCTGCGTCCACCACCACCACTGCAGCCACCACCCACCTCCCTCCCTGAACCCCAAAAATATCACACACCCCACATAAAAAACCCACCCTTATCCACACACACCACAAAAATTGTAAAAGACAAACACAACCACTCTCATCACAAACTCAAAAATTTATCATCACTCTGATAAAAACATCCAATCGAAATATCATCAAAAAGATGATAAACCCAGATCCGGTCACTACTCACACTCGATCTACAAACTCAAAAATCACCTCATCACTTTCACTCTCATACCAACGTAAAATTCAACAACAACACAGATCTAAATCGACCACTACCACTAATCCCAAACATCAATACCAGTAAATCCCATAACTCTCGATCTCAACGAGAAATCAATCAACTCCAGCAAATAGATCCGCTAGAAGTGCTCAAAGACCCAGATCAAAAGACCCTCAATGTAAACCCCCACGTCTTAAAAAAAAAACGCAAACCCATAATTGGATCCTTGGTGATGGGGAGACAGGTTGCGGCAAAATCTGAGGCATATATTTTTGTAAGGGGTCGAGGCGATTAGGGTAGGTTAATGATTGTGGTGAAAAGTGTTCATGGTGATACTTGGGCAGCTGAGATGGGAAATTAGTGTGATTCGTGTGATGTTAAATCGAATCAGTGGATACATAAGGTTGAAATTGTTTCAGGTTGATAAAAACGATATAAGGTTAAGGGTGGTCCCAAATTGTGAGTACTCAGGAAGTGGCTAGAAAAGGGTTTAAAGAAGAGCTAAAGTTGTAAAAAAGATTATTACATATGAAGATGGAAAAGATTGTATGGTACTATCTCAACACGTTTTTTTGAGTTAGTGGTGGCAGCAGTTAGTGTTGGTGGTGGAGGTAGGTGGTTGTGGCGGCTGACGGTGGTTGTTGTGACGGTGGTGGAAACAGTTGGTGATGGTGGAGGTAGGTGGATGGTGGTAAAGGTGGCAGGAGGTGGTGGTGGGTGATGGTGGATGGTGCATGAAATTACTATACAAACTCAAGGACCAAACATGTAATTTACTAACGAAGTGAGTTAACGGAAGTAAGGAAAAAAAACCCAAATCCGCAAAAAAAAAAAAAAAAAAAAAAAAAGTTGAGAACATTTTTATGCAAGAAAAAAATTTGGATACCTTGATTGGAAATGGACCCTAACTTTGATGCCTTTTTATGTCATTTGCCCAAGTTAAATGGGTTGAGACTACTAGTTAACCTATCCCGCTAAAACCACGGTTGTCACACTCAAACAGGCGAAACAGATTTATCGTGAGCAGAATAGGAACATGTCGTTTAACAACGAGGAAGCTTGGGATGTTTTGCGTAAACATCACAAATGGGACGTGCCGGATCCAATTGATTTAACCGGCGATGTCCCAAGCCAACAAACGACAAGCTCTGGAGGATCCTTTACGTCGTTCCAATTCGGGGAGGCTATGCACCAAGAGTTTCAGGAAAAACGCGAATTGGCGGCGAAGGCGTATGAGTCGGCCGCCAAGCCTGATCAGGTGGCCGCAAAAAAAAGAAGAAATGCTAATTAGACACAAGGAGTTTGAATTTTGCTCCTCGACACTACCGGAAAAGATCCAACCTATGTGTCGGTTGTCAATATGGAAAAAGATCGAATCATCACCAAATATAAATTGCCCCCTCGTCAGCAGTAGATTTTTTTTATTCCGTTATTCTATTATGTCTTTTTTTTATTCCGTATTGTAAAATATATGTGTTTTAATAATGAATGTTATGTTTTTTTAATAAATGTAGTATTAGTTTTAGTTTAGGGGTTGAATTTGAAAATATTTGAATAAAAGTTGAGTTATTGTGAGTTAAAGGTAAGTTAAGGTAAGGGGTGTTTTTTTGTGAGTTATTGTGAAAAAGTTAAAGCTGATGTGGCGCTGAGTTATTGAATAACTCACGGCAAGGTACCAATTGCTCTAAGTATTTTATGTGATATTGTTAAACATAAGAACAAATTTGGGCCTTTAAAATTAGAGGTCTTGGACGCAGGAGCGGAACCAGAAAATAAATTTTTTTGGGTGGGAGAGGGGATTTAAGAAAATACCCCTACTTTTTTTAGAGGGCAATTTACGAAAATACCACTAAAATTAAAAATAAAATAAAATAAATAATAATAAATAAATAATTACACGCACATTTTTATTATTTTTTATTTTTTTATTATTTTTTTTGTGAGGGTGGGGGAGACATTCCCGCTTTGCTCCCTCCCTACCTCCGCCCATGCTTGGACGATCGTTTGTAACAAACCACACTGATGATATCACCTCACCTTTATAAGTTCATATTTTTTTAACTTCACTTTGCTGTGATGAAAACTTTTATGTGAGGTAAACTTTTTCCTTCATTGTCATGATACAAGAGTTCAACACGCGTATTCAAATCTTCATCATTTTTACCACTAAGTCTCGTGGTTAGGTTGACAATCGCGTTATACTTTTTTTAAACCCCATCGTCTCCTTTTTTTTTTAACCCGACGACTCTTTTTTCTAAATCCCAATTTGGACTGTTGCCATATGAAATAAATAAATAAATAAATAAAAAAATAAAAATTGATAGCTTGATCAAATGGATTCGACGCAATGCACTATAACGCAAAGGACAATACCGACTGATACCATAGGATAGCGCCATAGGGCACTAACAAGCCGCATCGCACCATAAGATTTGTTTTTTGTTTGCTTAATAATCTAGATGGGGAGATTTCTTAACCCAGCTAGGAATTTTTATTTTTTATTTTATTTTATTTATTTATTTATTTATTTTAATCCTAGATGCATTTTAAGACAAAAAGTGTCCTTACCTTTTTCTTGAATGGTGCTATTTGGTTAACATGTCATTTTTCTTCTTTTTTATTATCTCTCTTCCCCAAATACCCTGATCTTTTTTCCTCTTTCATACCTAGCTCCCATGGCAGCCATCATTATCTCCACTCTGATTCGCCGCTAACTCGTCGTCTCTACACCTTGGATCCATTCGATGTATGTGTATAAATCTCTATAGCTTTTATAATATGAATGGATCTATCTGTTCATTGTGTAGTTAATCTTTGATTTTAAAACTTTCTACTAGTTAAATAATGTGTGTGTATCAAAACAATTTACTGTATGCTTAGGAACCAGCTATCCCTTATATATGTTTTAGAACTACAAAAGCCCTTTGGCCACCAGCCCATCTGGGTTCAAGTTTCATTGGAGACAGACGTAGTATGTTAGATAGATGGTGTAGATTGTAAAAAATTTGAAAAAAATAAAGTTAGAGGCAGAAAATAGCGTTAACAACCCTAAAGTCTCATAAGAGGCCACAGCTCAAGCCTCGTTGGGTGAACAACTTGGGATGGCCGGTAGGCCGTGTGCATCAAATCCAAAAAGTCTCGACTTCCCCGGGGTACCTGTATAGGGATCCTTCTCTGTTTACCTTTTTTAGATTAAGCATTGGTTGTTCATTGTTGTTTTAATGTATATTCTTAATGTAAATAAGCAATCACTTGTTATAACTTATTTACTATATGTGTATTTGAAATTTATAAATTAAGGTTGTCTTTTTCATGCTTATGATTTCAAACTTGTCGTTTTTCTAATGGAGGTACTTTTATTCTTATTTCAATTATTTGAAATTGTTTTTTCATTGTCCGTTTTCTCAGTTCTGATTACATAAACAATGTGAAGTTATAAGTTTGTGGCATTATGGTAATTTAAATCAGTCTTTACATCCTATGGTATCTTTTCAACTCGAATAATTAGTTTCCATGATAAAATCCTAGCTTGGTTATGTCCTTATGAAACAATGGAATCTACCTACCAAACACTCCATTCACTTTTGAGCTAAATTTGGTTTTGGTTTATTGTTCAACGCAGCCACATAGAGTCATAGCAGATGAATTCAAGATTGTTTGAGGTCTTTTTTGTCTCAGATTCGTAACAAACAGCCATATGTAATTGCAGAATTCGGACAAAGGAGGTGTTTGGGATCGCTAGCCCAAATTGGCAAATCCGTCATATGATTATTCAAAGAGAAAACGCTCTGTTTTAAAAATCAGTATTGGAGTTTGTTTATGTCAAACTACTTTTTTTTTTTTTTTTTTTTTTTTTATTATTTTTTTTTTTTATTTTGATTATTTTTATAAAGCATAAGTAGCTATCCCAAACACTCCCTGATGTGTATGTCTCTTAATATCATACTTGTAGAGAAGATAAGATAAACTTAAAAATGTACTACTATTTTAAAGAAGTAAGGGGTTTTAGAAGACCTGCAGAGTAAGATAAGTTGGTTTGGTGGTGACGTTAAAAATGGACATACAGGCTATATCAAATGACCTTTTATTGAATGTTTTATTAAAAAATAAGTTTTCTGATATTAAAATTTATAGAAAACAGACTATTATGTTTAAATAATCTAATAAAAGAATGAGAATGTCCTTATGTTTAGTGTCTTCAATTATCAAAACACAATAAAAAATCAAACAGCGAGTAGAATCATGCCCAATCTTACTATTTCGTGCAAGTAGTATTGTTACAGACTTACAGTTGATTATTTCACGTGACATTATTGGTTTTATTTCTAACTTGTATTGTGTTTCCAATCTACAGCTACATAAAGTCATAGTGTAAAGGAGACTGGCTAGGATTTCATCTTCCAATATCCCACAAATTGATTATCGATCATCGTCATAAGAGAGATGAAGAATAGCAAGAAATATGATGTGGCAGATGATTCTTCTTCATTCAGTTGTTTACCAGATGAAATCGTACTTCAAATTCTAAGCAAATTAGTCGATTTCAAAACCTTGTGCCTTTTCGAACTCGTTTCCAAACGTTTCAGGAGGATTGTCCATCAAGTCGACACTATTTCCTTCACTTCCTTTACTAATCCTCTTGCAGAGCCTCCCACGGGTTCCTATCGGTCTGCTATGATGTGTTTGAAGAATTTTAGAAGAGTGAAATCTCTACGTATCCAAGTTCCATCTTCCTTTGATAACAATCATTTGTTGTTCAAGTGGAAGATTAAGTTTGGAATCAAAGTCGATTCATTTATATTTCTTTCACCAAATTCAGTTTTTCCTAACAAGGAATTATATGTTAACGCAAATGGTCAAGAAGAAGAAGAAGAAGATGTGGAATTATATTGGAAGAAACTTCGGATTGCATCTCAATGTATGAAGGATGTTGTTGTGAAGTTTATGTTGTTGATGAAACCCATCACCAATTTGCCATTGTTACAAGATGTTTCCATTACAGATCCAGATCAAAAGGTGAGAGTTTCTCTTAATGGGGAAAAAGTTGCTGAGATGAGGAACTTATCTGCAGCTGGGGATCTGATAAAGTCACTTGAAGATATTCCTCGTAGGTGGAGTAAGTGTTACGTCCCTTTGCTGAAATTGCCTGCATCAGGGTACGTCATGAAGGGAGTAACTCTGCGTCTGTCGGGGAGGAATGATCTCCTTGATGATGATATTGATAGTTTTATGAAAATTGATGTGAATGATTTTGAAGATAAAGAGGAGTTTGCGTATAGCGAGGCTGTGATAGAGATAGTAAAGAAGCATAGGAGCCGAATCGTGAGGGTTACTTAGGATGACTTCTTGCTGTTTTGTGTTTTTTCCGTTGTTTGCATGCTATCATAAAGCCTGTTGTTGACATATGCGGAGTGAGTTGTGTTTGAAGATTGCCAAGATTCTTGATGATATGGTGGTCATTGAAAATTATGTAAGTTATGTAGTGATTAAAACTGGTTTTAGTAAACTGTTGCTTTAACTCTAGATTCTAAATTACTTTTAGGGTGACGCACTTTAAATGCATTGGGTTTATTTTTACCGTAATTTAGTTTATTGGGTTTTCTAAAATTGATTGATATGATTATGTGATTCAAAGCTTGTTGAAATGTACCAAAATAAACCCTCCTTGCCACAACGAGCATGTTTATGAAGCTGGTAATGGAACAAGTTTTTGAAGAAGAAGATATGAGGTCAAATAAGAAGAAATGTAAGATTGCATTGATAATTTGCAATGTTTGTTGGATGTGGTGAGGACTGAGGAGTCATTGTATGTGTTAACTAGCATTGAAAATCTCCCCCAGCCGGAAAAGGTTTTGATGACTGGTTCAAATAAAAGTTTGGATGATTTCTGTCAGCGTAGAAAAGTCGCTGAGATGAGGAACTAATTAACCTCACCCGCTATATGATTGTAGGGCTAGCAAGTGTTATGTCCTGCTTTTATATTTGCCAGTTTCAGGATATGTGATGAATGGGGCATTTTTTTTTTCTTTTTCCCTTCTATTTTGTTGTTATAGTCATGTAGTGTGAATGTGTGATACCAATCTACGTATAAATTAGCTACTTCTAGCGAGAATTTCTATAACCAACCTAAAATTGTAACTTGGTAATGTAGACATCTACAACGTATCTATCGCTTTTTTTTTTTTTTTTTTTTTTTTTTTTTTTTTTTTTTATGCGTGCCTCCGGTCACCAACTATAGTAAAAGCATCAACACATGTAACTTTATTATATTATAAAGTTACAACAATTACTATATATATAATGTAGCGTCGAAAACGACGCTACACCCTGTCGTTTTGATTCTCGATGTTTTGATCCAGCCCAAGACAGTTGTCCAAGCCCAATATCTGAGCCGGTCTCTTCTTTGATAACTCTGCCACTGCCTGAATCTTCATACTTATCTTCTTCGTACGCCTTTTCTGGAACCGCCGACTGTCTGTTTTGTGGACCTCTTGCGTTGTCTTCTGTTTTTGTGTTGATGTTGGTACAGCGTTGTATTAATGATACAAAACAACTTCATCTTCATAGTTTTCCAATCTGTGCACGTGTCCTGGAACGACCGGAAAGATTGACGGTGGTGAGAATGCGCTTCAACAATGATATCAAACTCGGCGTCCGTTTCAGGTCCGCTATCGAACACAATTGCTCCAATAGTATCAGCTGTTGGTAGCTCATGCTGTGCCGACCCCACCATACTAAACAGCCTGACTTTGAAATCCGGAAGATCGGCCCGCTGAAGCTTGTCCCTAGCAGTTCTAAACAGCTGTACCATCCCGTTGTGGTGATCTAAAACATCTATGAGACCCTCAACAATATCTGGTCTTAGTACATTTGCACCATTGTTTGTAAAATTATTTAATCTATTGTGTACCTCATGGTCCGTATCATAGATGTACAGCTGCAAAAACCTTGGGTTCACCCCTTCGTCAGGACATAACTTACCTATAGAGTGATAGATCTGCCCCGACACTTTGAAAACATATGGCCCTCTGCCATTGTTAACAGTTTCATCGAAATTCGCACCCAATGATGCATGGCAAACATTTGATCATATGCTCGGACATTCTTCAAAAAGTGTGGGTCTGAAAAAAGTTGCTGAATATAGAGTGGATAATCTTGAGGTATAAAAAGCTGGACCTTCCCGCCATGGCAACATCGATGATATAAAGGACCTGTGTGGCGTGTAGAGATGGTAAGCCTTTCCTCATACCAAAATCGTGCTTGACAGTGACAACATACACAATCGCACGGCCTGAAAGCTCTGTACTCAGTTGGTGGGCCTATGTGTTGGACATCAAATACAAAATTTACTATGATGGCTGAGCTAAAGGCTAATAGTAACTCTTGCGAAGAATATACTGCCACTATATACTGTTTACCTGAACGGAAAGCACGCCGCTGCTCGTTCTGTGTGACTGGTGGCGGTACACTTGTAGACTGTGCATCTGTTTCCATCGATGACGTCTGCGTCACATCTGGTATTAAATGATTGGCATGTGAGTTTCGATCGCTTTGATGGGAAAACGGTGTTCCATACCCCGCAAATGTCGAACCAGCCTCAACTTCAAGAGAGGGACAGGATGTTCCTACACCGTGAAGAATGGGAGAAAAGTTTAGCGAATGAAACGAAAAGCTACTTTTTAAAAAAAGTCAGATCCACAAATAGCATGATGTGCTGCTCACCTACAGCCGTACTGTTTGAACGTTGGTCAATGAGCTTGGTTGGTGATAAAATGCTGGATCCAGTGTCAGACGAACAGTGCAAATCTATGATGTTGCCTGATATCATCTGGGAGCCACTAAGCACTGAAACTTCAACAACACCAAATGTAAGTGCAATGAACAATAGCATATGCAAAGCGTGAAAAATACAGGACCTGGAAGTGGTTGGCCGTCGATGCTCACAGCATGTGTGGGCTGGGAGCCTGTTATAAATATCATAGCATATTATCAATTTACAAATAGCAGCAAAGTCTGTAAATTAAGAGAAAACACGTGAGCTAATTTGAAATCGCAGCTATCATGAAAGCGAATTACATATAGACAATTGTCGACGTCTCCTTTTTGACGGCACATTTTCATGAGGCAAGTTTTGAAGGGAACTGTCGATGATTCTTTTGCCCTTGTCTTTAGTAACATACGTTGCTGCAGCAAAGTTGTCTGCCATTTGTGGAGAAACCGTCCCAGTGACAAAGTCTAACACAACTGGTCCAGAGCGCAAGGCTAGAAAAAGCAACACACAAATGTTTAACAGCGAGTTTAGCAATTTTGTTGATACTACAGTATCATAAAGCATAGGAGACCACCAACCTTGGGTCGCAGTGGATTGCTGATGATGTATGTTAACTGTTGGTACAGGTTGTTCATTCCCTAACAACCGCTGTTTATGGCAACGGCCGATCCCATCATGTACAACTATATTGAGACAAACCGCCGCGTTAAACAGGGTCAACATTAAAGAAACGACTGCAACCATACAGATACAGATATATAAAATACACATTACTAGTTGTTGAATCACTCGTAACACCTTCATAAGCCAACCTTTTAGAAGAATGTCGTTCAGACACTAAAAAGGTGTCACCTGCCTTTCTCTTTAAATGTGGTGCTACACATGCGTGTTGTTGTTGCTCGCACGTAAAAGGGATGCTAGTCTCATGCATATGCATCCCAGTAGACACACATGCATCGGTATTGTTGACAGAGTCGAGTTCATTTGAACATACATTTACATTGTCAGCTGTTCTAATTTTAGCCTTTCCTTTGGTTCTCATGGTCAACAGAATTAAAACATATGTTGCAATTGTTGTGACAAAAGCATGGAGCAAAACATAAGAAGCTATGAAACGTATAACAACAAAGTCAATTCATGTTAACAAATAACACAAATGTCAGTAAAGTTCTAAAGAATTATAATTAACTTTAATCATAACTCGTAAGTGGCTTTGACTATTAATCTAGTGGTCATTATTGACTAATCTTAAAAGATAAAAATTGACCTAGAAGACTTGATTTTATGTGATATCTTCTTCGATGACAAAAATAAATTAAGACGGACAGAAGAACATGCACCTTATGACACAACACATGGCTTCGTATTTTTTAAGCACCTTATTAAGTAAAAACATTACAAAACAAAATAAAAAAATGCCAGCTTTTGAAAATTCGATAACTTTGTTTTCTTTCTATACTAGTTATAATACCTGTGCACGCACAGGGTTTTTAAAATTTCGTTTTAATTATTTATTATTATCGATTAAGAAAATAAACCATTTAACATGTTTCAAATGATTTTACTTGATTGATTAAAAATAAAAAATCATATGTATATGTTATAACCTACCTATTATTTTAAGAGAATGCTTTTGGATTAAAAATTATATTTTATTATTCAAGTAAAATCACATGATAATACTGGACTTGCATGAGATGTTAGTGATATATGCTTTTAGTTTTGCAAACCCGTGCTATCAATTTACGATGTGTTTTGTAATTGTGGTATTTATTTTAATTATATTTTCGTTAAAATATGTTGCATATTTAGATAGCTTTGAAGATTGATTCATTTTCTTAATTATGAATAACCATCACATCATTTTTATTAATGTACCTTTTTGTTTGGAAAGTTGTATTTTCATAAGTTTGTTTTATTTACTTCTCATGTTTGATCATAAAATTACCAAATTAACATAGATGCTTACACTATAGCTTCTTTATTAAATAAAGAGAAACGAAAAAATATGTAATGGGTAGAACTCAAATTTAATCTTACGTTTATGTATAATGTATAAGAATAATTTTTCTCTAAGCCCGAACTATATAAGGAAATTATTATTACTTGTATAAGTAAATTATAAATGCATGAAAAAATGACAAAAAGTATATTCGCAAGTCTTTTTAGGATTGTTTGAATCTTTACCGACATTTCACTTTAATGCAACTTTCTTTACAATTGGTCTAAATCATCAAGGTAAAAGACACCCATATTTTAGACCGTTGGTTGACACTTATAGTGTTATCAATGATAGCAAACACCTGCTAAGTTTCATTAACTCATTCAAAGACAAATTACACTCCGAAAAGAATTCCTACCATAAAATTCCCTATATTATAATATATACTAAAACCCATTTTTTGGTCTGTTAAAAGTACGTTGATTACGAATGTGATTACCGGATGATTAAGGTTCAATATGTGGCTCAAAAAGAATTAGTACAAAGATTTAACAATAAGTGGGTAAAGTGTACTATACACTTTCAGACATGGTACATATGTTTTGAAATTCTATAGGTGGAAGTACGACGGAGTACTGTAGCTCCGTTCCGTTAAACCACTGTTTGAAACACTGTTCATTAGCATTTTCCCCGTTTTCCCACCTGCATATGTCCGTTTTCCTGCTGTAATCCACTGATAGTGACTCTAAATTTATTCCATTCCACAAATTTCCTGAACCTTCCAGCTCTCATTCTTTCTTATCCAAAAAATGATAAACACTTGCTCTCTCCAAAATATGAAAACTAAAAAAACCAAAATCTACAAATTAGCACATAAGCTCAAATCATATAATCAAAACCCAATAATTAGGGTTTCGATTTTGGGGGTTTTCTTTGCCGTCAGATTAGTTTTATTTATTCTCGATTCAGCTTCAATTTTACTTAGTGGGAGAATAAAAAAGGTATGTACTTGATTACTTATTTTTTATGTTTGTGTTTAGTTATGATTTTGTGGTTAAAAAAAATTCATGAAGGTTTTTTTCATGTTTATTGGTGGTTGATTATTGCTTTTGATTTAGGATTCTTTTCAACTAAAATATTGATTTTGCACCTGAGAAGATTTGTAAGCCATACACATGGTTGATTATTGATTCAGAGTGATGAAGGGCACGGGTATTAGCATGATACTGTGATGCCTGATGCTACACAAAGTGAATATTTGATATTGATAGACATTGAACTACAAGGTGAATAAGATTTCTTCCGAACTGAATTGTGTTAATATTATTTTTATTTATTTATTTATATTTTTTTTTGTTGCAATGCCTGCCTTTGTTTTTTGGAAATCATTCAATGCAGGTATGTCTTCTTGCGATTTGAGAGACCACCTTATGGATAGCCAAGATGTGAGAACACAATTGTTATATATTTTTGAATGTGGTACGCAATCGTTATAAAGTTCGGTGAGTTAATTAGACAGTTTAGTTGTTAAAATGATATTGTCAGGTAATTTAGACGTTAACTTTTAGAGGACAAGTGCAGTTTTAGGTTGTTCTGATGTCGATTTATTTAAACTGCGTGCTGGAATTTTTTAGTAAATGACGAGTTTGTTGTTTAAAAGGAACTGCTTAAAAATTAAGCAAACTAAGGTCTATTTAACTGATTAAATTTTGTAATTATTGTGAATATTTTCCATAAGCCAAAGCCGATGGGGGAGTCGTTTCTAATATACTATTGTTAGAATGTCAATCTAAGAGGTAGATGATATAACTATTCATGTGGCAAAACGGCCAGCTGAGGAGGTTAGCGGGTACTACGACGTCCACATGTTATAATATTCATGCTTACCCGTATCACTATGGGGTCTCTTTGTTAATAATCATTTAGTGCATATGTTGAGTACGGTTGTAATGATTAAATCTTTAGATGTGTAGTGTGTTGCGGATTCTGATTTTCTAGGAACAAAGTTTAAAAAATACCCGGTAATAGCAAATTTGTTTAGTGAAGACAGAATCTGCTTATCCGACATAAAAATTTGATGATTAGATAATCTGATCGAAATTATAAAATCCAAATAGCCACTTAACTTTATTAGTTACTGATATACTATTGTTACTGTCAGGTCATAGCAAGCCTGCCGACAGATAGAAGATTTAAAGGTTAAGGTGACATGAAAGAAGACAAATTCTCACCATATCCAGCCAACATTAACGATGAGACCTTCAACAACCACGTTGACTAGGTGTGTTTAGGTGTTTATTGCAACGAATCCTATATTTTGTACCTTAGTTTCCATTCAAATGCTTATTCGATAAAGAAAAGAAAGAAAGAAAGAAAGAAACTCCTGTTTCCATGTATATGGCTTACAAATCTTCTCAGGTGCAAAATCTTTATTTGTTTATTCACTGTGATTTAGCTATGCTAACTTATAATTATAGTATTTTGTATCTATATTCCAAAACGTATAGGACTAAATGAATGAGCATAATCAAAGTCATATTTTGGTTTTGCATGAAACCCGAAGGTATAAACATATTTATAATTCTTACACATATTTGGCTATAAAATCAGATTATGGCTTATGATTATTTGGTTTGTTTGTTATAAGCTGAAAGTTAATTTGTAAGCTGAATGTAGGTATGGACCAAGTAGGATATAGGGAGGTCATCATTACATGCCGCAAACCAGGGGAAGTTGCATGTGAGAAGAAAAAGCATCATCACGATATGAACATTATGCTTATTTATAACAGATAATAATCGAGTAGACTTAATAAACAATAGAATTATCAATCATTTAGTTGAAAAAATATATGTTCAATGTGACTTGCTGCAAGTTGCTCTTTAAGTTGGTCTTGCATTTCTAGAGCGCTAATGAGATTTTATTATGTGGGAAATAATGGAATTTTCATATCTTTAATGCAGGTTTGGGGGATTCTAAGGCAAGGGACAGTTAGGTTAGCTCAGGAATCAGATCCAAATTTGAGATATGACCCGCTACAACGGTTTTGATTGTACTAGAAAGGTCACTCTTGCCACGTACAGTAAATATGTTTGAATCTTTGTGGAGTATTTTGTGTATCATACAGATTTTGTGATATCGTGTCATGTATTTCTACAGGTTGGTTTATGGCTTGAGGAGATGCAATTGGATAAGAAATATGACATGGATGTCTACAGCTAGAAAGGTGTTTTGAGTATTATGAACTCTGACGCACTTCACACGGTCCAGTTAAGTTCTCATACAAAAACCTTATTTAGTCTTTCTTTTAAGTTTTTATAGTAGAATTAGAATGGTTATTGGAATAAAAATTATGTGACCAAAATAGATTTGACCACACAGGTTTTGGGGTTCAAGATTTCAATGCCTATCATGGTTGCACCTACGACTATGCAGAAAATGGCTCACCCTGAAGGTAAAGACTCCTTTTTTGAAGGTTACTTATCAAAAGATTAGCAATTACTACACATGTTACATAATAAAACACATCAGCGTGACTCGCTGTATAACAAGAATGAGGTTTGAGACCATGGCCTTTGAAATGTATTGTGGTACTTTTTTCATATTGTAAATGAACATATAAAGCAATCATTTATAAGAACCTTTCAGCTTAATGCAAATGGTATTTGGGTGGGCTTCAATATATATCCTTTTCTGTATCAACCAAAAGTTGACCTATAAATTAATAAGGTTTTTCAAACACTCATACTTATGAAAATCTGCTTAATAATTAGTATAACCTTCCTGCATTTTTCATCCTTATGTTCAAAAACAGAATCGTCCGTATTTGTATCTTCTTCAACCACAGCTGTCACATTCAGGGGTACTTCTACTGGTAGTGGCGTCGGTTGTACGAGCACAGCTACACGTAGCAGTGGGGAAGGCTCCAGTGCTGTTTACAACGAAGGTGAACATCTTATCTGTATTACTTAATGTATTATAAGCTTTAGTAACGGGTAACGTTGTTGCCATGCCTACTCATATTTGCGGCAAAATGATTAATCAGTGGTAAAATGGAAATATGGCTTTGTTGAATTTTTTGCTTATTTTATTATAAACTTGGGCTTATTATAAACTCAAGTTGGATCAGCTCAAAAAAGTGGTTTTTCTAAATCTCAATAAGACAATAAGCCAGTAAAATAAGCTAATCCAAACACCCTGTTAATGAGTTTGCGTCTGAAAAGAAAGTCATACTTCAAAATAAGGTGAGAAAAAGTGTTGACTGCTCATTTTGCCCCTTTGGACCTGAACTTTGAATTTTCTTACTTGATTCGTTTGGACCTGAATGACTTAATCATGCTGCATATTTATAGATTAAAACTGAATGCTCTATAACCTTTTTCCAATTCACGATGACAGTATAACTCCTGCAAGAAACTAACAGAGTAGTAAAACCAGACAATCATAGCTAAAGAATGCGAGCGTGAACAGTGTTAAACTAGAGGGTAGGGAATCTTTCTTATTTGATGCATTATGTCTCTTTATAAGTGACACATAATTAGTTGCCCTACATAAGGATGCTTACGTAGAACTAAATGTAAACGTGATTGCAGTTCCAGGAGAGGGGATCCAAATAAAAGATGGTCTGACTATATGGAGTTGAAGGGTGAGCACAAAGACTCATTCTACTAAAATCCGTATCCTGAATGCATACACAGCTCTGAAGACACGCACATTCTACATTGTATAAGCGAGCGATAGAAGACTTAGGTAAGATCAACAGCTCCTAACCGATAGCAATCTTTCTGTAACGATTTATATATGTGGTTTCAGTTTTGCTCTGTTTTAGATTTGTTGAATTCAGTTTTTTTTTCTTTTTTTTTTCTTTTTTTTTTTGCAAATGTTCAGATTTAAGGCGTGTTTGGCTACGAGTGCTGCAACATTCTTCAAGGCAAAGTGGTTAATGTAAGTTTCTAGGGGATAAAAAGCTATTTGCAAATGCGAACCGTGATATGTGGCGACTGAAGCATTAGGATTAGATCAGGAACATGGATGCAGATATGAAGAATTAACAACTTGACGACTGATGAAGTATTTGTGGACACTCTTCTTGGTATTATTTTAATAATGTAGTAGAACAGCCATGTTACATGTCATGCTGTGTATTAAGCATTTTGTATAAAATTTTGGCTCATTGGATAGTGGTAGGTTTTCTAGAGAAACTTTAGATGATTTTTTTGAGCTTTTTAATGACATATTATGTATTTGTATTTGCAATATATTTCTTAAGTTCATTTACAATTTGATTTAAGATGATGTGCAGACTTAAAATTAGTTCCGGTTAGAATTTGATCTTTTAATGCGCAATGGCAAAATGAGCAAGTTGAGTATCATGATATTCAAATTGCAAGCGGTCAAACCAACATTTTGCAGCTAACATTGGAAAAGTCATCCAACAGTCCAGCCAATACCATCGGATTATACATGGTCTAAAATTATTAGATCCATATAGATGTTATTTTTATACTTGCAAACTTAAACTACACTTACATTTACATAAACCATAATGGGACCTAACTATCATTATATAATTGTCCCGACAAACAGATGAATTTAAAGGCAACAGGCTACTTATTTGGATTTACAAAGCTCCTTACCATACAATGATGAGGTTTAATCATGCATGTGGACAGGAACATGATTGGTGCCTTTTACAGACATGCATCAACACGACACTCCCGCAGCAACGCGCGGGCTTCCCCGCTCGTTGGCACTAAAACACATCTTTGGTACATTAAAATACATTCGTATATTATCTAAATCAACAACTCAACTAAATTATACATTCATAGCTTGAGCAGGCATAGAAAATCATTCCACGACAATCAAGTGTTGATACTTAATCCTCCTCTAAAAAACGCACACAACAAATTGCATTACACTTTAGTTTGTGCGATAAGATAATAAAACTGCAAAAACCACTAATGTATTGCATTATAGCGAGGATAACAACAAAGTTAGTTGATTGGTGCTAAACCGTCAGACGATTATTGGTCAACCACTTGTGAATGGTCAACTATAACAGTCAAACAGCTTAAACCAATGCTCCGTGGATAATATAGGTTTCCCCGGGTCGTTATGTCCCGACGAGGTGTGGATGGTATTTAAACGGGTTTGTGATCGGGTGAATTTGGATGAAAAGGGGTTTATGATTGATTGAACTAAGGAATCTACAATGAAATAGCTTAAACAAGCTATTTGAATAAGACGGGAAGCTAGGAAAGACCAGAAACGATTAAAACCTAAAACGCGTACGTTACGTTTAAATAAAACGTAAACGTACGAAATAAAAAGTGAAAACGGAAATCTGAAAACACCCAGGGGGTGAAAATGACTTTTTTACAAACTAAAAGGTACAAGAAAATTTTTAGAAAAAGAAAATAAATTTCAACACTAATTAATTATTTATTATTAATTAATTACTAATTATTAAGATTTAAACAACTTAAATGTAATTTAATACTAATTAAATACTAAAAAGGTGAAAATAAATCTTCTAAAATTATAAAATAACTAAAAATAAGTTTTAAAATTAAAAATAAGTGTTTTTGTCTTTTTGTGATTTTTCTATTAATTAATTACTATTTAAATACTAATTACCTAATTAAACTATTTTAAATTAAGAAAAATACTAAATGAACAGTAAAAATTCTAATAAAATTTATAAAATTATTTTATAACATATAAAAGCTATAAAAAATATAAAAACTAGGTTTTGCTTAATAAAAACTAATTATGCTATTTAAAACTAATTATTAATTAATTATAAATAAAACTAAGATTAAATCTAATAAATACTAAATGATGAAATAAAAATCTGAGAAAATTATTATAACTACTTTAATATATGAGGAATTTAAATAAAATATAAAATAGCTAAGTTCTTAATAAAAATTTTAGAAATGAAAATTAAAATTAAATTACATTAAATAGAAACTATCACTTAAATTAAAACTTGATTTTTTTTTTTTTTTGTAATTTTCTTTTACAAACCTATTTTATACTTAAAAACAACAAACTTTTTATAACTTAAAATTAAGCACAATATAAGCTAAATGGTGAGACAGTTGACTTATGTTGACTGAAAATGAAAATAAGCTATTCTGAGCTTGTGTGGGACCCACAATGGTGAAAGTTTGCCCCTCTGAGTTAGTTGAACAAGTTTGAGTAAGATTTGAACAAATAAGCTCTTGAAATAAGCTGATAAGCCACCAATAAGCACTTTGAGACTTGTATTAACTCAGAAACTGGGACAAACTATAGGGGCAGATTTAAGTGGGGTCCACAATGAATCAGGTCAAACAAAAGGTCAAACTTTAAAGTCTGGTAGGAGGGGGTTGGGAGAATCAAGTTTGGTGGCCTGGGACACACTGTGGTGGTCATAAACCACCACCAAAGTGGTGGTGGTGGGGTGGATATCTGCTGAAGCAGAACAATGGTGAGCCTGCAGCCCACTTTGGGGGGTTGTGGGGCCCACTAGAAAAATCCTAAAAATATAACCAAGATGGGATGTTGAAGGTGAGGTGGTATATTACAAATATTCAAAAGCTCATGGCTTGAAACCTTATCCTAAATTCTATAAAAATCTCCTAAGTTTTGGGTTTTTCAGACTCACATGAAGCTTTGACTTTTTAAGAAATTGTGCAACTTTGACTTGAATGAAGTTTGATTCAATCCTAGTTATTGAAAACAGTGTATTAAGCTAAAACAAGTTAACCTAAGGCTAAAACAACTACTAGTGAACTAAAATGGGTAATCTTGGAAGCTAAAAATCCCACAGTGAAACTGTGAAGGGAATAAGAAAAGGATTTGACTTTTTGCAAACTGAGGTGTGGTTTTTAGACCTTACATGACCTGTTTTATCCTAATGAAGCATGTACTAACTAAACACAACCTCAGAAACCTCCTAGATTGCTTTGAGTCAAGCTGACCTAAACACCCCTCTAGTTCACAGATGATGATGAAATCAAAACCAAAGGACACCAAAGATTAATCTAAACATTAACACTGATCTAATAGATAACAACAATGAATAATAAGCATTTTCAAACATATAATAAGCTATATTAAACTAATTTTCAGTAAACTCAGAGAAATATGGAAATTAAGCCTTACAAATGCTCTGTGTGATCCAAGTCAAGAACAAGCTCACCATTCTATCCTAAACCTCCCCTGAGGTACTACAACCCAGAGAATCCAAAAATCCTTCCTGCTCCTTGCTTCTTGCCCCTCAGAAACTGAATTTTTGATTTATTATCTATTTATTTGATATTTTTGGTGTTTTTGCTTTTTCAACTTAAAACTGAATAGAAAGCTTAGGAAACTTTTAAAACTTATCAGTGACTTAATTTTGAGCTTATAGAATAATAAACAACAATCATGAACATGTGTAAAGTGAAATTGCTAAATTCACTTGAAATCTGAAATTATGCAATTAGTGATTAGAACTTGAAATTAAGTTTGAATTACAATAAATTAACTGGTACAAGCTGTCTTAATTTGAAAATACAATTCAAAGAGTAAAATTACACTAATTCGACACTAAGCTAAACTAAACTACTCTAATCAACTTCCAATTCTGCTTCTCTCTTCTTTTTATTGACCCTCTGAGGTGTGTGGGTCCCACTGATCATATCCCACCACTTATCTCAGCCTTAGGATGAGTCTTGCTTGATCTTGGCCATTGGTGGATTTGGCGGGAAAATTATATTTATGCCAATTGGGTCTGTGGAAGAGTAGCCTAGGAGGGGGGTGATGTGATTGGTGCATTGGGGTTAGGAAATGGCAGGGATAAGGGTGTGGGGCAAGTGGAGGGGGAAACCAGGTGGTTTGGTTGTGTGGTGAGGATGGTGGTATTTGGGAGGGAAATGAAATAGCTGGGTGGTTTTGGTTTGTGTTGACCGGGGTCAAATGCAAGGGTGGATTGGGCTAAGGTTGGGCCTGGAGTGGGTTGAATGGGTTTAGGAAAGGGTATTGGATTTGGTTTTAGTTTGGTTTTGTTTTGGTTTTTAACTTAGAAATCACAAGGACCTATTTTGTAATTTATGCAAAGTTGGGGACTGAAAATGTGAATGTCCCAAAGTTATCAAAATAGACCATATTTGTCATGTGTAAATAGTACAAGGGTATTTTGGATATTTTTTTACTTTTTAAACACCCGGGGACTAAATCTGCCAAAACACCAAACTTCAGGGACCTGACTTGTAATTTCACCAAACTTGCAATCAAGGATCATAATTGTCAACTTTTTATTTTTCAAAGACTTTTGTTGACTTTTCAATTCAAAAATATTTCCCAGGGACCAAATCTGTCAATTTCCAAAACTCCAGGGACCTTTTATGCCAATTTTGGATTTTGAGGGGTAAAAGTGTAATTTTCTCAAACTTTTTCACCCAAGGACTTATTTTGATAATTTTTTACTTTTCTTTGCCTTGGGTTGACTTTTCTTTCGTTTTAAAACTTCCAGGGACTAGTTTTGTCAATTTTTGAAACTTGAGGGACTGAAACTGCCAATTATGCAAACTTTGTTCGTTTTTCATTTGTTTTTAAACATTTTGCATATAAAACGTATAAAACACAATTTTGGAATATTTTTAGTATTTTGATGCATTACTGAGTGTTTTTGGACGTTTTGGCAGTTCATATAAGACAAAAATGATGAGTATTTACACACTCATCAATCCCCCACACTAAACTATTGCTAGTCCCTAGCAATCTTTTGAGAAAAACTTAATGGATTTTAAACTCTTTACCAAAAGCCATCACTTCTGGAGTAGCCAGGTGTAAGAACTGTGGCACACCTGATAACCGTGTGATTTTGAGCAAACCACCAGCTGTCAACGGATTTGATTAGTCTTTACCAAAAGCCGTTTGCTTCTGGACTAGCCAACTCTTGATGGAATAGTCAACATCTTGGTGAGCTGATTACCAATTATGGTTTTTCCACGGCCTTTACCACAAGCCATAATCTTGCGGGCTAGCCAACTCATTTGTTTTTGGGGAGTTGAGGAACCATGCAATTTTGGGCAAATTACAAGCCATAAACTGATTTGAGATGTCTTTACCAAGAGCCGTTTGCTCCTGGACTAGCCAATCCCTTTTGTCGTTTAGACAAGGCGGATTGATTACCACAAAAAATTTTGAGCTCCAGTGAAAAATTTTTGAAAAAATTTTGGTCAAAAACGGGGGTATTATATAGTAAAATGTGATAAAATTCGCTAGAATAGCGAATACCCCCCACACTAAGCATGAATATTGTCCTCAATATTCAAAGTCCCGGCTATTAAGCCGACTCTTTAAACGTAAAAGGGCAACATTACAAGCTAAGCGTGGAAAACACCATTTGTATTTTTCACTTCTGTAATCATAGCATGGGGGACTCCCCCAACTTAGGGTGAAAACCCTATAAGCATGCTCTGTTTTTGTTTACCGAGTCGCTAGCGTGACTCGACCCCGAATTCATTTGTCCTTGGGGAAGCATGATGTGGAAGAGAGATCTCAATCGGACTTTCATTCAAGATGTTTGGATAAACATTTGAAGCACGTGAAAGTTCCACACCGATGAGACATAATCCCGGCTCAAGATAATGATACATAAAAATGTCGGGATCAAATATAATGTCTTCATTCCCGAAGGAGTGAAGAACAAGAGAAGTCACCTGTAGGTGAAGAAAAGGAAGAAAACCATGATGAAAATCATGATAAGATCTTCTTCCTCGAAGGCAGGCTCATTAGCCTGATTTTGGATTTCAAAGGGTAAGCTCGAAAACATCCCGGGAGGGTGGGTGGGAATTTGCAAATTTTCATGATTGAGAGCATCTCCCCCCGGGTCATCATACTCCGGAGGAGTCATGATATGAGTGAGTTCACAGGAGAACTCATCGAATGTGAATGAATCATATTCTGGAATTATGTGCGTGAGTTCACAGGAGAACTCATCGAAGGTAAATGATTCATAATCGGGGAGAGAATTATGAGAATGAGAAGTGGTACTGCCACTAATCTTCTCTCCCATAGGATCAAAAGTAAAGGCTTCAAATTCCGGTGTAGGATCATCGGAGAGAATGTCACTATCCTTTATGGGGATAGGAGATGAAATAGGTTTCTCTTTGAAAGCCTCGATTTTTGCAATGAGGAGATTGACTTTCACTAATGTTGCACGAAGTGCTTCATCCTTGATTTCAGTGTCAATCTCTTCATTCACTTCTTCTAAGCGTACTAGCTCAGAAGGTAATTCTTCCACATGACTGATGTCTCCAGAAGATAAAGAATCAGCATGTAAAGTACTAAGCTCGATGTTGGGATTAGGGTTTAAAAGATTTTCAGTTTCTCCCATATCGGCTTCAAGGTCAAACAGATCATCATACTCAACTTCTCCATAAGATGTACAATCATCATTAAAGTCGGAGAAAGTCTCAAAATGATCTTTTGGATTTTCAAGGGAAGGTAAGTCACACACATGATCAAAAGTCCCCTGTGACTCTCCTGGGATTGGGATAAGGATCTCAACACTAGACTTTATGAATTCGTCCGATTCCTTTTGAGGAACAGTGTCAAGATGCTCATCCCCCATATTTGGAGAGTGAGTGTGAACTTCGGGTGTGATAATAGTAGACTGAGGGAGTTGTGAAGGACTAGCAGTCATGGTTTCTACAAGTTCCATGATTTCTACTGCTAGAGATTCAATCATATTCTTTTCTCCCTGTGTTTCTACTGAAACAGTTTCAACTGAAGTTGAATCAAGAGGTTTCTCAAATACCATTGGGATTGGAACAAGGTCATCAATTTCCTCGAGAGGATTGATTTTGACTTCCTTGTCCCCCATTGGCAAGATATCTGAAGTTTCGTTAGGGTTTACTTCTTCTAATGATTCATCCTCATCACTTTCATCCTCAAAATAGAATGAGTTAACAGGAGGCTTTTGTTTCCTATGAATCATATCCTGAAGATAGTTTATACTATCTTGAATGGTCTTGTTGACTTGATTTTGATTTATAATCATTTTAGTAATCAATTCAGCTTCCGCTAACTCGTCCTGAGGCTGTGGTTGAGGGTTTGTGTATTGTGAGGGCTGGTTAAAACCAAATTCATGATTGTTACTAGGAACCTGTTCATAGACAAACTGATCCCTAATTTGACAATCAGAGCTGTAGTGAGGGCCTCCAAAGTACTCACAACAGTTAAACTGTTGAGTCTGGTTCGGTGAGTTGTATGGATATTGGTCGTAACCAACATTTTGACTATTATAACAATCAAAACTCTGGTGAGGATGATGAGGCGAAAAATGATCCGTTTTTAGGGGGTCATTTAAGCCCAAATCCGACTTTATTTGATCAAATATTGCCCTAAATCGTTCCTTTTGTGATTTTAGGTGTTTGGAGAGTGAATCCTGGAAAAGAAGCCATTTTGGACGTTTTTGGAGCATAAAAGTGAAGAAAACGGCAAAGTCTCAAAATTCTATGCTGTGAACAGTGCATGAAGGCGTCAAGAATTACTCTTGACGGCATCAAGACATCAAGAATAAAATACCGTAGGTGGTGACGGCGTCACCAAGGCCGTCACGTGTAAATTTGTCAAAACTTGCGCGCGGAGTAGCTGACACCGTTTTGGCCATAACTTTTGCATACGAACTCGGATTTGAGCGATTCAAAAAAGGAAACGAAGAGGACGAAGAGATCTACAATTTGGTGAAAAAATGGTCTTGACGGCGTCAAGAGTATGGGCTGACGCCGTCACGAAGGGCCGACAGAAAACAAGCCTATAAATATAACTTCATAACTTCACTTTTTGTAAGCCCTAAACCCTAAGGTCGATTCCTGGGTTTAGGTGGGTGTTTTTCCAGCAACTTAGAGGGTTTCAATCACTCCATAAACATCATGTATTGGTTTGATGATTCTATTTTAATTATGTTTTCCATTATCATTGTTGTTTGCTCTTCTTTGATGATGATTTGCTAATTCACCTTGTGTCTACTTATGATTATGTGAAACTTGTATATAATTGATTAGATCTCATTGATTTCTTGTTGATGTTGTGTCTATCTCCATCAATTAAGGTGTGACAACTTCAATAGATCTAGTTAGTTTAGTTTATAATCCTTGTTTCCTATTGATTCTTGTTTTGATTGAATGATTTATATGTTAGGCTTAAGAAAACTGGCAGATCTCCAAATGGTAACATGCTTGAACGTCTTAAGAAACATGAACCGAGGCGTACTAGGTCTTTATTGGTTGTATTTAATGCATGAGCCACTGTTTACAATCCCTATAGTTGTGCTTGGTCATGGTGTAGGAGGAGATAAGAGCTCATAGAATTGGGGAGTTATGTATGCCACCCCATGAATGGTATTAAGGAATACAACCCGTCAATTAAAACAAGGTTACAATTCAATAGGTAGGATTGGATAGCTAGCAAGGAGTAACATATCATGGGTAGACATGCTTCACTTATCTTGTAGAACCTTAGTTTACTTTTCTTGTTAATTAGTTTAATTAGTAGCTTTTGGGTTAGTTGATTAGCAACTAATTCCGCCCACACTCCCAATACCTGAGATTTTTACTTGCTTTTCATAAAATATAAAAACATAAAAAGAATCATCCTTTACCTTTAGACCTAGTTAGATTAATTTCAATCCTAACGACACTATTCCTAGCTGAATGATCAATCCCCCGGTACTTGTCACTATACTATACTACAACGATCAAGTACACTGCCTGGTGGGGGTTGTAAGCCTCGCGAGATCCCTCGAGAGGTAAAGCAAGGTGCGATTCCCACGCATCAGAGGACCTCCACAATACTCACAAGAAATGTTTGGTGTATTTTGATACGAACAATCATTGTGGTTTGGATAATATGATTCTTGCTCGTATGAATGTGATGGGTAGTTGGAAAAATTTGAGGATTTGTTGAATGAGTTATGATTAGGATCATAAGCAAATGAATTACTCGACCCACAAAACAAACAACTCCCGTTTTGAATATCATTACCACATTGTACACATGTACACCAACGACATGGTAAACCAAAAAGTGGCTCACCACAACCAACACAAGGAATAAAAGCCGGAGGTGGGACAAGTGGTGTGCTCTTAGAGCTAGCAATTTCCACCACTTCCGTTATGGTCTCGGGTTTTGGTTCTTGATAAACGTGAAGATTGGGCAAGTCGTTCTTTTCAGTCACTGCCCTAAGCTCTGTACGTTTGTTTGATGACCTAATAACCTTATATCGTGAAAGATCAGGATTGATTCTTGAAGGTTTAGGATCATTTGTGAGCTTAGGTTTTTGGATAACCGTAGGTTGGACGTATTTAGCACTTTCATGGTTAGAGGAAAGTACATGGTCCTTTGTCACCTTGGTTTCATGATTTATTTCCCTCACCGGAGAGGGAATAGGAATCGAAGGTCCATCATAATCAACACGACATCTCGACATTTTTGACTCGGCCATAAGTTTTTCAACTTCGTTTTTAAAAGCCCTTTGTTCAAAGAAATCGTCATCGAGAGATGCCATTAGAATCAATTATGGGATAAGTGGAAGAAGGTAGAATCAAAAGGATAGAGGGTAAAGGGATGAAGAATCAAAAAGGTAGGAAGGTAAAGATGGATATTTTTGGGATTTTTGAAAAACATTTTATCAGAAAGAAAATCTTTTTGTGTTTTTGTGTTTGTTGAAAACTAATTTTACAAAGTTTTCAGGAACTGTTTTTATGAAAATATACACAAGGATGGTAAATATACAATGGATGTATATCCAGGTTCACTAATACGCAAAACCGTTTAGAATACGTGCACAACCTCCCCGGCAGCGGCGCCAAAATTTTGATTGGTGCTAAACTGTCAAACGATTATTGGTCAACCACTTGTGAATGGTCAACTATAACAGTCAAACAGCTTAAACCAATGCTCCGTGGATAGTATAGGTTTCCCCGGGTCGTTATGTCCCGACGAGGTGTGGATGGTATTTAAACGGGTTTGTGATCGGGTGAATTTGGATGAAAAGGAGTTTATGATTGATTGAAATAAGGAATCTACAATGAAATAGCTTAAACAAGCTATTTGAATAAGACGGGAAGCTAGGAAAGACCAGAAACGATTAAAACCTAAAACGCGTACATTACGTTTAAATAAAACGTAAACGTACGAAATAAAAAGTGAAAACGGAAATCTGAAAACACCCAGGGGGTGAAAATGACTTTTTTACAAACTAAAAGGTAAAAGAAAATTTTTAGAAAAAGAAAATAAATTTCAACACTAATTAATTATTTATTATTAATTAATTACTAATTATTAAGATTTAAACAACTTAAATGTAATTTAATACTAATTAAATACTAAAAAGGTGAAAATAAATCTTCTAAAATTATAAAATAACTAAAAATAAGTTTTAAAATTAAAAATAAGTGTTTTTGTCTTTTTGTGATTTTTCTATTAATTAATTACTATTTAAATACTAATTACCTAATTAAACTATTTTAAATTAAGAAAAATACTAAATGAACAGTAAAAATTCTAATAAAATTTATAAAATTATTTTATAACATATAAAAGCTATAAAAAATATAAAAACTAGGTTTTGCTTAATAAAAACTAATTATGCTATTTAAAACTAATTATTAATTAATTATAAATAAAACTAAGATTAAATCTAATAAATACTAAATGATGAAATAAAAATCTGAGAAAATTATTATAACTACTTTAATATATGATGAATTTAAATAAAATATAAAATAGCTAAGTTCTTAATAAAAATTTTAAAAATGAAAATTAAAATTAAATTACATTAAATAGAAACTATCACTTAAATTAAAACTTGATTTTTTTTTTGTAATTTTCTTTTACAAACCTATTTTATACTTAAAAACAACAAACTTTTTATAACTTAAAATTAAGCACAATATAAGCTAAATGGTGAGACAGTTGACTTATGTTGACTGAAAATGAAAATAAGCTATTCTGAGCTTGTGTGGGACCCACAATGGTGAAAGTTTGCCCCTCTGAGTTAGTTGAACAAGTTTGAGTAAGATTTGAACAAATAAGCTCTTGAAATAAGCTGATAAGCCACCAATAAGCACTTTGAGACTTGTATTAACTCAGAAACTGGGACAAACTATAGGGGCAGATTTAAGTGGGGTCCACAATGAATCAGGTCAAACAAAAGGTCAAACTTTAAATTCTGGTAGGAGGGGGTTGGGAGAATCAAGTTTGGTGGCCTGGGACACACTGTGGTGGTCATAAACCACCACCAAAGTGGTGGTGGTGGGGTGGATATCTGCTGAAGCAGAACAATGGTGAGCCTGCAGCCCACTTTGGGGGGTTGTGGGGCCCACTAGAAAAATCCTAAAAATATAACCAAGATGGGATGTTGAAGGTGAGGTGGTATATTACAAATATTCAAAAGCTCATGGCTTGAAACCTTATCCTAAATTCTATAAAAATCTCCTAAGTTTTGGGTTTTTCAGACTCACATGAAGCTTTGACTTTTTAAGAAATTGTGCAACTTTGACTTGAATGAAGTTTGATTCAATCCTAGTTATTGAAAACAGTGTATTAAGCTAAAACAAGTTAACCTAAGGCTAAAACAACTACTAGTGAACTAAAATGGGTAATCTTGGAAGCTAAAAATCCCACAGTGAAACTGTGAAGGGAATAAGAAAAGGATTTGACTTTTTGCAAACTGAGGTGTGGTTTTTAGACCTTACATGACCTGTTTTATCCTAATGAAGCATGTACTAACTAAACACAACCTCAGAAACCTCCTAGATTGCTTTGAGTCAAGCTGACCTAAACACCCCTCTAGTTCACAGATGATGATGAAATCAAAACCAAAGGACACCAAAGATTAATCTAAACATTAACACTGATCTAATAGATAACAACAATGAATAATAAGCATTTTCAAACATATAATAAGCTATATTAAACTAATTTTCAGTAAACTCAGAGAAATATGGAAATTAAGCCTTACAAATGCTCTGTGTGATCCAAGTCAAGAACAAGCTCACCATTCTATCCTAAACCTCCCCTGAGGTACTACAACCCAGAGAATCCAAAAATCCTTCCTGCTCCTTGCTTCTTGCCCCTCAGAAACTGAATTTTTGATTTATTATCTATTTATTTGATATTTTTGGTGTTTTTGCTTTTTCAACTTAAAACTGAATAGAAAGCTTAGGAAACTTTTAAAACTTATCAGTGACTTAATTTTGAGCTTATAGAATAATAAACAACAATCATGAACATGTGTAAAGTGAAATTGCTAAATTCACTTGAAATCTGAAATTATGCAATTAGTGATTAGAACTTGAAATTCACTTGAAATTAAGTTTGAATTACAATAAATTAACTGGTACAAGCTGTCTTAATTTGAAAATACAATTCAAAGAGTAAAATTACACTAATTCGACACTAAGCTAAACTAAACTACTCTAATCAACTTCCAATTCTGCTTCTCTCTTCTTTTTATTGACTTTCTGAGGTGTGTGGGTCCCACTGATCATATCCCACCACTTATCTCAGCCTTAGGATGAGTCTTGCTTGATCTTGGCCATTGGTGGATTTGGCGGGAAAATTATATTTATGCCAATTGGGTCTGTGGAAGAGTAGCCTAGGAGGGGGTGATGTGATTGGTGCATTGGGGGTGAGGAAATGGCAGGGATAAGGGTGTGGGGCAAGTGGAGGGGGAAACCAGGTGGTTTGGTTGTGTGGTGAGGATGGTGGTATTTGGGAGGGAAATGAGATAGCTGGGTGGTTTTGGTTTGTGTTGACCGGGGTCATATGCAAGGGTGGATTGGGCTAAGGTTGGGCCTGGAGTGGGTTGAATGGGTTTAGGAAAGGGTATTGGATTTGGTTTTAGTTTGGTTTTGTTTTGGTTTTTAACTTAGAAATCACAAGGACCTATTTTGTAATTTATGCAAAGTTGGGGACTGAAAATGTGAATGTCCCAAAGTTATCAAAATAGACCATATTTGTCATGTGTAAATAGTACAAGGGTATTTTGGATATTTTTTTACTTTTTAAACACCCGGGGACTAAATCTGCCAAAACACCAAACTTTAGGGACCTGACTTGTAATTTCACCAAACTTACAATCAAGGATCATAATTGTCAACTTTTTATTTTTCAAAGACTTTTGTTGACTTTTCAATTCAAAAATATTTCCCAGGGACCAAATCTGTCAATTTCCAAAACTCGAGGGACCTTTTATGCCAATTTTGGATTTTGAGGGGTAAAAGTGTAATTTTCTCAAACTTTTTCACCCAAGGACTTATTTTGATAATTTTTTACTTTTCTTTGCCTTGGGTTGACTTTTCTTTCGTTTTAAAACTTCCAGGGACTAGTTTTGTCAGTTTTTGAAACTTGAGGGACTGAAACTGCAAATTATGCAAACTTTGTTCGTTTTTCATTTGTTTTTAAACATTTTGCATATAAAACGTATAAAACACAATTTTGGAATATTTTTAGTATTTTGATGCATTACTGAGTGTTTTTGGACGTTTTGGCAGTTCATATAAGACAAAAATGATGAGTATTTACACACTCATCATTAGTCATAACATCAAATAAGAAAACTTCATATTAGAACTATATGGGTGTTTGGTTATGCTTATTAAAGGTGCTTATTGGGTTATTCAATTACCATAATACAATAAGTGTATGATAAAGCTATAAGCTTTTTTTAGAAGGCTAGTGAAAAACCCTTGAACTCACAACTAATTCTATTATAGCTTAGCGTGTTTATAGTAAAAACACAAATATTAAGTGTAGAAGTTTTCAACAAAACATAAAAAAGAGTTACAAAAAGTTGGTGTGTATAACAAAAAAGTTAAACCATAAAAAAAAGTTACTAGATACTATCAGCTAGATACGGCATAAGCCAAAGTTCAGTTGATGTCTCTTTCGGATTCTATTCAGAAGCAAAAAGAGGTTTACACATAAATCATAAGTATAGAATAATGGTTGTATCTCACATCTGTGATTACCAATTCAATAACATTATCGCAGTATAGTAACGTAATAACCTGATTAAAACTATATATTCTTGCTGAATAATTCTCATGTACATACTTTTAATTCGTTTACAACGGTCAACTATTACGTTTTTTTTATTTATTGTTTTAATTTTTTAATAAAACATCACGTCAATGAATAAAGTTAAGGAAAACACCAACTTTTTTTTTTATTTATTTTTTATTTTTTTAGGAGGTCTATTTCGGATTCTATTCAGAAGCAAAAAGAGGTTTACACATAAATCATAAGTTTAGAATAATTTTTGTATCTCACATCCGTGATTACCAACTCAATAACATTACCGTAATATAGTAACATAATAACCTGATTAAAACTATATATTCTTGTTGAATAATTCTCATGTGTACACTTTTAATTCGTTTACGACGACCAACTATAATGCTTTTTTATTTTATTTTATTTTTTTTTAGGAGGTGATTGTTATCAAATAAAGATTGTGATGCGTGCATTTTTTTTATATATAATTTAAGGAAAACCCCTTCTATATTAAACAATGACTATCTAACCCATGTGTTTATTTGTTTTTTTTTTAAATAATTAGCTTTGTATAACGTTTTTAACTGAAATACATGTTGAGGTTGAGGTTGATTTTGTAATTTAAGTTTAACTATTGATATCATGTTGTACAAAATGTGTGAATTTAGTAGCACATAATGAGCGTTAATAAAGTTAAAATGTGCTCCGTAAAGTTTCTAAAATGGTTTTATGGATATCCATATACAAATTTTAAAGGACAATTTCATGAGTCGTTGTTATAAGTAGATTCGCGTATATTAATTTTCATATCACAGTCTCGTGCTTACAATTTGATATTTATATTCCCGTTACTAAAAATTTAGCCGCATTTCAAAACCGTGTACGCATAAATTAAACTTTTAAATAGTAGGGAAAATGATAAAAAAAAAATGCATCGAACTTGACACTTTTTACCATTGTGTGTAGCCAACTATTTTTTTTCATTGTAACACAAAACTTGACATTTTTTGTTATTGTATGCATCGAACTTGACACTTTTTACCATTTTGTAAGTTAAACGTCGCATAGTTAGTCCTTTACACTAACAGTCGTTAGTAAATAACTTCAAATTCCGTTTTCTTACGTTTTTATCTGATTTTACACGTTTTCGTCTTGTTTTTCATTTTCATCTGTTTTTACACATTTTCGTCCGTTTTCATTCGTTTTATGCGTTTTCGTGCGTTTTTACACGTTTTCGTCTGTTTTCTTACATTCCCATCCGTTTTTATACGTTTTCTTCTGCTTTTACACATTTTCTTCCGTTTTCTTATGTTTTCGTCTGTTTTTATACGTTTTCGTTAGTTTTGCACGATTTCTTACATTTTCGTCAGTTTTTACACGTTTTCGTCTGTTTTTTTAAGTTTTCGTTAATTTTTTCACGATTGCTTACGTTTTCGTCTGTTTTTACATGCTTTCGTTCGTTTGTATCCGTTTTCTTCCGTTTTTATACGTATTCGTTAGTTTTTGCATGTCTTCATCCGTTTTATACGAATAAAAATGTGAGCGGACACATAACAGACGAAAACGTGTAAAAACGGACGAAAACGTTTAAAAAGGAATGAAAACTTATAAATAAGAGCGAAAACGTATAAAAACATAAGAAAACGTGCAAAAACGAATGAAAAAGGTATACAAACGGACGAAAACGTATAAAACAGACGAAAACGTGTAAAAATGGACGAAAACGTATAATAACGGATGAAAACGTAAGAAAATGGACAAATGTGTAAAATAGACAAAAACGTGTAAAAACAAACAAAAACGTATAAAATTGAATGACAATGTAAGAATACGAACGAAAACGTACAGAAACAGACGAAAACGTAAAAAAATGACGAAAATGGACGAAAATATGTAAAAACAGACGAAAATGTGTAAAAACTGACGAAAACGTATAATAACGGATGAAAACGTAAGAAAATAGACAAAATGTGTAAAACAGACGAAAACATGTAAAAACAAACAAAAACATATAAAATTGAATGAAATGTAAGAATACGGACGAAAACGTGTAGAAATAGACGAAAACGTAAAAAAATGACGAAAATATGTAATAACAGACGAAAATGTGTAAAATCGGACAAAAACGTAAGAAAACGGATGAAAACGTATAAAAACGGAATTTTAAGTTATTTACTAACGACTGTTAGTGTAAAGGACTAACGATTCGACGTTTAGCTGACAAAATAGTAAAAAGTGTCAAGTTCGATGCATACAAAAACAAAAAATGTCAAGTTTTGTGTTACAATAAAAAAAAAATTAGTTGGCTACACACATTGGTAAAAAGTGTCAAGTTCGATGCATTTTTTTTTATCATTTTCCCTAAATAGTAACATGAGTTTTTATTTAAAAAACATTCTAATGGATGAAAGTTTAAAACTAACATTAGTTTAAAAAAATATTTAACGTATATTAAAACTAATTCGCATATTTATCAAATTTTGTAATTTTAATGGATGAAAGTCTAAAAACTAATACTAATACTCATGTGATTTTAAACAAAGTTAATATTATAAAGTATATGAGGTATAAAGTGTAAGGGGTTATTTGTGTTTTTTATAAAGTTATTAAAAAACATGGAAACTTGTAATTTTACACTTTACTCTATATAAATTATTTAAAATTCAATCACTAAAGTTTTATTAATTACTTCCTCTTTTTTTAAGTTTTTGTTTTCATAAATTTGACACCTATATTTTTATGCATTTTTTTTCTTAACCAAATTTTTACACCAAATTTATTAATTTTGACCAAAATCAATTTAATTTTGACTTTTTATTGACCAATCACGTCGCTCGATTTTGCCTACGTGACAAAATCGAGCTCTACTATTTGTCCAATTTTTTTTTAGGATTTAAAAAAAAACTCATAAATAATGTAATTCTTTTATTATATAAAAGATATCATTTACTATTTTCCCCACTTCATGAAGTCTCAAAAACCTAAATTTCACACCTACCACTTTCACAAATATATATTATCTACCTAGTGACACAAAGAAAGAGTAGCTAGAAAGATGCATCACGGTCCGCCACCGCCGCCTCATCACCACGGTCCACCGCCACCTTCGGTTCACGTCGTTCACCACCATGGTCCACCACCGCCACCACCTCATCACCATCATCCTCCGCCACCTCCACAAGTGTATTACGACCCTCCTCCACCACCTTGCTATGATCGACAAGGATGTTGCACTATTTTGTAACTTAATTTGTTTCTAGCTTGCCGTGTATATTTATTCATGTGTAACGAATAATATTTATCTGACTTTGTGAGCTCATATTATGATGGTCAATTGTTGCTCTGAAACAGTAGCTGTAAAAGGAATAGTAACATAATTGATTATTTTTATGTGACTTATTTGTTACTGTCATGCTGGTTTATTTGTGTTTGGCTACCAAGTACCTGTAATTTGGCAGTTGCTGTGTTCCTGGTTCATCGCAGTGGCGATGCGGCATACGCTTATCTACTGGGTTGCCGCATGCACGGCACCGATTAAAATACCATCCCTTAGTTTCGTCAATTTTAACTATAACTGCCTCAGTTGTGAGCTGCTGTTGCTATGTTTGACAAACGCAAACGATTAGTTTATATGATCATGCATTTTTTTTCATATGGCTGACTTTAAAAGTTTGTAATAATAATGAGTTATTATACCGTTGTATTCTGAGGGTTGGCTCCCATGATCATCCCTAACGGCAACAGTTCCGGAGGCCTGGGTTCTTCGACTCTTGGCCCTTCTATTGGTGGCAATCGCCTAGGTGGTGCTGAGATCATTAAGTCATTGTATCTGTACATAGCATTTCATTCATTTTTTTGGTTTTTACATGATGGGAATGTTAACATAACTTACAGTTGACGTATGTGGTCAGCCTCTGGAACCTCGGGGTTAAAGTAAGTGCTTGTTGCGGGGGTGGAGGATAGTTGTATAACACCTGTTTATGGACATATATATGTTAACCAATCGCTGGATTTTTTTGACTGTATTGTATTGTAAGATTGTGTACCTGCATGTCGTTTAGCCCAGCAAGAACTTGTTGCTATTAGGACTGGCTGTTCCATCTGTTCCAACCTAGCAACCGGGAATTGCGTAGCTAGCTCGTTCCAAAGTGTAAATATGATGCTGTTACCACTGCATAACAAAGAGCGAAAAATTATTTTACATTCCAAGGTGGTAAATTTTTTTCCAGTGTTTGTCAATCTTACTTAAGATTCTGTATCTCAACGTTTCGGCGAATTATTATGTTAGTGGTTGCATCACCAAACTCTCTTAGTGTCCTAATGTCGCGGATAATCCCAATATAGTCTGAAAAATAGTTGTTATATTAGTATGTCAATTAATTTTGCATGTTCTGGTTCTACATATCTGGTAGCCTGCATACCTGTGAGAATAGGTTCACGAGTGTCTGCCCTATGACATACTTCATTGTAAGCGGCGAAATTAAAGTAATGTTTTGGGAAACCCGAGTCTTGTATTGGAGCAGCCTGCGTGTATCTTCCAAAGGGTAGGGTCATCTTGTTGTCAAGTGTGCGTTGCCAGTTATCCGTTTTCTTAGCACTAAACCCCTGGATCCGGTAGCAGGCATTTAACTGCAGTTTTGCGTCGAGCTGACGCATATCTGGGAGCTGGCCGTTAGCTTGTATTGCGCCACCCTGAGTAAACACAAACATAAATATGAAAAATTGTTAATGATAAAACACGTCCATTGGTATTCTCCGCCTACCATTTAATGAGAAGTATGTACCTTTTTGTCGAGCAGAAGGAAACATATCCCTGTCGGAGTCGGGTCTGGAATATTCTTAGAGATCCATTTCCTATACACTTTCAAGTCGAGCGGCTGGTTTAGGTCTTCTGGTTTCAAGTCCATTAGGTCTACAGTCTGTGGCTCAGCCATTATCTGCTTCCCTTTTTCTTTCGCACGTTCGGCTGATTGTTGGTCAAGCACTTGCTGTTTTTCGTCAGTTGTCGGAGTTGATGTTTGTGTGCTGGTGTTCGCCATAACTCTACAAAAGAAAATTATAGTTATTGTTGCATGGCCATAACTCTAGAAAAGAAGAATATAGTTATTGTTGGCTACAAAGTATAACATGTTCAGATAGCAAATTGTAATGTATGTCAATTAGGCTTAAAAGGTATGGCTATGCATCAGTTTGAGAGTATCAAAGTACATGAATACGCAGTAAAGCTTGTAGCTATAGTTGTCAGATATATTTGTAACATCATATAAATATCTACATAGTAACATATAAGTATAAATAACTACAAATGCATAATAAAAATGACCCCCGTTGCCAATAAAAGGGGGTAAAACCTGGGGTAGGCTGATTTTGTGGAGAAAATCTCTGTAAACAATATTTTTAGTGGTGTTTGCAGCCTGCTCTCGTTGATTTAGAATCACCATTTTCAAAACTTCGGGCGACGTGGCTCTTGATAATGCAACGTATAACTGTCCATGGCCGAATATTGGTTCCGGAAGATAAACGCCTATCTTTTTCAGCGATTGGCCCTGACTTTTGTTAATCGTCATGGCATAGCAAACCTTCGTGGGGAACTGCTTTCTTTTGAATATGAAGGGTAGCTTCGCATCGTTTGATGTCAGTAGAATTCTTGGTATGAACACTCTTTGTGCTATTCTCGTGCCAGTAATAATTTTTGCCTCGATGACCTTTGTAAGTAACTGTGTAACGATCATTCTTGTACCATTGCAAAGACCTCCGGCCAAGTTAAGGTTTCTGACTAACATTATAGGTGTGCCAAGTTTTAACTCCAGTGTATGCGGTGGTAGGCCAGGAAAGGTAAGCGTGTTTAAGTATTCAGGAGGGTATAGCAGCTCTGTCGCACCCCCATCATTTGAACGTGGTATTGCTTGGTCCACACTACTGTAAAAAGTGCTCTTTCCGTGAAGGCCCGCCATCACGTGACTATTGATGGTGTCTGCCGTCTCATTTTTGGGACATACTATTGCTTTTTTTTGAAAGCTTTCAGCAGTAGGTGTTTGTAAAGTGTCAGGATCGTAAATGAAATTTATCAGCTGGTGTAACCCTTGATCATTATATGGGAAGCAATGATGGTCAGGTATACGTATCCATGAGGTGTTTTCGGGGTCGGTGACATCCGGGGTACCAGCAACGCCATCACCTACATCAAGCAACCATTTAGAAAATGTTAGTAGTTGCTGCCTCCGTTCGGCGTTGTCTTATGCACCTTGAAGCCTCATGTTTTCATGAAGTGAAAATAGCTTAAAGTGGCGCCACAGGTACGACTCAGATATTGAAGAAGCAATAATATCTTGTTTTGTTCCCTTTTTTTAAACGGGGAGTGTCTGTCAGAAATCACCACCAAGCATGACTGTTCTATTTCCAAAGATGTGCGTAGGAGTGTCAAAGATATCTCTGAGTGTCCGGTCCAACGCCTCAAAACAGCGCCTGTCGTTCATTGGGGCCTCGTCCCAAATTATCAAGTCAGTTTTCTTCAATAGCTGACCAAGTTGACTGCCTTTCTTGACAGTACAGACAAACTCATCAGTTAATTCCAACGGTATCTTGAATCAGGAGTGGGCTGTCCTGCCTGAAGGTAACAGAAGTGAAGCTATGCCGGAGGATGCAACTGCAAGAACGATTTTACCTTCTGATCTAAGGGTTATAATGATAGTTTTCCACAGGAATGTCTTACCTGTACCACCATGGCCATAGACAAAAACAATTTCTTGAGTATTGTTTGCCACAGACGACATAATAATGTTAAAGATTTCTCGCTGTTCTGTGTTTAACTTAGGAATAAGCATATCTCTTTCTCTCGCCAGCTCAACTCTGTTGTAGCACTTTTCTTCCATAATAGCTCTGTTTGTCAAAATGTTTAGCAACCCATCTGGTGGCATAGGCATGCCAAACTCTTGTAGTGATTTGCCATACTGACCCAAGGCAACCTCAAGTTCATATAAGATCCCTCCCTTTAGTTCTGATTCGTTCACATGGAGAAAGTTAATGCCATGTATTGATGACAGTAACCTTGGGATATCATCAGACATATGGCGCCAAAATGATTCCCATAGAGCAACTGGCTGAGCAACTTCACAGAAAACTAATATTTGCACGAACATTGCCCGTAACTCAGAGGCTGAGGCAGTCATAGCAGCTTCTTGTAGCGCTATCGACCATTCTCCATCATGTTCTAGCAACCCCAATGCTTCTGCAGCAGCCCGGTTTGTTGGATATGTATAGTTGTTCACTTTGCGAATACTTGGGAAAGAGGTGCACCCTTTTTGATGACATAATAGTAACCGCTGGTAAAAAAGCTCGCCCGAACTTGGATGCACATATGCCATTCTCCCAATGGATGGTTTGTTTTTATTCCTTCTTGGGAACCACTGCTTGTCCTTTTTTGACCAAACAAACTCGGACGGAAATTGCAGGTATGTGAGGTGTCTACCAACAGCTGACCATTCATTAAATTTCAGCCACTCGGTAAGCGTGGTCCTGTGTGCACCAGGATTATCCACAACTAATTGTAAGCTTTGTATCTCTCTTAAAGTTACATGTTGCATACCTTCTAAATGCACCGATAATATCTGGACCGCGGGTTCACGGCTATGGATGTCAAAGCTAAAGATGCGCCAACATGCTTCATGAGGTCCTATGTATCGAGCATCGACAAAGTTCTTTATTTCGTCTACAACTGTAGGTGACTGTGTGTTTGAGGAATTTGGAACGACTGTTGATGGACCTGCTTGTTCTAAAGCTGTTTTGTTCCTTACTATTCGAGCAATAATTCTATCCGTACCTTTGGATATGTATTTAAACAAATACTTTATTAGCATTGTCCAACTACAACATTCCACGTTTATGTGTGCGTAAAAGGCCATGCACAATGCGCGGTTGTACGGTACGACATAGCTATTGTCCATTTGCACACTATGTCGAGTGCAATTCATGGGCACATCCCTTCGCCTATAATGCACATACCCTACATCATCAATATAGGTCTGTTGGCAATAATCCTTTGGGAAATACTTTTGCACGTTGATCTGCCACGCATACATGGAGCGTCTGGGAATGCAGATAGACCCCTAGCTCGTGTTCATCAGATGACCGTGGATGAAGCTAAGGAAACATACGACGTTGTGACAGGTACCTTCTTTGTGAATCTATTACCTGCTCGTGTGTTATTTGATTCTGGTGCAGATAGATCTTTTGTATCCGAAAGGTTCAGTCGGAGATTTTCTGTTCCAATTAGCCAGCTTAAGCCACCACTAGATGTGGAAGTAGCTAATAATAAAGTGATACGTGTAGTTGATGTCTTTCAGAACTGTGAAATAGAAATTGATAATGAAAAGTATCCGATAGACCTAATTCCTATCCCTATGGGAGAGCTTGATGTAGTTATTGGTATGGACTGGCTCGGCACAAATGAAGCCATCATTTTGTGTCATCATAAGCTAGTCCGACTTAGAACCCCAAGTGGGGGAGAAACAATTATCTATGGTGATCATAAAAAGGCTAACCTTGCTATTTGTACTTATGCCAGAACCAAGAAACACTTGGTACGTGGCTGTCAAGCCTATTTAGCTCATGTTGTCGATATTCAGAAACCCGTTCCAGTCTTTAATAAAATTCCAGTTGTTCAGGAATTTCCTGATGTCTTTCCAAAGGAACTCCCAGGTCTACTGCCTGATAGACAAGTAGAGTTCCGCATTGATCTTATTCTAGGGAGTACCCCTATTGCTAAAACTCCCTACAGACTTGCTCCATCAGAAATGCAGGAACTCATGAAGCAGTTACAAGAACTGCTAGACAAGGGCTTCATTCGCCCTAGTAGTTCCCCGTGGGGAGCACCAGTTCTTTTTGTCAAAAAGAAAGACGGTAGTATGCGAATGTGCATCGACTACCGAGAGCTCAATAAAGTTACCATCAAAAATCGTTATCCTCTTCCTAGGATTGATGATTTATTTGATCAGCTCCAGGGCGCAAGCTTCTTTTCAAAAATAGATCTTAGATCAGGATATCACCAGTTAAAGGTTCAAGAAGAGAACATCCCGAAAACAGCTTTTCGAACCAGGTATGGGCATTACGAGTTTACAGTTATGCCATTTGGCTTGACGAATGCCCCAGCAGCATTTATGGACCTGATGAATCGGGTCTGTCGTCCAATGTTAGATCAGTCAGTTATTGTTTTCATTGACGATATCCTGGTTTATTCCAAATCAGCTAGTGATCATGAAACCCACTTGCGCCAAGTTCTCAGTATGTTAAGACGAGAAAAGCTTTATGCTAAGTTCTCAAAGTGTGAGTTCTGGCTCCAAGAAGTTCAATTTCTCGGGCATGTTGTAAACAGCGAAGGCATTAAAGTAGATCCAGCTAAAATCAGTACCATCAGGAATTGGGAGTGACCAAAAACTCCCACAGAAATTAGATCTTTCCTTGGACTTGCGGGTTAGTACCGTCGTTTTATCCAAGATTTTGCAAAGATTGCTTCTTCGCTCACTGAGCTCACCCGCAAGAATGTAAAATTCGAGTGGGATGAGGATCAGGAACTCTCTTTTCAGACTCTTAAACAGAAGTTAAGTCAAGCTCCAGTCTTAGTATTGCCAAAAGGCAATGATGACCTGGAAGTTTATTGTGATGCATCGGCCAATGGCCTCGGCTGTGTTCTCATGCAGAGAGGCCGAGTCATAGCTTATGCTTCCAGGCAGCTCAAGAAACATGAGGAAGATTACCCCACTCATGATTTAGAGCTAGCAGCAGTAGTTTTTGCCTTAAAATTGTGGAGACATTATCTTTATGGAGTAAAGATCAAGATCTTTACCGACCATAAAAGTCTCAAATACTTCTTTGATCAGCGTGACCTCAATATGAGGCAACGACGTTGGTTGGATCTAGTCAAAGATTATGATTGTGAAATTCTTTACCACTCGGGTAAGGCCAACGTTGTGGCAGATGCCTTAAGTCGAAAGACAAGGCATGATTCTCTACTAGTAAAATCACTTCAGATGGTGATTACTCCAGACTTTTATGAGAACATCAAAACAGTTCAGTTAGAAGCATGGGAGAACGGTGATGTAAACTCAGAACGACTCGTGGGTCAGGTGCACAACTTAGTTGTGGACTCACGAGGACTCAGAACACGCTTCGGTAGAATATGGATACCGAATAATAAAGAGCTCAAAAAGTTGTTGCTCGACGAGGCTCATAAGTCGAAATATTCCATTCACCCAGGTGCCACCAAGATGTATTATGATCTTAAACCAGATTAGTGGTGGCCAGGTATGAAAAGAGATATTGTAAAATATGTCGAGTAGTGTCTTACTTGCCTCCAAGTTAAGACAGAACATCAGCAACCTTATGGTAAGCTACAACTTCTCAAGATTCCTGTCTCGAAATGGGAAAGGATCACTATGGATCTTATCACGAAATTACCCAAGACACCGCGTCAGCATGATGCAATATGGGTAATTGTAGATCGTTTAACAAAGAGTGCGATTTTCCTTCCTATTAAGGAATCGATGTCCTCAGAAGCTCTCGCGGAGTTTTATCTTCGCGAAGTAGTAGCTAGACATGGAGTACCAGTCTCTATAGTATCGGATAGAGATATCAGATTTACCTCTAGATTCTGGCGGAAATTCCAAGAGAATCTAGGTACTCATGTCCATTTTAGCACAGCTTATCATCCACAGACAGATGGTCAGAGTGAAAGGACCATTCAGACACTGGAAGATATGCTTCGAGCCTGTGCTATCGACTTCGGTGGTAGCTGGGATAAGTACTTAGCACTAGCATAATTCTCTTATAATAACAGTTATCATTCCAGCATTAAGATGCCTCCATATGAGATCTTGTATGGAAGGAAATGTCGCACTCCTATATGTTGGGGTGAAATCGGACAAAGAGAATTAGCTAGTTCAGATGTTGTTCAACAAACGAACGATAAGATTGATCAAATCAGAGAAAGGCTTAAGATGGCCCAGGATCGACAGAAGTCTTATGCAGACAAGAGGAGACGACCTATAGAATTTCAAGTTGGTGATCGTGTCATGCTGAAAGTTCCTCCCTGGAAAGGTGTTATCCGATTCAGGAAGCGTGGAAAGCTAGGGCCATGTTACATTGGTCCATTCAGAATAATCGATAGAGTTGGAAAAGTAGCATACAGACTTGAGCTACCAGAAGAGTTGAACAGTACTCACAATACTTTCCACGTGTCTCAGTTACGAAAATGTCTTGCAGATGAGGCACAATATATCCCTCTAGCGGATATAATAGTTGATGAGAAACTTGGCTACGTTGAAGAGCTAGTAGAGATTCTTGACACCATGGTCAAGAAACTCTATAAAAGAGAGGTCCTCCTTCTCAAGGTAAGATGGAAGCACAGAAAGGGGTCGGAGTGCACATGGGAGCCCGAAGAGGATCTCATCAAATACTACCCCGCTTTTTATCAGGAATGGTTTGTGAGGACCCAAACCAAATAAGTGGGGGAGAGTTGTAACACCCCAATCTTTTCAGGTACTAAACTTGTAACAATTTCCTACTACAGGGGCTAAAGTTGCCAAAGTGTGAAACTTAAAATTATAACTATGAAATTCCTTCAATCTCAGGAAAACAAAATTTCCAAAGGATTCTCCCTCCTTCACCAAAACTCACGACAAAACACTCACATCGCTCTTTTGATCTAGGGTTTGATTCCAAGTCAATTTGGTGCAATTTTGGAACAAGATATTACTATACATAAGCTCAAAAACGTGTTTCCTAGGGTTTCTATCAATCAATTCGAGGTATTAATCTTATCTTGGTTTGAATTTATGTTTTAGAGCTACCTTTAGGTAAGTAATGCTTAAAGATTCAACCTTTATGTCAATTATGGGGGTTTTGTAGAATTTCACATGTTTATGTAATGAGGTGATTTTCCAAAATCACTAAGAACCCTAGTAATCATGTATAAATGATTAGAGAAAGTGATGGGTATCCTATTTAGATGCTATAACATCATTTTGTGGTGTTAAATTTCAGAAATAGTGTTTGTATGGTTATATAAGCCACGAACCAAACACCCCCTTATGGCTTATCTATCCTTTTATTGCTTATTATGATAAGCTTAGTTATGTTCTAAATAAGCTCCATGTCATTTATGTGTTCCTAGGTTATAAGAGTTAGCCAGGGACGTCTTTAAGCGAGCTCGTGTTCTATTCAAGCGTTTACAAGGTGAGTAACATATTTAAGCATATGATGAGGCGAAAAATGATCCGTTTTTAGGGGGTCATTTAAGCCCGAATCCGAATTTATTTGATCAAATATTGCCCTAAATCGTTCCTTTTGTGATTTTAGGTACTTGGAGAGTGAATTCTGGAAAAGAAGCCATTTTGGACGTTTTTGGAGCATAAAAGTGAAGAAAACGGCAAAGTCTCAATTTTCCATGCTGGGAACAGTAGGTGACGGCGTCAAGAGTAATTTCCTGACGGCGTAAAACCTCAATAATAAAATCCGAGAGTTCATGAAGGCGTCAAGAGTTTTCCTGACGACGTCAAAACCTCAATAATAAAAATCCGTAGTTGATGACGGCGTCACACACAGGGCGTCAAGAGTAATTTTTGTGACGGCCTAGGCCTTGACGGCGTCAGAAGTAGATCAAGGCCGTCCGAGGAAGTATTTGGCGGCGAGATGACGGCGTCACACCTTTGTTCTTGACGCCGTCATCCGTATTTTCCTATATATAGTTTTCTAGTTTTTCACATTTAAGAAAAAAGTTTTGGGAGAAACCCTAAAGACGATTTTGGTGCAACTTTTACAGGTTTTTCAAGGGTTCCAAACCCTTGATACCTTGCATTGTAATTGAGATAAGTGTTCTTCTAATTCAATCAATATGTCTATGTGTTGGTTGTCTATATCTTGTTCTTGTCTCAATTCCATTATGCTAGGCTAGATCTCTTTTGTGTTTGCTTAGATCTAATGAAACCTAGATATTGATTATGTGTTGATTACTTGTTTATTCTTGTCTTGGATGAATGATTTATATGTTAGGCTTAAGAAAACTGGCAGATCTCCAAATGGTAACATGCTTAAACGTCTTAAGAAACATGAACCGAGGCGTACTAGGTCTTTATTGGTTGTATTTAATGCATGAGCCACTGTTTACAATCCCTATAGTTGTGCTGGCCATGGTGTAGGATGAGATAAGAGCTCATAGAATTGGGGAGTTATGTATGCCACCCCAGGAATGGTATTAAGGAATACGATCCGTCATCCATACAATTATAACAAGTAATTAACGTGTAAAAGATATCTAGGGAGTAGTGAAATCTAAGTAAACACATTTTCTCCAATTACTGCTCACAACCTTAGTATAATTAGTTTATTTTCATTTTTAGTATTTTATTTTGATTGCATATTAGTATTGGGTTAGTTGACTAGCAACTAATTCCGCCCACTCTTCCAAAACCCCGAGATTTTACTTGCTTTCCATAAAATATAAAAATACAAAAATAATCATCCCTCACCTTTAGAACTAGTATTTAGGCTTTCTAATCCTAGCGACACTATTCCTAAGCTGAACGATCAATCCCCCGGTACTTTTCACTATACTATACTACAACGATCAGGTACACTGCCTGGTGGGGGTTGTAAGCTTTTTGAGATCCCTCGAGAGGTAAAGCCTGTTGCGATTCCCACGCATCAAGTTTTTGGCGCCGCAGCCCGGGGAATAGTTATTGTCTAGGTTAGGATTTCTTTTTATTAGGTCTACTTGCTAGATTCCTTTCTAGTAAGATTTTATTTTTATTTTTAGGTTTTCTCTTAGTCTATCTATTTCTTTGTGTTTTTGTTCTTAAACTGTTTCGATGGATAACAATAACATTGATCGTTTGATACCTGTTATTCGTGTTTTTCGTCGTAGGATTTTCCAAATGCCCGCCCCACTTCCTTTAGCAGAAAATGAGAACCCACCTAACCTCTCACCCAACCAACACTTTGACAATAATTCTGAGCTAGAAGAGTCTGATCATGATGATGACCGCAGGGCTAGTCTTTTTTACTATTCAGACTCCGATGAGGATCTTGATGATGGCGATGTGATTAATGAGGATAGAATGGAAGAAGAAATAAACCCTCTTAGGTATGTCGACCCTAGAACTAGGATTGAGTGCGATAGTTCGTTTAACATGCAATTTCCTTGTAAGGTCGGATTTAAGAGCTTTAACGCCTATCTTAACTCATCTCTCCCAATGAACATAATCTCGCACAATGAATATAATAAAATCATAGTGGATGAGTTAGAATACAAAGGGGAAAATATTGTGGCTAGGGCAATACCATTGCATGTGTTTGTAGGAAGTTTGGTTTATCTTGTTGAGTTCATGGTTATGGAGAATCTAGGAGAATTTATTGATGATAAATTGACCCAAGTTGTGTTTGGAAGACCTTTCAAACGGTTGACCAACCTCGATGAAAAACTCATAGAAGGGTTAATTACATTCTCGGATGGGGATGAAGAATTTGTCTATCAAATGCCCCGCACACACCCTAGGTTCAAGGATTTCTCCATGGAAAAGTGTAGTAGGTATCCGCCTATAGAAATGCTAAGTGAGAATGATAAGAAAAGAGGACTTAAGTATACTCATGAAAAGAATAAAAGATACTATCGCGGATGCTTAGAGTTAGGAGATGATTATAGGAAAGATGAGGCGACTATTAGATGGCTCACACTTGGTTATGTGAGCATAAGCGATACACGTTAACCCATGACCTTGAGTCTAGCTACAAGACTCGTAAATAAAGAAAAGCGCTTCTTGGGAGGCAACCCATGTTTTGTGTGATTTTATTTGTTTGATTGTTATTTGCTTCTGTATGCATGTTTTATTTTTATTGTTGGTTGATCATGTTTCTCAATTAAAATGTGGGAATACTTTACTTTGTTGTTTTGGCCTAGTCTCAACTCCACCTAGAAGTATTTTTGCAAAAGATAAGTGTAAGGGGAAACCCCAAATATGTTTTTAAGAAACAAACCGATCATGATTCTCCACAATATTAAATGAACATGTATATTCGTATTCGTTAGAGTCAAATGTTTGTATTGAGTCATAATGAAGTTTTGCAGGATTTTCCAGGAAGTAGGACCAAGTTTTTCCAGAAATTTTCCGGAAACTTAACATAAGATTTTTTGCAGGTCCATTCTGACGGCGTCAGAGTTTTACTCTTGACGGCGTCAGGAGTTAAAATCTGGAAATTTTACCGGTTTTGTTTTTCTAACGGAGTCTTATGGTTTTTGTGAATTATTAAGTTTTATAATCTCCAGGAGATCTGCAAACTTCATTCCACAAGCATTATATCTTACTTTGTTTTCTAGGATTTAGTAACTTATATAGGATGCCGCCGATTTTACGCGAGGTTGTCTTGTCTATTTTGTCAGGTTTTACAGGTTATGTATGACAAGAAGATGATTTATATTCTGGAAGGGAAGCTTTGATTGTTCATTTTCTTGGAGGAAGATTTAACCTGGCCATCCTATTATCCATACCGAGCGAATCAGGGGAGTATTTGATTTCATTCTCTTTACTTTTTCACTTTTACATTCTTTACTTGAACATTGGGGACAATGTTCATCTTAAGTGTAAGGGGAGGGTAAAAAGATGATACCTTACATATGCACCTTCGCTTGAGTTTGTTTTGTTTAATGGTAGATGTGTAATAAAACTATGAGAAATACTTGTTAGTGCAATTTTAGCGCCAAATTTAAAATTTTTTACAACATTTAGGAGTGAAACTTTAGCCATAGCAAGCGTCTCATGGATAGGAGATTGTATGACTAGCACATAACCGTATATTCAGAAAAAATTTCCACCCAAAAATGTGAGGTTCGCCTTTAGATTTGATAGGAAAAGCATTTACTATTAGTGCTTATGAGTGTACCGGTAGCATTTAGATTCTAGAACTTGCGTTAGTGATGCATCCCGAGACCGCTAGTGAGACTACATTCGTGTGGTAGGATTTACTACATGATAAGAGGCATTAGGATCACCCTTGTGTTAAACCCGTATTATGATTATTTGACCATTTAAGTCATATTACTTGGCTAGTTAAGTCAACTAATTTTTCCCACACCCTTAGCGTTGTACTCATTTTTAGTACACGAAACCCCTAGTACACCCCTCCGAGCCTATCTTTTCGTTTCTAACTTTAAGCATTTTACTTAAAGGAAGAATTTGTTACACCCCACTTAAATGTACACCCAAATCGCCTTAGCCTTCCGTGTATGCGCTCATTTTTAGTGCATTATTGTTATTTGTTAAACCCTAAGTTAACTTTCTAATTGATTACATGGTTGCTAAGTCGAGTCATATCCTTGTACATATTGTTTTGGGACGATTGGGACACATGGGTAAGTACTTATTTTATGGAGTAATGGGGAAGAACATTGTGGAAAACTAGAAGGGGGGTTGAATAGTTTACCTCTTTTTCGATTCTTATTTAGCTTAAATATCCTTTTAGAAACTTGACATTTGTTTAAAGATATAAACACAACTTTATATGTTTGATTATTTGAAAAGCTTTTCATGTGAATAACTGATGAGTTCCTAAAAACTCATCATTTCTGTTCCATTTTAAATACGAAAACAGTAAAAAACACACAGAAATACTATATAAAACTATAAATATCTTTGAATTGTGTTTTTATACGTTTCAGGTGCAAAAGGACTGAAAACAAAGGAAAACGTGCAAAGTTTGCACACTTGGCAAAATCAGTCCCTGAACTTTCAAGAAATGTCAGAAATGGTCCCTGGGAAAATCATTTTGAAGAAAAGTCAATAATAGTCCCCCAGGAATCATGAAATAACAAATTTTACCCTTGAAAGTTTAAAATTGCACAAATGGCAAAACAGGTCCCCCAAGTTTCATAAATCACAGTTTTAGTCCCTAGAAGTTTATTTTGGAATGAAAAGTCAACTTTAGTCCTTGGGAAGTCAAAAATATTCATTATAAGTCCCTGGATAAAAGTTTACACAAAATGACAACTTTTACCCCTCAAGTTACAAAATTGGCAAAATTAGTCCCTGGGTATTCAAACATGGAAATTTTACAAATAATACCCTTGTACTATTCATAAACTTAGAATTTGGAACATTTTGGTAACTTTTGGGAAATTACAATTTCACCCCTCTAATTTGGTGAAATTACATAAATGGTCCTTTAAGGTTTTTAAAAAAATTGGAAATTTACAATTTTAGTCCTTGTACTAATGTTATTTGACAGGTGTGATCCCTAAAATGAAGTTTGGAAGCTTGTCACATCAAGTCCCTAAAGTTTCATTAATTTACAACATTAGTCCTTGGGCTCAAATAAATAACAAACCAACCGGATCCATTTTTGTTTCTTAAATCCAATTCCCTATAATCCAAAATAAATAAAAACACAAGCCCATCCTTACCCAGGCCCAAAAATACACCAGCCCACCTTCCCTTTTTAATAAAACCTGGGCGTTGACCATGGTTGACCCGTCTTCAACCTCCACTCCACCTCATCACCCTGCTACTACCATCTCCACACCTCCACTTGCTCCATCCTTTCCACCTCACCCTACTCCCTGTCACTCCCTCAACCAAACCCACCTTCTAGGTTTACCCTAGGAGGTGACACCTATTACACCAACACCCTGCCACCACACCCCTACCATGTATATCACCCTGCTACTATCACCTCACCTCCTCTGCCCACCATTCTCAACCAATTGTCCACTGCAACCTCCAATTCCACCAATTAGCACCCTCACATCCTCCCAATTGCAAAAGGCAATTTTGGCGCCAAATTCCATTTGAACAGGTGTGATGCCAATTAGACACGTGGAGCTCAATTGGTTAGTGGGATTTGATCCTGATGACTCAGGGAAGTCAAATGGGCTATAAAAGTCAGAGGAGGGGCAAGATTGAAGGGTACCTTGGCTACGGCCATTGTCACTTAGTGTAGCTTTATTGCTTTCTTCCCATTCATGTAATTTTAATGCTTTCAAATGATTTGTATTACACTGACAATGTAATCAAAACATTATTTACAGTTTAATTTAAGTTATCTTTAAATTTCAAGTTTTTACTTCATTGTCATTTAATTTTCTTGTCAAATGATTAAAAGTAGTTAATTGTTTCCAAATAGACACTACAGAAGCTTAAACAAGCTTATGCAAGCCAATTGAATCACTTAACAATCAGCTTTGATCATTATAAATCAAAAATATAAAAAAAATCAAGAAAATCAATGAAAAAAAAATCAAAAAAATCCATGTTAATAAGGATGAAGGCATGGAGCAGGGTAGATAATGGATTGCCCTTGGTTTAATGCTTATAGGTAAGCTGTAGGTGTGGTTATTGTTCCTTGGATTTCAGTTTAACATCTTGAAGCCACTTGTAAGCCATTTTATAAATTTTTGCATTCCATTGTTTAACTGCTTAATTATGCTTATTTGTGGTTGCTTTATGCTTATTTGGTGTTTTTAATATAAGTTATTGTTTAAAATTATATGCTTGTTAGTAAGTTTAAATAGTTGCTTACAATTTCAATTTCAATTTCAATGTTAAATTGCTCATTTTTGATCATCTGTGCTAATACTGTTGTTATCTACATGTTTAAGCTTAACCAGGTTTAATTTGACAAATTATAGCCTTTTGAGTTGATATGATAGGTTAATTCAGTCTAACACTTTGAAAAATTGGAAAAAAGTAGTTTATAGGGTTGTTTGGATTTGCCTGCAAGTCAGTGTTTAAGTAAGTTATTGTTTCTATTTATTGTTGTTATCTGTTATATTAAGTTCTATTAGACTTCTTAAGTCATAAAATTCAGTCTTTATTTATGTTATAGTCAAATTTAGCTTTTAATCTTCCTTATTTCTTGTCTGTTTAAATTTGTATGTCCAAATCTTACATATGTGTTAAATTGTTGTTTATTTTTGCTTATTTCATGTTATTTTAGCTTTATATAACAGAATCAGTTGTTAAATTAGATTAGAATTTCATTTAAGTCAAACTTGCATGATCTTGTAAAAAAGTCAAGTTTTGATTTTTCAAGTTTTTGAATAAAAAGCTTATTTTCTTGTGCCTTTATTATTTAGTTTCATGTTAAATGCTTTTAGGGTTTTAATCATCTACTGCTTGTCTTGTTGAATATATTTTTGGTAATTTTTATTACTCATGTTTAATAGCTTATTTTTGTGCTTATTTAGTGCTATTTTTGCCCTGTACCAAGGCCAAGCTGTCAAAGTAATGAGCTTGCAGAAGCTCATTGACTTTGACATAGCTTGAGTGCTTGGCTTATTTGTGATACCCTTGTGGCATTTTTAATGTTTGTGCTTTTATTTTCCATTTAGTAGCTCATTAGATAGCTTAATCACCAACTTCTTTTTGTTACTTCCACTCAACCATTTAGTTGCAAACTGAGTGGTTGAGTGTTTTTCAACAACTTGAGAAAAGTTCCCTATTGAGTTTGAGGTTGTATGAATTAGTTTTTCATAAAGATAATCCATCAATCTCAATGGCTCAGTATTGGTTGAGCTCTCTCAAGCTCACTTGATAAGTACCTTGAGCTTATTTGTTTGCATCACTCACACAACACACTGAGTACTCAGTGTGTTGATTGCATTTTCATTAGCTCATAAAAAGCTCCCTAGTGATCAAGATCTTATGTGAATTAGCTTTATGTGAAGCTTTGCTACCCAACCTCTTGATCCTATACTTAATTTCCAAATTGTGGCTTATTTGATTAGGCTGCAATGAGCTTTTATACTTATCCATTTTCATGAGTATGCTGAGAAATCAGTGTACTCATACCTACTTTATAAGCCTGCAATAAGCTACTGAGTGGGTCCCATCTTATGTGGATTGGCTTTTTGAGAAGCCAATCCACCAAACTCCAAGTCCCAGCTTTTTGTTTCCATGTTGCAGCTCATTTGCTAGGGCTGCAACTAGCTTATTGCTTGTCCCATGATCCTGAGTATGCTAAGTGATATGCATACTCAGTCAAATGGGTGCTTTTTCATAAGCCTCTTATAAGCTCCCTAGTGGACCCCACTAGGTGAGCTTGGGCTTTTTGGAAAGACTACCAGCACATCTTGCAACATCAATTCTTATTTTGGTTATTTAAGCTTATTTATTGAGCTTAAATTGCCAAGACAAAAGACTGCAGGGGGTGTTTGGATATGAAGTGCACTGGAAGTGCTTATTTGCTTATTTCAAGCTTATTTGCCAATTCCAGTGCACAAGCTTGTATATTCTTAACCATTATACTTGTGCAAACATATTTTTATTCTTAGTTTACACTATAGAGCTTTTTCCTAGCTTTTGTGAGTTTTGACTTGACTGTATGCTTGATCAGCTTAACTGATTAGTCATAAGCCCATAATAAGCTTATTTCTAGGTTTTTAGTTTTCACACTTGTCCATAATACTTGTATATACATACTATTTTCCTTTTGTTTCTTTTGTTAAGCTTATTCAAAGCTTATAAGCTAAACAGTGAGCAAAAAGTTCACTGCATAAGCTTATAAGCCACGAATTGCTTATTTTCTTTGTTTGTAAAGTTCCAAATTCATTAAACTTATATAAGTTCTGTATATACATAGTTCCATAAATAGAAAAAGCCAAAAACACCTTTTAAGGCTAAGTGATAGCCTCTATTTAGAGGGCTTATGGCTTATTTGCCTTTTTCCATGAACTGAGACCAAAATAAGCTCACACAGAGCTTATTTGTAAATATTAATAAGTTTTCCTTTATTAAAGTTATATATATTAGCTTATTAAATAGGTTTGCAAAAAGAAAAATGAAAAACAAAATAAAAATAAAAAATGGGTGTGGGTGGGACTCGAACCTGTGATCTCTAGGATAGTAGCATGCATAAGTACCCACACCCCTTCCAACTGCTCTGGGGCACCAGTTCCGTTAGAAGGGGTATTCCACATATATTTAACCCATTTTTGGCCCATTTAGCTTATTTGGACTGATGAGCTTATTCCAGCTTATCTGGATAAGCTGTCATCCCGAATTTATTTTTCCTAGCTTCTGTATCATAAAATATACTTTGTATAAATTTTTCATATTTTTTTACTATTCATTTAGTATTTTTAATAATTAATTTAGTTTATATTTCTTTTAGATAATAATTAGTATTTAATTTTTAAATCTGCTTATTTATAATTTTTACAAACTTTTTATATTTTTTATGTATTCCTGAGATACTTAGGAAGTTTTATAAAAAGTTTTATAATTTTATAAATAAGTTTAGTATGTATAATAATTAAGTTAGTATTAATTAGTTTAATTAAGTAATAATAGTTTTAAATTAACTTTTCTTATTTTTGTATATTAAATATAGTTTTTATATTTTTCTTAGCTTCTTATAAGTATATTAGAATTATGTAAAAAGTTTTAGATTTTTATTTGCTTATTTAGTATATATAATAATTTAGTAATAATATTAGTAATTAAATAATAGTAAATAATTAATAATAAATAGAATACTTGTATAATAAATGTATTTTTAGTTTCAAAATTTCTTTTATATTATTTTTAACTTTTCTAAGTTTTAATTTTATTTTTCTTAGCTTTATTTCACATTTTCTTATTTTTAGGTAATTATTAAATAATAAATAAATAGTTTTAATTAATAATAATTAAGTACATAGTATAAAATTAAGTTTTAATTTTCTAATAATTTTCTTATTCTTTTAGGATTCCAAAAATGTAATTTTCACATTTGTGGTACTTATATTTGACGGTATTCAATTTTTTATTTTGTACGTAGACGTTTATTTAAACGTATACGTACGCGTTTTAGGTTTTTAGGTTTTCTTAATTTTTTAAATATGTTTGTAAATATAAAGTAAATATTTTAAAGTTATTTAATTTGCATTTAAGCCCCTAAGGCATGCAAATTCATACTGTAATTATATTTGTTGTTTCGTTTTGTACGTTTACGTTTATTTAAACCTAAACGTACGTTTGTAAATCTTTTACATTTTAGGGGTTCTGATTGTACGTTTTTACTGAAATAGCTGTGACAAGAGCTATTTACTATTCACATTCCTAGTGTTAGTCAGTCAGATTCCCATTTTTTATATTTAACTTCACCAGATCACAGATTCGTTATATTACAGATTTCACACCTCGCTGGGACATAACGACCCGGGGATGTACTTTTCTGTACTCACGTGCTTTTTCTGTACTTAAGACCCACGGATAAAAATTGTTTTTCCTCCCGGCCTGCCTGGCTTTTAGTACCAACCATTCACAAGTGGCTGGGAAATAAAGTTAGTTGGTTCGGGAGGAATCAAAAATTTGGCGCCGCTGCCGGGGATCGAACCCGGGTCACCCGCGTGACAGGCGGGATAATAATTAATTTAGTTTATATTTCTTTTAGATAATAATTAGTATTTAATTTTTAAATCTGCTTATTTATAATTTTTACAAACTTTTTATATTTTTTATGTATTCCTGAGATACTTAGGAAGTTTTATAAAAAGTTTTATAATTTTATAAATAAGTTTAGTATGTATAATAATTAAGTTAGTATTAATTAGTTTAATTAAGTAATAATAGTTTTAAATTAACTTTTCTTATTTTTGTGTATTAAATATAGTTTTTATATTTTTCTTAGCTTCTTATAAGTATATTAGAATTATGTAAAAAGTTTTAGATTTTTATTTGCTTATTTAGTATATATAATAATTTAGTAATAATATTAGTAATTAAATAATAGTAAATAATTAATAATAAATAGAATACTTGTATAATAAATGTATTTTTAGTTTCAAAATTTCTTTTATATTATTTTTAACTTTTCGAAGTTTTAATTTTATTTTTCTTAGCTTTATTTCACATTTTCTTATTTTTAGGTAATTATTAAATAATAAATAAATAGTTTTAATTAATAATAATTAAGTACATAGTATAAAATTAAGTTTTAATTTTCTAATAATTTTCTTATTCTTTTAGGATTCCAAAAATGTAATTTTCACATTTGTGGTACTTATATTTGACGGTATTCAATTTTTTATTTTGTACGTAGACGTTTATTTAAACGTATACGTACGCGTTTTAGGTTTTTAGGTTTTCTTAATTTTTTAAATATGTTTGTAAATATAAAGTAAATATTTTAAAGTTATTTAATTTGCATTTAAGCCCCTAAGGCATGCAAATTCATACTGTAATTATATTTGTTGTTTCGTTTTGTACGTTTACGTTTATTTAAACCTAAACGTACGTTTGTAAATCTTTTACATTTTAGGGGTTCTGATTGTACGTTTTTACTGAAATGGCTGTGACAAGAGCTATTTACTATTCACATTCCTAGTGTTAGTCAGTCAGATTCCCATTTTTTATATTTAACTTCACCAGATCACAGATTCGTTATATTACAGATTTCACACCTCGCTGGGACATAACGACCCGGGGATGTACTTTTCTGTACTCACGTGCTTTTTCTGTACTTAAGACCCACGGATAAAAATTGTTTTTCCTCCCGGCCTGCCTGGCTTTTAGTACCAACCATTCACAAGTGGCTGGGAAATAAAGATAGTTGGTTCGGGAGGAATCAAAAATTTGGCGCCGCTGCCGGGGAGGCTGTGCTGCGTATAACGAATTTGTATTTTGTTGAAATATCTATCCTTTGTATGTATATTATATATACTTTATCATTCAACTCCCTAGCTGTCAGGACATATTTATTACAGTTAATCATTCACAAGTGATTAGCTAGCGTGGTAAACCTGACACAAGCCTGGGAGGTAGTGATTACATGTACTATATCATATTTTATTTCATAAACAATATAAAATACAAAAACATTTTTCCTTTGCACACAACTTGCGCAGTTTGATTAGTCCCTCAGTTACAAACATTTGGTTGTTGGCTGTTTACAGTTACTGAGCTCTCTCAAACCCAGATTCCCTTTCGAGGGGCAGTTGTTAGGATTTTCCTTTTCTTTATATATATATATATATAAACTTAAAAATACAAAAACATTTTTCGTTTCTGTGTATATTATATCAAAAACCCAAAAAGATTCTCCCTACCTTATTATTCATAATTCTGTGAGTGGACCCCACTCCAATTTCTCATCCACTCCATTTCCCCAAGAACCAATTAATTCGGGGTCGAGTCAAACTAGCGACTCGGTAATCAAAAATTAGTGTGGGGTAGAATACCCACATCTTGTATATATCGTGAAAATGTAATAAAAAAAATTGTAAATACACAAAAATAAATAATTGTTGTGTTACCCTACTTAGCTTTAAATATTATCTTTTTACATTCAAGGATTCGGCATAATAGCCGGGACTTTGAATATTGAGGACAATATTCATTTCTAAGTGTGGGGGGGAAATTCTGGCGAATTTGATCAATTATATACCTTTGTATGCCCTTTTTCCCCAAAATAGACCAAATTTTAAAAAATTTTCATTTGGTGTTAGTACACAACAAATGGTTATCAGTCCACCATGTCTAAACCACATAAGGATTGGCTAATCCAGGAGCAAACGGCTCTTGGTAAAGATATCTCAAATCCGTTATGGCTTGCAATTTGCCCAAAATTGTATGGTTCCTCAACTCCCCATATCCCATAAAGCAAATGAGTTGGCTAGCCCGCAAGATTATGGCTTGTGGTAAAGGCAGTGAAAATCCATAATTGGTAATCAGCTCACCAAGATGTTGACTATTCCATCAAGAGTTGGCTAGTCCAGAAGCAAACGGCTTTTGGTAAAGACTAATCAAATCCGTTGACAGCTGGTGATTTGCTCAAAATCACACGGTTATCAGGTGTACCACAGTTCTCACACCTGGCTACTCCAGAAGTAATGGCTGTCTGGTAAAGAGATATAAAAAAAACCATTAAATTTTTAAGTTGTTATTAGATTATAGATTGCTAGGGACTAGCAATGTTTTAGTGTGGGGTATTGATGAGTTCCTAAAAACTCATCATTTCTGTTCCATTTTAAATACGAAAACAGTAAAAAACACACAGAAATACTATATAAAACTATAAATATCTTTGAATTGTGTTTTTATACGTTTCAGGTGCAAAAGGACTGAAAACAAAGGAAAACGTGCAAAGTTTGCACACTTGGCAAAATCAGTCCCTGAACTTTCAAGAAATGTCAGAAATGGTCCCTGGGAAAATCATTTTGAAGAAAAGTCAATAATAGTCCCCCAGGAATCATGAAATAACAAATTTTACCCTTGAAAGTTTAAAATTGCACAAATGGCAAAACAGGTCCCCCAAGTTTCATAAATCACAGTTTTAGTCCCTAGAAGTTTATTTTGGAATGAAAAGTCAACTTTAGTCCTTGGGAAGTCAAAAATATTCATTATAAGTCCCTGGATAAAAGTTTACACAAAATGACAACTTTTACCCCTCAAGTTACAAAATTGGCAAAATTAGTCCCTGGGTATTCAAACATGGAAATTTTACAAATAATACCCTTGTACTATTCATAAACTTAGAATTTGGAACATTTTGGTAACTTTTGGGAAATTACAATTTCACCCCTCTAATTTGGTGAAATTACATAAATGGTCCTTTAAGGTTTTTAAAAAAATTGGAAATTTACAATTTTAGTCCTTGTACTAATGTTATTTGACAGGTGTGATCCCTAAAATGAAGTTTGGAAGCTTGTCACATCAGGTCCCTAAAGTTTCATTAATTTACAACATTAGTCCTTGGGCTCAAATAAATAACAAACTAACCGGATCCATTTTTGTTTCTTAAATCCAATTCCCTATAATCCAAAATAAATAAAAACACAAGCCCATCCTTACCCAGGCCCAAAAATACACCAGCCCACCTTCCCTTTTTAATAAAACCTGGGCGTTGACCATGGTTGACCCGTCTTCAACCTCCACTCCACCTCATCACCCTGCTACTACCATCTCCACACCTCCACTTGCTCCATCCTTTCCACCTCACCCTACTCCCTGTCACTCCCTCAACCAAACCCACCTTCTAGGTTTACCCTAGGAGGTGACACCTATTACACCAACACCCTGCCACCACACCCCTACCATGTATATCACCCTGCTACTATCACCTCACCTCCTCTGCCCACCATTCTCAACCAATTGTCCACTGCAACCTCCAATTCCACCAATTAGCACCCTCACATCCTCCCAATTGCAAAAGGCAATTTTGGCGCCAAATTCCATTTGAACAGGTGTGATGCCAATTAGACACGTGGAGCTCAATTGGTTAGTGGGATTTGATCCTGATGACTCAGGGAAGTCAAATGGGCTATAAAAGTCAGAGGAGGGGCAAGATTGAAGGGTACCTTGGCTACGGCCATTGTCACTTAGTGTAGCTTTATTGCTTTCTTCCCATTCATGTAATTTTAATGCTTTCAAATGATTTGTATTACACTGACAATGTAATCAAAACATTATTTACAGTTTAATTTAAGTTATCTTTAAATTTCAAGTTTTTACTTCATTGTCATTTAATTTTCTTGTCAAATGATTAAAAGTAGTTAATTGTTTCCAAATAGACACTACAGAAGCTTAAACAAGCTTATGCAAGCCAATTGAATCACTTAACAATCAGCTTTGATCATTATAAATCAAAAATATAAAAAAAATCAAGAAAATCAATGAAAAAAAAATCAAAAAAATCCATGTTAATAAGGATGAAGGCATGGAGCAGGGTAGATAATGGATTGCCCTTGGTTTAATGCTTATAGGTAAGCTGTAGGTGTGGTTATTGTTCCTTGGATTTCAGTTTAACATCTTGAAGCCACTTGTAAGCCATTTTATAAATTTTTGCATTCCATTGTTTAACTGCTTAATTATGCTTATTTGTGGTTGCTTTATGCTTATTTGGTGTTTTTAATATAAGTTATTGTTTAAAATTATATGCTTGTTAGTAAGTTTAAATAGTTGCTTACAATTTCAATTTCAATTTCAATGTTAAATTGCTCATTTTTGATCATCTGTGCTAATACTGTTGTTATCTACATGTTTAAGCTTAACCAGGTTTAATTTGACAAATTATAGCCTTTTGAGTTGATATGATAGGTTAATTCAGTCTAACACTTTGAAAAATTGGAAAAAAGTAGTTTATAGGGTTGTTTGGATTTGCCTGCAAGTCAGTGTTTAAGTAAGTTATTGTTTCTATTTATTGTTGTTATCTGTTATATTAAGTTCTATTAGACTTCTTAAGTCATAAAATTCAGTCTTTATTTATGTTATAGTCAAATTTAGCTTTTAATCTTCCTTATTTCTTGTCTGTTTAAATTTGTATGTCCAAATCTTACATATGTGTTAAATTGTTGTTTATTTTTGCTTATTTCATGTTATTTTAGCTTTATATAACAGAATCAGTTGTTAAATTAGATTAGAATTTCATTTAAGTCAAACTTGCATGATCTTGTAAAAAAGTCAAGTTTTGATTTTTCAAGTTTTTGAATAAAAAGCTTATTTTCTTGTGCCTTTATTATTTAGTTTCATGTTAAATGCTTTTAGGGTTTTAATCATCTACTGCTTGTCTTGTTGAATATATTTTTGGTAATTTTTATTACTCATGTTTAATAGCTTATTTTTGTGCTTATTTAGTGCTATTTTTGCCCTGTACCAAGGCCAAGCTGTCAAAGTAATGAGCTTGCAGAAGCTCATTGACTTTGACATAGCTTGAGTGCTTGGCTTATTTGTGATACCCTTGTGGCATTTTTAATGTTTGTGCTTTTATTTTCCATTTAGTAGCTCATTAGATAGCTTAATCACCAACTTCTTTTTGTTACTTCCACTCAACCATTTAGTTGCAAACTGAGTGGTTGAGTGTTTTTCAACAACTTGAGAAAAGTTCCCTATTGAGTTTGAGGTTGTATGAATTAGTTTTTCATAAAGATAATCCATCAATCTCAATGGCTCAGTATTGGTTGAGCTCTCTCAAGCTCACTTGATAAGTACCTTGAGCTTATTTGTTTGCATCACTCACACAACACACTGAGTACTCAGTGTGTTGATTGCATTTTCATTAGCTCATAAAAAGCTCCCTAGTGATCAAGATCTTATGTGAATTAGCTTTATGTGAAGCTTTGCTACCCAACCTCTTGATCCTATACTTAATTTCCAAATTGTGGCTTATTTGATTAGGCTGCAATGAGCTTTTATACTTATCCATTTTCATGAGTATGCTGAGAAATCAGTGTACTCATACCTACTTTATAAGCCTGCAATAAGCTACTGAGTGGGTCCCATCTTATGTGGATTGGCTTTTTGAGAAGCCAATCCACCAAACTCCAAGTCCCAGCTTTTTGTTTCCATGTTGCAGCTCATTTGCTAGGGCTGCAACTAGCTTATTGCTTGTCCCATGATCCTGAGTATGCTAAGTGATATGCATACTCAGTCAAATGGGTGCTTTTTCATAAGCCTCTTATAAGCTCCCTAGTGGACCCCACTAGGTGAGCTTGGGCTTTTTGGAAAGACTACCAGCACATCTTGCAACATCAATTCTTATTTTGGTTATTTAAGCTTATTTATTGAGCTTAAATTGCCAAGACAAAAGACTGCAGGGGGTGTTTGGATATGAAGTGCACTGGAAGTGCTTATTTGCTTATTTCAAGCTTATTTGCCAATTCCAGTGCACAAGCTTGTATATTCTTAACCATTATACTTGTGCAAACATATTTTTATTCTTAGTTTACACTATAGAGCTTTTTCCTAGCTTTTGTGAGTTTTGACTTGACTGTATGCTTGATCAGCTTAACTGATTAGTCATAAGCCCATAATAAGCTTATTTCTAGGTTTTTAGTTTTCACACTTGTCCATAATACTTGTATATACATACTATTTTCCTTTTGTTTCTTTTGTTAAGCTTATTCAAAGCTTATAAGCTAAACAGTGAGCAAAAAGTTCACTGCATAAGCTTATAAGCCACGAATTGCTTATTTTCTTTGTTTGTAAAGTTCCAAATTCATTAAACTTACATAAGTTCTGTATATACATAGTTCCATAAATAGAAAAAGCCAAAAACACCTTTTAAGGCTAAGTGATAGCCTCTATTTAGAGGGCTTATGGCTTATTTGCCTTTTTCCATGAACTGAGACCAAAATAAGCTCACACAGAGCTTATTTGTAAATATTAATAAGTTTTCCTTTATTAAAGTTATATATATTAGCTTATTAAATAGGTTTGCAAAAAGAAAAATGAAAAACAAAATAAAAATAAAAAATGGGTGTGGGTGGGACTCGAACCTGTGACCTCTAGGATAGTAGCATGCATAAGTACCCACACCCCTTCCAACTGCTCTGGGGCACCAGTTCCGTTAGAAGGGGTATTCCACATATATTTAACCCATTTTTGGCCCATTTAGCTTATTTGGACTGATGAGCTTATTCCAGCTTATCTGGATAAGCTGTCATCCCGAATTTATTTTTCCTAGCTTCTGTATCATAAAATATACTTTGTATAAATTTTTCATATTTTTTACTATTCATTTAGTATTTTTAATAATTAATTTAGTTTATATTTCTTTTAGATAATAATTAGTATTTAATTTTTAAATCTGCTTATTTATAATTTTTACAAACTTTTTATATTTTTTATGTATTCCTGAGATACTTAGGAAGTTTTATAAAAAGTTTTATAATTTTATAAATAAGTTTAGTATGTATAATAATTAAGTTAGTATTAATTAGTTTAATTAAGTAATAATAGTTTTAAATTAACTTTTCTTATTTTTGTATATTAAATATAGTTTTTATATTTTTCTTAGCTTCTTATAAGTATATTAGAATTATGTAAAAAGTTTTAGATTTTTATTTGCTTATTTAGTATATATAATAATTTAGTAATAATATTAGTAATTAAATAATAGTAAATAATTAATAATAAATAGAATACTTGTATAATAAATGTATTTTTAGTTTCAAAATTTCTTTTATATTATTTTTAACTTTTCTAAGTTTTAATTTTATTTTTCTTAGCTTTATTTCACATTTTCTTATTTTTAGGTAATTATTAAATAATAAATAAATAGTTTTAATTAATAATAATTAAGTACATAGTATAAAATTAAGTTTTGATTTTCTAATAATTTTCTTATTCTTTTAGGATTCCAAAAATGTAATTTTCACATTTGTGGTACTTATATTTGACGGTATTCAATTTTTTATTTTGTACGTAGACGTTTATTTAAACGTATACGTACGCGTTTTAGGTTTTTAGGTTTTCTTAATTTTTTAAATATGTTTGTAAATATAAAGTAAATATTTTAAAGTTATTTAATTTGCATTTAAGCCCCTAAGGCATGCAAATTCATACTGTAATTATATTTGTTGTTTCGTTTTGTACGTTTACGTTTATTTAAACCTAAACGTACGTTTGTAAATCTTTTACATTTTAGGGGTTCTGATTGTACGTTTTTACTGAAATAGCTGTGACAAGAGCTATTTACTATTCACATTCCTAGTGTTAGTCAGTCAGATTCCCATTTTTTATATTTAACTTCACCAGATCACAGATTCGTTATATTACAGATTTCACACCTCGCTGGGACATAACGACCCGGGGATGTACTTTTCTGTACTCACGTGCTTTTTCTGTACTTAAGACCCACAGATAAAAATTGTTTTTCCTCCCGGCCTGCCTGGCTTTTAGTACCAACCATTCATAAGTGGCTGGGAAATAAAGTTAGTTGGTTCGGGAGGAATCAATAACAATTCTAACTTTACTTGTTTCATGCTTTGAAAAGCTTTACTTGTGATGATCCTAACTTTGCTTGTTTTAGTTCTTTGAAAGCTTTACATTTGTTTCAAGATATAAACACAACTTTACTTGTTTTAATTCTTTTGGAAAGCTTTATGTGTTGTTAGCAATTATAACTAAAAGACAACATGTAATAAGCAAAGATAAAGAAAGAAACGATCAATCCACAACACGATAGTTTATCGTGGTTCGGCTACAAGGACTCTTTTTCCTTGCCCTACATCCACGCCCCGAGTTTCCAACTCGAGAGTTATAAGCACTAATCAACAAGCTCCTTTCACCGGCGGAGAAAACCTTTACAACGTCGCTTACACTTTTACCGACACTAAGCTAGATGTCGAGTTCTTTTACAAGGGTACAACCACTCCCATTCGTCGCTTACACTTTTACCGACACTAAGCTAGATGTCGAGTTCTTTTACATGGGTTCAACCACTCCCGTACGTCGCTTACACTTTTACCGACACAAAGCTAGATGTCGAGTTCTTTACCAAGGGTACAACCACTCCCGTTAGTTCTTTTACTAGGGTACAACAACTCCCAACACTCTTTGTATTTTGAGGCCTAAAATACTAACCTATAACTTCTACATACAAGACACACATGAAGTATAAACTACTAAAGCTTATACATGACCAAGCTACCAAGACTTGCAACTTTAGAGTTGAATCTTGTAACTTCTTGAATAATCTTGTGAAGTCCCTTGCTACATAAGAGAATCACAAATCAAAAGGTTACTGAGTTAGTTGAGAGAGTATGTGAATATATGTCCTAAAGGGTTGGCCAAAAATCAAGTTATGGCTTGGTATTTATAGCACAACAAACTGTGTGCTCGGCGGATCAGGCGGAACCCTCAAATGGGTTCCGCCCGTGTACCCCCAGGGTACCGCCGGGTCTGCAGTAGGTTTATGCAATTACTCTTCAAACCAAACAAGGTCTTGTCTCATAAATCCTAGCAACCAAACAATGTCACATCACATTACACTAGTCAAACACCAAACTTGCAAGTCACTACAAAGTTAGTCAAACACATAAATGCATATTGACAAAACTTGCCATAAGTGTGATGTGACAATTCTATTTAAGGAAATAAATATGATATGACAAGACACTTTCTAATTCAAGAAAAAACAATGTTTAGTTTAAAAGAAAATGTAAACATTAGTTAAACAAGACTTAAACACTCAAAGTGATAATTTACTTTTAGCTAAAGTTCATGCTTTGTTATTAACAAAACTTAGCAAAGATCGTAAAATATAAATAACGTTTTTAGGCGATATTTGTATTAACAATCTCCCCCTTTTTGTTGATGACAAAACATAAACTTTATTTAAAAGTAAGTCATAAGATTTAGTGTTAAGTCTTATAAAGTTAGTAATGAAACTTGTTTTTGCAAAGAGTTAGCTACGCGGAAGTTTAAAATAATAGAGCAAGTTTCATATAAATTCTCCCCCTTTTTGTCGAAACAAAAAGAAGAGTAGCGAAGCGGAATGATAGGCATGCTCCCCCTTGGTTGATACTTCCCCTAAATGGAGTGCCAAGAGAGGAGACATGGATTTTGAACCTACAAAAGAAAAGTTAGTTTCCGCATAAGATAAGTCATGAAAGCATTTCATGTTTAAAAAAACAAAAACAACTAAGAGTTGTGAAGCGGAATGAAGCAAAACTCATGCTCCCCCTTGAATGTTACTCCCCTAAATGGAGTTTCAAGGAAGGAAGACATGGATAATGAACCTACAAAACAAAAGGGTTAGTTTCTAAAGCACAAGGTTTATGTGTGTTACCATACCAAGATATAGTTTACTCATCATACCTAAATGGTCATCAAACAATTTAAACCTTGTAGTAGAATGACATTCATTAAATTGTAAAATTTTGACTCTTAGATAGTCAAAGACACAACATTAAGATGACAACATCCTACTTTTAAAGACTAAGAAAAACTAAAAATAAACTAACAATGCTACAAGGAAATCATCATTTTCCTTAATGAGAAACATTTTCCAAAAACTAGGATTGGGTTGTTTTAAGGATGAAAAATGTGGGTTGAAGGTTGTAGCGGGTTTTATTTGGAGAGGTGAGGAGGTGTCTTGGTTTTGGTTTGTTGGTTAAAATGGGGACATTTTCCAATAGAAATGGTTTCGTTTCATTTTGGAGACTCTAAGGTTGAGGTGGGTGAGACAAGGATTGTAGACGCTCCAAAATGTGGTTTAGAATAAACCTCATTTCTTCGGATAACTCACGAAGTTCCGTTCGACATCTTTCACTAATGTGAGCGGTTCTCTCGCAATGTCCGCAATCATGGGGGAATGATGGTGGTGGATAGTTTGAACTTGAAGGAGCAAATGTGGATGGTTGAGAGGTGTGTTTGCTTCCTTCACTTGTTGAGTCTAATGCCATATGAAATTCCATAACATGGTTGATTTGAGAGTCAACCATTCGTTTGAAGGCTTTAAGGTGGGCTAAATGAGTACTTATTTCCTCATTCATGGTTGGAGGTTTTTCCCATAAGGATGTTTCTATTTTCTTATAAGAAGAAAGTAGAGTTTCAAAATTTTGGGAATTTTGTTGTTGTGGTGATTGTTGTTGTGGTTGTGGTTGTTGATTTTGAACAAAATGGCGAAAGCTTGGTTCGCCGGAAGGATTGCCATGAAGGTCTTTGTAGATTGGGTGAAACACAAATGATTGTTGGTGGGTATGACCTTGATCATTTGAAAAAATGGATGGTCTAGCATAACGGTAAGCTAACCGTTCTACTATAGATGGGTGATGGGGTTCATCATCTAGTTGCTCACTAGGTTGTTGTTGGGTTTCCATTTGAGCAACGATATCAAAAAGTGAGAAATATGGTGGACTTGATGATAGATCATCAAAAGTTTCCAAATTGGGTGTTGGTGATGTTGGTGGTGTATGGAAAAGTTCCATTGGTGTAGGTGTTGGTGATTGAGGTGAAGGAGTTTTTGATTTAAAAGCTTGTTGAGAAGGTGAGGTTGATATACTCAAAGGTCTAGTTGGTGATGGATTAATGGCTAGGTTTGAGTTGCAATGAGGTGGAGAAAATGGTGGTGTAGCAAGATTAAGCAAATCTTGAATGGTGATCACATTTGTGTTACAAGGTGTTGAAGATGTAGTTGAGGTAGTTAGATTAAGAAAATCTTGGATAGGTGAGGAGATGTTAAGTGAAGCATCACTTGATGAAGATGAGCTTGACTTTGTGGTTTTGTTGAAGCAACAAGGTTTCACACTAATCCTAGTGGTTTTAGCACATGATTTTGATGATTCGGATGAGGTGTTGGATTTGGTCATTTCAAAGGTTTTGGTTTTGATGTTTGAGGGAAGAAGTCTTGATGGTGATGGTATGATTAGAATTGTTGTGAAGCTTTCAATTTTATAGGATGAGAAAGGTATTGAAATAGTTTTTGGATTTGATGTTTTACTATTCAAAGATTGAGGTGTCAAATGATTTTCATGACCATGTCACATCATTTGAGGTCAATCCAATGGATAGGATGGAGTGAAAGACCAACCTAAGCACTCAATGCTTTGTGATCATGGGAAGTGGTTTGGTTGAAAATGTATCAAAGGTTTAAAGGATCCTTTAAAAGGGTTCCTTTGGGTAGTTATGTTTTGAATTTGTATTCTGGCGGGAAGTGTCTTCCTAATTGTTTTAGTGAGTAAGGTTTGTTCCAATATGGTTGTTGGTGTTAATGAAAGATGTTTCTCATTTTGAAAAATGATTTGACACTTTACAAGTTATGATCTTAAGAAAAATGTTCACAAATTTTCTGCAGGTACTGGCGGCACCCTGAGACTACACAGGCGGAACCCTGTTTTGGGATCCGCCTGGTCCGTTGGGCCAATTCTGGAATACCCAGAAAATGCACTGGCGGAACCCAAATTTGGGATCCGCCTGATCCGCCAGGCCTGAAAAACTTCACAGTCCGCGTTTTTGACCCGCGAAACGATTTTCAAAATTTTCGAAAACTCTTGGAAATGAAAATTTACTATATGACAGATTAGGAAATGCAAAAATCGGGCATATAGACATTCATCTCTTAGGACTTTGACCGGGGGCTAACGATTTTCACTTAACTTAGTGACTTTTACCATAAGCATGAAATTGACACATACCACCAATATTGTCATTAATCATAAAATAGCATACAAAACATAATCCATCAAATGTAATAAACCATAAAAGTGAAAAACAAGTAATTCACATAGTTTAATCACATAGACGCTTCTAAAGCACTCATAAGCCAAACACTCCTTAATCTTCTTACAACCGGTCTATCTTCTTCTTGAGCTTGTTAAGGTACCTTCCAAAACACTTGAACATTCCTTTGGTTTGCTTGAATTCTTCAGAGGCATTGTCAATGATGGGGAGAGCTTGGAGGTATTCTAAAGGAGGTAACTTAGAGTTTGGTAGTTTGTCATCGTCGCTCATGCCGGATGATGATGAAGATGGAGTAGGTGATCTAGTACGTTTGCCCTTATTTTTGAAAACTCGTTTATCACTTAAAGGAACGAAGGTGTGAGGAATGAGAGCGTAGTCAAGGTGTATTCCACTTTCGTTAGGAGAAATGGGCGAGATTGCTCTAAAGAGGCGGGTAAGAAACATTCCATATGGAAGAGCGGTTGTTCCGACCAAGGATATGTCGGCCATTCTTTTGGCTAGGTAGTAGGCTAAATTGAAGGGTTGACCGGTGGAAATGCTATAAAGCATGTAGCATAGGCATGTGTTGATGTGATCTCTATTTCCTATGGTACTTATAACATTAGCCCTAAGAATTTCTTCCCACTTCCTAAATTGTGGTTTAAGCTCATTGAGCTCCATGCCAAAAGGATCCTTATCTACCGTATTCCCTGAACGGTTCACCCTAGTGGTAGAGGTTCTAACAAAGAGGTGTTCCTTAATAGTTTCCTTACTAACAAGAGGTGTATCATATGGATAAAAACGATCAATAGTATCAAGACTTGAAATGGGCCACTTATCCGTGTAGAGGCAAGTTCCCTCATTTGGTACACCAAGAATTATAGCTAAGTCTTTTAAATCTATATCATGTGATATTTGATTGGTTGTGAAGTTTAATGAGATCCTACCACCGGCACATGAGGAAAGGTTTAAGGTTGCATAAAATTCCAAGATGAACCTAGGACAAATGGGCTCATCTATATCAAGGAGACAATCAAAGTGAATTGCGGCAAAGTTTTGGCGAATAGAAGTTCCTTCTAGAAAGGATGGATCAATGGTTCTACCTTCGTGAACATATCGTTTTTCTAATGCCTTAAAGGTTTCTACTTGAACCGGGTTGAGACCTTTGGTCATATGGTGTTTGGGCATGTACTTAAGGGTTTCTTTGTGATCGGATTTGTTTGCGGGAGGCATGTTGATTCCTAGAAAACATAAAATTGCATGTTAATGACTTTTAATCAACGAGGATGTTTTAATATATTCCTATATGCAAAACAATGTGAAGACATGGTTATCTTGACTCATTTTGATTCCTAAGTCGTTTTGTTATGCAAATTTTGTTGTAAAAACAAAAGATAACCAACACTCTCCTAATTGAATGTGTCTTCGATTGAATGTACCCGAAAATACATATTAGTTATGTATCCCCTTTAGCATTCAAGAGATAGTATGCAAGTGATGTTTAAATGATGTTTTTCATTTATTTTAACAATGTGGTGATGAATCATGTTGCAATTTGAAAAATAATGCACTTGGTGTGTTTGGTAAATCAAAGTAACAATGAAAAGATACATTTCTTAACTAATGAAATACATAATTGACTAGCCACCAAGTTTTTCATGAATCATGAAGTTTTATGCAAAAACCCTAAAATTCTAGTTAATGATTGTAAGCAAAAATGTTATGATTAGATTAAAAATGCAATTGTGATTAGAATACTTACAAAGTTAGTTGGATTGGAAGAGATTGGATTAGAAGCCCTAAAATTCGTGAGGATATGTGTTTTAGAGAGGGTGGTGCTGTTTGAAGGTTTTTGTTTAAGAATTAAGAGGGTGTTTGGTTTTGAAATTTCAAATAATACATTCTGAGGTTCGGCGGACCAGGCGGAACCAAAAAATGGGTTCCGCCCATATGGTCAGAAGGTTCCGTGGGTTCTGCAGGGAAAAACTTAAAAGGAATTGTCTTGATTTTTGTGGTTTTAACCTAAGGTTCAAAAACTAAGGTTTTAGGTCTTATGAGTCTTTGACTAAGCCTAGGAATTATGAATGCTTCACATTCAAGAGATTTTGTGAACGCGTTGATGGAATAGTTAACGTAGAAGACTTTCTTAGTTAAGACGTTCCTCAATGAACAATCTTACCAAGGCGATGATGAGGGATCTCAATATGTCGACTAAGAACATAATGGATTGAATTGTTGCCGAAGTCGATGCTTCCAATGTTGATGAGATAAATTCCGTTGTTGATACGAGTTTGCTTGGAGCTTGTTGATTGTGCTTCTCCATCCGATACAAATTTGAGAATCTTACGCATTTTGGAGAATCATTGGGTAAGTAAGTATAAAAGTGCAAGTACCACTTGTGCTTTTCTCATCAACTTATCACCGACATAATTCCATTAGTCAAACACTATGGTTTCTATTCCCGTTCTTTTGGGAGACCATAATTCTAGTTGTGTAGTACCTTATGATATATCCAACTAGACTCAACTAACGAGTTGTTTGAGGATCTTCGTTAACACGAGCACATAGACAAAAGCTAAACATAATGTTGAATCTAAATGTTATGAGAACAAGTAGTCTTCCAAACATTTCTCTATGTTTAGTTTTACCTACGGATTTACTAATCTCATTCTTGATAAGTCATCAATAACTTAACTATTGAGAACAAGAGAGCAACTAGGAATGTCTTTAAGTTAAAATCCCTTACTTTTGTGGCTTGCTTTTATTATCAAAAAGTCTTTCAAATATTGAGACAATACTCACTTGATTTCTTTGAAATATCAATTTTGTTTCACTAGTTGTTTTATTCTAAATTCCAAAAAAAATGTTTTTGTTGAATTTGTTTAGACACAACTATGACCTATAAATCAAGTTTTATGACTTATGTCAATTTTACTTGATTCAAAGTTTGACTCAAGGTGAGAAGATGTTATTTTGTACTTTTACTCCATGCTTGTCTTGCCATCATTTGGACTTTCGACTAAGTCATCATCTACCAAAGATGATATCTTAGAAGGAGGAGATTACTCGTTAAATGTTATATTCAACGATTCCTCGACTCTTTGGGTTTTCTTACTTAAGATACTATGAACTCTATTTATTTTGAAAAAGTCCAAGAGGTACAACATCATGAGACTATGTGTCACATTTGATGTGTAAATCCTAGATGTTGAAAACTCATTTTCTTTTACACATCCTAATATATGCTAATGTGATTTATTTCACCTTGTGTGTTTTATGTGAGATTATCATAAATGAGTAATTGAAGAAAGACACAATTAGAGACTGAAAGTATGGTGTTTGAGAAAATTGTTTAACAAAGGTTTGTTTTGCAAGCATCACCAAAGTGTTAGACATTTTAACACTTAGGAAATTCTTAGTTAGCTCACTTGTAAGCAAGAGTTGAGTGAGACATACTCAAGAGTTTTTCGTGTTTATCTCTTGATGGTTAAATAACCAGAACACCTTATATCTCCCACTAGTACTAAAGACTAAATTCCTCGTTGCATAGAATCTAATCTTAGTTATATACAAATAGCAGGTAGACACTCTAGAGTATTACAAATAACACATATTTGAGCACATAATGCTAGAGACAAGATATAACCAAAGTCAAGTTTAAGTAATGCGTACCTTTTAAATTGCACAAAGATGCTATCAAGCGGATAAGCATTAAGCGTAAAAACTTGGTTTGACGACATGCTTTGAAACTCAATAACTCATGTATCCAAAAAGGTTAGACAATCATATAAAAGCAAAGAGTATGATAATCTTAATTATTTTATCATGAGTTTCTATTTGAGATAGAATTATCTCTAGATCTCTCTTCTAGGTTAGACAAATTTTACTTGCTTTGTTTTATTAGTTAATGGTGCTTTTGAGTTAAATCCTAATCCGGTTTTATCTTTAAACAACCTTTGACTCCTCAACAATCTTTCAAGAGATTTTGAGCTTTCATCAAATTTAACTAATAATTTTTCCTTTCTCATTTTGCATTTTAATCTCATGTTTGTAATCTAGACATAATTTACATTCTAGATTAATTTCAACATTACTCTTAATTTTAGACATTTTATCTTCTAATAAGATTTCCTTTTCAAAGATATTCTTAAGAGATTTTGAAGACTCATTCTTGAAGATAGCTTTTAGGTCCATGTTGTACAAATGTTTAGACTCATTTTCTAGTTTAGAAAACCCTAGGATAAATTAATCAAAGCAAAAAAAGTTTGATTTCAAAGTGTACCTTGCTTGATGTTTTATCTAGTATAGAATCACAAACCGGATGATTGACTTCATCTTCATCCGAGTTATACCATGAATCGCAAGCAAGACTACTACGAGCTTGACACGAGTAATCACCTTAACTAACACCTTGCTTGTTGTATCAATAAGTTGACAATAAATTACCGGATCATTGTCTTTGTCAACATCCGTTACATTCCAAGATACGCAAGCAGGTTTACACGTACTCATCTTCACTTGTACCTTCATTCAAAACATTTAAACTAGTAGCACATGTATTAACTTCTACTAAAAGTCTATCAATTAGTTTTTCTAAAACTTCTAATTCATATGTAAGATCAAATTGATCATCTTTGACTTGACATATTTCTTGATGAAAGTTTACCACATTTTTCCAAACATCATTAGCCTTTTGACAAAAATTCATTCTTTCATATTTGGTACTAAAGCTTTGTAAAGCATTGTTTTAGCTTTAGTATTTTTATCAAGTTTAAGATAGTTATCTTGGTTTTCAAGAACTTGTTTTCTTTGGTTTGAAATTACCAAAAGAAATAATATGCCAAAGATGTTGATCAATTGATTTCACATAGTTTTCAAAATTACTTTTCCATTCAAGTAAATTTTCTTTTTCAAATAGCGGTTGGTTTTGAATAGGTTGCCCTTCTTTGAGATTTTCAAAATCCATGGATCGATCCAAGTTTTAAAATACATTCTATTTTAAAGATCTTGAGTAACGTAGCTCTTGATGCCAATTGTGGAAAACTAGAAGGGGGGTTGAATAGTTTACCTCTTTTTCGATTCTTATTTAGCTTAAATATCCTTTTAGAAACTTGACATTTGTTTAAAGATATAAACACAACTTTATATGTTTGATTATTTGAAAAGCTTTTCATGTGAATAACAATTCTAACTTTACTTGTTTCATGCTTTGAAAAGCTTTACTTGTGATGATCCTAACTTTGCTTGTTTTAGTTCTTTGAAAGCTTTACATTTGTTTCAAGATATAAACACAACTTTACTTGTTTTAATTCTTTTGGAAAGCTTTATGTGTTGTTAGCAATTATAACTAAAAGACAACATGTAATAAGCAAAGATAAAGAAAGAAACGATCAAACCACAACACGATAGTTTATCGTGGTTCGGCTACAAGGACTCTTTTTCCTTGCCCTACATCCACGCCCCGAGTTTCCAACTCGAGAGTTATAAGCACTAATCAACAAGCTCCTTTCACCGGCGGAGAAAACCTTTACAACGTCGCTTACACTTTTACCGACACTAAGCTAGATGTCGAGTTCTTTTACAAGGGTACAACCACTCCCATTCGTCGCTTACACTTTTACCGACACTAAGCTAGATGTCGAGTTCTTTTACATGGGTTCAACCACTCCCGTACGTTGCTTACACTTTTACCGACACAAAGCTAGATGTCGAGTTCTTTACCAAGGGTACAACCACTCCCGTTAGTTCTTTTACTAGGGTACAACAACTCCCAACACTCTTTGTATTTTGAGGCCTAAAATACTAACCTATAACTTCTACATACAAGACACACATGAAGTATAAACTACTAAAGCTTATACATGACCAAGCTACCAAGACTTGCAACTTTAGAGTTGAATCTTGTAACTTCTTGAATAATCTTGTGAAGTCCCTTGCTACATAAGAGAATCACAAATCAAAAGGTTACTGAGTTAGTTAAGAGAGTATGTGAATATATGTCCTAAAGGGTTGGCCAAAAATCAAGTTATGGCTTGGTATTTATAGCACAACAAACTGTGTGCTCGGCGGATCAGGCGGAACCCTCAAATGGGTTCCGCCCGTGTACCCCCAGGGTACCGCCGGGTCTGCAGTAGGTTTATGCAATTACTCTTCAAACCAAACAAGGTCTTGTCTCATAAATCCTAGCAACCAAACAATGTCACATCACATTACACTAGTCAAACACCAAACTTGCAAGTCACTACAAAGTTAGTCAAACACATAAATGCATATTGACAAAACTTGCAATAAGTGTGATGTGACAATTCTATTTAAGGAAATAAATATGATATGACAAGACACTTTCTAATTCAAGAAAAAACAATGTTTAGTTTAAAAGAAAATGTAAACATTAGTTAAACAAGACTTAAACACTCAAAGTGATAATTTACTTTTAGCTAAAGTTCATGCTTTGTTATTAACAAAACTTAGCAAAGATCGTAAAATATAAATAACGTTTTTAGGCGATATTTGTATTAACAAACATAATATTATTACCCCCATATGTGCGTTAATCTTAAAAGTGCTCAAAGTGTTTTGATTTTCTTAATTCGAGTCATTAGAATAGTTGAATGTAAAGTATGTAAAGATTCAAGTGTATGGGGAATTTTCATTCCCTATGATGTATTATTTTGGATGGTAGGGTAAGAGTGTATGCCAAAAAAAAAAAAAAAAAAAAAAAAAAAAAATCAAAAAAGTCAAGAAAAAGAAAAGAAAAAAAAATAGAAAAAGGAAAAAGAGAAAAAAAACATACGGACTACCATTCCTTTTCATTCTATGTTCATTTTATATTTTTAGTTATTTTTCATTTATTAGCTTAAGTCGAGTCTAGTCTTGGCTTAGCAACGCCATCTTGTACATGTAATTAACCAAGATTGTTAACTCGCCACCAGTAAAACTTCCTTTATCCAACAAAACCGTGTAATTCATATCCCTATACCTAACGTTACAACCCTTTAAAAGACCTCTTTGATAGTTTATCCTAGGTGCTTACGCCATGTGGTGGAGGTTTGATCCTTTCCCAAGCCTATGGTAATCTATTTTGCTATGACAGGTAGTGAGAGATATCTTCCGTTTCCATATTGTAATTTACACTTTATTACACCCGAGAGATGTGAGTATATAAAAACTATTTGTGAGGTGCTTGTGTATGACCTCCGTGCTTGTCTATTGGTCTTTAGTGGAACGATTATTTGTTGTAATTACTTTTATATTAGTGTTAAATGACCCCTAACTTGTCTTTTGACTAGAATAAAAGCGCATTTGCTTGAGGACAAGCAAATCTCAAGTGTAAGGGTATATGATGAGGCGAAAAATGATCCGTTTTTAGGGGGTCATTTAAGCCCGAATCCGAATTTATTTGATCAAATATTGCCCTAAATCGTTCCTTTTGTGATTTTAGGTACTTGGAGAGTGAATTCTGGAAAAGAAGCCATTTTGGACGTTTTTGGAGCATAAAAGTGAAGAAAACGGCAAAGTCTCAATTTTCCATGCTGGGAACAGTAGGTGACGGCGTCAAGAGTAATTTCCTGACGGCGTCAAACCTCAATAATAAAATCCGAGAGTTCATGAAGGCGTCAAGAGTTTTCCTGACGGCGTCAAAACCTCAATAATAAAAATCCGTAGTTGATGACGGCATCACACACAGGGCGTCAAGAGTAATTTTTGTGACGGCCTAGGCCTTGACGGCGTCAGAAGTAGATCAAGGCCGTCCGAGGAAGTATTTGGCGGCGAGATGACGGCGTCACACCTTTGTTCTTGACGCCGTCATCCGTATTTTCCTATATATAGTTTTCTAGTTTTTCACATTTAAGAAAAAAGTTTTGGGAGAAACCCTAAAGACGATTTTGGTGCAACTTTTACAGGTTTTTCAAGGGTTTCAAACCCTTGATACCTTGCATTGTAATTGAGATAAGTGTTCTTCTAATTCAATCAATATGTCTATGTGTTGGTTGTCTATATCTTGTTCTTGTCTCAATTCCATTATGCTAGGCTAGATCTCTTTTGTGTTTGCTTAGATCTAATGAAACCTAGATATTGATTATGTGTTGATTACTTGTTTATTCTTGTCTTGGATGAATGATTTATATGTTAGCTTAAGAAAACTGGCAGATCTCCAAATGGTAACATGCTTGAACGTCTTAAAAAACATGAACCGAGGCGTACTAGGTCTTTATTGGTTGTATTTAATGCATGAGCCAATGTTTACAATCCCTATAGTTGTGTTGGGCATGGTGTAGGAGGAGATAAGAGCTCATAGAATTGGGGAGTTATGTATGCCACCCCAGGAATGGTATTAAGGAATACGATCCGTCATCCATACAATTATAACAAGTAATTAACGTGTAAAAGATATCTAGGGAGTAGTGAAATCTAAGTAAACACATTTTCTCCAATTACTGCTCACAACCTTAGTATAATTAGTTTATTTTCATTTTTAGTATTTTATTTTGATTGCATATTAGTATTGGGTTAGTTGACTAGCAACTAATTCCGCCCACTCTTCCAAAACCCCGAGATTTTACTTGCTTTCCATAAAATATAAAAATACAAAAATAATCATCCCTCACCTTTAAAACTAGTATTTAGGCTTTCTAATCCTAGCGACACTATTCCTAAGCTGAACGATCAACCCCCCGGTACTTGTCACTATACTATACTACAACGATCAGGTACACTGCCTGGTGGGGGTTGTAAGCTTCTCGAGATCCCTCGAGAGGTAAAACCTGTTGCGATTCCCACGCATCAGCATAGAAACGGGTCCTTGGTAACCCGTTATTGTGCCACTTTAATTGTGGTATTCATGGTAAGGTTCATGTATTATATTTGAGTTACAAGTTCATGGTGTTACAATTATACGTTATGTACCTAAATGAGTTACTTGTAGTATGTTTATATGTGAATTATGCTATACGGGTCAAAACAGCCCCGAATGACCCGTTTGGGTTTAGTTATGTGATTTTAACTCTATTTCCACGATACTACTTGTATAGCGTCCTAAGTGGATGACACATGTTATTATGTCATAACATGCTCCGAAATGGAGCCTAGACATCCTTAGTGGACGACCGAGCCTTTATTAGTGTCTCATCTCGTTAAATGGGACTTAGACATCCTTTGTGGATGATCAGTGTGTATAAGCGGCTCAAAGTCATGGAATATATGACTTAGACGTCCTAAGTGGACGACTAGAACATTTTCAGTTATATTGAACCAATATGGGTTCACAACGTCCTTAGTAGGCGACTAGTATATAAGGGCGAAATTCATTTGGATAAACTACTGATATAAAGGGGCCATTTAAAAAACATTTTTTAACTGTATTGTACATTAGGGGTGGCAATTTCTGACCTGACACGAAAGCTGACCTGAAATCGACACGAAAATTAACAGTTTCGGGTTGAGTCTAAATAGATTTCGGGTCGGGTTTGGGTCGACCCATCTAACCCGTTTATTAAACACGTCAGGTTTGGGTTGGGAATAATAAATTAAACGAGTCGACCCGCTAATCCGTTTAAGATTTTTTCTTAAATTAAAATTTATTTATATGTTATTATACGGGTTAAATGGGTTAAACGGATCGACCCACAAACCCATTTAACCTATTTAACCTATTTAATGTGCTAACTTTAGTCTACAAACAGGTTACATGGGTCAACCCAAAACCTGTTTAACCTATTAAACCCGTGTAACCTATTTAACCCATCAACCGAAGTATATATATAAGTTAAATGGGTCAGGTTCGGGTTAAGTATAAACAGGTTAGGAGTGACATAGGTGGCTCATTATTTAAATGTGTCAGGTCCGAGTTAAGGTTTTCTAACCTGTCAAACCGAACTCACCAACCCGAACCTGACCCGAATTGCCACCCCTAAATTTGTACATCATCATTCATTCAAAATTTGTATTTAGAATTTTAGATGATATACATATATTTAAATGAGTCAGGATCAAATAGGAAGAATAATTAAAATAGGAAGGATAAGAAGTAACCACAACCACACATTCTAGATGCACATACAAAAATGGATGCATCTTCATTCAAATTTTTCCTCCTATATAAAAATGTGTGGCTAGAATTACTTCTTACCTGTTGGATCCTTATTAACATATAAAAAATATTCGCTTACTAAAACACAACCCAGTATCCCCAATCCGAGTATATACCAAACGCACTTGACACACACACACACTATGAAAGTATGGAAATCAATTGTCGCCGGTGCCGTTGACCGGCTGTACTTCGCCGGAGGTTTGACTTCCCTGTTCACCTGAACCTCATTATTTTTTTTAAAGTAAATTTATAAAAACCCTTGTTGTTAAATATATATTGTAAATTGTATTTGTGTAGTTGAATAATGTGTGTATAAAAACAAATTATATGCTTAGGAACCAGCTATCCCTTATGTTTTAGGACTTATTATAGGCAAAAACTACAAAAGCCCTTTGGCCAAGAGCTTGTAGGTTCAAGTTTCATTGGAGATGTATGTAAGATAGATGGCGTGTAGAGTAAAATATTTGCCGTTCGAAAAAAGTAAAGTTAGAGGCAGAAAATTAAGCGTTAACAACCCTAAAGTTTCATAAGAGGCCACGGTTCAAGCCTCGTTGGGTGAACAACTTGGGATGGCCATGGAAAAGTTTGAAAACGGTCATGGGATTACCCGTTAGGCCGCGTACATCAAAGCCAAAAAGTCTCGACTTCCCACTCTGTTTACCCGTTTTAGATTAAGCATTGGTTGTTCATTGTTGCTTTAATGTATATTGTAGATGTAAATAAGCAATCACTTGTTATAACTTATTTACTATGTGTTTTTGAATTGTCTAAATTAAGGTTGTTTTTTCATGCTTATGATTTCGCACTTGTCATTTTTCTGATCGAGCTACATTTATTCTTAGTTCAATTATTTGTTGTTTTTTCATTGTCCGTTTTCTCAGTTCTGATTACATAATGTGAAGTTATAAGTTTGTTGCATTATGGTAATTATGGTAATTAAATCCATCTTTACATCCTATGGTATCTTTTCAAATCAAATAATTAGTTTTGATGATAAAACCTTAGCTAGGTTATGTCCTTACGAAAAACGGGAATCTACCTACCAGACACTCCATTCACTTCTAAGCTAATTTGGTTTTGGTTTAGGTTTATTGTTCAACGCAGCCACATAGCTTCCCGGAGCAGATGAATTGAAGATTGTTCGAGGTCTTTTTCGTCTCAGATTCTCAACCAACATCCATTTGTAATTTTTCGTCTCAGATTCTCAGGTTTATTGTTCAAAGCAGCCGCATAGCTTCCCGGAGCAGATGAATTGATGATTGTTCTGAGGTCTTTTTCGTCAAAGGTTCGTAAGCAACAGCCATTTGTGTAATTGCAGAATTCGGACAAAGGGGGTGTTTGGGATTGCTAACCCAAATTGGCAAATTCTTTATATGATTATTCAAGGAGAAAACACACAGTTTTAAAAATCAGTCTTGGAGTTTGTTTATGTCAAACTCTTTATTTGATTATTTTTATATAACATAAGAAGCTATCCCAAACACTCCCTGATGTGTGCGTCTCTTGATATCATACTTGTAGAAAAGATAAGATAAACTTAAAAATGTACTGTTTTAAAGAAGTAAGGGGTTTTAGAAGACCTGCAGAGTAAAATAAGTGGTTTGGTGGTGACGTTAAAAAAGGATATACAGGCTAAATCATATGACCGCTTATTGAATGTTTTATTAAAAAATAAGTTTTCTGATATTCTAATATATAGAAAACAGACTATTTCATGCAACTTGTACTGTTACAGACTTACAGTTGATTATTTCACGTGACATTATTGGTTTTATTTCTAACTTGTATTGTGTTTCAATCTACAGCTACATAAAGTCATAGTGTAAAGGAGACTGGCTAGGATTTCATCTTCCAATATCCCACAAAATTGATTGTCGAACATCTTCATAAGAGAGATGAAGAATGACAAGAAATATGATGTGGCAGATGATTCTTCTTCATTCAGTTGTTTACCTGATGAAATCGTACTTCAAATTCTAAGAAAATTAGTTGATTTCAAAACCTTGTGCCTTTGCGAACTCGTTTCCAAACGTTTCGGGAGGATTGTCCGTCAAGTCGACACAGTTTCCTTCACTTCCTTTGCTGATCCTCTTGCAGACCTTCCCACGGGTTCCTATCGGTCTGCTATGATGTGTTTGAATAATTTTAGTGGAGTGAAATCTCTACGTATCCAAGTTCCATCTTCCTTTGATAACAATCATTTGTTGTTCAAGTGGAAGATTAAGTTTGGAATCAGAGTCGATTCATTTATATTTCTTTCACCAAATTCAGTTTTTCCTAACAAGGAATTATATGTTAATGCAAATGGTCAAGAAGAAGAAGAAGAAGATAGGGAGTTACATATTAAGAAACTTCGGATTGCATTTCAATGTATGAAGGATGTTTTTGTGAAGTTTAGGTTGTTGATGAAACCCATCACCAATTTGCCATTGTTACAAGATGTTTCCATTACAGATCCAGATCAAAAGATGAGAGTTTCTCTTAATGGGGAAAAAGTTGCTGAGATGAGGAACTTATCTGCAGCTGGGGAACTGAAAAAGCTACTTGATATTCCTCCTAGGATGAGTAAGTGTTACGTCCCTTTGCTGAAATTGCCTGCATCAGGGTACGTCATGAAGGGAGTAACTCTGTTTCTGTTTGGGAGGAATGATATCCTTGATGATGATATTGATAGTTTTATGAAAATTGATGTGAATGATTTTGAAGATAAAGAGGAGGTTGCGTATAGCGAGGCTGTGATAGAGATAGTAAAGAAGCATAGGAGCCGAATCGTGAGGGTTACTTAGGATGACTCTTCTTGTTGTTTTGTGTTTTTTCCGTTGTTTGCATGCTATCATAAAGCCTGTTGTTGACATATGCAGAGTTAGTTGTGTTTGAAGATTGCCAAGATTCTTGATGATATGGTCTGTCGTTGAAAATTACGTAAGTTATGTAGTGATTAAAACTGGTTTTAGTAAACTGTTGCTTTAACTCTAGATTCTAAATTACTTTTAGGGTGACGCACTTTAAATGCATTGGGTTTATTTTTACCGTAATTTAGTTTATTGGGTTTTCTAAAATTGATTGATATGATTATGTGATTCAAAGCTTGTTGAAATGTACCAAAATAAACCCTCCTTGCCACAACGAGCATGTTTATGAAGCTGGTAATGGAACAAGTTTTTGAAGAAGAAGATATGAGGTCAAATAAGAAGAAATGTAAGATTGCATTGAAAATTTGCAATGTTTGTTGGATGTGGTGAGGACTGAGGAGTCATTGTATGTTGTTAACTTGAATTGAAAAGGTTTTGATGACCGGTTCAAATAAAAGTTTGGATGATTTCTGTCGGTTTGGAAAAGTCGCGGAGATGAGGAACTAATTACCTTAACTTCACCCGCTGCAACAATTGATCAGATTTTATTATATGATTGTAGGGCTAGCAAGTGTTATGTCCTGCTTTTAGAAAGGGGCAACTATTTTTTTAATTATTTTTCTTTTTTTCCTTTTTAGGTGGTGTTTTAGTCATGTAGTGTGATACCACCAAATCTATGGATAAATTAGCTACTTCTAGCGAGAATTTCTATAACCGAATTGTAACTTGGCAATGTAGACATCTGCAACAACAATGTATCTATCGCATTGCATTTTTTATTTTTGCGTGCGACCGGTCACCAACTATAGTAAAAGCATCAACACATGTAACTTAATTATATTATAAATTTACAAAATTGTTAAAAGATGAAGTGGACAAAGAGAAATAGGATAAGTTGAGACACGACATGTTGTTTCTTTCAAAGAATCTCACACCACAACTGAATATAAGTCTCAGTTTGGGCTTTTGGCTAACTATCTATACTTCTATACTACATATAAAGAAAAACCAATGGGCTTGTGGTCCACTGGGCATGTCTTATTCAGTTAAGCGTGCCTAGTGGAGAGTAGTACCGGTTTGGGTGACCAAACTGGGAAGTCCTCCCTTGTGGACCACTGCCCTGTCGGTACGATTTCAAAGTCCTTCAATGAAGGTTTCTACCCACAAGGGTTCGAATCTGGAGAAGACAGGGTTTACTTCAATTTAAGTGTCGTGCCTTCGGGCGGCTTAAGTTGAAGGTTTTCCCCCCATCGGGTTTCAAATTGGACTTGGATTTCCCCAATGAAAGTCAATTTTCAAAAATATATATATATATATATATATATATATATATATATATATATATATATATATATATATATATATATATATAAAGAAAAAGTGGTCAATCTTGAAAAATGGTCAATCTTGAAAATTGGAAATCTTGAAAAAATTTTATTAAAGGAAATTATGAAATGTAATTAATACTCTTATTAAAACACCCCATTAAAAGTACAATGATTTATTCACATTGTACAACCAATTAAAAACATATCTACAAAATTAAATACAACCAATTAATACAAATCACAAACCGAGTTGACTCGGGACGCTTCAAACTCGACGGGTTTAACCGGTTTAATTTGACCCGTTTACGACCCAACCTAGCAAGTTGACCCGGTTTAAATCGACCAATTTTTTGACCGGAACGGTTCAATCGGTTGAACCACCCGTGTCGAACCGGGTTTCAAAACATTATGTTTAATTCTCGAGTCTTCAAACTTTTATTATTTTTCATTTATAACCTATAAACTTTTTTTTATGAATAAACTATTTGTCGCTATAAAACCCCGTTGCTATGCACGGGGACTCGTCTATTCTACCCTTGAAAGCCAAAAGGGCATTTAGGGTTAATAAAGGAAATATTGGTCTGGAATGGAACATGCGTAAAATTTTGAATTGATCCCTTATTAAGTAAATAAGAATTTTTCTTAAATCTTCTCATGTAAGCCTCATGATACCAATTGTAACCCACCCCAATTACGCATTAAGAAACGCACTAGGATTTTATTCATGCACAAAGTATCAAACCATCATTCAGAAAACCCTTCATCATCATCATCCAAAAATCGCCACTATTAAGCTTACCTAGGAAGTTTAAAGAAATGTGTTCACTTATTTTTTTGTTTCTACTTTCTTTATTTTAATTGCATATTTTTTATTGCATGCACTTTATAAAATGTAAAAAACCACATTGAATTCAAGCCCTTCAACAATTAGGTAACTCTTTTAGTTAATTTTTATATCACGATTGATTTGAATCATCTGCAATTTTAAGAAATTCCACAATGATTATTTTTTCTAATTGCTCACATGTTAGGGTAATGTGTAATCAAGGCACACCAGATATTCTTGATAATGTCTGAATGAGTTTGGCATGTGTGTTTCATTCAGGTAGTCTGTTCATTTGTTATGAAAAGGTTTTTGCATTATTGGGAACCAGAACCATTAAAACTATAACCTTGTAAAGACTCAATCTTCTAATTTCATTCACTTTAACACTTTGAGCACTTTCTTTATTATGAAAAGGTTTTTGCACTTTTGAATCTACCATAAGCCCATAAATATACATCATGGCTAGCATTCTAGACAAAACCCGTCAAGAAATGTCAAGTGGGTTTAGTTACCTGCTCCATGAGATATCACATTTAGTCAAGATCTTCTGTGGTTAATAGTCTTTATCAGTGATTATAGTTGGTCCAGCTCTTGTGTGGGTAATAGTCTATTAAGAGGCCTAAGGTCTTATTTATGTTAAGGATACATCATTTTCACATTCATTGTTCACTCATTCATTAAACTGTTGGTCTATTTGTTGTGTTAAAATTCAAGCGTAAATTTGTGAATATTAGTTGTTGATATAAACTATTTGTGAATATTAATTTGAATTTTACCACTAATTAAGGAAATAAGACTTTGTAACAAAACTTCTCATGTAAGCTTCATAAAATTCGGGCCAGCCTCAAGATATACGGCCCATCCTTATCAAGTGTTTGTACCAGACTTTGTAACAAGACTTTAGCACCTTAGCTTCTGGATTCATTCAAACTTAAATGTTTTGATGCACCCAAATCGTTTAATAACATTGCATTTTTTAAAGGCGATATTGTCTAAAATAAGGCCTGACAAAGTTTTTGGGGAAATGCCATAAGTCATATACTACTTGCACTACTCACTAATCTCATTGGTAAAAAAATGTTGTTGACCATGTCTTCCAGGATGTGGTAACACGTGCTTCACCAATACCCATTGCAACAACTTATAATACAACACCCCCTTATGATTCTGTGGAATAACCATCAGTTTCATCTTCTCGATCAGCTAAAAGAGAACTTTCCACACATCATTTTTATTGTTTTATGTTTTATGTATAAACGTTACATAAAATACTTAACCATAATATCACAACTATAACTATTTGCCGCTAGAAAATCCGTTGCTATGCACGGGTACTCGTCTAGTATATATAATGTACGAACCTCATAGTCTTAAAATTTAGAGGTAATTGCATATATACCCACTAAAACTTGCATATTTGCATATTCCACCAAAACATGCTTAAACATCATTGTACATTATGCATTTTAAACTTGTATCTTGGGGAATATGCAAATATGCAACTTTCGGTGGATATATATGCAATTCCTCTTAAAATTAAGACTTACAAGTCATAATGATTATTGTACAATACACAAAGCACTATTAATGATCTTTCTCATCAATTTTAATTTTAAGACATACAAATCTTACAGCTTAATGTACAAAATACAAAGCATTATTAATGCGATCAAGATATTTAATGTAGTCAATTAATTAACGGGCCAATAAATACAATTAATGTCGTTATTAAAACACCCTTACATAAGAAATACGTAGTACAAATTATCAAGCATATTGTACAACCATCTTAAACACAATTCCTGCATTAAATGTCACTAATACAAATAATAAAGCCCATTATACAAATATTCAAGCCCGAACGGACACGGTCCAAACGGGTTAATGTTATACGAATCGCTTTAAAAAAGATAAAAAAACACGAAATGAATTCCTTAAGCGTAACACCCCATTTATATTTAAAAAATTAAATATATTACGGAGTATATATTTTTCTTTAAAAACGATTGTAATTTTCTACTATTAAGAGAAATTATGTATCCATTAGTGCCATTTAACTTTTCAATAGACAATGCATGCCCATTTCAAAAAAAGGCAAGGGCAAAATATGCCCACATCGTTTACAAATTAGCCCTTTTTTATTTATTTATTTATTTTTATTTTTTTGTGCACAAATTGTCACCTCTAATAATTATTATCACAATTGTATAATTAAAAACATTGTCATTAGTTAAGGAGTTAAAATACGTTACATGCAATTCTTGATATCAATAAATTTATTGTAAAAAAACATAATATATTAAAATACATTATTTACCAAAAATAAATTATTTCAGGGTACCCGTCGCTGCAATGCGCGGGGTACCCTGCTAGTATCTACATAATCTACCGAGACTTCTTTTGCGGCCCTATGAATTTGATATGAGCGGTCCCACAAGGCTATTTTGGGGCTTTTTTTTGTTTGGACTATTAAAACTTGAAACACATTAGGGCTATACCAAAATTTGCTCTAAAAATATCTCCAATAAGTATTTTATGTGATATTGTTAAACGTAAGTACAAATTTGAGGCCTTTGAGGTCTTGGATGATCGCCTACCCGCCTGTAACAAACCACACTACTAATATCACCTCACCTTTATAAGTTCTCATTTTTTTAAACTTTACTTCGTTGTGATGAAAAGTTGTATGTGAGGAACTTTTTCCTTCGTTGTCATGATACAAGAGTTCAATTCGCGTCTTTAAATCGTTATCATTTTCACCGCTATGTCTTATGGTTTGGTTGCCAATCGCGTTATATATATATTTTTTAAACCCCGTCGTCTCTTTTTTTAAACCCGACGACTCCTTTTTTCTAAACCCCAATATGGACCGTTGCCATGTGTAAAAAAGTAAAATGCTTGATGGCTTGACTAATGGATTTGACGTAAAGCGCTATAATGCAAAGGATAGTACCGACCGGTACCATAGGATCGCGCCATAGCGCACTAATAAGCCGTATGGCGTACCATACAAGAGTAACTAAAAAGGTAATTATGAAACATGACTAAATAATCACTGAGTTTACAAGAATGAACTTAAAACATGGGTTTACGAAAATGATCTTTGCATTGTCTAGGCACTATCCATACAATTTAGTCATCAACTCACACGTGTAGCGTATGCATAAAAAATGGGTCCACTTCTACCTTTCCATCCCTAGGCGACACACTTCAATATAAGCTACCAACTTCAATACAAGTGACCCACTTTTTTTTTCTCCTTCCTCCTCCTCCTCCAATATGAAGGGAATGTGCTTGTTGATTTGGTGTTCATATTGTGGATGGAAGAAAACGCATAAGTCCATAACAATTATTATTCTGACACTTGATTCCACCAAACTTGAACAATGATTGTATATATTTAGTCGCCTGCTTTTAGTCACCTAGATACAAAGTCGCCTGGGGTGTTTTTAGTCGTCTAGGAAGTCGCTTAAATTGCTTTAGTCATGTAAAAGGTCACCTAAAGGGATATACTACTCAATTTTTACTTTTTAGTCGCGTAATAGTTCGTGTGTCCTGAAATCATTCTAATGGGATAATATGTAAAAGTTCGTTTGCATAAAAAATAAGAGTGAAATTCATTTTGATAAACTATTGATATAAAGGGGTCATTTAAAAAGCATGCCTTAACTATATTGTACATCATTCACTCAAAATTTTTATTTGCACCTGTGAACTTTTTGACTAATCCGTTGGATGGAAGATCCACACTCAGACCAACAAACGTTTTGGTGTTTAGATGGGTTGGAGGGAAACATGCGTGTGTGGATCTAACCGGGATTTCTCCTCTCGTGGGTTTGAGTAGTCGGGGTTTTACAGAAGGACAGGCTGCTTTGAAAGCCAATTTGTACAAAGTGGCAAAACACGAGAAAACGTGCATTGAAAATCAACATGTTTGTTTGCTACTTTTGGTTTCCTTGCATTTTGAGGCAGTTGAGTTTATCAATAGAGTCCAACGAGTTATGCATAGAAATGTTATGAGACCTAGATACGCAGATGTAGTTTTCAAAAAATTTTGTTTTGTAATTCAAAAAGATCTAGAGGCGCAGATTGTTGCCCGTTTGCCTTCAACACGTAAATCCAAATTTTTAATACAAATAAAAAAGGAAACATATATTTAGATTAAAACGAGCGGGGGTACCCGCGCGTTGCTGCGGATATGTTGTAGTTAATATAAATTTGAAATAAAACGTTTGAAAAAAATTATTGTTGAAATGTTGTGGTTAATCTAAACTTGAAATAAAACGATTGAAAAAAATTATTTTTGTTATTAACGACTAAATTTGCAAAAGATCGATAAACGTAAGTACTATTTTTTTAAGACTAACTTTGAAATTAAAAATTAACCTGAGGTGGTCTAAAAATAAAATTAAAAGAAAAAAAAAAAAAAAAAACGGATGAACAGTACCATGCTACAGTAACTGACACACACAAAACCACTGTTTCGTCCACTGTAGCAAGCAATGTAGCTGCTAGAGTGCTTGCTACAGTTAACGTTCCCCTTTTAGTATATACTAGACGAGTACCCCGTGCATAGCAACGGGATTCTATAGCGACAAATATTTTATTGATAAAAAAAGTTTATAGGTTATAAACGAAAAATAATGTTTTGAAACCCGGTTCGGCCCGGGTGGTTCAACCGGTTGAACCGTTCCGGTCGAAAAATAGGTCGATTTAAACCGGGTCAACTTGCTAGGTTGGGTCGAAAACGGGTCAAATTAAACCGGGTCAATCCGCCGGGCTTGAAGCGTCCCGGGTCAGCCCGGTTTGTGTTTTAATTGGTTGTATTTAATTTGGTAAATATGTTTTTTAATTGGTTGTACAATGTGAATAAATCATTGTACTTTTAAATAAAGGATAATGTCTTGAAACCCGGTTCGACCCGGGTGGTTCAACCGGTTGAACCGTTCCGGTCGAAAATGGGTCGATTTAAACCGGGTCAACTTGATAGGTTGGGTCGAAAACGGGTCAAATTAAACCGGGTCAATCCGCCGGGTTTAAAGCATCTCGGGTCAACCCGGTTTGTGTTTTAATTGGTTGTATTTAATTTGGTAGATATGTTTTTTAATTGGTTGTACAATGTGAATAAATCATTGTACTTTTAAGTAATGAATAATGTTTTGAAACCCGGTTCGACCCGGGTAGTTCAACCAGTGGAACCGCTCCGGTCGAAAAATGAGTCGATTTAAACCGGGTCAACTTGCTAGGTTAGGTCGAAAACGGGTCAAATTACCGGGTCAACCTGGTTTGTGTTTTAATTGGTTTTATTTAATTTGATAAATATGTTTTTAATTGGTTGTATAATGTGAATAAATTATTGTACTTTTAAGTAAGAGGGTGTTTTAATTAAAGTATTAATTACATTAATTTTCTCTCACATTTGACTTTCAATACTAAACATTCAAGACTCAACTTTTCAAGTTTGACAATTTTTTTATTATAGATAGTATAGATAATAATAATAATATAAAAATTATTCGCTTCTAAAAGCTTCTATAACGTCTTAACCAAACACAACCCAATATCTCCAAATACCAAACGCACTTGACACACACACACACTATGAAATCAATTGTCGCCGGTGCCGTTGACCGACTGTCCTTCGCCGGAGGTTTGACTTCCCGGTTCACTTGAACCTCATTTTTCTTAAAGTAAATTTATAAAAACCCTTGTTGTTGTTGTTTTTGTTATCAAATGTATATTGTAAATTGTATTTATAAAAACAAATTATATGCTTAGGAACCAGCTATCACTTATGTTTTTGAACTTATTATTATTGGCAAAAACTACAAAAGCCCTTTGGCCAAGAGCTTGTAGGTTCAAGTCTCATTGGAGATCTATGTAAGATAGATGGCTTAGATTTTAAAAAATTTGCCGTTCGAAAAAAATAAAGTTAAGAGGTAGAAAATTAAGCGTTAACAACCCTAAAGTCTCATAAGAGGCCATGGTTCAAGCCAACATCTTGGGATGGCCATGGAAAAGTTTGAAAACGACCATTGGATTACCGGTTAGGCCGCGTACATCAAAGCCCAAAAGTCTCGACTTCCCTGGGTAACCTGTATAGGATTTTCCCGTTTTAGATTAAGCATTGGTTGTTTGTTGTTGTTTTAATGTATATTTTTAGATGTAAATCAACAATCACTTGTTAAAACTTATTTATGTGTTTTTGATTTGTATAAAGGTTGTTTTTTCATGCTTATGATTTCAAACTTGTCATTTTTCTGATGGAGCTACTTTTATTCTTATTTCAATTATTTGAAGTTGTTTTTTCATTGTTGGTTTTCAAATTTCTGATTACATAATCAATGTGAAGTTATAAGTTTGTGGCATTATGGTAATTTAAATTAGCCTTTACATCCTATCGTATCTTTTCAAGTCGAATAATTAGTTTCCATGATCAAATCTTAGCTAGGTTATGTCCTTATGAAACAACGGAATCTACCTACCAGACGCTCCATTCACTGCTAAGCTAAATTTGGCAAATTCTTTATATGATTGTTCAAGGATAAAAATCGCGGTTTTAAAATCAGCCTTGGAGTTTGTTTAATTATGTCAAACTCTTTATTTGACTATTTTTATAAAGCATAAGAAGCTATCCCAAACACTCCCTGATATGTACGTCTCCTAATATCATACTTGTAGAAAAGATGAAGATAAACTTAAAAATGTACTGTTTTAAAGAAGCAAGGGGTTTTAGAAGACCTGCAGAGTAAGATAAGTTGGTTTGGTGGTGACGTTAAAAATGGATATACAGGCTAAATCATATGACCGTTTATTGAATGTTTTATTGAAAAATAAGTTTTCTGATATTATAATTTAGAGAAAACAGACTATTGTGTTTAAATAATCTAATAAAAGAATGAGAATGTCCTTATGTTTAGTGTCTTGAGTTATCAAAACACAATAAAAATCAAACAGCGAGTAGAAGCATGCCCAATCTTACTATTTTGTGCAACTTGTACTGTTACAGACTTACAGTTGATTATTTCACATGACATTAGTGGTTTTATTTCTAACTTGTATTGTGGTTCAATCTACAGCTACATAAAGTCATAGTGTAAAGGAGACTGGCTAGAATTTTATCTTCCAATATCCCACAAATTGATTATCGATCATCGTCATAAGAGAGATGAAGAATAGCAAGAAATATGATGTGGCAGATGATTCTTCTTCATTCAGTTGTTTACCAGATGAAATCGTACTTCAAATTCTAAGCAAATTAGTCGATTTCAAAACCTTGTGCCTTTGCGAACTCGTTTCCAAACGTGTCAGGAGGATTGTCCATCAAGTGGACACTATTTCCTTCACTTCCTTTACTAATCCTCTTGCAGAGCCTCCCACGGGTTCCTATCGGTCTGCTATGATGTGTTTGAAGAATTTTAGAAGAGTGAAATCTCTACGTATCCAAGTTCCATCTTCCTTTGATAACAATCATTTGTTGTTCAAGTGGAAGATTAAGTTTGGAATCAAAGTCGATTCATTTATATTTCTTTCACCAAATTCAGTTTTTCCTAACAAGGAATTATATGTTAACGCAAATGGTCAAGAAGAAGAAGAAGAAGATATGGAATTATATTGGAAGAAACTTCGGATTGCATCTCAATGTATGAAGGATGTTTTTGTGAAGTTTAGCTTGTTGATGAAACCCATCACCAATTTGCCATTGTTACAAGATGTTTCCATTACAGATCCAGATCAAAAGGTGAGAGTTTCTCTTAATGGGGAAAAAGTTGCTGAGATGAGGAACTTATCTGCAGCTGGGGAACTGAATAAGTCACTTGAAGATATTCCTCGTAGGTGGAGTAAGTGTTACGTCCCTTTGCTGAAATTGCCTGTATCAGGATACGTCATGAAGGGAGTAACTCTGCTTCTGGTTGGGAGGAATGATCTCCTTGATGATATTGATAGTTTGATGAAAATTGATGTGAATGATTTTGAAGATAAAGAGGAAGTTGCATATAGCGAGGCTGTGATAGAGATAGTAAAGAAGAATAGGAGCCGAATCGTGAGGGTAGTATGAATCTTCTTGCTGTTATGTGTTTTTTCCGTTGTTTGCATGCTATCATAAACCTGTTGTTGACATATGGGGGGAGTTAGTTGTGTTTGACGATTCCCAAGAGGCCAAGATTCTTGATGATATGTGTTAACTAGCATTGAACATCTCCCCCTGCTGGAAAAGGTTTTGATGACCGGTTTAAATAAAAGTTTTGATGATTTCTGACGGCGTGGAAAAGTCACTGAGATGAGGAACTAATTAACTTCACCCGCTGCAGCAATTGATCAGATTTTATTATATGATCGTAGCCTCATAGGGCTAGCAAGTATTATGTCCTGCTTTTGGATTTGCCAGTTTATGTGATGAAAGGGGCAACTCTTTTCTTATGTGAGAGGGACGGTCTGCCAAAACGGAATGTTGGTTCTATGACGATTGATAATTTAAATGTTGATCATTGAATGACCAGTTATGAACAGTTTTACTATAATGACGATTATTTGTGGGTGTTTGGTTCATTTGTTAATGGAATGGTAACTGGTTCCTTTCTATTGAGTATGGACCCTACTTATGGAATGGTAACTGGTACCAGAAATTTAGCATTCTGTTAATAACTCATACCGAAGATTAACTGGTTCCTTTCTATAGACCAAAGAATTGCGAAAACTAAAATGATCGCCTCTCATACAGTCTCTACTATTAGTATAGGTAGGGTCTTATTATATGTTCTCTCCTACATCTAGGACATCAAGGTTGTGATATCTATAGTAAAGATTGTATGAGAGGCGATCCTTTAGTTTTCGTACTACATACAAGACCAAACGTTAACCCTATGTTTTTTCATTGTCTTGTAACATAGTAGTTTACATATCAGCTAGATGACCAATGGCTTTTACATGTATTTCCGTGTGCGATGCATTTTGTGTAAAGGTCACAGTTACTAAGACTACCTTTATTAGTGATCTCTCCAACCGGTTGGTAGAAAAAAAAAAAAAAAAAAAAAAAAAAAACCATTTTAATATTCAAAATATGCACATGAAGAAAAAAGAAACAAGCGAATGGTTCACATGGTGACCTTCTAGCTTTGATCCCAACCTGAACACATGTCAAACTCCTAGTGGGCATTCAAAATTTTGGCCATATCAATCTATAGTGCTATTTTTTATATTATTTAAAACTAGAAAAATGTGATATAGCGCATATAGCTATTATTTAATTTGTACCATTTATTATGTTCCATCATTATTCAAAAATACATATACTTTTTTTTAATAAAAGACTTTTATTTCAATTAAAATTTAAAAATATGAAGTTTTTATTATTATTTATTTACTATTGAAATCATTACTTTTCAAATGTTTTACGCAATAAATTAAAATCGTTACTTTGAAATGTTTTTTTTTTAAATAAAATTTATATCAATAATTTTAGTTTTCAATTCTCTATAAATATAGTCCAATATCAACATAGTCTCATACACCTTCTCATTTCTCATTTTTGGTTTCTTAACTTTTTTACATCTAGTATTTCTCCTATGGATCCTAATTATCCAAATTACTTCTCAAACACCCAATATTATGGAGAATATCAAAGTCTTTTAAACTCTCAATCTCCAAATCTAAATCAAATGCCTACTATACCCGATCATGAAACTTGACAAAGTATTTCTAAAAATTTGTTTCAAGATTCTCAAAAACCAAGCAAAAGTACCGAAAAAAATACAAAATGGGAAACCAAAGAAGATATAACTCTGATGGCAGCATTGTCATGTTAGTAGTGATTCATCGATATTAATGTTCTCCATCGATCTCCTGTTTTTAGTGATGTGTTAGAAGGTCGAGCACCAAAAGTGAGTTATGTTGTGAATGGTAAGCAAAAAAATATGGCATATTATCTTACTGATGGCATATATCCTTCATGGACTGCATTTGTAAAATCTATAACTTCTCCACAAATTAGAAAGCATAGGTTGTTCGCTCAACATCAAGAGGCCGTTCGAAAAGATATGGAACGGGCATTAGGAGTTCTACAAGCTCGTTTCGCTTTCCTTCGACGTCCATGTCTTATTTGGGACTATGAACAAATGGGACAAATTATGAATGCTTGCATTATTATGCACAACATGATAGTTGAAGATGAACGAGAAACTTACCAAAATTTTGATCCATCTGAATTTTTGAACGACGCACATACAAATGGTAATGATGTTGTTGAGTACTCTACTAAACGAATTGCGGATTTGAGAAGTTATATGAGAAATAGAGAATAACTACGCAACAGAGAAGCTCATTCAATTCTAAAAAATGACTTGATTGAGCATATATGGCAAAAATTTGGCGATGATAATTAGTTATGTCATTTGTATCTCTAAAATTTGTAATTTTTAATTTCTTCATGTTTTGTAATTTTATTTTTATAATGAAAAACGTATTTTATTTCAATTAAAACATATTTCAATTATATACTTATAACGTAAATATTTTATTAAATATATAGTTTATAAAAAACTTTAAGTAATTAAATTGAGTATAAAGAAATAATATTACTCCGTATATGTTAGGTTGGGTTGTTGATAAATGGTAAAAAAAAATATAGATTGGTTGTATGTATTGGTTGTGTAGGTGGAGGAAAGAGAAAATAATATTTTATTAAGAGATTGGGTTGTGATAGGTGGAGGAAAGAGAAAAAATATATAGATTGGTTGTATGTAACAAGTTTAGCACCATGTTAAAGGGAAGTACTTTGTTGTTTTGTTGTTGTGGGATACCAATTTATGGATAATTTAGCTAATTCTAGCGAGAATTTCTCTAACAACATAAACATGTAACTTGGCAATGTAGACATGGCATCAACAACATATCTATCACATTGCATTTTTTATTTTGGTGTGCCTCCGGTCCGGTCACCAACTATAGTAAAAGCATCAACACATGTAATTTGATTATATTATAAATTTATAACAAAAATTGTTAAAAGAGAAATAGGAGAAAGACGCCAACATGCTATTTCTTTCAAAGAAACTCACACCACAACTGAGTAAATACTTGATCGTTGGTCTGATCCTGACAAAGGTCAGAATAGCGGGATGGTGCATAGGGCCGAGGGTACTACTTGTTCTGGTTACGACTTCTACAACCCTTTTTGGACTCGCTCAGGTAATTAGTTTGTTAATTGTGCCATTTTTGCCCTCATTGTAATTAGGGTACGGTTAGGGCTGATAACTTGTAATTCACATGAAGGTGAATAACCCTTTCTTGTTTTTCTTTACATCATAATGTTATTTTAATTAACAGTCACAATGTGCCTGTCCGAGTGCTTACTTATAGTTAGTGTCGATCACAACAGTTTTGATGTTTGTTTGCAAATAATCTAGCTATTATTTTTTTTTTGGTAAATGGTTGTTCTAGTAATATAAATTATTTAGGTATTCGCTAGATGAACCAATGGTTTTTACATATAATTTCGTGTGCGATGTATTTTGTTTAAAGAATGTCACCATTACTAAAGAATGCCGCTGACGCATATTCAAATCTTCAATATTTTCACCACTAAGTCTCGCGGTTAGGTTGACAATCACGTTATACTTTTTTTAAACCCCATCGTCTCTTTTTTAAAACCTGGCGATTTTTTTTATTTTTATTTTTCCTAAATCCCAATTTGGACCGTTGCAATATGAAATAAATAAATAAATAAAAATAAAAAATTGATAGCTTGATCTAATGGATTTGACGCAATGCACTATAACGCAAAGGACAACACTGACTCATACCATAGGATAGCACCATAGGGCACTAACAAGCCACATCGCACCATAGGGTTTGTTTCTTGTTTGCTTAATAATCTAGATGGGGAGATTTCTTAACCTATAACTAGAAAAAAGTTTGTTTTCTTATCCTAGATGCATTTTTAGACAAAAAGTGTCCTTACCTTTTTCTTGTATGGTGCTATTTATACCTACAATACATGTCTAATGCATTATTCACTTATACAATCTTTCTCTCTAATTATTAACTAACTAATGTAATGAATAAGAATATTTGTGACAAAAATGAAATACCAAGCAAACTACAAGGACCAAAAATGTAATTAATTATATTATTAATTTTTTCACTAAAAGACAAGTCGCTCAAGAATTGTGGGCTCAGTCGCCCAAAAAAAAGCTACAATACCTAGTATTATAAAAGTACATTGTGGCCCCAAGGATAAGGACACTTGTCTCAAATCTGTAAGAGTTGCTAAAAAAAAATTGGAAGGAAGTCGCCCCTAAGGAATACAAGGAAGTAAAAAAAAAAAAAAAAAAATAGTGAACAGGGTACAAAGGATTGTACCGCATTTAAGGAAAATGTTCTTTTAGGTATGGTTAACGGAGGAGTTATCCTTACTCTTTCTATTCTTTTATCCCCCCCCCCTCCCCCCCCCCCCCCCCTCTAATTTTATATTTTTTATATTTTTTTTATTTTTATAATTTTGCTAATATAAAAAAACTATAAACTTTAAAGTGCGGAAGAGAAAATATAAAGTTTAATATATTAAATGCTTAAAACTGTCAAAAATACGAAATATAAACTAACAAAAAAAACTGTATTGTACTGAAATCAAATATAAGAGGTCGACAAAAGGAATATTCCGACTACCCCTCTTATCTTTTTTCCTCTTTCATTCTTATCTTTTTTCCTCTTTCATACCTAGCTGGCTAGCTCCTATGGCAACCTGCATTCGATAGATTTTCTTTATGTTGCTTCATATCTTCATCTTTGTATGTATGTGTATAAATCTCTATAGCTTTTATAATATGAATGGATCTATCTGTTCATTGTGTAGTTAATCTTTGATTTTAAAATTTTCTACTAGTTAAATAATGTGTGTGTATCAAAACAATTTACTGTATGCTTAGGAACCAGCTATCCCTTATATATGTTTTACAACTTATTATAGGCAAAAACTACAAAAGCCCTTTGGCTACCAGCCCATCTGGGTTCAAGTCTCATTGGAGACAGACGTAGTATGTTATATAGATGGCGCAGATTGTAAAAAATTTGCCGTTTGAAAAAAAATAAAGTTAGAGGCAGAAAATTAAGCGTTAACAACCCTAAAGTCTCATAAGAGGCCACGGTTCAAGCCTCGTTGGGTGAACATCTTGGGATGACCATGGAAAAGTCCTAAAACGGCCATTGGATTATCAGTTAGGCCGCGTACATCAAAGCCAAAAAGTCTCGACTTCCCTTTCTGTTTACCCGTTTTAGATTAAGCATCGGTTGTTCATTGTTTTTTTTTAATGTAAATAGGCAATCACTTGTTATAACTTATTTACTATATGTGTTTTTGAATTGTATAAATTAAGATTGTTTTTTCATGCTTATGATTTCAAACTTGTCATTTTTCTGATGGAGCTACTTTTATTCTTATTTCAATTATTTGAAGTTGTTTTTTCATTGTCCCTTTTCTCAGTTCTGATTACATAATCAATGTGAAATTATAAGTTTGTGGCATTATGGTAATTTAAATCAGCCTTTACATCCTATGGTATCTTTTCAACTCGAATAATTAGTTTCGATGATAAAATCCTAGCTTGGTTATGTCCTTATGAAACAATGGAATCTACCTACCAAACACTCCATTCACTTTTGAGCTAAATTTGGTTTTGGTTTATTGTTCAACGCAGCCACATAGTCATAGCACATGAATTCAAGATTGTTTGAGGTCTTTTTTGTCTCAGATTCGTAACTGTAAAACCCTAAAATTCAGATTCCTAATTTACGTCTAATTTTAAATTTTTCTCTAAGTTTTAATACTTTAAATTGAACCCTAAACTATATGTTAAATATAATAAATCAATTATAAGTTTGTACTTAATTAAAATATTTGTTACACATTTAATAAAATCTTCCTTATTGTATAACACTGTCACCCATTTTCTATGACTTGTAACCTCCGAATATTTTAGACATCCGTATCCCTTGAATCTCGGCAATCACCATAACTTATCCTAATTAAATCCCAATCAAGGGCCAATTTAAATCAGTTTATACGTTACCATACTTGGAGACACGCTCCTCCAACTCACCTTCGGTATTGCTCTTCTTCCATTCCTTATTATATGACTGAATATATATTTTTGGAGATCTCCTTCATTTGCTTATCACCAAACCAATACATCCTCCCTTACAAACTTTATCAGACCTGGTAAACTAAAAACACAAAAACAACCTATACAAAAAAATGGTGGCTGCATGCTTCTTTTTCCTCCATTTTTGTCGATCAAAGCAAGGCTGATGGTGGTTTATTGAAGGTGTTGTGATCATGGGTTGAATTCTGGTTTGAGGGAGGTGTAGGCGTGGTATAAATTCTGTCCGAAAGGTGTTGGATTGTGCTTGGTTTCGGTGTGGTTTTGGCTGGTGCACGACCTGGTATTCGATCTTGTGTTCGTTTCTCTTCTCTTTGTCACGCTACAAGGGTAACGAACTCAACCATGTTCGATTTCATTTTCTTTTATTCGATCAAGAGCAAGTGGTTTTTGTAACTTGTGAATCGGCTAAACATATGCGTATATGAAACTACATAAATGAACCTATGTAATATTTAAGTCGATCTTTGTAGGATCCCAAAACTTGTATCATTTCACACATATAATAAAGATTAAAAGAAAGATAAATAAAGAGATGAAGAGATATAGAAGATGGCAACTTCTAGAGAGAGAAAGTGAGATGTATTAGATTAGGAGAGAAGGATACAAATGAGAGAAAATGACCTAGAAGCACCACCTCCAAATGGTAGCATTTGGAGGTTTATATAGTTAGGATAAAGAGATGGGCCGGGCTTGGGCTTATGAAATGGACTAGACATAAACTAATACAATGTTAGATTAAACCAAGCCCGTTTACCCTTAACTAAACTACAAGATTATTACAACATTATTACAAGACTCGTTGATACAATAATGATCGTCACTTCTATTTCTAACAATCTCCCCCTAAGGGGCGATCATTGAGATCTCTCTTAGATTCCATTGATGATCAACACTTCTATTGCTAACAATCTCCCCCTAAGGGTGATCATTGAGATCTCTCTTTGTGATCTTGATCTTTGAACTTTGAAGCTTGTTGTCTTAAACTTTGAGTCTTTGTAGAATAGTCTTTAGTCTTTGTTCCTTCATGCTTTGTGATCTTTGATGACTGAATTTTCTTCGTTCTTTGTTCTATTGTGATGTGGTGTCATCTGCCTTTCGTCACTTCTGTGTCTGTGGTGGTTGTCAACCATTCCAACATGCTCATACGTCTTCAGTCTTTGTGATACATGCATTTGTAGTTCCCGTTCTTTCACATCGATCTTTGTCACTTTACTTTTGTAGATTCTTTCATATTGCGTAGAATCTTTCTTTGAACCTTTCTTTGCTTTGATCTTTGTGAGAACTTTCCTTTGACTTTGAGATGCATGTATGAGCATGTGGAATCTGTCGCCATGGAGATGATGTATAGCTGCATGAAAACAGTTAGCAATAAATCAACCGGTACTTACAGATAAGGAATTAGAGATCATCAACAGCATAGTGTGAAGACTCCTTCTAATCCTTACCAAGGCCGTTCCCATGTCAGATACTCTCGAGAGAGCTTACGAGACCTACTAAGTAGCTCAATGACTGGGTGAGTCGCTGGGGATCACTCCACGACTGTAGACCGTTTTGAAACCACCGCGAACACTAAGCGTAACCCATAAAGAATTACCGAAGTGACCTGCTGTCAGGGCTGCTTGATGTTGACCCTGGCAGGAATTTCCATTCAATCATTGAGAATCACAAAAGTGATCTCTCATAAATGTTCTGGCAGATTGCTAAGATCTGCGTAGGACTCTTAAGTTTACATCTGGCATCCTTAGTGATGAACAACCATTGTAGAAATATCATGTGTTCCTATGAGATCTTTTGATGAATCTCGGGGCTCTAGACTCGATAAGTGCACATTTGGTTTCCTATGCGGAGATTAGGGAGAGGTCTCCTGTTTCAATATCAATCATCTCTAAGAGATAGATCGATAGATTACATCGATTCCCCGTGAAAATGAAACAAGCTCTTTTAAGAGAACTTGAGTGGTTAAGAAGGTTTAGTGCAGTGCGTCACTGGGTCCATGACGTCTTTATCTTCAATACCGGTGTCACCTTAGTAACAACCAGTAGCATATGAGTTGAACCCGGTGTCTGCCCTAAGGTTGAACATATGGAGGGCTATTTCTTTTCACCCTTTTTCATAACTTTTCTTTTTAATTCTTCAACCCCTTCTTTCTCCTTTCTCATTTTCTCCTTTTTTTTCAATCATACCTAAGGACTTCTAATTCTAATCTATTGGAATTGTCCTTGGGTAGATCCCTCCGGCTCTGGCGGATCATAGGACGGTTATTCCTAACCTTAGTCACCTTATATCTTCATGACTATCCTATTGTTGCCATAAAACCATTCATTTGAAAATCTTCTCAAAGTGTTTATGATAATGAAACATATTTTGTTAACACTTTGAGAGTTTTGATTTCATTTTGAAGGACTCCCCCTTCACATGTGCTCATGGATTGTTAAGAAATTTGCACATGCGGAAGGAGTTTGCACTTTTGAATTGATCCACTTTCAGCGAACATGACCGATTCGAGACACGCTTACATCACTAGTTAGACTAGCTTGAAGTTATTACCCGTCCTGGTCAAGTCCAAAGAAAGTCTCTCGATATGGTACATTCTACTCAAACAAGTCCTATTCGAGACACGCTTACATCACTAGTTAGACTAGCTTGAAATTATTACCCGTCCAGGACAAGTCTTTTCGATTACTGACATTTAAAGCTTCGTCAATTCATTGGTTATCTCTGAGTCGAGCTCTTTTGAGATTCAATCACAATCTTTACACATTTTGATCACATTTTAATCACGTCTTCTCCCCCTCAAAAATAGTATGTCGTGATATTTTTGATATCAACGGATTAAGAAAAAGCTTTTGGAGAGAAAGACAGATTTTTTTTTTTTTTTTTTTTTTTTTTTTTTTTTTTTTTTTTTTTTTTTTGCATGAAATCGGAACATTTTTGTTTTTGAAATTACTCCCCCTCAAAACTCGCATATGTTTTTGAGAAATGTTAAACTTTTAAAGTTTAGAGGGAATGAGTCTTCTTGAAGCAAAATTCTGAAAGAGAAAGAAGTTTCAGATTTGTTGAATTTTGCATCAAGGTTTTTTGAAAAAACAAAGACTTCTCTTTGTTTGAATAGGAATATCGCACTGAGGCGTACAACAGTGTCCATTTTTAGGATAAGTGCACTTTTTTGATGAAAATCATTTTTGCGTAGCACTTTCCTTTCTTTGAAAACTTGAGTTGTGCACTGTAAGGTGTACACAAGTCATTTTGATGATTTTAGGATAAGTGCTCAAAAATTATTAAGAACCTTCATTTTTTATTAAGCACTTTCCTTTCTTTGAAGAATGAGTCCTTAGCTGAAATACTAAGAAGTCATCGTTTAAATCCTTATTTGAAATCTTTTCGAGTTGTTATACCCGGACTTAATTTTTGAAAAGATTTCACTTTGAAGCACGGGTTTCGTACTGAAGTATACGAAAGCCATTTGAAAAAAATTTTGAGAAGCGACATGTTTTAGAAAACATTTTCGAGAACTCTCGCTCAAGCATCTGTACATATCCGTATCATTGATGAATGACATTTCTAGAAACGTACAGAATATCGATCATACAAGAGACATGTCGTGAGAAGAATATTTTTGGATTTTTTGTTTTATATTGTTTTTGGATTTTTGAAAATTTTATATTTTTGTATTTTGTTTTTCAAAAATATTTACAAAGAAAAGATTTGAAGAAAGAAAGAAAAATTACGGTATGACAAGTAAAAGTGGAGTTACGAGTGGAATTAGAAAAGGATTTCCACATGCGATGTTGGCGTAAAGTTCTTCTTTACCACATTGGGTGTTTGGACCCTCGACACTTTCATATGTACCTGCATCCACAGAAGAAGAATTCTCACAAATAACAGTGTTAGAAGTACATGTTTCCTCACATTGGGGGTGTTCACTATCAACGGTTGTAGTGATTTCTACTTCCTTATCCTGATGATTTTCACTATTATTTGTCGTGGTGTAAGCATCGAAAATCTTCCCTGTGGGAATCCATCTAAGACCAATTGTGTTAAAAACTTTTCCCGTGGGAGTCCACCTAAGGCAAGATCTAGGAGTTGTTTTCTTTTCAGATGCAGCGGAAGTCTCATTTTGAGAAAAACTACGTCCTGTAGAGATCCACCTATTAGGTTTCTGAGCCTTTTGCTTCTCATCAACGGGTTTGTTTCTATTCGATTTCTTAGTGGATTGTACCTTAGCACGTGCATTTTCTTTCTTGATATATTGTGCAACACATGCATCATGAATAGCTGAAAAAACACATTTTTGACATGTAGGACAAACAAATTCAACATTTTTGTTTAAAACTGCAACCTTAACTTTGTCACTACAGTCATTTGGAAATTGTTTGTTGTTCGATGAGACTTTGGAATTCTTTGTGTTGCATTCTACATTCTTAGCATTTTGTTTTGTGCCACTACTCTTAGATGCAAGCCAATCCCTAGTGTTTTGTTGATTGTTCCTAGGTAATGGTTTACTACTACTAGCAGTGCTTTGGAATCTTGTAGAATTCATCACACTAGGTTTTGCGCCTAAAATTCCGTCTTTTCGAAGTTGTGCCCTTTTCCTAGCTTCTTCTAGATGGTGATTGTGGACCATGTCATTAGAACCAAGAGACTCTTTAACAGTATTTGTAGTCACGTTTGGTGTACTATTCCTAGAAGAGCCTGGTGCACTCACAATTGTGTTACTTTTAACAACCAATTTTCGTTTATCAACAATCTTTTCAATTTCCTTTTGCTTGGGCAAGGGTTGTGGAGTAACTGGTTTTGTCAAATTCTTTTTCTCATCGACTTTTGGAGCAAACTGGGAAATAGACATTTTTGGTTTTTCAACCGTTTTTGAAACATTTGGTTTCTCTAAAGTCGATGGTTTTGCAAACTTAGTATCCACACCCTTCCCTTTTAAACTTACAAGCTGTGCTCTCAAAAGATCATTTTGCTCTTTCATGTCCTTGTAGGCATGCTCATACGACAATTTGTCATACTTGCATTCCTCTGATTTTCGATCAAGTTGTTTGAAAAACGACATGTTTTCTTTTTCAAGTTTTACAAGAGCATTTTCATATTTGGAAACAATTTCAGATGTCTCAGCTCTCAGTCTTTCATCGTCCTCAACCGAATATGTTTGTAAAATGATGGACATTATATCAGTAGTCATAACGGCTTCGAAGAGTGAATCATTTAACCTTTCCAAAACATTCATGTTTTCACGAGTTTCATTAGCTTCGTTTACCAGGGATTTGTGGTCCTTGACAAATTCGGCCGTTTCTTTTAAGAAAGCGTTTTCAAAATGGATTACCCTCGCACTGATGTTATTCAGTGGGATAGTAATTTCGTTTTCAAACACCTTTTTCTGTTCGATATGAAAACTGGAATGCCAGTTGTTAATATTGATTGTAGTTTTAGAAGCAACAATATTTTGAAGTTCTTGAATTCTCTTTTTAACGTCATCCAGAATTTCTCTAGCCTCACTTGTATTAAAAGTGTTGTTAGAGGACATTTGTTCCATTTTTGAAAGAGATTTGGAAACAACTTTCTTTTTAGACAAGAATTTCGCGAATGGTCGTTTTATGGAAAACACAGATGGTTCTTTTTGTGAAACAAAAGTAATTCCCGGAAGTTTGTTCAATTTGTTGTAATCAATGGGTTTCAAATCCTTTTGTTTCATTTTAGAAATGCTCTCTTCGACATGTTCTATCGTTTGCACAGAATCCCGAACGACGGGAGGATCATGTTTGGTGTAAATCACATTACCATTATACAAAACATTCTGTTCTTGCTGAGCTTTCTTAAGATTACTGGGTGTGTTGTTACCGAGAGCCACTTTATGTTTCGTATGGTAAATCGGATTAGTTTGATTTGAAATCATTTTCATTGTTTGACTTGACTGACCCGACTTAACCACTAATTCTTCTAAGTGTGCAATCATGTGTTCTGACTCTACGATTTCGGCCAAAAGTTTGTCTTCTTTCTTTGCAAAGTCCTTTTTCAGCTCGTCCCTTTCTTTTTCAAGATTGGTATAAGCTGTTTTTTGTTTAGAAAGTTGGTTTTGTAAATCAGAAATTTCCGCGTTTAAAGATTTTATCTTTTTGAAAGAATTAACATCAAGTGTATCAAACTTGAGTTGCAATTGTTTTTCCCTTGAAACGGAATTTTGATAACCAGTTTCTAATTCAGACAATCTTTTGTTATGAAATTCAAAAGCTTTAACGTTTTCCTTGTAACTCTCAAGCTCAGCGGTCAATTTAACATTCGCGGCCTTAACATCGCGATTGACCTTTTTCACATTCTCAATTTGAATACGACAATTATTCAATAATGATTCAAACAAAGCACGTGTTTCCTCATCATTAGCACCATTTTGTGCAACTTGAACTCCATTAGGATCCATGTATGGAGTTTCATAGTTAACATTGCTATTAACTTGTTCCTCCACATATGTATCATAATTAGGTTCAGGTGGCACATAATGTAGCTTCTCATGAGCAGACGGATTAGCATCATTACCATAATTTGATACCTCATGGAATGGATCTGAATCGTAAGTAGGAGGAAGATCAAAATCACTGCTTGTTGTTGTTGCTTGCTGATTTGCCATAAAGTTGTAGGTTTCATTAAGATCTGCTGAATTGTCATTAATTTTTGTTGTAGCTCTAAACTCATGTTCCTCAGCAGTTAACGGTATTCCCGATTCCTCTTTATTGGCTAGCATCAACAAGTACTGGATCTTTTCTACCCTCGTCATAGCATTGACATTGTAATTAATACCAATATCACTACTGTGAGTTGGTGATGTAGGTTTCTGAATCGAAGTCACGAAACAATCATTCCCATTTTGAGTAACCACATTCTGACTCACAAACTGACCCATCGGATCTCCAACATATTCCCTTATCAGAATCCCCGTCTGTGTACTCGTAGCATATCTGTCATAGGAAGGTTCTGCATTTTCAGGTTCTTCTGACTTATGTTCACATGATTCTTCAACACTCTGTGCCTTTACAGTCAAAGGTGGTCGTTTCATATGCTCAACGAGTGTGAATGGAAATCTCAGGTCAAGATATTTGACGTAATCAGGTAGCTCATTTTCGTCAGCGTCTTGTTCATTATCAGTCAACGACTTCTCAGTCTCAGTCAATATTACCTCAGTCTCAGTCACCGTCTCCTCAGTCTTAGGATATGGAGCGAAAAATTGAACAAGAGGATCCATATCAATTGATGAAAAGAAATTTGTGAGAAAAGACATTTTGAACGTGTGAGATGAATACGGATCTTGTAGACGATAAAGAAGTGAATTTTTCGAAACGAGTTTTTCCAATATGTAGCACCGTAGATATATCAACGAACTCGAAATTTTCAGACCAAAATAATAATCAACCTCGGATTAATTGAAGCTCAATTAAAAATGTGGTCCAAAACTATATCCCCCAAAAAAAATTTAGCACCAAGTATCCTTATAAGATAATTTTCGTTTAAGCTTAAGTACCACAATTTATAACTAACAGAAAATTTTCGGATGACTGGCCCAGATAATTTTGACAAATTCACGGCCCAAGTAAAAATGCACCAAAATTCGTCCCTTTTAGTAGTCCACAACAATTAACCCTAAATAACTCACTTATAAATAACCACTTATTCTCACACCTAACCCTAATAATACTCTCACCTCAAATAAAAACGCAGTCACTAAAATATTTCTCTAAACCACAATGGTAGCCACCAATATTCTCAAATCAGATCTAAGAAAAAAAATTCACCCCTTGTATTCTTCGTTTGCTTATAATCCGAACAACACAAACACCTGCTTGTTTTTCTAATACTAACGAAACCCAAACACAGACCTCTACTTGTTGCCTTAAATTCGAACACACAACACACTCTTTGATCTTTTTCGTAGCTCACTAACAAACCACAAAGACAACGGCTGAAGAAGTTGGTATCGAACCCAGGTAGGTTGTTCTTGTGTCTTGTGTCTTGTTTTTGTTTACCGAATGTACAAGGAGATGAAACAGATTTGTTTTAATCTTTCTATTTGATTCGGATATTAAAGAAAAAAGTTTAAGCTTCTATATGGATCTATGATGTGAATCTCTTGTGGTTGAGTTCTTTTGAACGAATCTGTGATAATTAAAAGAGATGGACTGAGATCGATGTTACTTCTACTTTTTTGTAGCGAATCTTTTATGAAACTGAGATGGAGGATGAGTTGGTTTTTTGGATAATTGACAGAAGTTGTGTTGTTAACTGATGGTTAAGATGAGTTAGGATGATATTGGATTTGTGTTGATGGTTGGATTTGGTGCCCGTTTTTTTTTTTTTTTTTTTTTTTTTTTTTTTTTTTTTTTGAAGAAAATGGAAATCTTACGCGTAAAAAAATCTTATGCGTAAAAGTAATTGTAAAAGTTGTGCGTAGAATCTTTAAGCGTAGAAGTTACGCGTAAACCTTAAGCGTAGATGTTACGCGTAAACTTGGTCTTACGCGTAAGATTTGTGCGTAAACGAACTTACTAACTTTCCAAGCTATAAGTTATGCGTAGGATGATGAGTTACGCGTAGACTATGCTTTTTATGCGTAAAAAAAGGGTTTTTTGCATAAGTTTATGCGTAAACTGACTTTTTTGACTTTTCCGACCAGATTCCGACCACTTTTTTTTTTTGACCACAAGAAACAGAAAGATAAGAAAAAAAACTGTTATTTTTTTTTTTTTATTATGAAAAAGAGACGTTAGTATGGACTTTGTAGACTGAATAGGTACACAAAAAAATAAGCTCGTAAAGATATGTGTATTTGGACTTTTGGACAATAAAAGCTGTTTTTAAAGATTCAAAATGAGTAGAAAATGACAGGTTGTACCAAAAAGACAATAATCAGTGATAAACAGATGATAAACCAAAATCGAGACTAAAATGGGTGCCAAAAAAAATTAAAGATGCGATTTTTATGACAATAAAGACACGATTTTTGATAAGAAAAACACTTCTAAATCATCTTTTGGCTCTTGATACCACTTGTAGGATCCCAAAACTTGTATCATTTCACACATATAATAAAGATTAAAAGAAAGATAAATAAAGAGATGAAGAGATATAGAAGATGGCAACTTCTAGAGAGAGAAAGTGAGATGTATTAGATTAGGAGAGAAGGATACAAATGAGAGAAAATGACCTAGAAGCACCACCTCCAAATGGTAGCATTTGGAGGTTTATATAGTTAGGATAAAGAGATGGGCCGGGCTTGGGCTTATGAAATGGACTAGACATAAACTAATACAATGTTAGATTAAACCAAGCCCGTTTACCCTTAACTAAACTACAAGATTATTACAACATTATTACAAGACTCGTTGATACAATAATGATCGTCACTTCTATTTCTAACAATCTTGTTCGGTTGCGAGTCGTTTCAAAACCTATTAAATCATACACACATATATATATACATGTATAACATGTTCCTGAATGAGTAATATAAATCTAATATTTAGACTGCATGCATGTACAAATTGTTATCATGTAATATCATAAATATTATCACATGAAATCATAACTAGTACACATAAAATAATAAATATGTAACCTACTCTATTTGATCTGTATGTAATCGCTTCTACTCTTGTACATTCTGTGTCAATCTTGAATTCTTTTGGTTGTTCGAATATGAATCATACGTATTGTTTTAATCTCTTTTATAAGACTTACAATCTAGCCTAACCTAATCTTTGACCATTTGAATAAAACTACCTACGAAACGTTTATTAGTCGCATGAAATAATAAAACGATTTTGTCGAGTACATGTATACGTCGTTATTCAAATACTCTAACATGGTTTGGTTATGCACTAAAAATCTGGTTATTACCTTAAAAGAATAAAGAAGGAAGCATGCAAGTTATATAAGTATATAAGGGTATTTATTATTTATTATTTCACATGGGTGTGGTTACTTAGTCATGAGCTATCAAAGTGTTAATATGTGCATGTGTATTTCAGATTTTAAAAGAACAGGTGGTGTCACGGTCCATTTTGATTTCGAAATAATAAAAATCTTGGGTCGTCACGGCATAAATATTAATATGGTGGGTACGTTACTAAATTATATAAAATTATAATGATGGGTCCAAAATTATTATCGTAATATTAATTTATTTAAAAATAAATTTGAAATAATTTTATTTGACTTTTAATATTTAATTTGAATAATTTACACTTAGGACCCTAAACTTAGTGATGTTGACACTTTCGATCCTAAACTAATACAAATTGGTATAATGGAACTTTAATCTATAATAATGGTTAATTTGAATGTTTAACTTAATAAATTGTTAATTATTATTAATGACTAATCATGCTAAATCGGGAAATTTACTTAGAATGGAAAGTTACTATATTTGGCCAGTTACTAAAAATGAAAAGCCGACTAAAACAAGTAATCTGATTCTAAATAAGTTATTAATAATAAGCCGATCATTAATTTGTGTAGATTCGCTGAAGAATGAGTGACTTCCTATTCTTATGTTATGATATGGTTTCGTTGGCGGCTTAAGGTACAGATATTCTGCCTTTTTAGTAAAGGCCACCCTTCTCTCTTTTGTTTATTGCTTTGATTATGATCCCTTCAGTTAAGCCATTGCTATGATCCCTTTGTATGATTCCTATTTATTGATCCTTGTGATTTGATATCAGTTGATATTCGTTTGCATGCTATAGTTTCTTTCCTTATAGCATTTCCTATTTCTATGCCCATTATATGTTTTGCCTATATGTGTTAGAATTTGTAGCTAGTCATGGGGAGTCCATGGCCTTGCCACTGATGCACCAGTGGTATTGACACTATCTGTGGAGGTGGGTTTTAGTCCACAGCGTTCCCTTTAAGCTAGCTATTCAGGCCTATATTTATTATTGTATATGTTTACTTAGCCTAGAGCTTTGTGCATATATATTTGTATTTGCAGGGAGCGTATGGATGCATCCTAGGTACTTTGTTTAGTATTATTTGGTGAATGTTTTGGTGTGTGTGCAATACACCCCTTTCACATTTGGTACAATGGAGGTCATGACTCCTATGTACATTTAGTATATATATTGTTGGGCATTCCTATTTGTTCTACTTCTCTATGATTCTTATTATCTTGTCATCTGTAATGTGATTAACTTATGCTTTCTTTATTTCTTTTGCTTACACTTATGACTCATTCCTTTTCCTTGAGTGTTTGATATCCATTATCCATATTTTCCTTTGATCATATTCTATGTTTTCATATTCTTGATTTCTATCTCAGCAGGTTCGTTTGGACTTATGTCGTATTCACCTTCGTTTTCCTTATGTTATTAGTTTCGTTTGTTTATATCTGTTCACTGGGCTTTTTAAGCTCAGCCGCATTTCTTTTCCTGAGGCAGGTTTTAGAAGGAAGCAGGGTTGAGTGAAGAGTGCTTAGGAGCTCTTAGTATACTACATTGTTGATACCCTTCCATGGATTAGAGTTTTGACTTAGAGTTTTCCTTTTGGTTCTTAGCTTGTTAGTAGTTTTGGAAGTTGTAATGTTTACAATTAGTCCTTTATCTTCTCATTAGAATTGTATTGTAACCCTTGTATTAGTAATGTATTTCCGTTTACTTGTGTTCTGATTTGACTCCAAAATGTTACACTTTAACCCTTTTCGGGTTGGGGTGTTACAGTAACAAATAGCCATATGTAATTGCAGAATTCGGACAAAGGAGGTGTTTGGGATCGCTAGCCCAAATTGGCAAATCCGTCATATGATTATTCAAAGAGATAACGCTCTGTTTTAAAAATCAGTATTGGAGTTTGTTTATGTCAAACTATTTTTTTATTTTTATTTTTTTTTATTTTGATTATTTTTATAAAGCATAAGTAGCTATCCCAAACACTCCCTGATGTGTATGTCTCTTAATATCATACTTGTAGAGAAGATAAGATAAACTTAAAAATGTACTACTATTTTAAAGAAGTAAGGGGTTTTAGTAGACCTGCAGAGTAAGATAAGTTGGTTTGGTGGTGACGTTAAAAATGGACATACAGGCTATATCACATGACCTTTTATTGAATGTTTTATTAAAAAATAAGTTTTCTGATATTAAAATTTATAGAAAACAGACTATTATGTTTAAATAATCTAATAAAAGAATGAGATTGTCCTTATGTTTAGTGTCTTCAATTATCAAAACACAATAAAAAAATCAAACAGCGAGTAGAATCATGGCCAATCTTACTATTTCGTGCAAGTAGTACTGTTACAGACTTACAGTTGATTATTTCACGTGACATTATTGGTTTTATTTCTAACTTGTATTGTGTTTCCAATCTACAGCTACATAAAGCCGTAGTGTAAAGGAGACTGGCTAGGATTTTATCCCACAAATTGATTATCGATCATCGTCATAAGAGAGATGAAGAATAGCAAGAAATATGATGTGGCAGATGATTCTTCTTCATTCAGTTGTTTACCAGATGAAATCGTACTTCAAATTCTAAGCAAATTAGTCGATTTCAAAACCTTGTGCCTTTGCGAACTCGTTTCCAAACGTTTCAGGAGGATTGTCCATCAAGTCGACACTATTTCCTTCACTTCCTTTACTAATCCTCTTGCAGAGCCTCCCACGGGTTCCTATCGGTCTGCTATGATGTGTTTGAAGAATTTTAGAAGAGTGAAATCTCTACGTATCCAAGTTCCATCTTCCTTTGATAACAATCATTTGTTGTTCAAGTGGAAGATTAAGTTTGGAATCAAAGTCGATTCATTTATATTTCTTTCACCAAATTCAGTTTTTCCTAACAAGGAATTATATGTTAACGCAAATGGTCAAGAAGAAGAAGAAGAAGATATGGAATTATATTGGAAGAAACTTCGGATTGCATCTCAATGTATGAAAGATGTTGTTGTGAAGTTTATGTTGTTGATGAAACCCATCACCAATTTGCCATTGTTACAAGATGTTTCCATTACAGATCCAGATCAAAAGGTGAGAGTTTCTCTTAATGGGGAAAAAGTTGCTGAGATGAGGAACTTATCTGAAGCTGAAGGTGGGGAACTGAAAAAGTCACTTGAAGATATTCCTCTTAGGTTGAGTAAGTGTTACGTCCCTTTGCTGAAATTGCCTGTATCAGGGTACGTCATGAAGGGAGTAACTCTGCGTCTGTTGGGGAGGAATGATCTCCTTGATGATGATATTGATAGTCTTATGAAAATTGATGTGAATGATTTTTGTTGGAAAATTTAGTGCACTTGTGGGATTTGTTCACACCTGGTAATGGGCTTGAAGGTACGGAGTGTACACCCTTCAGGTCCCTGAACATCCTGACTCTAATAGTGGTTGGGTAGGATTCTGCTGCTAGTATTGGTTTCCACTGATAGTGGATCCTGCTGCTATCGTCAGGATCCTGCTGATAGCAATTCTGCTGCTAGTAGCATGACTCTGCTGCTGAGCAGTCAATCTGCTGCTAGTGATAAGTGGATCCTGCTGATGATATGTAACTGATTTGACCTATTCAAATGGCAGTTACATATACACTTATGACCACGTCTGACTGGTCAAGTAACCACTATTTTAGGCTATAATGGGGATAATTATGTGGAGATTAATGGGCCGATTAATTCTCATAATTCCATTTGACCAGCCATGAGTATCTTCCTATAAATAGGAAATCATATTATGCATGAAGAGATATACAGAAAACACACAATACTTAAACACGAAGGGTTATTGATTTGTGCCTAAATCACTAACAACATTTGGTCTTATCCCAAGTAGATATTCGTGATACCTAGGCATTAGGGTCGAATAGTTTACTTTGGAAAGTGATAACACGATTCCAAGTGATATCCGGTAACCTTAATTGGTACGTAGCTAGGTCTTTGATTATCTCTACCCTGATCTGGGCGAATAACCACCAACAATCAAAGTAAACTATTTTGTGATAATCAATGGCTGCTGCTATGAGACATATGGCTGCTAACTTTTCCAAATTGGATAAGTTTGAAGGTGTTGATTTCAGAAGATGGCAAAAGAAGATGCACTTCTTGCTTTCAAGCATGAATGTGGTGTATGTTCTTAGTACTGCCATTCCTGAGGATCATGGAGATGATGCTACTGTGGAACAGATAAGGAAAAGAAGCAAATGGGAGAATGATGACTATGTATGCAGAGGTTTGATTCTCAATGGTATGTCTGATTCTCTCTTTGACATTTATCAGAATGTTGAATCTTCCAAAGAACTTTGGGATTCCTTGGATGCCAAATATATGGCTGAGGATGCTTCAAGTAAGAAGTTTCTTGTAAGTAATTTCACAAATTACAAAATGACTGATTCAAGACCAGTCATGGAACAATACAATGAACTTCTTGGAATACTTGGAAGGTTTACACAACATAAAATGAACATGGATGAGGCTATTTCAGTCTCGTGTATCATTGACAAACTCCCTCCCTCTTGGAAAGATTTCAAGCATGCCTTGAAACATAAGAAGGAAGAACTGACACTTGTTCAGTTGGGTAGTCATTTGCGTATTGAGGATTCCCTCAGGGCGCAGGATAATGACAAGCCAAAGAGTAGCAATGCTACTGGTGCACATGTTGTCAATATGGTGGAACATAACAATTCCACCAGGTACAATGACAACAAAGGCAAACGTAAACATCAGGACAACACAAGGGCTGATCCTAACAAGAAGGCAACACCTACTTGTTGGAAATGTGGCAAATCTGGTCACATTAAAAGGGATTGCAAAGGTGTTAAGGTTGGTGGTAAAACCAATGGTTCAGGCAATAGTGGTTCAGGGAGTGGTGGTTCTGCCAACTCACTGAAAGGTCAGAATATGTTTAATGAATCTCTTCAGGTTTATTATGTTACATATGTATCTGAATTTAACTATGTGCAGGATGATGATGATGTTGCGTGGTGGGTTGACTCTGGAGCAACTGTTCATGTGTGCAAAGATAGAAGATGGTTCAAGACTTACGAGTCACTGAATGATGGTTCTATTCTTCACATGGGAAATGAGTCAACAGCTTTGGTGCATGGTCGTGGTTGTGTAGATCTTAGTTTTAGTTCTGGAAAGATTGTAACTTTGTTTAATGTTATTCATGTTCCTGATATAAGGAAGAACTTGGTTTCAAGTAGTGTTTTGAATAATCATGGATATAAACAAGTTATTGAATCTGATAAATTTATTTTGTCTAAACATGGTGTGTTTATTGGTTTTGGATATTTGTGTAATCAAATGTTCAGGCTTAATGTTGTCACTGACATTGTTAATTCAGCCTTTTAATCAACCTCTAAACTGAGTGACTCTACTTTGTGGCATGCTAGACTTGGCCATGTACATTTTAAAAGGATGCAAGACATGTCTAAGGATGGGTTAATCCCAGCATTTGACATGGACACTGAAAAGTGTAAGACTTGCATGTTGACCAAAATTACTAAGAAACCTTTTCAAGGTGTAAAACGTGAGACTGAGCTCTTGGAGCTAATACACAGTGACCTGTGTGATTTGCATGCCACTCCCTCATTGGGGAACAAGAAGTACTTTGTGACATTTATTGATGATGCTTCTAGGTTTTGTTATGTCTATCTATTACATACCAAGGATGAAGCATTAAATAAATTCAAAGTATTTAAAACAGAAGTTGAATTACAACTTGGGTCCCTGATCAAAAGATTCAGGACTGATAGAGGAGGTGAGTACATGGATACTCTGTATTTTCAGTCTGTTGGTATAATCCATGAAACGACTGCTCCCTATACTCCTCAACAAAATGGTATCTCTGAAAGGAAGAACAGGGTACTGAAGGAGATGGTTAATTCCATGTTGTCCTACTCAGGACTGAGTCAAGGGTTCTGGGGTGAAGCTATATTAACAGCTTGCTATTTACTTAATAGGGTTCCCAACAAAAGGAACAAGGTTACCCCTTATGAACTCTGGACTAAAAAGAAACCCAACCTGAATTATCTCAGGGTTTGGGGTTGTAGGGCAGTTGTAAGACTCCCTGATCCAAAGTTAAAAACTTTGGGTGAAAGAGGCATTGAATGCATCTTTGTTGGATATGCTGAGCATTCCAAGGCTTATAGGTTCTATGTTATTGAACCTAATGAATATGTTTCAATTAACTCAATAATTGAATCAAGGGATGCACTATTTAATGAGAATAGATTCCCATCAGTCCCTAGACCAAGTCAGAGGATTCCAAATAGAACTGATGACATTGGTGTATCAGAGGTCCCTGATGATTTATCATCTCAGGCCCCTGATGAGGTTGTGGTTCAACAACCTGAACCTGAGCTCAGGAAGAGCAAAAGGGTTAGGACTCTAAAGTCATTTGGACCTAAGTTTCAATTATACTTGATTGAAGGCACAAGGAGTGAGGTCTCTGACCTATACTCCTATTGCTTCATTGTTGAGAATGATCCCAAAACATTTGAAGAAGCAATGAAGTCCCAGGATGTTGCTTTCTGGAAAGAAGCAATAAATGATGAGATTGACTCCATCATGGGCAACAACACTTGGGTGTTGGTTGATCTACCACCAGGTTGCAAACCTCTTGGTTGCAAATGGATTTTCAAAAGGAAAATGAAGGTAGATGGAACTATTGAAAAGTTCAAGGCTAGACTAGTCATTCAGGGCTTTAAACAAATGTCAGGGATAGACTACTTGGATACTTATGCCCCTGTGGCACGTATCAGTACCATCAGGATGCTGATTGCTTTGGCATCAATTCACAATCTGATTATTCATCAGATGGATGTGAAGACAGCTTTCTTGAATGGTGAATTGGATGAGGAGGTTTATATGAACCAACCTCAGGGCTTCATCATGCCTGGCAATGAAAACAAGGTGTGCAAACTGATTAAGTCTTTATATGGACTGAAACAGGCACCTAAGCAATGGCATCAAAAATTTGATGAAGTGGTTTTGTCTAATGGTTATGTTCTTAACCAGGCAGACAAATGTGTATATAGCAAATTTGATGAATCTGGTAAAGGAGTCATCATTTGTCTATATGTTGATGACATGTTGATCTTTGGCACTGACCAAAATCATGTTGACCTGACAAAGGAATTTTTGTCATCAAGGTTCTCCATGAAGGACATGGGGGAGGCAGATGTTATCCTTGGTATAAGGATTAAACATGAAAGCAATGGTATATCAATTTCTCAGTCTCATTACATTGAGAAGGTACTGAAGAAATTTAATTGCTTTGATTGTACTCCAGTGAGTACTCCCATGGATACCACTGAGAAGCTTATGCTGAACAATGGCAAAGCTGTATCTCAACTTGAGTATTCCAGGGTGATTGGCTGCCTGATGTATGCCATGACTTGTACAAGGCCTGACATTGCTTTCGCTGTGGGTAAACTGAGCAGGTATACTAGTAATCCTAGTGCTCAGCACTGGCAAGCAATTCAGAGGGTACTGAAGTATTTGAAGAGAACTATGGATTATAGTCTCTCATATACTGGTTATCCTTCAGTGTTGGAAGGTTACACTGATGCAAGTTGGATCAGTAATACTGAAGACAATTCGTCTACCAGTGGCTGGGTATTCCTACTTGGTGGAGGTGCAATTTCTTGGGCATCCAAGAAGCAAACTTGTATCACCAGTTCAACAATGGAATCTGAATTTGTGGCTCTAGCAGCTGCTGGTAAAGAAGCTGAATGGTTGAAAAACTTGCTTCTTGAGATTCCATTGTGGCCTAAACCTATAGCACCTATTTCTATCCGGTGTGATAGTGCTGCTACATTGGCAAAGGCTTATAGCCAGATGTACAATGGGAAGTCTAGACACTTAGGTGTCAGGCATAGCATGATTCGTGAGCTTATCATGAATGGGGTGATTTCTATAGAGTTTGTAAGATCTCAACAGAACTTAGCTGATCACTTGACGAAGGGTCTGGCTAGAGACTTGGTTATAAAGTCTGCTAAAGGGATGGGTTTAAAGTCCAACTTGGTCACTGAATGCTAGGACACCCAACTCCCTCCTGAGGAAACTTGGGAGCTGAGTTCAATGTGGAAAGCTGAACATTCAGTGCACTGAAGCACATGTTTTACATACATCCCAAGGTTTGTGCTTGGAACCTGCTGATAAGGAGGATGAAGTCACTACTTCTTAATGGTTAATTTTCTTTGAAAAAGTGCTTGGCAGGAGCATGAATAAAGAGGAACCACCTATGTGAATGTTGAAGTTTTGCCGCTTCAGGAAGCTATGGACTTTTAGCTTTTACAACATTTATGAATTGGATATGGACACATGGCTTGTATAGTGTCAGGAGTGTTTAAGTGTTGGAAAACTTGTGTGTATTTTATCTTCAGGTATTCAAATGGGTTGAAGGGTTCAATTCTTAGAACACCCTGATTCTCGAATATTTGAACGTGTAATTTACTAAGATGGAAATTCAATCCTCAGGACATTTTCGTTTATGCACTTGTTTTGTATAATGGTTATTTTTCATGCAAAGGTAGTGAACTAAATTTGGGGAGGATTGTTGGAAAATTTAGTGCACTTGTGGGATTTGTTCACACCTGGTAATGGGCTTGAAGGTACGGAGTGTACACCCTTCAGGTCCCTGAACATCCTGACTCTAATAGTGGTTGGGTAGGATTCTGCTGCTAGTATTGGTTTCCACTGATAGTGGATCCTGCTGCTATCGTCAGGATCCTGCTGATAGCAATTCTGCTGCTAGTAGCATGACTCTGCTGCTGAGCAGTCAATCTGCTGCTAGTGATAAGTGGATCCTGCTGATGATATGTAACTGATTTGACATATTCAAATGGCAGTTACATATACACTTATGACCACGTCTGACTGGTCAAGTAACCACTATTTTAGGCTATAATGGGGATAATTATGTGGAGATTAATGGGCCGATTAATTCTCATAATTCCATTTGACCAGCCATGAGTATCTTCCTATAAATAGGAAATCATATTATGCATGAAGAGATATACAGAAAACACACAATACTTAAACACGAAGGGTTATTGATTTGTGCCTAAATCACTAACAACATTTGGTCTTATCCCAAGTAGATATTCGTGATACCCAGGCATTAGGGTCGAATAGTTTACTTTGGAAAGTGATAACACGATTCCAAGTGATATCCGGTAACCTTAATTGGTACGTAGCTAGGTCTTTGATTATCTCTACCCTGATCTGGGCGAATAACCACCAACAATTTTGAAGATAAAGAGGAGTTTGCGTATAGCGAGGCTGTGATAGAGATAGTAAAGAAGCATAGGAGCCGAATCGTGAGGGTTACTTAGGATGACTCTTCTTGCTGTTTTGTGTTTTTTCCGTTGTTTGCATGCTATCATAAAGCCTGTTGTTGACATATGCGGAGTTAGTTGTGTTTGAAGATTGCCAAGATTCTTGATGATATGGTGGTCATTGAAAATTATGTAAGTTATGTTGTGATTAAAACTGGTTTTAGTAAACTGTTGCTTTAACTCTAGATTCTAAATTACTTTTAGGGTGACGCACTTTAAATGCATTGGGTTTATTTTTACCGTAATTTAGTTTATTGGGTTTTCTAAAATTGATTGATATGATTATGTGATTCAAAGCTTGTTGAAATGTACCAAAATAAACCCTCCTTGCCACAACGAGCATGTTTATGAAGCTGGGCATGGAACAAGTTTTTGAAGAAGAAGTATGAGGTCAAATAAGAAGAAATGTAAGATTGCATTGATAATTTGCAATGTTTGTTGGATGTGGTGACGACTGAGGAGTCATTGTATGTTGTTAACTTGAATTGAAAAGGTTTTGATGACCGGTTCAAATAAAAGTTTGGATGATTTCTGTCAGCGTAGAAAAGTCGCTGAGATGAGGAACTAATTAACCTCACCCGCTATATGATTGTAGGGCTAGCAAGTGTTATGTCCTGCTTTTATATTTGCCAGTTTCAGGATATGTGATGAAAAGGGGCATTTTTTTTTTCTTTTTCCCTTCCTATTTTGTTGTTGTATTCATGTAGTGTGAATGTGTGATACCAATCTACGTATAAATTAGCTACTTCTAGCGAGAATTTCTATAACCAACCTAAAATTGTAACTTGGTAATGTAGACATCTACAACGTATCTATCGCATTTTTTTTTATGCGTGCCTCCGGTCACCAACTATAGTAAAAGCATCAACACATGTAACTTTATTATATTATAAAGTTACAACAATTACTATATATATAATGTAACGTCGAAAACGACGCTACACCCTGTCGTTTTGATTCTCGATGTTTTGATCCAGCCTAAGACAGTTGTCCAAGCCCAATATCTGAGCCGGTCTCTTCTTTGATAACTCTGCCACTGCCTGAATCTTCATACTTATCTTCTTCGTACGCCTTTTCTGGAAATGCCGACTGTCTGTTTTGTGGACCTCTTGCGTTGTCTTCTGTTTTTGCGTTGATGTTGGTACAACGTTGTATTAATGATACGAAACGACTTCATCTTCATAGTTATCCAATCTGTGCACGTGTCCTGGAATGACCGGAAAGATTGACGGTGGTGAGAATGCGCTTCAACAATGATATCAAACTCGGCGTCCGTTTCAGGTCCGCTATCGAACACAATTGCTCCAATAGTATCAGCTGTTGGTAGCTCATGTTGCGCCGATAATTGGCTCTGAACCACCTAACTTATATTGACCAAATAATGGTCAACAAAGTCAAATAGCCTAGGGTCAATGCTCCGTGGAAGTATAGGGTTTCCCCGGGTCGTTATGTCCCGACGAGGTGTGGATGGTACTAAAACGGGTTTGTGATCGAGTGAAATTGGATGGAAAAAGGGTTTGTGAATGGTTTAACTGAGGAATCTACAAGAGAATAGCTTAAATAAGCTATATGAATAAGACGGGAAACTATGAAAAACCAGAAACGATTAAAACCTAAAACCGCGTACGTTACGTTTAAATAAAACGTAAGCGTACGAAATAAAAAGTAAAAACGGAAATCTGAAAACACCCAGGGGGTGAAAATGACTTTTTTACAAACTTAAAGGTAAAAGAAAATTTTTAGAAAATTAAAATAAATTTTAACCCTAATTAATTATTTAAAATTAATTAAATACTAATTATTACTAATTATTAATATTTAAAATACTTAAATATAATTTAATACTAATTAAATAATAGAAAAATGAAAATAAAATTTCTAAAATTATAAAATAACTAAAAACTAATTTTAAAATTAAAAATAAGTGTTTTTGTCTTTTTGTGAAATTTCTATTAATTAATTACTAATTAATTACTAATTAACTAATTAAACTATTTTAAATTAAGAAAAATACTAAATGAACAGTAAAAATTCTAATAAAATTTCTAAAATTATTTTATAACATATAAAAGCTATAAAAAATATAAAAACTTGATTTTACTTAATAAAAACTAATAATGCTATTTTAAACTTATTATTAATTAATTTCTAATAAAACTAATATTAAATCTAATAAATACTAAATGAAAAGATAAAAATCTGAAAAAATTATTATAACTACTTTAATATATGAGGAATTTAATAAAAATATAAAAAAGCTAAGTACTTAATAAAAATTTAAAAATGAAAATTAAAATTAAATTACATTAAATAGAAACTATCACTTAATTTTAAATTTGTTTTTCTTGATTTTTCTTTTACAACCCTATTAAATACTTAAAAACAAACACTTTTTGTTAAAACAAACTTTTTGTAAACTTAAAATAAGCTGAAATGAAAGCAAAAAGCCCAACAGTTGATTAAAGTTGACCAGAGTGGTAATTAGGCTAAAATGAGATCAAGTGGGACCCACAATGGCTGAATCTGATTCACTTGAGTTTAAGGAACATATATAGCCAGAAAAAGCAATGGGATAGCACAGAATAAGCAGATAAGCTATGAATAAGCACATGGAACTTGGAACTTGACTGAAAAGTAGGACAACTTTATGAGCTTGATTCAGGTGGGACCCAGGGGTTCCCAGGTCAACCAAATGGTCAATATCTAGAGCCTACCAGGGGGGGGTTTGAATGGAACAAGTTTGGGTGGCTGTGAACCACCATGGTGGCCAGAAGACCACCACAAAGGTGGTGGTGGTGGGGAGGTGTATCTGCTGTGCAGCAGCAGTGGTGTGCCCTGCAAGTCACTTTGTGGCTTTGTGGGGCCCACAAGAAAAATCACAAAATTCTAAAAACTATGGGACATGAAAGATGAGATGGTATACATTGAGTAGCAACTTGATTCAACTCCTAATTCAATACAAACAATTCTAATTAAATCCTTGAAGTTTTGCAAAAAAACTGAAAACATGACTTTGACTTTTTACTAAAAACTACTTAAGTTGACTTTTTTGAACTTTGGTTGGATCTTACTAACTTAAAACATGTTTATATGTTAAAGTAAGACCAAAATAAGTTAAAACACCAATTCTTAGTATGAAATGATGGGATTTGGGAGTTCAACTGTCCACAGTGGACAGTTAAGGGGGAATTGGGTGGATTTTGACAATGGGTGTTTAAAATTTGGATTTGTGACTTGTTTTGACCTAACTATGCATAAGGTAATATGTCTACAATGAGACAACAACAAAACAACTACTAGAATAGATAGAACAGTGCTAATCCAAACAGTCCCTTAACAAGATGAGAATTTGATATTTATGAAGTAAAAATGGGATTTACCCTTCCAAACTTCCAAATACCAACATAAACAGATTCCTATGGATCATGGAAGTTCAGGAACACAATGCATTAAAACTACTCACTACCTGATCACTAATTTGCAATATTAAGCAATAGACTAGGCTCAAATATGAAACAAATCCTATTCTAACTATCAATCTAGTACTATTGATTAATCATTACTAGCAAACAATAAATTATAACATGCAATGACAGCAATTAATCTAAAATCACAGATATGAACTAGAGAACCTATAAAATGCAGATGAACTCTTTGAGAATGGAATGAGGGTCTTACAAATTCATGTCCCTAACTGAAATAGGGAGAACTCCAATCAAAACCTATCTTTAGATAGGTTTAACCATTTCAAAACAACCATGATTCATCTCTGAATCACACCATACTCCATTATCCTGCTCATTTGACTTTTGTTGACCATGAATTCCTTGGATGAATGTGTTGATATAAGCTAACTTACAATTTCACAAAAGTTTATTAAAACTAATTTAAACCTGTTAGAGCAGTGAACAACCCTTTTAAATCATAATTGATATAACATGAAAATTAAAATTATAATAGCCAAAGAAAACTGAATTCAAATGAGGAACTTGGAGATTTTATTAATTACTTTGAGAATACACTTAATAAGGATAGGGATTCAACTGAGAATTAAAATTACACTAGAAAACATAGATTCGACATAACTAAACTACTCTAAATCTACTAAATTAACTAACTACTAACTCAACTCCTTCTTTCTTCTTTTATATTTCTTGAAGAGCTTCTGTGGGACCCACTTGAGCTTTCCCATCAAAAACTAGAGCCATTGGATTACTGCAATTTGATCTAGGCCATTGAGCAATTTTGGCGCCAAAAACTTCCTTGTCTGTTTCTTCATATAATTGGAGCCAGGGGTGGTGTTTTGGATGCTTGTGCTTGTTTGGTGTGTAGGAGGGGGGGTGGGATGTTGAGTGTTGCAGGAATGGTGATGATGAAGGTGAGGTGTAGGCTGTGGTTTGCAGGCTAGTGGGGGGCTGAGGTGGAAGAGATGGGTCAAAGGTTGGGTTGACTGGGGTGGAAGGGATAAAACGGACGGGGTAAGTTTTTATTATTTCTTGGACTAGGGATGGTGTTGGGATTGGGGAGTTATAAGGTGGGCCTGGTGGATTAGACTTGGTATTGGATTAAAGGGAGTATTGGATAAGGATCCGTTTGGTTTTGTAGTGTTAAATCAACAAGGACCATTTTTGTAATTATTCTGAACATGAGGGTCTGAAGTGAAAATTTTCCAAAATAGTTACAAGGGTTGTTTTTGCCAAGTTTTATTTACCAAAGGATCATAATTTCAAATTTCCACTTTTAAAAATCCCGGGGACTAAACTTGCTAAAATTCAAAGTTGAGGGGTTAAAAGTGAAATTTTGCCAAAGTTATCAAAAAGGGCCAATCATGTCAAAGTTAAATAGTGCAAAGGTTTTGAATGATAATTTTCCGTTTTAAAAACCCAGGGACCATTTTGCCATTTTTGAAACTTCATGGACCAAACACGTAAATTTCCAAAACTTTCCAATTTTTCACCAAAGGACTAAATATGACATTTTATGATTTCAAAATGACCTTTGGTGATAATTTTCCATTTTTTGAATATCCAGGGACTAGTTTTGTAATTTTATGAAAGTTGAGGGACTGAAACTGCCAATTTTGCAAACTTTGTGCGTTTTTCGTTTGTTTTTGCTCATTTTGCATCTAAAACATATAAAACACAATTTTGAAATATTTTTGGTATTTTGATGCATTTCTGAGTGTTTTTGTATGTTTTGCAGTTCAGATTAGACCAAAAATGATGAGTGTTTGAGCACTCATCAATCCCCCACACTAAACTATTGCTAGTCCCTAGCAATACTGTTTTGAAAACTTGATGGATTTGAAAAACTCTTTACCAAAATCCATCACTTCTGGAGTAGCCAGGTGTAAGAACTGTGGCACACCTGATAACCGTGTGATTTTGAGCAAACCACCAGCTGTCAACGGATTTGAGTAGTCTTTACCAGGAGCCGTTTGCTTCTGGACTAGCCAGCATCTTGATGGACCTAGTCAACATCTTGGTGAGCTGATTACCAATTATGGATTTTCCACGGCCTTTACCACAAGCCATAATCTTGTGGGCTAGCCAACTCATTTGTTTTCGGGGAGTTGATGAACCATACAATTTTGGGCAAATTGCCAGCCATAAACGGATTTGAGATGTCTTTACCAAGAGCCGTTTGCTCCTGGACTAGCCAATCCCTTTTGTCGTTTAGACAAGGCGGACTGATTACCACAAAAATTTTGAGCTTTAGTGAAAATTTTTTAAAATTTTTGAAATTTTGGCTAAAAATGGGGGTATTATATAGTAAAATGTGATAAAATTCGCTAGAATAGCGAATACCCCCCCCCCCCCCCCCCCCCACACACTAATCATGAATATTGTCCTCTATATTCAAAATCCCGGATATTATGCCGACATTTTGAACGTAAAAGGGCAACATTACAAGCTAAGCGTGGAAAACACCATTTTGTATTTTCACTTTGTAACCATAGCATGGGGGACTCCCCCACACTTAGGGTGAAAACCCTATAAACATGCTATGTTTTTGTTTACCGAGTCGCTAGCTTGACTCGACCCCGAATTCAATTGTCCTTGGGGAAGCATGATGTGGAAGAAACAATCTCACTCGGACTTTCATTCAAGATGTTTGGATAAACATTTGAAGCACGTGAAAGTTCCACACCGATGAGACAGAATCCCGGCTCAAGATAATGGTAAATGAAAATGCCAGGATCAAATATAATGTCTTCATTCCCGAAGGAGTGAAGAACAGGAGATGTCACCCTGTAGGTGAAGAACAGGAAGAAAACCATGATGAAAATCTTTATAAGATTTTCTTCCTCGAGATCAGGCTCCGTAGCCTGAGTTTGGATTTCAAAGGGTAAGCTCGTAAACAACCCGGGAGGGTGGGTGGGAATTTGCAAATTCGCATAATTGAGAGCATCTCCCCCCGGGATATCAAACTGATGAGCGAGTTCACCGGAGAACTCCTCATGAAGAGAATCATTCACAAGATGTGAATCTGTGAACTCATGTTCCGGAATAGACTCATCACAATCCTCATTCTGAATATCAAAGAGTGGATTATCAGAAATCAAAGTGAATTCAGAGTTGAATTCAAATAGAGGATTGGTGAGAGTAGTATTAAATGTTTCGGGAACAAAGTGATTATTATTCTCAATTGGATTGTCAGGATAAGAAGTGAGTGACGGATCATGATAAAGGAGACTTTCAATTTCTCCCAGATCGGCTTCGAAGTCGATGAGACCATCATCACTTTCCAATGAAAGTGGATTGATGTGAGTAAGTTCATCAACGAACTCCTCAAGAAGAGGATCAACATCAGACTGAGGGAGTGATGCCTCAATATACTCAATGTCTCCATGAGATGTACAATCATCATTAAAATCTGAGAAAGTCTCAAAATGATCGTTTGAACACTCAAGAGGTGAAGGAATATCACATACATGATCCAAAGTTCCCTGTGACTCTCTCGGGATTGGAACAAGGTTCTCAACACTAGACTTTATGAATTCGTCCGATTCCCTTTCAGGAATAGTGTCAAGATGCTCGTCCCCCATGATCAAAGAGTGAGTGGGAACCTCGGGTGTGATAGCAGTTGTTTGAGATGGAATCTCAACTGGAATCTCAACTGCTGGGGTATCAACTGATGAACTTGAAGTTTTATAAAATTCAAGGATGTCAAGTGTATCCTCATCATCACTGTCATCAGGAATAAAACGGAACAAAGAGCTAGATTTGGCTGCTTTTTCTCTTGCAATGGATTCCCTTACAGATTTTTCATATGCAACTTGGGAATTTATTCTAGCAGCCTGCTCTTCAGCAAGCAATTCTTCCATGGATTTTTGATGAGTGTGTCTTTGGGCAAAGTCTTGAACTAAACCCTTAAGCTCATCAACGATTTTCATCATATTTTGCATTTCAGGAAGAAGTGCTTGATTCATATCGTACTGTGGAGGTTGGTCGTAATAAGGTGTGTCAAAATTATCACAAGGATATGGATTTCCCGATTGACAATCTGAGCTGAAGTGTGAACCTCCACAGTAATCACAACAGTAAAACTGTTGAGATTGTGGGTTGTACGTGCTAGAGTCATAATCGTTATCAGGAAATTGCTCATAGACAAGCGTGTTTCCCGATTGACAATCGGAACTGTAATGTGAACCACCACAGTACTCACAACAGTAAAACTGCTGAGATTGATGGTGTGGATGAGACATAGAAAGAATCAAATGTGTATAGAGGGTGAGGAAATGAGAATCAAAGGGGTAAGAGGGTAAAGGTGAGTATTTTTGGGTTTTTGGATAAACATTTTGTACATATGAGAAAGAAAATCTTTTTGGGTTTTTTGTGTTCGTTGAAAACTAATTTTACAAAGTTTTCGGGAACTGTTTTGTTTTGATAATGGGAAAATATGAACAAAGGATGGATAAATGTACAATGGAACGAATTCCAAAGACACTAATCAGAAAAACCGTTTAGATACGCACACAACCTACCCGGCAGCGGCGCCAAAAATTGATTGGCTCTGAACCACCTAACTTATATTGACCAAATAATGGTCAACAAAGTCAAATAGCCTAGGGTCAATGCTCCGTGGAAGTATAGGGTTTCCCCGGGTCGTTATGTCCCGACGAGGTGTGGATGGTACTAAAACGGGTTTGTGATCGAGTGAAATTGGACGGAAAAAGGGTTTGTGAATGGTTTAACTGAGGAATCTACAAGAGAATAGCTTAAATAAGCTATATGAATAAGACGGGAAACTAGGAAAAACCAGAAACGATTAAAACCTAAAACCGCGTACGTTACGTTTAAATAAAACGTAAGCGTACGAAATAAAAAGTAAAAACGGAAATCTGAAAACACCCAGGGGGTGAAAATGACTTTTTTACAAACCTAAAGGTAAAAGAAAATTTTTAGAAAATTAAAATAAATTTTAACCCTAATTAATTATTTAAAATTAATTAAATACTAATTATTACTAATTATTAATATTTAAAATACTTAAATATAATTTAATACTAATTAAATAATAGAAAAATGAAAATAAAATTTCTAAAATTATAAAATAACTAAAAACTAATTTTAAAATTAAAAATAAGTGTTTTTGTCTTTTTGTGAAATTTCTATTAATTAATTACTAATTAACTAATTAAACTATTTTAAATTAAGAAAAATACTAAATGAACAGTAAAAATTCTAATAAAATTTCTAAAATTATTTTATAACATATAAAAGCTATAAAAAATATAAAAACTTGATTTTACTTAATAAAAACTAATAATGCTATTTTAAACTTATTATTAATTAATTTCTAATAAAACTAATATTAAATCTAATAAATACTAAATGAAAAGATAAAAATCTGAAAAAATTATTATAACTACTTTAATATATGAGGAATTTAATAAAAATATAAAAAAGCTAAGTACTTAATAAAAATTTAAAAATGAAAATTAAAATTAAATTACATTAAATAGAAACTATCACTTAATTTTAAATTTGTTTTTCTTGATTTTTCTTTTACAACCCTATTAAATACTTAAAAACAAACACTTTTTGTAAAAATAAACTTTTTGTAAACTTAAAATAAGCTGAAATGAAAGCAAAAAGCCCAACAGTTGACTAAAGTTGACCAGAGTGGTAATTAGGCTAAAATGAGATCAAGTGGGACCCACAATGGCTGAATCTGATTCACTTGAGTTTAAGGAACATATATAAGCCAGAAAAGCAATGGGATAGCACAGAATAAGCAGATAAGCTATGAATAAGCACATGGAACTTGGAACTTGACTGAAAAGTGGGACAACTTTATGAGCTTGATTCAGGTGGGACCCAGGGGTTCCCAGGTCAACCAAATGGTCAATATCTAGAGCCTACCAGGGGGGGGGGTTTGAATGGAACAAGTTTGGGTGGCTGTGAACCACCATGGTGGCCAAAAGACCACCACAAAGGTGGTGGTGGGGAGGTGTATCTGCTGTGCAGCAGCAGTGGTGTGCCCTGCAAGTCACTTTGTGGCTTTGTGGGGCCCACAAGAAAAATCACAAAATTCTAAAAACTATGGGACATGAAAGATGAGATGGTATACATTGAGTAGCAACTTGATTCAACTCCTAATTCAATACAAACAATTCTAATTAAATCCTTGAAGTTTTGCAAAAAAATTGAAAACATGACTTTGACTTTTTACTAAAAACTACTTAAGTTGACTTTTTGAACTTTGGTTGGATCTTACTAACTTAAAACATGTTTATATGTTAAAGTAAGACCAAAATAAGTTAAAACACCAATTCTTAGTATGAAATGATGGGATTTGGGAGTTCAACTGTCCATAGTGGACAGTTAAGGGGGAATTGGGTGGATTTTGACAATGGGTGTTTAAAATTTGGATTTGTGACTTGTTTTGACCTAACTATGCATAAGGTAATATGTCTACACTGAGACAACAACAAAACAACTACTAGAATAGATAGAACAGTGCTAATCCAAACAGTCCCTTAACAAGATGAGAATTTGATATTTATGAAGTAAAAATGGGATTTACCCTTCCAAACTTCCAAATACCAACATAAACAGATTCCTATGGATCATGGAAGTTCAGGAACACAATGCATTAAAACTACTCACTACCTGATCACTAATTTGCAATATTAAGCAATAGACTAGGCTCAAATATGAAACAAATCCTATTCTAACTATCAATCTACTACTACTGATTAATCATTACTAGCAAACAATAAATTATAACAGGCAATGACAGCAATTAATCTAAAATCACAGATATGAACTAGAGAACCTATAAAATGCAGATGAACTCTTTGAGAATGGAATGAGGGTCTTACAAATTCATGTCCCTAACTGAAATAGGGAGAACTCCAATCAAAACCTATCTTTAGATAGGTTTAACCATTTCAAAACAACCATGATTCATCTCTGAATCACACCATACTCCATTATCCTGCTCATTTGACTTTTGTTGACCATGAATTCCTTGGATGAATGTGTTGATATAAGCTAATAACAATTTCACAAAAGTTTATTAAAACTAATTTAAACCTGTTAGAGCAGTGAACAACCCTTTTAAATCATAATTGATATAACATGAAAATTAAAATTATAATAGCCAAAGAAAACTGAATTCAAATGAGGAACTTGGAGATTTTATTAATTACTTTGAGAATACACTTAATAAGGATAGGGATTCAACTGAGAATTAAAATTACACTAGAAAACATAGATTCGACATAACTAAACTACTCTAAATCTACTAAATTAACTAACTACTAACTCAACTCCTTCTTTCTTCTTTTATATTTCTTGAAGAGCTTCTGTGGGACCCACTTGAGCTTTCCCATCAAAAACTAGAGCCATTGGATTACTGCAATTTGATCTAGGCCATTGAGCAATTTTGGCGCCAAAAACTTCCTTGTCTGTTTCTTCATATAATTGGAGCCAGGGGTGGTGTTTTGGATGCTTGTGCTTGTTTGGTGTGTAGGAGGGGGGTGGGATGTTGAGTGTTGCAGGAATGGTTATGATGAAGGTGAGGTGTAGGCTGTGGTTTGCAGGCTAGTGGGGGGCTGAGGTGGAAGAGATGGGTCAAAGGTTGGGTTGACTGGGGTGGAAGGGATAAAACGGACGGGGTAAGTTTTTATTATTTCTTGGACTAGGGATGGTGTTGGGATTGGGGAGTTATAAGGTGGGCCTGGTGGATTAGACTTGGTATTGGATTAAAGGGAGTATTGGATAAGGATCCGTTTGGTTTTGTAGTGTTAAATCAACAAGGACCATTTTTGTAATTATTCTGAACATGAGGGTCTGAAGTGAAAATTTTCCAAAATAGTTACAAGGGTTGTTTTTGCCAAGTTTTATTTACCAAAGGATCATAATTTCAAATTTCCACTTTTAAAAATCCCGGGGACTAAACTTGCCAAAATTCAAAGTTGAGGGGTTAAAAGTGAAATTTCGCCAAAGTTATCAAAAAGGGCCAATCATGTCAAAGTTAAATAGTGCAAAGGTTTTGAATGATAATTTTCCGTTTTAAAAACCCAGGGACCATTTTTGCCATTTTTGAAACTTCAGGGACCAAACACATAAATTTTCAAAACTTTCCAATTTTTCACCAAAGGACTAAATATGATATTTTATGATTTCAAAATGACCTTTGGTGATAATTTTCCATTTTTTGAATATCCAGGGACTAGTTTTGTAATTTTATGAAAGTTGAGGGACTGAAACTGCCAATTTTGCAAACTTTGTGCGTTTTTCGTTTGTTTTTGCTCATTTTGCATCTAAAACATATAAAACACAATTTTGAAATATTTTTGGTATTTTGATGCATTTCTGAGTGTTTTTGTATGTTTTGCAGTTGAGATTAGACCAAAAATGATCATCAGCCGACCCCACCATACTAAACATCCTGACTTTGAAATCCAGAAGATCGGCCTGCTGAAGCTTGTCCCTAGCAGTTCTAAACAGCTGTACCATCCCGTTGTGGTGATCTAAAACATCTATGAGACCCTCAACAATATCTGGTCTTAGTACATTTGCACCATTGTTTGTAAAATTATTTAATCTATTGTGTACCTCATGGTCCGTATCATAGATGTATAGCTGCAAAAACCTTGGGTTCACCCCTTCGTCAGGACATAACTTACCTATAGAGTGATAGATCTGCCCCGACACTTTGAAAACATATGGCCCTCTGCCATTGTTAACAGTTTCATCGACATTCGCACCCAATGATGTCATGGCAAACATTTGATTATATGCTCGGACATTCTTCAAAAAGTGTGGGTCTGAAAAAAGTTGCTGAATATAGAGTGGATAATCTTGAGGTATAAAAAGCTGGACCTTCCCGCCATGGCAACATCGATGATATAAAGGACCTGTGTGGCGTGTAGAGATGGTAAGCCTTTCCTCATACCAAAATCGTGCTTGACAGTGACAACATACACAATCGCACGGCCTGAAAGCTCTGTACTCAGTTGGTGGGCCTATGTGTTGGACATCAAATACAAAAGTTACTATGATGGCTGAGCTAAAGGCTAATAGTAACTCTTGCGAAGAATATACTGCCACTATATACTGTTTACCTGAACGGAAAGCACGCCGCTGCTCGTTCTGTGTGACTGGTGGCGGTACACTTGTAGACTGTGCATCTGTTTCCATCGATGACGTCTGCGTCACATCTGGTATTAAATGATTGGCATGTGAGTTTCGATCGCTTTGATGGGAAAACGGTGTCCATACCCCGCAAATGTCGAACCAGCCTCAACTTCAAGAGAGGGACAGGATGTTCCTACACCGTGAAGAATGGGAGAAAAGTTTAGCGAATGAAACGAAAAGCTACTTTTTAAAAAAAGTCAGATCCACAAATAGCATGATGTGCTGCTCACCTACAGCCGTACTGTTTGAACGTTGGTCAATGAGCTTGGTTGGTGATAAAATGCTGGATCCAGTGTCAGACGAACAGTGCAAATCTATGATGTTGCCTGATATCATCTGGGAGCCACTAAGCACTGAAACTTCAACAACACCAAATGTAAGTGCAATGAACAATAGCATATTACGTGAGCTAATTTGAAATCGCAGCTATCATGAAAGCGAATTACATATAGACAATTGTCGACGTCTCCTTTTTGACGGCACATTTTCATGAGGCAAGTTTTGAAGGGAACTGTCGATGATTCTTTTGCCCTTCTCTTTAGTAACATACGTTGCTGCAGCAAAGTTTTCTGCCATTTGTGGAGAAACCGTCCCAGTGACAAAGTCTAACACAACTGGTCCAGAGCGCAAGGCTAGAAAAAGCAACACACAAATGTTTAACAGCGAGTTTAGCAATTTTGTTGATACTACAGTATCATAAAGCATAGGAGACCACCAACCTTGGGTCGCAGTGGATTGCTGATGATGTATGTTAACTGATGGTACAGGTTGTTCATTCCCTAACAACCGCTGTTTATGGCAACGGCCGATCCCATCATGTACAACTATATTGAGACAAACCGCCGCGTTAAACAGGGTCAACATTAAAGAAACGACTGCAACCATACAGATATAGATATATAAAATACACATTACCAGTTGTTGAATCACTCGTAACACCTTCATAAGCCAACCTTTTAGAAGAATGTCGTTCAGACACTAAAAAGGTGTCACCTGCCTTTCTCTTTAAATGTGGTGCTACACATGCGTGTTGTTGTTGCTCGCACGTAAAAGGGATGCTAGTCTCATGCATATGCATCCCAGTAGACACACATGCATCGGTATTGTTGACAGAGTCGAGTTCATTTGAACATACATTTACATTGTCAGCTGTTCTAATTTTAGCCTTTCCTTTGGTTCTCATGGTCAACAGAATTAAAACATATGTTGCAATTGTTGTGACAAAAGCATGGAGCAAAACATAAGAAGCTATGAAACGTATAACAACAAAGTCTATGGCAATTCATGTTAACAAATAACACAAACGTCAGTAAAGTTCTAAAGAATTATAATTAACTTTAATCATAACTCGTAAGTGGCTTTGACTATTAATCTAGTGGTCATTATTGACTAATCTTAAAAGATAAAAATTGACCTAGAAGATTTGATTTTATGTAAATGTCAATTGATATCTTCTTCGATGACAAAAATAAATTAAAGCGGACAGAAGAACATGCACCTTATGACACAACACATGGCTTCGTATATTTTAAGCACGTCTCCTTATTAAGTAAAAACCAGTGTTGAAAAAAAGCCTAAAATGCCGATTAATCGCCGCCTAGGCACTACAAGGCCACCAACCTTGTCGATTTATGTAACTGGGTCAAACAAAAAGGTCAACCATGATCATCGACGATCAACTGTGGTCAATGGTGGTCAAACTTGCCGCAAATCAGCAAATCTTGTCGGAAGTATGCAAAACTCACCGTAAACTTATTTTGATCACTTATAGTAACTGTTTAAATCTATTACAAGTTGTGCTTTTAGAAAAATCTTGCCACAAATACTAAAAACTCGCTGGAAATACACAAAACTTGCCAAAAATACCCAAAATTTGCAAAAATTGCCAATCCGACTAATCGCCGATTAATCCCGCCTAGACCGATTAAAAGCTACCAGGTATTCGACCGCCTCACTACCGATTCATGATTTTTGCAACCTTGGTAAAAACATTACAAAACAAAATAAAAAAATGCCAGCTTTTGAAAATTCGATAACTTTGTTTTCTCTCTATATATCACTAGACGAGTACCCGTGCATAGCAACGGGATTTTATAGCGGCATTTAATTATAATAATATTTTGGTTAAGTGATTTGTGTAATCAAAATATCACTATAACTATCTGCCGCTATAAAATTTCGTTTCTATGTACGGCTACTAATCTAGTATTTAAAAGTTTATTTTTATATACGTGTGTATTCATTCTTAAGTTGACAAAACATTTTACATTTTTACAAGGTTTTGAAACCCGGGTCGACCCGGCCGGGTTAACCGGTTCCGGAAAAAAAACGGGTCAAAACAACCCGGGTTTCTAAAACCGGGTTAACCGGTGTGACCCGCCGGGTTTTGAGTGACCCGGGTTAACCCGGTTCTCGAAACCCGACCGGGTTTCATTTTTTCAAAAAAATTTAATAAAAACCTGGGTTTACCCGGCGGTCGAACCGGTTGACCTGGTCAAAAAAATAAAATAATAATAAATTGAAAACCGGGTTGACCCGGCGGTCCAACCGGTTGACCCGGCGGTCCAACCGGTCGAACCGGTTGACCCGGTGTCCGGTGACTCGACCGGGTCGATTTCGAACTCGGTTTCAAAACATTGCATTTTTATGTTTTCATTTATTAATTATTCATTTAACTTTCCATGTTTTTAAGTTGACAAAAAAATTGAATGTGTAATGTAAGTTTCTATATTTTCATTTAAGTTTTGATTAAGTTTTAAATGAGAGGTATTAAGGAGTGTTAAATGCATTAATTAAAGGTAATTTAGGCAAAACATTAATTTAAGTTTTTCACTTTTCACTTTTTGACTTTTTGACCATTTACTCTTTATAAGTAGTATAGATTTACTATTTGGGAAAATTACACAGATAGGTAACGAACTTTGAAAAAATTTCAATGTTAGGTAACGAACTCTCAAAAATATTAATATAACCAACCAAACTTGTTGAAACCTTTAATGTTATGCTATATGACCGTTTAAGCTTATTGGGCCACGTGTAACCACACAAATCGTTTATTTAACTGTTTATATCACCACTTGTCCACCATTTATCTTCTTCAACATTAATCTCACATATGAACACAAAAATCTATCTTGTTCAAACCAAAATTAGGACGAAAACAAGCTTTGACCGTGAGTTTGAACCCACGGCTTTGGCTCGACTCGACAACAACCACAATCAAAAATACCAACCATTTTTCTTATCTTGTTTACACGAGTATATATCCCACCGTCTCAACGAGAGGCGAAGGACGGTGGGTCTCACCTTCTTAAGCTCTAAATATCATGGATCTACAATTTCTTGGTGATGGTGAGGTGCTAGCGTGACGGTGGTGGTGGTTACGAGGTGTTTGATGATGATTGGTGGCGCATGTTGTGGTTATCCGTGACAAGTAGGTCATGAGTAAGATGTTGGTGGTGAAGTTATGATAATGGTGGTGGAGGTGTGGTGCTGTGGTGACCGGAAAAGATGGCCGGAGAGGAGAGTGTGGTTAGCGAAGTCATCCATTATTAGGGATGTGAAAGATCTATAACTTTTGTCTTGTTGATGAATTAGATACTAGATGTGTATGATGGCACAATTGTGATTAAAAGTCATTCATTTGCTCTGTCTTTAAAATTGGTCATTGTTCAGTCCTAGTGATGAAGCTTTTGTGATTGAGAATTAAATTAAGTAGAACAATCTTAACCTTTGCTTTAGAAAGGGAATAAGCTATTATTGTTCTTTGAAATAGCAAAGCTGGAAAAAGTGCAAAAGAAGATGTTTAATCAAGAGTAAAATTTCAATGTACATACTCTGGTTGTAGTCTGTTGTGATAGTAGGTTCGGTTTTGATTTCGGTTGAGTATCTTTTCAAGGTTGCAGTTCGGGTCAATATTGTATGTTGTTTCTGCAAATAATCTCAGGTCAGACACAAGTTGGTTCGCTTTATGCTAACGAGGATCATTCTTGTTGCACTTTGCTGACGAATCTTTGCTTGGTATCATGTATCTTAATAACGCGATTCAATCTTTGCTAGGTACCAGTGTTAAGATTTAGATGGGTATGCAAATGTTAGTTGGGAGATGAAAGAGGTAGGACCAAATGCAATGAAAAAAAAAAATAAATAAAAAAATAAAAAGTAGTTTCAAGTTTGGGACTATGAATGCAATAAAAAAAGTCAAAGGATGATATATGCAAGTTAACACTAACCACAAGGACCATCCGTGTAATTCACTCTTAACTTATTAAAGTCTGGTACAATGGTAACCGGTTGCACCGGTTACAAGTTGCAAAAGTAGCACATATTGCATAACTTTAACGGTTTCAATAAGTTTCGTATGTTATATTAATATTTTAGAAAGTTTGTTACCTAACATTGAAATTTTTTCAAAGTTCGTTACCTATCTGTGTAATTTTCCCTTACTATTTTCCCCACTTCATAAAGTCTCAAAAACCTTTACTAAATTTCACACCTACCACTTTCACAAATATATATTATCTACCTAGTGACACAAAGAAAGAGTAGCTAGAAAGATGCATCACGGTCCGCCACCGCCGCCTCATCACCATGGTCCACCGCCACCTCCGGTTCACGTCGTTCACCACCATGGTCCACCACCGCCACCACCTCATCACCATCATCCTCCGCCACCTCCACAAGTGTATTACGACCCTCCTCCACCACCTTGCTATGATCGACAAGGATGTTGCACTATTTTGTAACTTAATTTGTTTCTAGCTTGCCGTGTATATTTATTCATGTGTAACGAATAATATTTATCTGACTTTGTGAGCTCATATTATGATGGTCATGTTATTATTACAATTCATATAACTGTTGTGCTGTATAATTGCGATAACGTTAGAAACAACAAAATTGCAGGTTTTTAAAGGTAACCTGCTTTTTTATATAGTGGATATTGCTAGTAGTTACATTAAGGAAGGTTGCCTTTGAAAATTGAAATAAAGGTAACCTGCTTTTTCAGTTAGGAGTGCATATATTGGGTATGCGTCTACTTACTGTACATACATTATAATAATAGATACAACTGCCACTTGTGGTTCGGAAGAAGGGTTGATGTCTGGTGTGGGACTATTCGTGTTTTGCCTTCTTGAGCTTTTCGTCAGCCTCTTCGTTATTTGAATCCTTGAATAGTTCTCTCCTAGCTGTAACCTGTTCTCCTTCCTTTGTTGTTTTTTGCTTTTCTGTTGGAGTGGCAACGGTAGGTCCTCCAATGCGTAACACTGTCTCAGCCAGGGGTGCTAGTGGCTGCCGGTGGACTTACGGTTCCTGGTATCATTTCAGTAGGTTCTTGTTCTCCAACCATAGTTTTTATGGGTGTTGAGGAGCTTCCTTCTTCAGGGGCTGTAGTTGTTTGTGTCAATACTGGTGGTGCAGCATCTGTCGCATTGTCTAGGATAAAATTTGGATAACCTCTGCGGCTACCCTTTCCGAGATGGATCTGAAACCTATGTTTTGTGTTTTCTAGGTCTTTGATAATAGGAGGCAATGTGTATGGGTCTTCGTCAGGGACATAGGGGAGGACTTCTGTAATATTAGGTACTAAGGAATGAGCTGCTGGGCTATAGCATGCAACAACAATACTGCCGGTAACATCTGCAAGTGTTGCTCTGAAACAGTAGCCGTAAAAGGAATAGTAACATAATTGATTATTTTTATGTGACTTATTTGTTACTGTCATGCTGGTTTATTTGTGTTTGGCTACCAAGTACCTGTAATTTGGCAGTTGCTGTGCTCCTGGTTCATCGCAGTGGCGATGCGGCATACGCTTATCTACTGGGTTGCCGCATGCACGGCACCGATTAAAATACCATCCCTTAGTTTCGTCAATTTTAACTATAACTGCCTCAGTTGTGAGATGCTGTTGCTATGTTTGACAAACGCAAACGATTAGTTTATATGATCATGCATTTTTTTCATATGGCTGACTTTAAAAGTTTGTAATAATAATGAGTTATTATACCGTAGTATTCTGAGGGGTGGCTCCCATGATCATCCCTAACGGCAACAGTTCCGGAGGCCTGGGTTCTTCGACTCTTGGCCCTTCTATTGGTGGCAATCGCCTAGGTGGTGCTGAGATCATTAAGTCATTGTATCTGTACGTACATAGCATTTCATTCATTTTTTTGGTTTTTACATGATGGGAATGTTAACATATAGTTACTGTTAACTTACAGTTGACGTATGTGGTCAGCCTCTGGAACCTCGGGGTTAAAGTAAGTGCTTGTTGCGGTCGTGGAGGATAGTTGTATAACACCTGTTTATGGACATATATATGTTAACCAATCGCTGGATTTTTTTGACTGTATTGTATTGTAAGATTGTGTACCTGCATGTCGTTTAGCCCAGCAAGAACTTGTTGCTATTATGACTGGCTGTTCCATCTGTTCCAACCTAGCAACCGGGAATTGCGTAGCTAGCTCGTTCCAAAGTGTAAACATGATGCTGTTACCACTGCATAACAAAGAGCGAAAAATTATTTTACATTCCAAGGTGGTAAATTTTTTTCCAGTGTTTGTCAATCTTACTTAAGATTCTGTATCTCAACGTTTCGGCGAATTATTATGTTAGTGGTTGCATCACCAAACTCTCTTAGTGTCCTAATGTCGCGGATAATCCCAATATAGTCTGAAAAATAGTTGTTATATTAGTATGTCAATTAATTTTGCATGTTCTGGTTCTACATATCTGGTAGCCTGCATACCTGTGAGAATAGGTTCGCGAGTGTCTGCCCTATGACATACTTCATTGTAAGCGGCGAAATTAAAGTAATGTTTTGGGAAACCCGAGTCTTGTATTGGAGCAGCCTGCGTGTATCTTCCAAAGAGTAGGGTCATCTTGTTGTCAAGTGTGCGTTGCCAGTTATCCGTTTTCTTAGCACTAAACCCCTGGATCCGGTAGCAGGCATTTAACTGCAGTTTTGTGTCGAGCTGACGCATATCTGGGAGCTGGCCGTTAGCTTGTATTGCGCCACCCTGAGTAAACACAAACATAAATATGAAAAATTGTTAATGATAAAGCAGGTCCATTGGTATTCTCCGCCTACCATTTAATGAGAAGTATGTACCTTTTTGTCGAGCAGAAGGAAACATATCCCTGTCGGAGTCGGGTCTGGAATATTCTTAGAGATCCATTTCCTATACACTTTCAAGTCGAGCGGCTGGTTTAGGTCTTCTGGTTTCAAGTCCATTAGGTCTACAGTCTGTGGCTCAGCCATTATCTGCTTCCCTTTTTCTTTCGCACGTTCGGCTGATTGTTGGTCAAGCACTTGCTGTTTTTCTTCAGTTGTCGGAGTTGATGTTTGTGTGCTGGTGTTCGCCATAACTCTACAAAAGAAAATTATAGTTATTGTTGCATGGCCATAACTCTAGAAAAGAAGAATATAGTTATTGTTGGCTACAAAGTATAACATGTTCAGATTAGGGATGGCAACGGGTCGGGTTTGGGTCGGGTTTTAGTGAACCCGTACCCGTACCCGTTTATAATATCCATACCCAAACCCGCCCCAAAACCTGTCGAGTACCCGATTAATATTATCCATCGATTTTTCGGGTTTTCCCGCGGGTTTCGGTTATCCCCAATTGAATAATATATGGACAAAATGACGGTATTAACATTAAGTGACACTAAAATCCACCGAAAAACAAAAGAAAACACCATAATATAATCATTTTTTTTAAGTTAAAGAAAATGAATATCGTATCAAACGATTTAATACTTTTGAATAATTCATGTACAAAATAAAATATATGTAATAGAGATACATATATAAAAAAATATAATGAAAGAAATTATATATAATACATATATATTCTAGTTAATTATAATATCAATAAAGCCGGTATAGATTCGGGTAAACGGATACGGGTAATCGGGCGGGTATTACTAGAACCCGTACCCGAACCCGTACCCGGCTAAAAAATTATATTAATACCCAAACCCGCATCCAAACCCGCCAACCCACCCCCGAACCCGACCCAACCGGTTCGGGTTTCGGTTTTCCCCGTCGGTTTCGGGTGCTTTTGCCATCCCTAGTTCAGATAGCAAATTGTAATGTATGTCAATTAGGCTTAAAAGGTATGGCTATGCATCAGTTTGAGAGTATCAAAGTACATGAATGCGCAGTAAAGCTTGTAGCTATAGTTGTCAGATATATTTGTAACATCATATAAATATCTGCATAGTAACATATAAGTATAAATAACTACAAATGCATAATAAAAATGACCCCCGTTGCCAATAAAAGGGGGTAAAACCTGGGGTAGGCTGATTTTGTGGAGAAAATCTCTGTAAACAATATTTTTAGTGGTGTTTGCAGCCTGCTCTCGTTGATTTAGAATCACCATTTTCAAAACTTCGGGCGACGTGGCTCTTGATAATGCAACGTATAACTGTCCATGGCCGAATATTGGTTCCGGAAGATAAACGCCTATCTTTTTCAGTGATTGGCCCTGACTTTTGTTAATCGTCATGGCATAGCAAACCTTCGCAGGGAACTGCTTTCTTTTGAATATGAAGGGTAGCTTCGCATCGTTTGATGTCAGTAGAATTCTTGGTATGAACACTCTTTGTGCTATTCTCGTGCCAGTAATAATTTTTGCCTCGATGACCTTTGTAAGTAACTGTGTAACGATCATTCTTGTACCATTGCAAAGACCTCCGGCCAAGTTAAGGTTTCTGACTAACATTATAGGTGTGCCAAGTTTTAACTCCAGTGTATGCGGTGGTAGGCCAGGAAAGGTAAGCGTGTTTAAGTATTCAGGAGGGTATAGCAGCTCTGTCGCGCCCCCATCATTTGAACGTGGTATTGCTTGGTCCACGCTACTGTAAAAAGTGCTCTCTCCGTGAAGGCCCGTCATCACGTGACTATTGATGGTGTCTGCCGTCTCATTTTTGGGACATACTATTGCTTTTTCTTGAAAGCTTTCAGCAGTAGGTGTTTGTAAAGTGTCAGGATCGTAAATGAAATTTACCAGCTGGTGTAACCCTTGATCATTAGATGGGAAGCAATGATGGTCAGGTATACGTATCCATGAGGTGTTTTCGGGGTCGGTGACATCCGGGGTGCCAGCAACGCCATCACCTACATCAAGCAACCATTTAGAAAATGTTAGTAGTTGCTGCCTCCGTTCGGCGTTGTCTGATGCACCTTGAAGCCTCATGTTTTCATGAAGTGAAAATAGCTTAAAGTGGCGCCACAGGTATGACTCAGATATTGAAGAAGCAGTAATATCTTGTTTTGTTCCCTTTTTTTTAACGGGGAGTGTCTGTCAGAAATCACCACCAAGCATGACTGTTCTATTTCCAAAGATGTGCGTAGGAGTGTCAAAGATATCTCTGAGTGTCCGGTCCAACGCCTCAAAACAGCGCCTGTCGTTCATTGGGGAAGTCAGTTTGCTTCAATAGCTGACCAAGTTGACTGCCTTTCTTGACAGTACAGACAGACTCATCAGTTAATTCCAACGGTATCTTGAATCGGGAGTGGGCTGTCCTGCCTGAAGGTAACAGAAGTGAAGCTATGCCGGAGGATGCAACTGCAAGAACGATTATACCTTCTGATCTAAGGGTTGTAATGATAGTTTTCCACAGGAATGTCTTACCTGTACCACCATGGCCATAGACAAAAACAATTTCTTGAGTATTGTTTGCCACATACGACATAATAATATTAAAGATTTCTCGCTGTTCTGTGTTTAACTTAGGAATAAGCATATCTCTTTCTCTCGCCAGCTCAACTCTGTTGTAGCACTTTTCTTCCATAATAGCTCTGTTTGTCAAAATGTTTAGCAACCCATCTGGTGGCATAGGCATGCCAAACTCTTGTAGTGATTTGCCATACTGACCCAAGGCAACCTCAAGTTCATATAAGATCCCTCCCTTTAGTTCTAATTCGTTCACATGGAGAAAGTTAATGCCATGTATTGATGACAGTAACCTTGGGATATCATCAGACATATGGCGCCAAAACGATTCCCATAGAGCAACTGGCTGAGCAACTTCACAGAAAACTAATATTTGCACGAACATTGCGCGTAACTCAGAGGCTGAGGCAGTCATAGCAGCTTCTTGTAGCGCTATCGACCATTCTCCATCATGTTCTAGCAACCCCAATGCTTCTGCAGCAGCCCGGTTTGTTGGATATGTATAGTTGTTCACTTTGCGAATACTTGGGAAAGAGGTGCACCCTTTTTGATGACATAATATTAACCGCTGGTAAAAAAGCTCGCCCGAACTTGGATGCACATATGCCATTCTCCCAATGGATGGTTTGTTTTTATTCCTTCTTGGGAACCACTGCTTGTCCTTTTTTGACCAAACAAACTCGGACGGAAATTGCAGGTATGTGAGGTGTCTACCAACAGCTGACCATTCTTTAAATTTCAGTCACTTGGTAAGCGTGGTCCTGTGTGCACCAGGATTATCCACAACTGATTGTAAGCTTTCTCTCTCTTAAAGTTACATGTTGCATACCTTCTAAATGCACCGATAATATCTGGACCGCGGGTTCACGGCTATGGATGTCAAAGCCAAAGATGCGCCAACATGCTTCATGAGGTCCTATGTATCGAGCATCGACAAAGTTCTTTATTTCGTCTACAACTGTAGGTGACTGTGTGTTTGAGGAATTTGGAACGACTGTTGATGGACCTGCTTGTTCTAAAGCTGTTTTGTTCCTTACTATTCGAGCAATAATTCTATCCGTACCTTTGGATATGTATTTAAACAAATACTTTATTAGCATTGTCCAACTACAACATTCCACGTTTATGTGTGCGTAAAAGGCCATGCACAATGCGCGGTTGTACGGTACGACGTAGCCATTGTCCATTTGCACACTATGTCGAGTGCAATTCATGGGCACATCCTTTCGCCTATAATGCACATACCCTACATCATCAATATAGGTCTGTTGGCAATAATCCTTTGGGAAATACTTTTTGCACGTTGATCTGCCACACATACATGGAGCGTCTGGGAATGCAGATAGACCCCCAGCTCGTGTTCATCAGATGACCGTGGATGAAGCTAAGGAAACATACGACGTTGTGACATGTACCTTCTTTGTGAATCTATTACCTGCTCGTGTGTTATTTGATTTTGGTGCAGATAGATCTTTTGTATCCGAAAGGTTCACTCGGAGATTTTCTGTTCCAATTAGCCAGCTTAAGCCACCACTAGATGTGGAAGTAGCTAATAACAAAATGATACGTGTAGTTGATGTCTTTCAGAACTGTGAAATAGAAATTGATAATGAAAAGTATCCGATAGACCTAATTCCTATCCCTATGGGAGAGCTTGATGTAGTTATTGGTATGGACTGGCTCGGCACAAATGAAGCCATCATTTTGTGTCATCATAAGCTAGTCCGACTTAGAACCCCAAGTGGGGGAGAAATAGTTATCTATGGTGAGCATAAAAAGGCTAACCTTGCTATTTGTACTTATGCCAGAACCAAGAAACACTTGATACGTGGCTGTCAAGCCTATTTAGCTCATGTTGTCGATATTCAGAAACCCGTTCCAGACTTTAATAAAATTCCAGTTGTTCAGGAATTTCCTGATGTCTTTCCAGAGGAACTCCCAGGTCTACCGCCTGATAGACAAGTAGAGTTCCGCATTGATCTTATTCCAGGGAGTACCCCTATTGCTAAAACTCCCTACAGACTTGCTCCATCAGAAATGCAGGAACTCATGAAGCAGTTACAAGAACTGTTCTTTTTGTCAAAAAGAAAGACGGTAGTATGCGAATGTGCATCGACTACCGAGAGCTCAATTAAGTCACCATCAAAAATCGTTATCCTCTTCCTAGGATTGATGATTTATTTGATCAGCTCCAGGGCGCAAGCTTCTTTTCAAAAATAGATCTTAGATCAGGATATCACCAGTTAAAGGTTCGGGAAGAGGACATCCCAAAAACAGCTTTCCGAACCATGTATGGGCAGTACGAGTTTACAGTTATGCCATTTGGCTTGACGAATGCCCCAGCAGCATTTATGGACCTGATGAATCGGGTCTGTCGTCCGATGTTAGATCAGTCAGTTATTATTTTCATTGACGATATCCTGGTTTATTCCAAATCAGCTAGTGATCATGAAACCCACTTGCGCCAAGTTCTCAGTATGTTAAGACGAGAAAAGCTTTATGCTAAGTTCTCGAAGTGTGAGTTCTGGCTCCGAGAAGTTCAATTTCTCGGGCATGTTGTAAACAGCGAAGGCATTAAAGTAGATCCAGCTAAAATCAGTGCCATCAGGAATTGGGAGTGACCAAAAACTCCCACAGAAATTAGATCTTTCCTTGGACTTGCGGGTTACTACCGCCGTTTTATCCAAGATTTTGCAAAGATTGCTTCTTCGCTCACTAAGCTCACCCGCAAGAATGTAAAATTCGAGTGGGATGAGGATCAGGAACTCGCTTTTCAGACTCTTAAACAGAAGTTAAGTCAGGCTCCAGTCTTAGTATTGCCAAAAGGCAATGATGACCTGGAAGTTTATTGTGATGCATCGGCCAATGGCCTTGGCTGTGTTCTCATGCAGAGAGGCCGAGTCATAGCTTATGCTTCCAGGCAGCTCAAGAAACATGAGGAAGATTACCCCACTCATGATTTAGAGCTAGCAGCAGTAGTTTTTGCCTTAAAATTGTGGAGACATTATCTTTATGGAGTAAAGATCAAGATCTTTACCGACCATAAAAGTCTCAAATACTTCTTTGATCAGCGTGACCTCAATATGAGGCAACGACGTTGGTTGGATCTAGTCAAAGATTATGATTGTGAAATTCTTTACAACCCGGGTAAGGCCAACGTTGTGGCAGATGCCTTAAGTCGAAAGACAAGGCATGATTCTCTACTAGTAAAATCACTTTAGATGGTGATTACTCCAGACTTTTATGAGAACATCAAAACAGTTCAGTTAGAAGCATGGGAGAACGGTGATGTAAACTCAGAACGACTCGTGGGTCAGGTGCACAACTTAGTTGTGGACTCACGAGGACTCAGAACACGCTTCGGTAGAATATGGATACCGAATAATAAAGAGCTCAAAAAGTTGTTGCTCGACGAGGCTCATAAGTCGAAATATTCCATTCACCCAGGTGCCACCAAGATGTATTATGATCTTAAACCAGATTATTGGTGGCCAGGTATGAAAAGAGATATTGTAAAATATGTCGAGCAGTGTCTTACTTGCCTCCAAGTTAAGACAGAACATCAGCAACCTTATGGTAAGCTACAACTTCTCGAGATTCCTGTCTCAAAATGGGAAAGGATCACTATGGATCTTATCACGAAATTACCCAAGACACCGCGTCAGCATGATGCAATATGGGTAATTTTAGATCGTTTAACAAAGAGTGCGATTTTCCTTCCTATTAAGGAATCGATGTCCTCAGAAGCTCTCGCGGAGTTGTATCTTCGCGAAGTAGTAGCTAGACATGGTGTACCAGTCTCTATAGTATCGGATAGAGATATCAGATTTACCTCTAGATTTTGGCGGAAATTCCAAGAGAATCTAGGTACTCGTGTCCATTTTAGCACAGCTTATCATCCACAGACAGATGGTCAGAGTGAAAGGACCATTCAGACACTGGAAGATATGCTTCGAGCCTGTGCTATCGACTTCGGTGGTAGCTGGGATAAGTACTTAGCACTAGCAGAATTCTCTTATAATAACAGTTATCATTCCAGCATTAAGATGCCTCCATATGAGATGTTGTATGGAAGGAAGTGCCGCACTCCTATATGTTGGGGTGAAATCGGACAAAGAGAATTAGCTAGTTCAGATGTTGTTCAACAAACGAACGATAAGATTGATCAAATCAGAGAAAGGCTTAAGATGGCCCAGGATCGACAGAAGTCTTATGCAGACAAGAGGAGACGACCTATAGAATTTCAAGTTGGTGATCGTGTCATGCTGAAAGTTTCTCCCTGGAAAGGTGTTATCCGATTCAAGAAGCGTGGAAAGCAAGGGCCACGTTACATTGGTCCATTCAGAAGAATAATTGATAGAGTTGGAAAAGTAGCATACAGACTTGAGCTACCAGAAGAGTTGAACAGTATTCACAATACTTTCCACGTGTCTCAGTTACGAAAATGTCTTGCAGATGAGGCACAGTATATCCCTCTAGCGGATATAACAGTTGATGAGAAACTTGGCTACGTTGAAGAGCCAGTAGAGATTCTTGACACCATGGTCAAGAAACTCAGAAAAAGAGAGGTCCTCCTTCTCAAGGTAAGATGGAAGCACAGAAAGGGGTCGGAGTGCACATGGGAGCCCGAAGAAGATCTCATCAAATACTACCCCACTTTTTATCAGGAATGGTTTGTGAGGACCCAAACCAAATAAGTGGGGGAGAGTTGTAACACCCCAATCTTTTCAGGTACTAAACTTGTAACAATTTCCTACTACAGGGGCTAAAGTTGCCAAAGTGTGAAACTTAAAATTATAACTATGAAATTCCTTCATTCTCAGGAAAACAAAATTTCCATAGGATTCTCCCTCCTTCACCAAAACTCACGACAAAACACTCACATCACTCTTTTGATCTAGGGTTTGCTTCCAAGTCAATTTGGTGCAATTTTGGAACAAGATATTACTATACATAAGCTCAAAAACGTGTTTACTAGGGTTTCTATCAATCAATTCGAGGTATTAATCTTATCTTGGTTTGAATTTATGTTTTAGAGCTACCTTTAGGTGAGTAATGCTTAAAGATTCAACCTTTATGTCAATTATGGGGGTTTTGTAGAATTTCACATGTTTATGTAATGAGGTGATTTTCCAAAATCACTAAGAACCCTAGTAATCATGTATAAATGATTAGAGAAAGTGATGGGTATCCTATTTAGATGCTATAACATCATTTTGTGGTGTTAAATTTCAGAAATAGTGTTTGTATGGTTATATAAGCCACGAACCAAACACCCCCTTATGGCTTCTCTATCCTTTTAGTGCTTATTATGATAAGCTTAGTTATGTTCTAAATAAGTTCCATGTCATTTATGTGTTCCTAGGTTATAAGAGTTAGCCAGGGACATCTTTAAGGGAGCTCGTGTTCTATTCAAGCGTTTACAAGGTGAGTAACATATTTAAGCATAGAAACGGGTCCTTGGTAACCCGTTATTGTGCCACTTTAATTGTGGTATTCATGGTAAGGTTCATGTATTATATTTGAGTTACAAGTTCATGGTGTTACAATTATGCGTTATGTACCTAAATGAGTTACTTGTAGTATGTTTATATGTGAATTATGCTATACGGGTCAAAACAGCCCCGAATGACCCGTTTGGGTTTAGTTATGTGATTTTAACTCTATTTCCACGATACTACTTGTATAGCGTCCTAAGTGGACGACACATGTTATTATGTCATAACATGCTCCGAAATGGAGCCTAGACATCCTTAGTGGACGACCGAGCCTTTATTAGTGTCTCATCTCGTTAAATGGGACTTAGACATCCTTTGTGGATGATCAGTGTGTATAAGCGGCTCAAAGTCATGGAATATATGACTTAGACGTCCTAAGTGGACGACTAGAACATTTTCAGTTATATTGAACCAATATGGGTTCACAACGTCCTTAGTGGGCGACTAGTATATAATAACAATACGAAGCAACCATAGTATCATGCCATGTTATGATTAGTATCTTTTATATGTTATCTCACTAAGCTATTGCTTACGTTGCTTCGTTATGTTTATTATAGGTGAAGCTAGTGGTAGTGCAATCAAGGGTACGAAGACCGAGAACTAGACCCGGTGAAATACTTGGGTATGGAGCCTTTTTCCCTACACGCTCTCTTACCAAGAAACGCCCTAGGTTGTATGCTTTTGTGTACGAACATATAAACTCATGGTTATGTAATGATCAAGTAGTTAAGTAGTTTCTTTATAGTTTTAAGGGTGTTTGGCATAGTGTCATTCTTACCCATATTGACCCATTTTGATCATGTACGGGTCAAGGCGAATGATACATGTATTGTACAGTTTTTAGGTGTTAATATAAGTGTGATGTTATGCAAAAAAATAAATAAAGAAATAAAAAAATTTAGCCTGGGCGTTTCAAGTTGGCATCAGAGCTATGGTTTAAGGGATTTAGGTATCCACTGCAGATGGGTACTTAGACTTAAACCTAGGCTCTATGGGACCTATAGTATTAGATACGTTTCCGCATTATTATGTAGCATCAGTATTAGTATTAGCATACGTTTCCGCACTATTAGTGTAATATGGCAACGGTAAGAACTTGGTTATCTGATGGAATTATTACGACGTCTGGCCAACGTGGTAATAATCGCATCACATAACGGGAACTTACTGGTGTAATGTTACACTAAAGGAATGAATTATGAATCTTACAGTGACTTATTATTCCCTTATCGTGTAATATGTTTAACTTTCAGCGTAGATATGGCTGAAAGACCTCCTGAAAGCTCTGAGTGGCCGACTCATGTAGACATACCAGAACAGGATGATCAGGAGCCAACCCCCGATCCACCAGAAACAGATAACCATGATAATGCTCCTATTTCTGATGCTATGGCTAGACAGATAAGAGATATGATATCTCAAGAAGTAGCCAAGGCACACGAAGCAGCTATACCATATTATACAGAACGTCTCAGTAAGATCATAGCTCAGGCTATCACAACAGAACTTGATCAGAAGCTAGCTGCACGAGTCGGTCTAACTAAGGAAGTTACTTATACTGACTTTTCAGCTTGTAAGCCCCCGACTTACTCGGGAGAACAGGATCCTTTTAAATTGTTGGAAAATACCTCGACAACAAACCCTAAGCTCGATCGCGGAACGCTAGATCGCGAGTTGTATCGAGCACAAATAGCAACCACGAGAGACTACAAAGAACCGACAAGAATATGCACACGATATACCCTCAACGAACCCTTTATTACAACCAATAAAACTTTTACAATTGAGGAAGAAGAATGAATTAACTAGCATCCCCCTCATCTCTATTTATAGAGATGAGGAGGTGGAAACCTAGCTTGCCTTGCACTCCAAGCTACCCAATCCTAGTTTATGTCTAACACCTAATCTAATTACAAAGTACACTTAAACCCCTAAACTATGTTTAAGTTACTACTAATATTCTAACAATTTCCACCTTAGGAGTAACACTTAAACATAACCGATACTCAGCATCTTTTCCTCGTGCTGGAACCTCGGACCGGGGACCACCTTGTCGACCAGGCATTGTACTTCAGTAATTTTCCAAGATTAGCTTCCGTAGACTCATTCACTTTCTTCTTATCAGCAACATTACCCTCTGCACCCTCTTGACCAGGTACTCCGGTTACCGTAATGTCTACCCCCACCTTTATACCAAGGTGTATCTTTTCCTGCTCCTTTACCAAGCAGTCCGTGTTTGTCTTTTCTTCAAGTTGCTTGTCCTCCAACTTTCTTTGAGCCACTGCAGCATCATCGTTACTAACCTGAACAACCTCAGCTTCACGATTCCCTTGAGCTCCCTGCAGTTCCACCTCAAACCAAACACGTTCATCAACCTGTACTCCATGGATTCCTGTTTTAACACCAGGACCAAGTTGTTTGAACCCAACTTGTTTATGACCAAGTTGTTTAAGACCAACTTGTTTATGACCAAGTTGTTTGAACCCAACTTGTTTGTCACCAAGTTGTTTGAATCCAACTTGTTTTTCACCAAGTTGTTTGAATCCAACTTGTTTTGAACCTCCATGCTTTTGTACACCAAAAGTCTTCACTTTTGCTTCAAGAGTATACACACAGTTCTCTTTACTGATCCCAGTCATCATAACCCGACAACCTTTGATCACCTTGACTCTACCCATCTGCATCTTCACAGTATAACCCTCTTTTTCAAGAGTACCCAATGAAATCAAGCTTTTTCTTAACCCTGGAACATACCTGACATCTTCCAGTATAAAGCTTGAACCATCATGCAACTGTATCTTCACTTTTCCTGTCCCTCTGATAGTGCATGTCCTGTTATCACCTAACTGAACCGAATCACCATCAATATCCTTGAAGTCATACAAGAAATCCCTCCTAGGTATCATATGATAAGACCCACCTGAATCCATTACCAATTCAATCAGCTCATCATTCCCGACCACCGCCAAGGCTTCTCCAAAGTAGGCGTTACCCTCGTCATCAGAAGAATCAGAATCCTGATCATGCTTACCCTTCCTGACGAACCCACTTGACTTCTTCTTTGGACAGTCTCTTTTCAGATGATCCTCTGAATGACATATGAAGCACTTGAGTTTACCAGTTCCACCCCTTGACTTAAACCGCGAACTTCTACCAGAATGAGCTTTCCTTGAATGATCTGACCCTCCCCTTACATATAACCCGTCACCAGTTTCTTCCTTTGTGCCTTCGGTTCTTTTCTTCAACTCCCTTGAATTCAGAGTCGCCAGAACATCCTCCATTGTCAAGGATTCCCTCCCATACAACAATGTCTCCACAAAGTTTTCGTAAGACGATGGCAACGACGTAAGTAACATAAGTGCCTGATCTTCATCCTCAATCTCGATATCAATATTCACCAAATCAAGTATCAACTTATTAAACTCATCTATATGATCATCCAGTTTCGTACCTGGACTCATATAGTATGTGTACAGCTTCTTCTTCAGATACAGTCTATTTGCTAAGGACTTAGTCATATAAAGACTAGTCAGTTTTGTCCAAATTCCTGCAGCAGATGTTTCCTTGGTAACTTCCCGTAAAACCCGGTCTCCCAAGCAAAGAATCAAGGTACTGTATGCCTTCTTCATCAAAGCAGCTTTTTTTCCTGCTTCCATGTCCGCGGGTAATGTTTCTAATGCAGCATCACATCCGAGCTGTACCATTAAAGCACGCATCTTTATTTGCCATAACCCGAAGTCATTCTTCCCATCGAATTTCTCGATGTCAAACCTAGTTATCGAACTAGCCATTCTTCTTAAACCTTGCTAAAAACCTTGTCAAGTTGTTTCTTAACCAACTTTACCGACAAGTCTCACAAGCCATGTGCAATATTCTCCCTTGTTGCTATAAACTCTTCTTGCAAATCGAATTAATTAGAATAACCCTAAACCCTCGATTTCGAACAAGCCAACCCGACCATAAACTTGAACCCCAAGCAAACCACGATCGAAACTTGTACCGCAAGAAAACCGCAAACAAGTAATCCTTCACGTTAATCGATCTTTTGGAAAACCCAAAAACGATTAAACAAAATCAAATATTGATTGCTATAATATTCAACCCTTTTTACTTTGTTCGAATATAATAATAATCGAACAGTAATGAAGTAGTATAACAACTTTGACTATTTATAATAAAAAACCAATCGCGAGTTGTATCGAGCACAAATAGCAACCACGAGAGACTACAAAGAACCGACAAGAATATGCACACGATATACCCTCAACGAACCCTTTATTACAACCAATAAAACTTTTACAATTGAGGAAGAAGAATGAATTAACTAGCATCCCCCTCATCTCTATTTATAGAGATGAGGAGGTGGAAACCTAGCTTGCCTTGCACTCCAAGCTACCCAATCCTAGTTTATGTCTAACACCTAATCTAATTACAAAGTACACTTAAACCCCTAAACTATGTTTAAGTTACTACTAATATTCTAACATAAATGCCACAGATGGATCCAGGATGTTGAAGGGGCGTTTGACACCAGCAAGGTCCCTGAGGATCGTTGGGTTAATTTTGTTATTAATCTCCTTCGCGATCGGGCTAAATCATGGTGGAATTGGACCCTTTCATCAAAACCACCAGAAATTGCTAGGAGCATGACTTAGAAGCAGTTCAAGGAATTACTCTTTCAGAACTTTGCTCCAGAGGCGGAACTTAATAAGATTCGCTGAGACTTCTTGGGTACTCACCAGACCACGGAGTCAGTACATGATTTCTCCATGACCTTCCTTGACAGAGCACATTTTCTGCCTGAATATGCTAATGATGAAAGGTTGCTTATGAAACATTATGTGGATATGCTTCAAAAAGATATCCGTCAGTTTATTTCAGCCAGGGATTGGAAAAACATGGATCAGCTCATGAATGCAGCTTTAGAGCGAGAACAGGAAACAAAGAAAGAGGAAGAGATTCCTCCTAAAAGAAAGATGGAGCAGGCTAGTTCGTCTCGAAAGAAAGTTAAGCCAAATGAGGCTTACCCTAGCACGGGGGGTAGGAGCTTTCCACTGTGTGCGAATTGTAAAAGGTATCACCCGAGGGAATGTCGTGCAGGATTGTTAAAAGATGAAGTGGGCAAAGAGAAATAGGACAAGACACGACATGTTGTTTCTTTCAAAGAAAAAGCCTCAATTTAGGCTTTTGGCTAACTATATCTACATAGTCTACCAAGACTTCTTTTGCGGCCCAATGAATTTGATATGAGCGGCCGTACAAGGCTATTATGGGCCTTATTTTTTTTAGACAATTAAAACTTAGAAACACATTCTACCCAACAAAAGCATGAAAATTTCATATTTAACACAATTTGCTCAATATCTCCATTAAGTATTTTATATTTTTATGTAATATTGCTAAACGTAGGTACGAGGCCTTTGAGGTCTTGGATGCTCGTCCGCCCGCCTGTAACAAACCACACTACTAATATCACCTCACCTTTTTAAGTTCACATTTTTTTAACTTGACTTCGTTGTGATGAAAATTTGTATGTAGGGAACTTTTTCCTTCGTTGTCATGACACAAGAGTTCAACACGCGTCTTCAAATCTTTATCATTTTCACAACTATGTCTCAAGGTTTGGTTGCCAATCGCGTTATATTTTATTTTAAACACCAACGTCTTTTTTTCTTTTTTTTTTTTTTTTTTTTTTTATTTACATGATAACTCCTTTTTTCTAAACCCCAAACCGTTGCCATGTGAAAAAGGTAAAATGCTCGATGGCTTGACTGATGGATTTGACATAATGCGCTATAATGCAAAGGAGAGTACCGACTGGTATCATAGGATATCATCATAGGGCACTAACAAGCCGTATGGCGTACCATACAAGAATAACTAAAAAGGTAATTATGAAACATGACTAAATAGTCACTGAATTTACGAGAATGAACTAAAAACATGAGTTTATGAAGATGGTCTTTGCATTGTATAGGCACTATCCATACAGTTTAGTCATCAACTCACACGTGTAGCATATGCATAGAAAATGGGTCCACTACTCCACTTCTACCTTTCCATCCCTATACGACACACTTCAATATAAGTGACCCACTTTTTGTTTTTGTTTTTTCAATATCAATGGAATGTGTTTGTTGATTTGGTGTTGATATTGTGGATGCAAGAAAACAAATAAGTCCGTAAATTATTACTCTTACACTTGATTCCACCAAACTTGAACAATGAATGTCTATATTTAGTCGCCGGCTTTTAGACACCTAGATACAAGGTCGCCTGGGGTGTTTTTAGTCGCCTAGGGTGCTCTAGTCGTCTAGGAGGTCATGTAAAGTTCTTTAGTCACTTGAACAATGAATGTCTATATTTAGTCGCCGGCTTTTATACACCTAGATACAAGGTCGCCTGGGGTGTTTTTAGTCGCCTAGGGTGCTCTAGTCGTCTAGGAGGTCATGTAAAGTTCTTTAGTCACGTAAGAGGTCGCCTAAAAGGATAGACTACTCCATTTTTACTTTTTAGTCTTGTAAGAGGTCGTGTGTCCTGATATCAATCTAATGAGCTAATATGTAAAAGTTCGTTTTTATAAAAAAAAAATAAGGGCGAAATTCATTTTGATAAACTACTGATATAAAGGGGCCATTTAAAAAACATTTTTTAACTGTATTGTACATTAGGGGTGGCAATTTCTGACCTGACACGAAAGCTGACCTGAAATCGACACGAAAATTAACAGTTTCGGGTTGAGTCTAAATAGATTTCGGGTCGGGTTTGGGTCGACCCATCTAACCCGTTTATTAAACACGTCAGGTTTGGGTTGAGAATAATAAATTAAACGGGTCGACCCGCTAATCCGTTTAAGATTTTTTCTTAAATTAAAATTTATTTATATGTTATTATACGGGTTAAATGGGTTAAACGGGTCGGCCCACAAACCCATTTAACCTATTTAACCTATTTAATGTGCTAACTTTAGTCTACAAACGGGTTACATAGGTCAACCCGAAACCTGTTTAACCTATTAAACCCGTGTAACCTATTTAACCCATCAACCCAAGTATATATATAAGTTAAATGGGTCAGGTTCGGGTTAAGTATAAACAGGTTAGGAGTGACATAGGTGGCTCATTATTTAAATGTGTCAGGTCCGAGTTAAGGTTTTCTAACCTGCCAACCTGTCAAACCGAACTCACCAACCCGAACCTGACCCGAATTGCCACCCCTAAATTTGTACATCATCATTCATTCAAAATTTGTATTTAGAATTTTAGATGATATACATATTTTTAGATTAACATATAAAAAATATTCGCTTACTAAAAGCTTGTATAACCTCTTAACCAAACACAACCCAGTATCCCCAATCCGAGTATATACCAAACGCACTTGACACACACACGCACTATGAAAGTATGGAAATTAATTGTCGCCGGTGCCGTTGACCGGCTGTACTTCGCCGGAGGTTTGACTTCCCTGTTCACCTGAACCTCATTATTTTTTTTTAAAGTAAATTTATAAAAACCCTTGTTGTTAAATATATATTGTAAATTGTATTTGTGTAGTTGAATAATGTGTGTATAAAAACAAATTATATGCTTAGGAACCAGCTATCCCTTATGTTTTAGGACTTATTATAGGCAAAAACTACAAAAGCCCTTTGGCCAAGAGTTTGTGGAAAAGGTGGGTTGTTGTTTGTTTTCTTTGACAGCAACTGCAATATAAAACGATAACTTAAGTTAGGCTTAAGTACCAAAACAGTAAATGTGATATACTCAAATCCACAGCATGTAAAGTTTTCTAGGAAACGATAATTAACTGCAAAGCCGCAACCGGCATTCATCAATCCACGGCAACAAAAGCCATTTCACTAAACCTGTGTACGTAAGAAAAAATACATATTTACCTTATACCATTTTAAAAAATCATTCTAAGAAATGCTATCCTGATACTCTCAAAAAGTATAGTAAATTTTCAAATGGTCGCTCATACGTGTCCTGCATACCCAGCTTGGTTTTGATAACTGGTGCACTCGACCTTACGCCATAGCCTCAATTGCATGGTTGAGATTTTGGAAGAAGAGAAGAAATTTAAAAAAAAAAAAAAAAAAAAAAAAAAAAAAAAAAAAAAAAAAAAAAAGTGACAGCCAAAAGCTTTGTACTCTGATGGGGGACCTAGACAAAGAGCTTACTGTATCATACACATGGTATATAATTGACTATTGTTGATTCTACACACCATTTGAACAAATCAACAATAGATGACAATACATCATATTCATTACTAATGCAGCCATATGACTGATCAGTTCCAAAACATATCCATATCGAAATTTAAAAAACAAACCATCTCATAATCATATCAAATTTTCTGCTAGAAGTTCAGCAGTTCATTTAATCCTAGCTCGAAAATAAGCTACTTTGGTAACAAAAGTCAAAAGCGGTCACAATACGGTATACCAACTTTGACAATACGGTATATCTATCCTTACATTTCGATTTTATAGATTGAAAGTAAAACATAACAACCTTTCTGTAAAAATGAAGCTAAGATAGAAAGTACATAATAGTAGAATACAAACCTGGCAACGGCGATAAAGCTAAACTGTTGGGCTGAATCAAGACTCAAATGGCATATAAAGACTCGAATGATTTGTAAATCTGAGGCTCAGATCTGCTGTTCCTTGGGCGACTTGACATGCCCGCCATGGTTGCACCCAGTTAATGTTTCTAGTTGCCTTGCCAAGATACGGGAACATGTCAGCCATGCTCATGCAAGAGTGAGATTGCAGCAATATTCATCATCGCCTCCGAAACCATAATCAGGAATCAGGTATGTATGCAAAATTGGGATAACCGTTGTTTTGTTTCTAAGAAAGTATAATTATATAACTTAAACATACGCTGGGCTGTGTGGGTAATTTTTTTCTGGCAACCCAAATGGCATGTAAAGACTCAAATGATCTATCAACATAAAATGCAATCTTCCAAAGGCGCAACCCTAATATAACAACCCTAATCTACTTGCATAAACCACCACAATTCAACAATAACAATAATCACAATTTAGGCAACCTAAACCCTAAATCCAACACCAGAAAGTAACAAATACCCACAAAAAAGTGAAAAAAACACAATAAGAAATTCTAACCTATAATAGATTCTGCAACACAATTTGATGAAACAATAACCTTGGTAACGTTTTTTGATTTTTTTTTTCTTTTTCTTTTTTTATCAGAAAAATACCAATCTAACAAAGGGCAAATGTTATCCACAACGCATGACCGTAGCATGTCAAATTGACAGCGAGTATCAGGCTCAGAATAAAGCTTAATAATCAAAAAAGGTGGTCGTCCGCCATGGCTGCAAACATAACAGTTTACCTAGCCAAGACACGGACGCACGCAACCTTATTCAAGGTTCCTTGCATTCATCACAGCCTAGATGCCATATAAGGTGTGCACATTTTTCGGCACACTTGTTGCGAACGAAAGGTTATCCACAACCCGTGAGCCTAGCATATGAAATTCATATCAAGCATGAGGTTGATAGTAAAGCTTAAGAATAAAAAAAGGTTGTCGTCCGCCATGGCTGCAAACATAATAGTTTACCTAGCCAAGACACAGACACACCCAACTTTTAGTCAACGCTGCCTGCAAAGGTTATTCACAAATTGTGAGCCTAGCATATGAAATTCATAGGAATTTGGCATGTGCCATATTCTTTAGAAATGCCATGTTAGGGCCAAACCAACTTGCCACAACCCGACAAAAACACTCAAACCAACATCAGTAGTCCCATATCATAAACCCTCATCAGAAACCCGTAATCAGAAAACACCCAGGAAAATCAAAAACACAATCCATACCTGTAGGATCCCAAAACCCCCCAAAATTCATACCTGCAGGATCCAAATTAGGTCATGAATTAGACAAAATTAAACCATAACAGAAAATTAAAACCCATAAAATTTAAAAGCCCTAAAAAACCCCAAATTAACATAACCCTAATTTAAACAAAAAAAACGAAATAATTTAATTAGAACATACTGAAATAACAATTAACATATAATCAAAATTAACATATAATTAGGCATAAACCCATATCATAAACTATAAAACACAAAAATATCAAAATCACAAAACCTAAAATTGATAATAAAAAACAACAGAAACCCCCAATTTTTTAAACCCTAATTTTACCTTCGTTATGTTTCTGGGATTTGAAGATCCTTCATCGCAGATCAAGTCAAACGAAATCTTGTGTCCCGATCTATGAATCTGATTAACTTTCTTTGGAGAGATAGATGAACCGATAATATTTTTTTTTTCGGATTTCGCAGACATAGATGAGGCATTAATTTTTTTTGGGGTGGATCTTTGTTTTCAGGTTTGTGGAAGAAAAATCAAGAAGAGTTTTTGTTATTTGTGAGTGAGTGTGAAAATGTGTTGTGAGAGGGGAGATATGCCCAAGTTTTTTTCTAAACCCGACCCGTCAAAAATGGTTTCTACAGTATATATGTGAGGGGAGCTACAGTAGGCCAAAAAGGGCAAAAAGGGAGGGGCAACAAAGCCCGATAAATGTATGTATGTTATAATATCAATGGAATGTGTTTGTTGATTTGGTGTTGATATTGTGGATGCAAGAAAACAAATAAGTCCGTAAATTATTACTCTTACACTTGATTCCACCAAACTTGAACAATGAATGTCTATATTTAGTCGCCGACTTTTAGACACCTAGATACAAGGTCGCCTGGGGTGTTTTTAGTCGCCTAGGGTGCTCTAGTCGTCTAGGAGGTCATGTAAAGTTCTTTAGTCGCGTAAGAGGTCGCCTAAAAGGATAGACTACTCCATTTTTACTTTTTAGTCTTGTAAGAGGTCGTGTGTCCTGATATCAATCTAATGAGCTAATATGTAAAAGTTCGTTTTTATAAAAAAAAAATAAGGGCGAAATTCATTTTGATAAACTACTGATATAAAGGGGCCATTTAAAAAACATATTTTAACTGTATTGTACATTAGGGGTGGCAATTTCTGACATGACACGAAAGCTGACCTGAAATCGACAAGAAAATTAACAGTTTCGGGTTGAGTCTAAATAGATTTCGGGTCGGGTTTGGGTCGACCCATCTAACCCGTTTATTAAACACGTCAGGTTTGGGTTGGGAATAATAAATTAAACGGGTCGACCCGCTAATCCGTTTAAGATTTTTTCTTAAATTAAAATTTATTTATATGTTATTATACGGGTTAAATGGGTTAAACGGGTCGACCCAAAAACCCATTTAACCTATTTAACCTATTTAATGTGCTAACTTTAGTCTACAAACAGGTTACATGGGTCAACCCAAAACCTGTTTAACCTATTAAACCCGTGTAACCTATTTAACCCATCAACCCAAGTATATATATATATATATATATAAGTTAAATGGGTTAGGTTCGGGTTAAGTATAAACAGGTTAGGAGTGACATAAGTGGCTCATTATTTAAATGTGTCAGGTCCGAGTTAAGGTTTTCTAACCTGCCAACCTGTCAAACCGAACTCACCAACCCGAACCTGACCCGAATTGCCACTCCTAAATTTGTACATCATCATTCATTCAAAATTTGTATTTTGATGATATACATATATTTAGATTAAGAGTCGAGTTATATTACAAACCAAACATTCCTCACATACAAAGGGACTCATCCCCACCATCCATCTAAAAAGGAAATCAATGGTTGAGATTAAAAGGATTTTATTATTTCACAAATTTTTTATAATTTAAATATCTCTTAAACCGTTAATCGTTAAGCGAAAATAATTACACCATCGCGACGGGCATTTAATTATCTTTCTATAGACGGGCACTTTGATATACTTTCGAAAAAAAAATCGTTTTTTTCACCTTTTTTTTTCCTGACCGAAAAAAAAAATCATATATGATATTGCATATCATATATGATATGCAATATCATATATGATATTACATATAATATCATATATGATATCATATATGATATTGCATATCATATATGATATGCAATATCATATATGATTTTACATATAATATCATATATGATTTTACATATCATATATGATATGTAATATCATATATGATATTATATGTAATATCATATATGATTTTTTCGGCCACGAAAAAAAAACGTGAAAAAAACGAAATAATTTTTTTTTGTCGAAAATATATCAATTATCCTATCTATAGAAAGATAATTAAATGCTCGTCGTAACGGTATATTTTTTTTTTTTTGCTTAACGATTAACGTTTTGAAAGATATTAATATTTGAAAAAAAATGATGAAAGTGAGTTTTTTAAATTGTTGGGATTAATCTCATCCATTAAATCAAATAAAGATGGAGAGAAGATGAAGGGTGGAGATTAGTAAAAAAAGTTTGGCTAGATTAACATATAAAAAATATTCGCTTACTAAAAGCTTCTATAACCTCTTATCCAAACACAACCCAGTATCCCAATCCGAGTATATACCAAACGCACTTGACACACACACACACTATGAAAGTATGGAAATCAATTGTCGCCGGTGCCGTTGACCGGCTGTCCTTCGCCGGAGGTTTGACTTCCCTGTTCACCTGAACCTCATTATTTTTTTTAAAGTAAATTTATAAAAACCCTTGTTGTTAAATATATATTGTAAATTGTGTTTGTGTAGTTGAATAATGTGTGTATAAAAACAAATTATATGCTTAGGAAGCAGCTATCCCTTATGTTTTAGGACTTATTGTAGGCAAAAACTACAAAAGCCCTTTGGCCAAGAGCTTGTAGGTTCAAGTCTCATTGGAGATCTATGTAAGATAGATGGTGTGTAGAGTAAAATATTTGCCGTTCGAAAAAAGTAAAGTTAGAGGCAAAAATTTAAGCGTTAACAACCCTAAAGTTTCATAAGAGGCCATGGTTCAAGCCTCGTTGGGTGAACAACTTGGGATGGCCATGGAAAAGTCCTAAAATGCCCATTGGATTACCGGTTAGGCCGCGTACATCAAAGCCAAAATGTCTCGACTTCCCCCGTTTTAGATTAAGCATTGGTTGTTCATTGTTGCTTTAATGTATATTGTAGATGTAAATAAGCAATCACTTGTTATAACTTATTTACTATGTGTTTTTCAATTGTATAAATTAAGGTTGTTTTTTCATGCTTATGATTTCAAATTTGTCATTCTTCAATTTTCATGCTTATGTTTTATGAAGTTGTTTTTTCATTGTCGGTTTTCTTAGTTCTGATTACATAATCAATGTGAAGTTAAAAGTTTGTGGCATTATGGTAATTTAAATCAACCTTTACATCCTATGGTATCTTTTCAACTCGGATAATTAGTTTCCATGGTAAAATCTTAGCTACGGAATCTACCTACCAGACGCTCCGTTCACTTCTAAGCTAAATTTAGCAAATTCTTTATATGATTATTCAAGGAGAAAAAATGCGGTTTTAAAAATCAGTCTTGGAGTTTGTTTATGTCAAAATCTTAGCTAGGTTATATCCTTATGAAACAACGGAATCTACCTACCAAACACACCCTGATGTGTATGTCTCTTAATATCATACTTGTAGAAAAGATAAGATAAACTAAAAAATGTACTGTTTTAAAAAAGTAAGGGGTTTTAGAAGACCTGCAGAGTAAGATAAGTTGGTTTGGTGGTGACATTAAAAATGGATATACAGGCTAAATCATATGACCATGTTTAGTGTTTTGAATTATCAAAACACAATAAAAATGATCTAATAAATGAATGAGAATGTCCTTATGTTTAGTGTTTTGAATTATCAAAACACAATAAAAATCAAACAGTGAGTAGAAGCATGCCCAATCTTACTATTTCGTGCGACTTGTACTGTTGCAGACTTACAGTTGATTATTTCACGTGACATTACTGGTTTTTTTTTTTTTTTTTTTTTTTTTTTTTTTTTTTTTTTTTTTTTTTTTTTTTTTTTTTTTTAATTTTGTAACTTGTATTGTGTTTCTATCTACAGCTACATAAAGTCATAGTGCAAAGGAGACCGGCTAGGATTTCATCTTCCAATATCCCACAAATTGATTATCGATCATCGTCATAAGAGAGATGAAGAATAGCAAGAAATATGATGTGGCAGATGATTCTTCTTCATTCAGTTGTTTACCAGATGAAATCGTACTTCAAATTCTAAGCAAATTAGTCGATTTCAAAACCTTGTGCCTTTGCGAACTCGTTTCCAAACGTTTCAGGAGGATTGTCCATCAAGTCGACACTATTTCCTTCACTTCCTTTACTAATCCTCTTGCAGAGCCTCCCACGGGTTCCTATCGGTCTGCTATGATGTGTTTGAAGAATTTTAGAAGAGTGAAATCTCTACGTATCCAAGTTCCATCTTCCTTTGATAACAATCATTTGTTGTTCAATTGGAAGATTAAGTTTGGAATCAAAGTCGATTCATTTATATTTCTTTCACCAAATTCAGTTTATCCTAACAAGGAATTATATGTTAATGCGAATGGTCAAGAAGAAGAAGAAGAAGAAGAAGATATGGATTTAGATTGGCAGAAAATTCAGATTGCAATTCAATGTTTGAAGGATGTTTTTGCGAAGTTTTGGTTGTTGAGGAATCCCATCACCAATTTGCCATTGTTACAGGATGTTTCCATTACAGATCCAGATCAAAAGGTGAGAGTTTCTCTTAATGGGGAAAAAGTTGCTGAGATGAGGAACTTATCTGAAGCTGGGGAACTGAAAAATTTTGTTGAAGATATTCCTCATAGGTTGAGTAAGGGTTACATCCCTTTGCTGAAATTACCTGTATCAGGGTACGTCATGAAGGGAGTAACTCTGTTTCTGTTTCGGGGGAATGATCTCCTTGATGATGATATTGATAGTTTGATGAAAATTGATGTGAATGATTTTGAAGATAAAGAGGAGGTTGCATATAGCGAGGCTGTGATAGAGATAGTAAAGAAGCATAGGAGCCGAATCGTGAGGGTAGTATGAATCTTCGCTGTTATGTGTTTTTTCCGTTGTTTGCATGCTATCATAAATCTGTTGTTGACATATGGGGGGAGTTAGTTGTGTTTGACGATTCCCAAGAGGCCAAGATTCTTGATGATATGGTTGTCATTGAAAATTATGTAAGTTATGTAGTGATTAAAACTGGTTTTAGCGAACTGTTGCTTTAACTCTATTCCAAATTACTTTTAGGATGTAGCACTTTAAATGCATTGGGTATATTTTTACCGTAATTTAGTTTATTGGGTTTTCTAATTTCGATTGATGCGATTATGTGATTCAAAGCTTGTTGAAATGTACCAAAATAAACCCTCCTTGCCACAACGAGCTGAAGCCTTTTGGGTGGTAGTTTGTTTATGTGTAAGATTATCAAATTTTGTAACAAGTTTACGAAGCTGGTCACGGAACAAGCTTTTGAAGAACAAGATCTGAGGTCAAGTAAGAAGAAATGTTAGATTGCATTGCAAGTTTGCAATGTTTGTTGGATGTGGTGAGGTCTGAGGAGTCATTGTATGTGTTAACTAGCATTGAACATCTCCCCCTGCTGGAAAAGGTTTCGATGAGCGGTTCAAATAAAAGTTTGGATGATTTCAGTCGGTTTGGAAAAGTTGCTGAGATGAGGAACTAATTAACTTCACCCACTGCAACAGTTGATCAGATTTTATTATAATGATTGTAGGGCTAGCAAGTATTATGTCCTGCTTTTGGATTTGCCAGTTTCAGGATATGTGATGAAAGGGGTAACTCTTTTCTTATGTGAGAGGGGCGGTCTGCCAGAAGGGAATGATGGTTCTATGACGATTGATAATTTAAATGTTGATCACTGAATGACCGGTTATGAACAGTTTTACTATAATGACGATTATCTGTGGGTGTTTGGTTCATTTGCTAATGGAATAGTAACAGGTTCCTTTCTATGGAGTATGCACCCTACCTATGAAATGGTAACCGGTTCCTAAAGGTGGCACATTTGCCTGGTTCACTATTATAGATGGTCAAGATCAAATTTGAAAGCCTCATAGTTGGGGGTCTTATTATGGCTCGACTTATTATGTTTAATTTTTGCGATATTTATTCATATTTGTTTTGTTTTCATTTGATACATCATATGTCCATGACACACTGTCATAATATAAGCAATTAAGCATAGACTCTTGCGGCTTTAAATTTTTTCATGCTTTCTTTGTTTAATTTTCACGGTGAATTGTTTTAAAGGCCTTACAACATGTAAAATAATACTCTGTAACTCAAAAACAGTTTAGCACTCGATCCCTTGATTATCAAAAATATTTTCTCCGTAATTTGAACGGCGGACAATGCTGAATCTCTTCATAGTAACTAATAGTGTTCTTGAGGTCTAACAAGACACACATCAATGGTAATATGGCAGATTGGCAGGTGAAGTATGCGCGAATTTAAACCCCTCTCATAAATTTTCGGTTTCTTTTCATGGAATCATGAGACTGGGAACAAAGAATATTAGAAGAACGAGCAATTAATGTTGGACTTTATGCATCTAGTTTAAGACGTTTCATACACACCCTCCAGTAAGTAAATGATTGAGATAACATGTCATATTGTTTCACACATTAATGACAACGTACTAATAACATTAGTAAAGATGGACCTGAACATCCAACTTTGTAAACCCGCAACCTTTAATGTTAAGGACTAATATGTAGATGGCAACAAAACCATTAAAGAGCTCCGCACGGGACCAAACTCCCTGTCCTTAAAACATGTTTACGCGCTCAATTCTCTGCAAGCTTCATGCGTAACGAATCCCACGATTTGACGCAGTCTCGTGTTGTTAACCACCTGAGAATGGTAACAACAAAATGACGATGGCAGAGCAGTAACATGCGAGTTGGCAAATAGGAGAGCACACAACATGATTCATTCTATTAGGGACGTTTTTACTTAGTCAACATATAGTTGTTTTCTTGTTAAAGACTTTTACCATGTGCTTTGAATCACTTACATTTAGTAGTTGTTTTCTTGTTAAAAGACTTGTACCGTGTGTTTTGAATCACTTACATTTAGTTGCTGCATCAACTAGTTGTAGTTTTGCTCTATTTATATGTGTGTTAAATCCTCATGAAAACTTTGCCAAATTCCTCAAAGTTCAATCGAGGACATAATATGGTTCAAGAATTGCTTCAATGGTATTCCAATTAATATGAAAACAAATTATTCAAATATAATTAAAGTAGTACAATCCATATATTAAATTCATTGAGCATGGAATTAAAGGATGGATCAATATGGTTAAGGAGTAAGGAAAACATCTACTAGTAGTTACTAGAGGGTTGAGAACGACTCCGACAAATAGAACAGCTTGGGAAGAGTCTTCTCTTATCATGAACATGAATGGGTGGTCAGCCACAAAACTTCGTGGTGGAGGTTTATCGTCTTTCTAGCACAATACTTCTTCGTCCTTCCACATAGTACACTACTAGCAGCAGTTTCCGTTCCTCTTCCATCAACTTCAAAAAACGATTTCTAAAGTATTTTCGACACATCCAACACTATACTAAAATTTGGATTTTTGACGTGGGACTTAAAAATGGAGCTCCCAAGGTTCAAACTTGGGATGCTTTCAAAAAACAACGAAAGCCTCGACTAGAGCATTTGAATGTTTGTGTTAAAACTTTCATATTCACTAGTGTCATGTTTTAATGCTCATTTGCGAATTTAGCTACAATATAGGGACCTCATGTAACTACATTTTGAATTAAGCTAAAATTACGGGATTTTAATTGAGCTATCTTTGGCAGTTTTACAGGCACCATTTATTCTTTCATCGTTTACAGCTAACCATCAACAATCAAAATTTAAAAAACACCATTCTCACCCAAAAAATCTCGGCAACAACAACCCTAAATCTATCATCAAGCAAACAACTCTAATCTTCTTCGAACAATATCTGATCATCAGGTATTCAACAAAGATCCAGAAGCCCGTTTTCATAAGGTATTCAACCAACCTTCCATTCATCTTAAACTAAATAGTTTTTTGTTGTTTTAGTCATAAAGTCATCTCGTTGCGACAACTATGTGAAAAATTAGAAGGGGTTGAATAGTTTTACTTAAAATTTAGTTTCAAAAATAATTGATTCAAGTTTATGTGAAATTTTTCGATATGGATGTAAATAATAAATAGCAAGAATACAAACAATAATAAGGATATTAAATAAGATGCAAAGCAAATAAGTAAAGAATGGAAAGATCAAACTCTGACACAAGTATTTATAGTGGTGCAACTACGAAGACTCTTTTCTTCACCCTACTCCACTCCCCGAGTACCCAACTCGAGAGTTTGTAAACACTGTGTCAACAAGCTCTTTAACCGGTGGAGAACCTTACAACGTCGCTTACACTTTTTCCGGTACAAAGCTAAATACCGAGTTCTAGTTCGAGGTAGAACCAACCTAACATCGCTTACACTTTATCCGATACAAAACTAAATACTGAGTTCTAGTTCGAGGTAGAACCAACCTAAGATCTAACCGATCTTTACTCTATAAGAGTGTATGGTAAGTGGTACAATGTATGTGTTTGAAAATGATATACAAAGAGTAACAATATGATCTTGGTATGTGAATAAAGACTAGCAACAAGAAGCTTGTGGCTTGGAAGTCTTGTATGCAAATGTAGTGATCTTCTCTTCAACAAAGAAGTTAGTAGATAATCACTAAAATGAATATGTAAAACTAAGTAATGATTAGGGAACTGAGTATATGAATGTATGAAAGTAATGAGAGAAATGTGACTGAAAAATGTTAGTTGAAATGGTGAAAAAGGGGTGCTATTTATAGGCAGCGAGTTACCAGATCCCACAGATCCCTTTAAAAGGGATCAGTCTTTCATATTTGAAGAGATCTGCGGGTTGTTTGACACGCCCAAATTTGAAAAGATTTTTAGGCAAAATCTCTTACACTATCTTACTAAATCTAGAAAAGTCAACTCCTAATATAGTAAGATTTTGATGTGACCTTTCATGAAAGTCAATTATGTATGATGTCATGGATGAGGTAAAAAATGGCTTGGCTAGTGATAAAGATTTATTTGATACTTTTTTAAGTGGTCATTTAAGCCCAAAATCGTGTTTATATGCTCAAATATTGTCTCAAATCGTTTCTTTTTGCATTTTAGGTATTTGGGACGAGAAATCTCGAATTCAGTGCTTTTTGGACGTATTTTGATGAAAAACTGAAGAAAACGACAATGTCATGGAAAACCTATCAGAAAAGAAGGCCTGACAGCATCACGTTATGCATTGTGACGCCGTCACTTTTTATTTTGAAGCTAGAAGAATTAACACACGTCACTTCAGAAATAATTCAATGATTTACACCTGACGGCGTCATGCCGTCAGGTGTATTTTGGAGAAGGACGTGACGCGTTGAGATTACAATGGACGGCGTCAGAGCTTGTTTAGTGACGTTGTAAGAACGGCGACTTGCACAAGATGAAAACCTAAAGGTGACGAGCTGACGGCGTCAGGACCTGTAACCTGATGTCGTCACCAATGTAAATCTATATATAGTTTTCTATTTTTATTCATTAAGTGTGACATCTTTTGGTACAAAACCCTAAACTATTTTCAGAGATATTGTAGGGCTTTTTCAGCCTTTTTCATCGATGTTCTATTGTAGATAAGTTATCTTTTTAATCATTCAATATGTCTATGTATTGTTTGTTTCTTTGTTTATCTTTTTTCACTTTAACATGCTAGCTTAATTTTATTTGTGTTTGCTTAGATCTAATGAAACCTAGTTATTGATTATTAATTTGTTGTCTATTGTTTAGTTGATTACTTCACGTTAGACTAAGAAAATTGGCTGACCTCTTTTATGTAACTAGCTTGAACGTCTTAGAAAACATAACGGTAGCGTGCACTATCGGTTTTTCTCGTTGTATTTATTGCATGAATTAAGGTTAATGACCCTATAATTCTTAATAGACTTTAAGGTTTTATGTGAAATTAATATTCATAGAGTTGGGAAAGGTAGCACACCCCCATGACCGGTATTAAGGAATACAACCCTTCAACAAAAACAAGGACGTGGCAATTCAACAAATTAGTAAAAGATAACTAGGGAGTAGTGAAATCTAAGTAAACACGTTTATCTCGCTATAAGAAGTTCACCAATTTACCTTTCTTGTTATTTTTAATTTTAGTTTTGTAAAAGTAGTTTTTAGGTTAGTTGGATAGCAACTAATTCCACCCTTCCCTTCAAAACCGAGATTTTACTTGCTTTATAAAAAATATAAAAACACAAAAAGAATCATCCCTCACCTTTAGACTTATCTCGACATACACTTCAACCTAACGACACTATTCCCCTAGAGAACGATCAATCCCCCGGATTTACTTATACTACACTACAACGATCAGGTATACTGCCTGCATGGAGGATTGCAAAATTTTTTGAGATCTCTCGAGAAGTAAAACTCCTTATGAGGTTGCAATATCTCGCATCGGCTAGTTATTTAAAATAAAGTGTATTTTAAAAAGTCAAATTATTTTTACCCAATGTAGTTAGACATTGTTTAGTTACCAAAAAAGAGAGTGCAAGTAAACTTGGTTTTCTTGCTAAAAGAAAAATGTACAAGTGATTTTAAAAGTGATTTGGACACTTGTAAAAATAAACTGTGTAGTTACTTACCAAAAATATTTTTGTGACAAATGGTTTAAATGAGTTGTTAAAGAACAAGTAATGTGTGGGTTCAAAAATATTTGTAAATATAATATGAAAAATGTTCATTGATCATTGCTAAAGATTTTTAGATATCCATTTATCCATACATCTAGTGATAAATGTGATAAGTTAGAAAACTATATATTTAAAACTTATTTAATTTAAACTTTACTTAATATGTTTTTATGATTGTCATCGATAAAACTTAAAAAGATCGTAAATATAAATAAATGTTTTTACACGATTTATTTGTGTTCACAAACTAAATGATACACATTAGAATATATTGCAAGAAAAAAAAGAAGATTAAACAGATTAAAAAATTCGTCAAAGCTGATTTATACATTTGAAAAGTTTATTTTTGGAGCGCTATCTCATATGCCCTTAATGGGGCATCACATAATCACTAAAACAAGTATTTTTCAAATGTGTTAACACTCATCAATTCCACATCTTTATTTTTTTTGGAATTGCAGGAGCATAATACATGAGTCTTCGCTGCACATCCTTCGAAGCCTTTTAATGTTAACCTGTATATGTTTGCCAAATTGAGAACCAAGATGGTGATACTGAACTTGTTAAGGATAAAGAAGCGGCTATAAATCCCCTTCAAATGATTGGGGTTCAATTATTTAAAGGTGATGGTGTCCCAGGGTTGGCCCGAGTTGCTGCAATGGAGGTAATAATAGTGGAGTTTACTCTTAGAAAACTTTCGTTTGGTTTTTTTTTGGGGTAGCAATTTCGACCCAAATGAAACGATAAGTCGTAATTTATCTTGCAAGTTATATAAGAGAAGGTTTCTTAAAAGATGACATGGAATAGTGATATGGCTAACCAAATGAAACGATAAGTCGTAATTTATCTTGCAAGTTATTTGCTACTCAACTTTGAAATTCCATAAGTAATGACTTCGTATCTTAATGCACAGATTCAACGATCAAAGGACATGTTCTCTGATGATATATTTGGAGAATCTTTAGTCGGAATACAAAAATCTGTAAGTCACACGCTATTGTTATACGTAGGTTCAATTAAGGTTAGTCATGGAACTATAGATCCCTTTTTCAAGGTCCATGTGATAGTTTGACCATCTAAAGAAGTGGGCTTGATGATAACTGGGATGATGAAGAAAGTCACTACAGTAAGTGTCATATATGACTTTCTTACTCTATATTTGTATGTCATGTATATTTGAAATCTACACTATGCTCTCTTTAAGTTTGTCTAATTCATCTACAGGTTACTGTTTTGCAGTTAAAGCCAAAGTTAACTGAATAAGGAATACGACGTATGAAAATCTGGTCATACAACATATTTAAAAAAGACAGACGAATAAATTGAAATATTCTATTCTTGGACTCCACTCAAGATATTTGGAATACCGAGCATTGGACCTTAATACGTCGTATTGACCCGTCAGACAGAACAGTATAAATACAAGCCCTAGAATTTGCATTTTCACACCATTCCACCACCCATAGACGACCTAAGGAAAAGAACAACACCAAGAGATTAGTTACAAGTGAGGAGATCAAGAGAGGAAGGTCTAGTATCATCACACGAAGTAATATTGTTCGGTTTGAATATTGATTTCACTATGTTTATAGTTTGTTTATCGTTTGTAATTTCTTTAGTGTTTGCTACTGAGATTTCGGAAGGTGTTAGCCATGTTATGACTTTTACATTGATTTGATTTCGTTTATGAAGACTTAATTCATTTTATGTTGGATAATTTATATGTTCATCCTTCAAATAATATGTTCGTTTACTTGTTTATCGTTCTATGTCTATTGTCTATATTATCATAGTGTAGCTCTTTAGTAATGTATGTAATTCGTATCACTATGGTCGGTACCTGATGAGGCGAAAAATGAACCGTTTTTAGGGGGTCATTTAAGCCCATAATTGAATTTATTTGATCAAATATTGCCCTAAATCGTTCCTTTTGTGATTTTAGGTACTTTGGGAGAGAAATCTGGAAAAGGAAGCAATTCGGACGTTTTTGGAGCATAAAAGTGAAGAAAACGCCAAAGTCTTAATTTTTCTTGCTGGGAACAGTAGGTGACGGCCTCAAGAAGAAAATCTTGACGGCGTCAAGAGTAATTTCCATGACGATCCAGTACAGAAATGACGGCGTCACAAGGTAGGGCGTCAAGAGGAAAAAGCATGACGGCCTGGAAACACATAACACTTGACGGCGTCAGATCTGGATCAAGGCAGTCCGAGGAGTATTTTGGCGGCGAGATGACGGCGTCACAAATTTGTTCTTGACGCCGTCAGACCCTATTTCCTATATATAGTTTTCTAATTTTCACACATAAAAAAAGGAGAAGTTTTGGAGAAACCCTAAGTTCGAACTTAGTACGAATTTTACAGGTTTTTCAAGGGTTCTCAGCCCTTGATCCCTTTCATGTGTAATTGAGATAAGTATTCTTTTAATTCAATCAATATGTCTATGTGTTGGTTGTCTATATCTTGTTCTTATCTTAATTCCATCATGCTAGGCTAGATCTATCTTGTGTTTGCTTGGATCTAATGAAACCTAGATGTTAATTATGTGTTGATTACTTGTTTATGGTTGTATTGGATGAATGAATTCGATGTTAGGCTTAAGAAAACTGGCAGATCTCCAATTGGTAACATGCTTGAACGTCTTAGGAAACATGAACTGACGTGCACTAGGTTTTATTGGTTGTATTTAATGCATGAGTAAATTCTAATGATCCCATGTTAGGAGCTTCTTAGCCGGCTCGACATAGGAGTGAAGTAGGCACTCATAGGATTGGGGAATTAAGTGCGCCACCCCATGAATGGTATTAAGGAATACAATCCGTCATCCACGCAACTATAACAAGTAATTAATGTGTAAAAAATATCTAGGGAGTAGTGAAATCTAAGTAAACACAATTTCTCCACTTATTGCTCACAACCTTAGTATAATTTAGTTTATTTTCATTTCTAGTATTTTATTTTGATTGCATCTTTAGTATTGGGTTAGTTGACTAGCAACTAATTCCGCCCAAATCCTTTAAACCCCGAGATTTTTACTTGCTTTCTAAAAAATATAAAAATACAAAAATAATCATCCCTCACCTTTAGAACTAGTATTTAGGTTTTCTAATCCTAGCGATACTATTCCCAGCTGAACGATCAATCCCCCGGTACTTGTCACTACACTATACTACAACGATCAGGTACACTGCCTGGTGGGGGTTGTAAGCTTCTCAAGATCCCTTGAGAGGTAAAGCGTGGTGCGATTCCCACATATCAAGTTTTTGGCGCCGTTGCCGGGGAATAGTTATTGTCTAGGTTAGAATCTCTTTTTATTAGGTCTACTTGCTAGATTCCTTTCTAGTAAGATTTTATTTTTATTTTTAGGTTTTCTTTAGTCTATCTTATTTCTTTGTGTTTTTGTTTGTAACTCTTCACCACCCGACATCATGGACGATGGGAACATCCTTGAACCCGTCATCCCACCACAACAAAACCCACCACTAGAACCCCTAAGGCCCCGAACCTTAGGAGAGTATTCCTGACCTAGCCACCAAGGCTACCGAAACACCATTGAGCTCACCGGAGCCAATGTGACTCCCTTGCGATCCGACACCATCCGGTTGGTGCAAAGCGGATGTGCATTCCAGGGACATCGTTCCGAAGATCCAAACCAACATTTTAATGACTTCATGAAAATCGTAGATTCCATAGACCTAGGTGTTGAAACTAGAGAGACAACCCGATTACGCTTATTCCAATTCTCTCTACGGGATCAAGCTAGTCAATGGCTTGAGCGTTTACCCGCGGGATCCATCACCACATGGGATGATCTCACCACTCGTTTCCTTGCTCAATTTTTCCCACCGGGGAGAACTACTAAGCTTAGAAATGACATCTTGATGTTCCAACAACGTCAAAATGAATCTCTCTATGAAGCATGGACTCGTTTCAAGGACTTACTCCAAAAAGTCCCTCATCATGGCATAGATCTTTGGCTCCAAGTCCAAATCTTTTATGACCATATCGATCTCTCCACGAGGCGAGCCATTGACCAATCGGCCGGTGGTAAGCTATGTGATCTAAGTGCGGAACAATCATGGGAACTCATAGAAGATCTTGCTCTCTATGACAACGAAAGTTGGAATGATCCCCGTGATTTGAACAAAACGGTCAAGGCAATATCTTTGCCTTCGAACAATTCTAGCACTCCCGACCGTAGGATCATGGAACTTGAAGACCAAGTCAAGTTTCTCATGAAATCTTACGAAGCTCCTAAGCCTTCAAGCCAAGTGAACAAAATCACTTCTTCATGCGAATTATGTAGTGGTCCCCATGACACTCGTGCTTGTGTGGAACTCCCCGGAACAGCTTTTGCGGACTACGCATCCACGCGTACCGACGAAGCGGGATATAAGTGGTACACTTTCAAGCCTGAGCCAAACCCTTACGGTGATTCCTACAACCCCTCTTGGAAAAATCACCCAAACCTTAGGTGGAAACAAAATCAACCTAATTCTTCCAATCCGCCTAATCGTTACCAACCAAACGGTCCACCCTCCAACCGTACTTTCAACAACAATCCTTCTAACAATTATGGTAGTACCAACAATCTTGAAGGGTTGATGTCTAAGTTCATGGCATCTCAAGAAGCTCGCATAGCTAGGTTCGAAACCGAATTCAACCAACAACAAACGGAGATGACCAACAAGATTGACAACTTGCTGAGAGCCCTTAACAACCAAGCGCTAGCCACACCTAGGAAGGACACTAGGGACACCAATAACGGAGTCCAAATTAAGGACCCCTCATCATCCAAACATGTCCACTTTGTCAATGTTGTCACCATTAAACCAATAGATAAGGAGATAGAAGAAAGTGACAAGGATGAAGTTGGAGTAGAAACCAATACTAAGGATGAGAGTAGGGAAGTTGAGGTTAATAAGGGAGAAGAATTAGAGGAAGTAGAAACTATAGAAGAATACTTTGATAAGATGCCCACCAAGGAAGAACGGGAATACCATAAGGATTTATTCGATAGTCCCGAGAGACCATATATCCTTGGCACACCCCTTATCAAAATAGGAGACCCCTCTAACATTAACATACCATGCAATATTGGGCACATGCATATATGGAAAGCTTATATCGATCCTAGATCCCCCGTAAACATCATGACTAGGACTTATTACAATTGGGTGATGAAGAAACAACTTGATTTTAGGATGATGCCCAATAGGAATTTGATAAGTAATTTTGTAGGAAGAGTGAAGGGATTGCATGTGATTATAGGTAATCTCACCTATGAGATTGATTTTATGATAGTGGAAGACACTCGTCCGGTGATAGATGATTGCCTAAGCCAAGTAATATTTGGAAAACCATTTGTTGAGGCCACTAGGATGAGTTATGACCCGACTCTAGGGATAGTTAGATTCAAGGAAGAAAATGATGAGGTTGCCTATCAAATGCCCTACAAAATTGAGCAATATCGCCTCCTCTCTAACATAGAAAAAGAACACAAGCAAGCGGCTTATTATAGGAATGAGGAGGATAGACGTAGAGGAGTAGAGTATGTGAAGAATAGGATGCTTGGTTTCTACAAAGAATGCTTGCAACTAGGTCCGGAATACAAAACTGGTTTAGAAGACGACCTAGAGAGTGGAACCAACGATGAGGTCACGTAGTAACCCATGACCTTGAGTCTAGCTACAAGACTCGTAAATAAAGAAAAGCGCTTCTTGGGAGGCAACTCATGCTTTGTGTGATTTTATTTTGTTTGTTTGTTATTTGCTTCCGTATGCATGCTTTATTTTTATTGTTGGTTGATGATGAGGCGAAAAATGATCCGTTTTTAGGGGGTCATTTAAGCCCGAATCCGAATTTATTTGATCAAATATTGCCCTAAATCGTTCCTTTTGTGATTTTAGGTGTTTGGAGAGTGAATTCTGGAAAAGAGGCTATTTTGGACGTTTTTGGAGCATAAAGTGAAGAAAACAACAAAGTACCAAATCCAAGCTGGAATTACAAGGTGACGGCGTCAAGAATTTACTCTTGACGGCGTCAGAAAGGATGAATATTTTACCGAAGGTTGTGAAGGCGTCAGATGAAGAGATGACGGCGTCAAAGTGACCAAGATTAATTTACCGAGGGTGGTGACGGCGTCACATAGGCCGTCACGATTGGATCTAGGGCGTCCGAGGAAGTATATGGCGGCGAGTTGACGGCGTCAGATTTTACTCTTGACGCCGTCAGGACGATTTTCCTATATATAGTTTTCTAGTTTTTTCATTAAAGAGAGAGAAGTTTTGGTGAAACCCTAAAGACGATTTTGGTGCCTCTTTTACAGGTTTTTCAAGGGTTCCAAACCCTTGAGACCTTGCATTGTAATTGAGATAAGTATACTCTTAATTCAATCAATATGTCTATGTGTTGGTTGTCTATCTTTTGTTCTTATCTTAATTCTACTATGCTAGGCTAAATTTCCTTTGTGTTTGCTTAGATCTAATGAAACCTAGATGTTGATTATGTGTTGATTACTTGTCTATTCTTGTTTTGAATGAATGATATTATATGTTAGGCTTAAGAAAACTGGCAGATCTCCAAATGGTAACATGCTTGAACGTCTTAAGAAACATGAACCGAGGCGTACTAGGTCTTTATTGGTTGTATTTAATGCATGAGCCACTGTTTACAATCCCTATAGTTGTGCTGGGTCATGGTGTAGGAGGAGATAAGAGCTCATAGAGTTGGGGAGTTATGTATGCCACTCCACGAATGGTATTAAGGAATACAACCCGTCATTCATACAAGTGTAACAAGTAATTAACATGTAAAAGATATCTAGGGAGTAATGAAGTCTAAGTAAACACAATTTCTCCAACCACTGCTCACAACCTTAGTTTAATATTAGTTTAATTTCATTTTCATTAGTTAATTAGTTATAAAGTAATTTTTGGGTTAGTTGATTAGCAACTAATTCCGCCCACTCCTTCAAAACCCGAGATTTTACTTGCTTTCATAAAATATAAAAACACAAAAATAATCATCTTCCATCTCTAGAACTATTAATTAGGCTTTCTAATCCTAGCGACACTATTCCTAAGCTGAACGATCAATCCCCCGGTACTTGTCACTATACTATACTACAACGATCAGGTACACTGCCTGGTGGGGGTTGTAAGCCTCGCGAGATCCCTCGAGAGGTAAAGCAAGGTGCGATTCCCACGCATCAGTTGATCATGTTTCTAAACTAAATAGTGGAAATACTTTACTTTGTTGTTTTGGCCTAGTCTTAACTCCACCTAAAGGTATTTTTGCAAAAGATAAGTGTAAGGGGAAACCCAAAATATGTTTTTAAGAAACAAACCGATCATGATTCTCCATAATATTAAATGAACATGTATATTCGTATTTGTTAGAGTCAAATGCTTGTATCGATTCATAATGAAGTTTTGCAGGTTTTCCAGGAAGTAGGACCAAGTTTTTCTAGAAATTTTCCGGAAACTTAACATAAGAATTTCTGCAGGTCACTTCTGACGGCTGATGAGGCGAAAAATGATCCATTTTTAGGGGGTCATTTAAGCCCGAATTCGAATTTATTTGATCAAATATTTTCCTAAATCGTTCCTTTTGTGATTTTAGGTACTTTGGGAGAGAAATCTGGAAAAAGAAGCAATTCGGACGTTTTTGGAGCATAAAAGTGAAGAAAACGCCAAAGTCTTAATTTTCCATGCTGGGAACAGTAGGTGACGGCGTCAAGAGTAACTTCCTGACGGCGTCAAGAGCAAAATTCCATGACGATCCAGAAGAGATTTGACGGCGTCACGAAGGTAGGGCGTCAAGAGTAAAAGTCATGACGGCCTGGAAATGATTAAGTCTTGACGGTGTCAAATGTAGATCAAGGCAGTCCGAGAATAGTTTTGGCGGCGAGGTGACGGCGTCACAAGCTTGGTCTTGACGCCGTCAGACCTCTTTTCCTATATATAGTTTTCTAATTTTTCACATTTAAAAAGAGAAGTTTTGGAGAAACCCTAAGTACGAACTTGGTTCGAATTTTACAGGTTTTTAAAGGGTTCCAACCCCTTGATACCTTACATGTGTAATTGAGATAAGTGTTCTTTCAATTCAATCAATATGTCTATGTGTTGGTTGTCTATATCTTGTTCTTGTCTTAATTCCACTATGTTAGGCTAGATCTATCTTGTGTTTGCTTGGATCTAATGAAACCTAGATGTTAATTATGTGTTGATTACTTGTTTATACTTGTTTTGGATGAATGATTTATATGTTAGGCTTAAGAAAACTGGCAGATCTCCAATTGGTAACATGCTTGAACGTCTTAAGAAACATGAACCGACGCGCACTAGGTCTTTATTGATTGTATTTAATGCATGAGCCACTGTTTACAATCCCTATAGTTGTGTTGGGCATGGTGTAGGAGGAGATAAGAGCTCATAGAATTGGGGAGTTAAGTGTGCCACCCCATGAATGGTATTAAGGAATACGATCCGTCATCCATGCATTTATAACAAGTAATTAACGTGTAAAAGATGTCTAGGGAGTAGTGAAATCTAAGTAAACACATTTTCTCCACTTATTGCTCACAACTTTAGTACAATTTAGTTTATTTTCATTTCTTATATTTTATTTTGATTGCATCTTAGTATTGGGTTAGTTGATTAGCAACTAATTCCGCCCAAATCCTTCAAACCCGAGATTTTTAATTGCTTTCTATAAAATATAAAAACACAAAAAAAAAATCATCCCTCACCTTTAGAACTAGTATTTAGACTTTCTAATCCTAGCGACACTATTCCTAAGCTGAACGATCAATCCCCCGGTACTTGTCACTATACTATACTACAACGATCAGTTACACTGCCTGGTGGGGGTTGTAAGCTTCTCGAGATCCCTCGAGAGGTAAAGCCTGTTGAGATTCCCACGCATCAACGGCGTCAAGAGTTAATTCTTGACGGCGTCACGTGTAAAAATCTGAAAATTTTACCGGTTTTGTTTTTCTAACGGAGTCTTATGGTTTTTGTGAATTATTAAGTTTTATAATCTCCAGGAAATCTGCAAACTTCATTCCACAAGCATTATATCTTATCTTGTTTTCTAGGATTTAGTAACTTATATAGGATGCCGCCGATTTTATGCGAGGTTGTCTTGTCTATTTTCTCAGGATTTACAAGTTATGTATGACAAGAAAATGATTTATATTATGGAAGGGAAGCTTTGATTGTTCATTTTCTTGGAGGAAGATTTAACCTGGTCACCTTATTATCCATACCGAGCGAATCAGGGGAGTATTTGATTTCATTCTTTTTACTTTTTCACTTCTACATTCTTTACTTGAACATTGGGGACAATGTTCATCTTAAGTGTAAGGGGAGGGTAAAAAGATGATACATTACATATGCACTTTCGCTTGAGTTTGTTTTGTTTGATGGTAGATGTGTAATAAAACTATGAGAAATACTTGTTAGTGTAATTTTAGAGCCAAATTTAAAATTTTTTACAACATTTAGGAGTGAAACTTTAGCCATAGCAAGCGTCTCATGGATAGGAGATTGTATGACTAGCACAAAACCGTATATTCAGAAAAAATTTCCACCCAAATATGTGAGGTTCGCCTTTAGATTTGATAGTAAAAGCATTTACTATTAGTGCTTATGAGTGTACTAGTAGCATTTAGATTCTAGAACTTGCGTTAGTGATGCATCCCGAGACCGCTAGTGAGACTACATTCGTGTGGTAGGATTTACTACATGATAAGAGGCATTAGGATCACCCTTGTGTTAAACCCGTATTATAATTACTTGACCATTTATGTCATATTATTTGGCTAGTTAAGTCAACTAATTTTTCCCACACCCTTAGCGTTGTACTCATTTTTAGTACACGAAACCCCTAGTACACCCCTCCGAGCCTATCTTTTCGTTTCTAACTTTAAGCATTTTACTTAAAGGAAGAATTTGTTACACCCCACTTAAATGTACAACCAAATCGCCTTAGCCTTCCGTGTATGCGCTCATTTTTAGTGCATTATTGTTATTGTTAAACCCTAAGTTAACTTTCTAATTGATTACATGGTTGCTAAGTCGAGTCATATCCTTGTACATATTGTTTTGAGACGATTGTGACTCATGGGTAAAGTACTTAATTTATGGAGTAATGGGGAAGAACATCATTTATTACCCCCATATGTACGTTAATCTCAAAAGTACTCCAAGTGTTTTGATTTTCTTGATTCGAGTCATTAGATTAGTTAATTGTAAAGTATGTAAAGATTCAAGTGTAAGGGGAACGTTCATCCCCTATGATGTATTATTTTGGATGGTAGGGTAAGAGTGTATGCACAAAAAAAAAAAAAAAAAAAAAAAAAAAAAAAAAAAAAAAAAAAAAAATCGAAAAATCAAGAAAAAAAAAATAGAAAAAGAAAAAGAGAAAAACATACGGACTACCATCCCGTTTTCATTCTATGTTCATTTTATGTTTTTGTTATTTTTCATTTATTAGGTTAAGTCGAGTCTAGTCTTGGCTTAGCAACGCCACATTGTACATGTAATTAACCAATATTATTAGCTCGCCACCAGTAAAAACTTCCTTTATCCAACAAAACCGTGTATTTCATATCCCTACACCTAACGTTACAACCCTTTAAAAGACCTCTTTGATAGTTTATCCTAGGTGCTTACGCCATGTGGTGGAGGTTTGATCCTTTCCAAAGCCTATGGTAATCTATTTTGCTATGACAGGTAGTGAGAGATATCTTCCGTTTCCATATTGTAATTTATATTTTATTACACCCGAGAGATGTAAGTATCTAAACACTATTTGTGAGGTGCTTGTGTATGACCTCCGTGCTTGTCTATTGGTCTTTAGTGGAATGATTATTTGTTCCAATTACTTTTATATTAGTGTTAAATGACCCCTAACTTGTATTTTGAGTAGAATAAAAGCGCATTTGGTTGAGGACAAGCAAATCTCAAGTGTAAGGGTATATGATGAGGCGAAAAATGAACCGTTTTTAGGGGGTCATTTAAGCCCAGAATTGAATTTATTTGATCAAATATTTCCCTAAATCGTTCCTTTTGTGATTTTAGGTACTTTGGGAGAGAAATCTGGAAAAGGAAGCAATTTGGACGTTTTTGGAGCATAAAAGTGAAGAAAACGCCAAAGTCTTAATTTTCCTTGCTGGGAGCAGTAGGTGACGGCGTCAAGAAGAAAATCTTGACGGCGTCAAGAAGAAAATCTTGACGGCGTCAAGAAGAAAATCTTGACGGCGTCAAGAAGAAAATCTTGACGGCGTCAAGAGTAATTTCCATGACAATCCAGTACAGAAATGACGGCGTCACAAGGTAGGGCGTCAAGAGGAAAAAGCATGACGGCCTGGAAACACATAACACTTGACGGCGTCAAATCTGGATCAAGGCAGTCCGAGGAGTATTTTGGCGGCGAGATGACGGCGTCACAAATTTGTTCTTGACGCCGTCAGACCCTATTTCCTATATATAGTTTTCTAATTTTCACACATAAAAAAAGGAGAAGTTTTGGAGAAACCCTAAGTTCGAACTTAGTACGAATTTTACAGGTTTTTCAAGGGTTCTCAGCCCTTGATCCCTTTCATGTGTAATTGAGATAAGTATTCTTTTAATTCAATCAATATGTCTATGTGTTGGTTGTCTATATCTTGTTCTTGTCTTAATTCCATCATGCTAGGCTAGATCTATCTTGTGTTTGGTTGGATCTAATGAAACCTAGATGTTAATTATGTGTTGATTTCTTGTTTATGGTTGTATTGGATGAATGAATTCGATGTTAGGGTTAAGAAAACTGGCAGATCTCCAATTGGTAACATGCTTGAACGTCTTAGGAAACATGAACTGACGTGCACTAGGTTTTATTGGTTGTATTTAATGCATGAGTAAATTCTAATGATCCCATGTCAGGAGCTTCTTAGCCGGCTTGACATAGGAATGAAGTAGACACTCATAGGATTGGGGAATTAAGTGTGCCACCCCATGAATGGTATTAAGGAATACAATCTGTCATCCACGCAACTATAACAAGTAATTAACGTGTAAAAGATATTTAGGGAGTAGTGAAATCTAAGTAAACACAATTTCTCCACTTATTGCTCACAACCTTAGTATAATTTAGTTTATTTTCATTTCTAGTATTTTATTTTGATTACATCTTTAGTATTGGGTTAGTTGACTAGCAGCTAATTCCGCCCAAATCCTTCAAACCCCGAGATTTTTACTTGCTTTCTAAAAAATATAAAAATACGAAAATAATCATCCCTCACCTTTAGAACTAGTATTTAGGTTTTCTAATCCTAGCGACATTATTCCCAGCTGAACGATCAATCCCCCGGTACTTGTCACTATACTATACTACAACGATAAGATACACTGCCGGGTGGGGGTTGTAAGCTTCTCAAGATCCATTGAGAGGTAAAGCCTAGTGCGATTCCCACGTATCAGTACCCTTGACCTGGCTTCAATGATGCTCTTCCTTAGGACTCGCGGATTAGGCCCCCGAGGTTAGACAAAAAATGACTAAAACATGTAAGCTAGCATAAGTGCTCTTCAATAGAGGTAACACTTTGAATAGTAGGTTTCACTACTAACCCTAGGTTACCGTAGATGAATCATATAGATTGGTTGGAAAACACTTATTGCATGTATGTAACTGAGTAGACCGATAATTTGCTTCAGGGATATAGGTTGCATACATAGAGTTAGGCGCGACTAACCCTCGGTTTAGTTTACAATAGACAGGAAATGTTTTCTGCAGTTCCTGAATCCACCAACATAAGTCATTAGGTAATTGCACTTATAAACGGAACAATAAAATGTATTGAAAATAACATAATTAACACTTTTTTATTTAATTGATCATAACCGTAGTTTAAATTAGTTTAATTTACATTTCTTGTTTAGTAGTTTATTTAATTAATACGAGTATTAAAATTATGTCAATCTCTCAGATTGAAACCCTCTTTTAAACTGTAGAAAATCAATCAGGTTAGCGTTAGGTTTAACTACTCCTTGTGAATGACTAGTACTTATCAAACTAACTAGGATTTATAGGGTACACTGACCGTAAGTGTTAGTCTAATTGGTTAAGTCGGCTATTATAAATTTAAGACTAGATTTAACACATAAGGTAAGCCACATACAGATCCACATATCCTTATGACCAAATTTCTGCATTTTTGAGGTGACTAAGTCAAAAGGGCAATTATGTAATTTTTGCCCAAAATGTGTATTTTGCATCGTTAGTCCCTGTCATTAAATATTTTGCACCGTTAGTCCTTTTCGTTAACTATTTTGCAAACTAAATCCTTATTTCTATAAAATACTAAAATAAGAACTTTTCTAATAACAATTAAAAGTCTATTATTAAAGCTTATAATAATCGAAGTGTTACAACTAATTAAAATGTAAAGGGCTTAAACCAATAACTTAAAAGAGGAACCTTTTTGGGCTTGATTATCAGCTAAAATAGTTAATGGGTTGTTGGGCGACCTTGGTTCAATTACTTATCTATTAAATTATGTATATCATATCTTATAAATATAGTAATTATTCACATTATTTTTAGTAATTATCTTATTTAAATATGTTTATCTTATATTTAAATTAGGTAATTATCTCATAATAAGCCTATAAATACAAGACCTAAATCTAGGGTTTAAGTTCATTCTTAATACCCTATAGTCGAAACCTTCCCTCTCCTCCTCCTTGTTCGACCGTCGACCATCACACACGTGTGCGCGCACACACACCATTGTGTTTTGTTCTAGCAATTGGATTGTTCGTGTGTTCATCAATTGGATCAAGATCTAGCACTCTACTGACAACACTAGAGTTTGTGTTGATCTCCCACGCAAACAAGGTACGCAATTGTTGTTACTGTTTTTTTTATTAGTCATAAGTCATGTATATGAATTGTTGGATATGGAAAAGTTGGTGATGTGCTTTGTAGTCAAGCCTAGCAGATGAAAGAGTTAGTTTAGTGTTAGCATGGACTAACTAAACGAATATCATTACTTTTATTAACTTGTATTTGTTTGATATAGAAAGGGTTTTTATATAACTTATATTGTTTCTTTTATTTTTTTGCTATGCTTGTATTGTATTTAAAAATTCCCTACAATATCAACATATATCCAAACATCCTTTTGTTGTCTTCATGCTTAGTTTATGTGTCCTAAGTAAACTTTTGATCAAGTGTTTCTTTTTCTTTTTCTATCAAAGATTTATTTTTGAAACTTTAATAAACTACTAACAAATTATATTAAAATCCTGACGCATCAATGCACCAAAACAAATGATGCATATGGGGCATGTTTAGCGCAAGATATTATGCTTACTTTTTGAGAATATAAGATTTGAAATATAATTTTTGTTTGGAAAATATAATTTTTAGGAAAATGAGAAAAATACTATATTCTATAATCTCTAAAAAATTAAATGTTACCTTACGTAACTTATAAAAATAGTATTCATTTTTAATTTTCATCCTTATTTACAGCATGATTTTCAGTTTTAAGTTTTAACAATAGTTACTTTTGTCAAACACAACCTAATGACCTATATCTTAAATTAAGCCCAAACACAAAATATGAGGCCTAGTAACAACTCCAAATCCATGGGCTATACAATCTTCATAGTCTTCACTTTTAGGGCAAACATAAAAAAGGATAACAACACAAAATCTCAAAAACACCCTTGTACAACTCAACCAATACAACTCATAATCTTGGTTAACAAAACCATGGTTAGATCCAATATTCTCCTAGTATAAATATCCTCTACACACCATTTTCTTTTGTAACAAAAACCCCATATTGAAATTTTATCTCCCTAAAAAACCCAATTACCCATTTACAATAAATAAACTCCAAAGCACAACTGACCAAATACAATCCCCACAAAGTACTACTGGTAAAATCTTACTTTCTCTCTCACACACTAAAAACACACGCACTTATATTTCTTTGTCAAATTACTGTTGAAAAATACCCTTAAAAGCCTAGTTTTTATTCTTTTTAAGCAATAATTTACGATCTTTTAGCCGACTAATTTACGAGGTTTGAGTTTATTGACCCGAAAAAAATCACTTTTTCTTTTATTATTGTTTTTCTTGGAGACAGAGACAAAATGTAGGAACATTAAACTTGTACCCCTAAATTCAATCCTATTTACACTTTATTATTCCCGCCAAAAAACCCACAAAAACCCTTAAATTGTTTAGTAAATTCATTAACATAACTTGTTTTTTTGCAAATTTTACTTTTTTTAATTAGGGTTTGACAATTTTGTATTAATGACAGGTTCTTTAAAGCAAACAAATGGGTATGCATTGGATTGGTGTAAAATCTTGTTAGGGTTTAGTAAACATTGGTTTTTGTATTCGGGTTTGAATTGATTGTTTTCGGCGAATTTCGAAGAACATTGGGTTGTTAGAATAATGAGTTTTAGGAAGTTTCTTAAGGATATTGATATGAGCGATGAAACAACGATGTTTGAAGGGTTTAAGGATGGGTGTTGCGTTGGTGAGAATTGTGGCGTTGGAAGTGAATTGTGTGTAGGTAGTGATGAAGAGAAGGAGTTGATTAGGAAGAGGAAGAAAGAGTGTTATTTGCCGTTATTGGATTGGGTGAAACGAGTGGCGAAAGATCCTTGTGATCCTGCAGTTGGGTCGATGCCGGGTAGTTCTAAGTGGAAGGCGTATGGAAGTGAGCGTGTGTGGAAGCAGGTTTTATTGGCGAAAGAGGCGATGGTTTTGAAGGGTAATGATGATTCAAATGCTAATCAATCTGTTTGGAAGGTAATCGGGAATTCTCTAGTCATTTGTTAATGAATTGTGATTTATGTAATTCTGTTATGTTAGCTGGTATGTGTTCAGTTACGAGTTTTTCCATTATCACTATCAGTAATTATTTGGCGGCGTAGATTTGTGTTCACTGTGATGTTTTTTTTAGTTGAAGGGTATCTGCGAATTTTGACTAATAGCTAAATACAATTGAATATAGTTATGTGTATGCTGAACGGTTTTGTACTATACTTTCGACCTTTCAAATCCGGTCATGTAAGTACTACTCCCTCTATCCCCAAAAAGAGTAATGATATTTTGTAACATTTAAACATAGTATATCTTTGATTGATAAGTGACTTGATCTTTTAGTTTAATAAATTCAGATTCTTCCTATGCATTTAATTGTCGTCGTCAGCTTTTAGTGCACACACAAAATATACGTCTTAATTATTTTGAAGGTAATAGGTAATCAATCTGACACTTGAAAACCAACCATAAATTCCTTTCTGAAGTGGAGCTAATATCAGCAAAAAGTATATTTGTACTTTTAAAAATTATGAAAATGTTATTGCAGTGCATCTTTTGAATCTTATTAAGTTTGTAATAGCGCATACCCTTGTTGATTCCGATTTGCCATTACTAGCATCTTCAACTAGTTTTGTTTTAATCTCATCTTTGTATGCCTTTTTTCTTTATTTGAAGTACGAACCCATTTTCTTGAGTTTCTTCTTTAGAAAAACTGTACGAAACTTGAAAATGATCACTCTCCACTAGCTAATTAATTCTTCTTTAGTGAATGTTAGAAGGTAGTTTTGAAAATTTTGTGTACTTTGTTAGTTTACTTCAGTCCTTGTTGCTTATTTCTAAATCAAATAATATTTTTCTTTCAAATCAGAAAATAAAATGTAAGTACCTCCCATCTGTTTTTGTGCCCGAATATTCTTTCTCTGCTTCAACTTTTGGATGCTTATGAAAAAGATTAATACGGAGTAATACATTTACCCTTTAAATGGAAAGCTGTAACTAGGCGTCAGTTTTCACCCATTTGTTTTGGGTCTACCCATCTCCACCTGTCTAACCCGCAAGTAAAAAATACTGGTTTTGACTCATATCAGTAAAGCATTTTGACTTTTGACCCATCCAACCATCTTGTCACCTTAAGTTATAATCCAAGGACAAATCTGGTTTAAAGAATGACATATTATTATGTTATTTTTTAATGAATAGCTTTCTTTGTGATATTACATTTTAGATTAACCATGCAGCTTTTTCATTTTTGCAGAAGAAGCGAAAGATGCATCCAGACATGTACAATGACCAAACCAAGAAAATCACCTCGAGATGCAGCCAAAGAATCATTTCCATAAAAGAGACTCGGTCAACCCTTTTGACCAGAAAACTGCACGTTCAAGATTATTCCGAGTCATCTTCCACTGAGAGCCGGAGTGATGTAGAGGACGAAGTTTATTACTTGTTTTATCAGGCAGAAATACCAGAGTGGACCCCGGAAACTTACAAATGTGAAACTAAATGGCTCGGGACCCGTGTTTGGCCTTTAGAAGAAACTGAAAAACAAAGAAATCTGATTGAAAGGGAAACAATAGGAAAAGGGCGACAAAGCTCGTGTGGATGTGAATTCCAGGGTTCTTTAGAATGTGTTAGATTTCATATCTCAGAAAAAAGATCCAGGGTGAGACTTGAACTTGGGCCTGCTTTTGCTAACTGGAAGTTTGATGCAATGGGTGAGGAAGTTTCGTTAAATTGGACTAAATTCGAAGAAAAAAAGTTTGCGGAGTTAATCAAGTTAAACCCCTGGTCTTCAGGTAGAAGCTTTTGGTATGAACTTATGACCCATTTCAAGAACAAATCAAAGGCAATTCTGGTCAGCTACTATTTTAATGTCTACCTCTTGAGACGTAGGGCCCACCAGAACCGGACTGATCCGAGTAATGTTGATAGTGATGATGATGAACTAGAGAAAGTTGAGGGTTCCATCATATGCTCTCCAAAGGTGCATTTGAAATTTGCATGATACTTTTTCCTTCGAAAGAGATTGTTTCGGCTTTTTGTTCTTATCAATATTAATGGTGAGGGATAGACCCCGTTTTTGGCTGTTTTGTGGTTTTTTGAAGGCGAAAGAATTTGGGACCAAAATGTAGAAGTTTTTGTGTTTAAAGGGTAAAGAGGCATAGGTTGAGAGGGATTTGATGCTTACATATTTTTGGTACATTTATAGAAATGTAGGCGCCCTTGCTTTGTAAATCTTTTACGGTATGATCTACTATTTGATTTTATGATTGGGGTTTATTCTTTTGTGCTGAAAACGAGCCAAGCTTATTCTATAGTAGGTATGATTGAGAAGTGTTTTTTTTTTTTTTTTTTTTTTTTTTTTTTTTTTTTTTTTTTTTTTTTTAAAAAAAAAAAAAGCTTGTCATATGTTTCCGTTCACATATTTATCAGTTCACAAGTCTAGCTTTGATTGACTAGAGGACGATTCAATCTCCATTTAAGAGTCGAATGACTCAAAAGTATTTAATCGATACCGTCCTCAAGTAAGCAAACAAGATTTGCTCAACTTATTTTGGAACCTAAATGTTGAAGTCAAATAACATAACGAAAAGTTCAATATGAATTCTTCTCGAACCCCTTTTTAGTCTCGATTTTGACTCTAATGTTTTAGTTCATTTTTGGTACTCTTGGAGCTCGATATATTTCATCTCAAACAAGCTTATCCACAAAACTATACTATTGAAATGGGCAAGGCTGCTTCTTATGGAAAAATTGATAAAACTTGTAAAGGAGTAACAACAAGAAGGCTTTAAACACAAGACTTCACTTTCATTAATATGTTAAATCAACTAGATAAACCCAGTGAAGCCGATAAATAGTGTATAAATAATTTTGAAACTTTTTCTTTGCATCAAAACACATTTAATTCAACTTAAAATTAACACGTCGTAAATAGAAACCCAAGAATATGGGCATCACGTTACATGTTCATTGTAAATGGAAATTCCTTTCCAGAAACCAAAAAACAAGAAGTGATTATTAATATTACATTACATATCGACATAAACCTTGGACTTAAGCTTCTAAGCTATGCCCATTTTTACCTTCTACTTCAACACTAGTACATAAGTTAAAAAGAAGTTACAAGCCGAGATCCTACCTGAAACGTTCATAAGTGACTTGGACGTCTTTTCCCTGTATCTGTTCTCACCCTCTTAACAGGGTTCGCCCAGCCAGTTCCGCCACTGTTTCCACTTCCTTGCTGAGGAGACTGATTATTAGACCACCCTTGTTGACTTTGACTGTGACCCTGACTCAACCGAGTTTGACCCGGGCTCCTGATTTCACGACCAACGCCAGTAGTGGGTGAAACCAAACCTCCTGATCTGTTCCCGGATTTCACCACCGCAGATTTCTCCCTATCTTTCCGTTTCTTCTTGTTGATAACAAGCTCACCTGGATGGGTAAATGGTGTCGGTTCGGTCGAGTCTCTGGTGCTGTTATTCCCCAACCTTGTTTCTCTCTGAACTGTAGGGGCAGGGGACCCACGAGGGAGTGACCTTGGGGTAGGGCTAGGTGCCATGTCAACCTCGAGTATCTGTTTCTGTTTCTTGGGTTGACCGAACACTGGTACGCCTTTAGGAGACGAGACCGAAGCAGCTACCTGGCCTGTGAAAGTGAGTGCACTTCTGGATTCTCGGAAGTCGGTATCGGGAAATGCAATCTTTAATATATCGAAAAACAGATCATGCACTTTTCTTGCTTCAGATCTCACCTGTTAGTAAAAAAAACAATACTTCGTTTATTTAAATTGCTACAAAAAGCTATGTGCTCATACGGAATATAAGACGTACCTCATGTGAAAATCCAAAATACTGCATTCCACCTTTCAACATAGCCTGCACATCAGTAATCAAGTCTGGGACTGTATTGTATCTGAGTCGATCAACACGAAGTTCGATCTTGTGTAGATCAAGAAGGTTCTTCTCTTGACTTCCGGTTTTTTTCCATAGATCAGTAAGCAACGGAATAATTTGTTGACCTTCCTTGTCAATTCTCCGTTGAATCTTGGTTAATACATTTTGACACTGCAACCCAAAATAAAAGAGAACCCCGCTGCAAAATTAGCTCTATAAAACAAAATAAAAAAAACTGATAGCACAAAGTATGGAAAGCTGTGCGTACCCTTCTTTGGACCGCTTCAGACATTTTTGTCCCACCAATTGAAGTCCCCACTTTAGCAGCCAAATTTTCATTTGGAGGGGTAGATACAGAATTTCCTCGGGTTGTTCTCACTGGAACATTAACATTCGCCTTATTTGAGTTTTTCTTAGTAGGCGGCGTTCTTTTGGTCTTGAGGGAAGGATCGGTTTCACGTTCGATTTCGGTTTTCACATTTACATGTTTACGGTCAGCTTGAAATGGTAACTGAGAAGAAGAATCGCCACGAAGAATAGTAGGTTTTTCCTGCTTGGGTCGAATACGAATACTTCGTTTCCGTTTTATTTTCGGATGCAAAACTTGTTCATCTTCACCTTCAACTTCATCCTGATCATTGTCCTCATTCCCGCTACTCGATTGCTTAACGTCCATATGAGAATCACCAGTAAAAGCAATCTCCCCTTCCTCTAGATCATCACGCTAATTTGATTCATAACAAATTAGATACTACAAATAAGGGAAAATCACCAAACTAGCCCCGAGATGGGACCTACAACATTCTGACCGTTCCTTTTCATTTTTTACAGCCTTTAATACTTTTTGAGTCAGGAAAAAACACTTTTTTTGTCACTATATAAGTTTTAAACATTAAAATTCACTTATATGATTATATTACAGAAGGTAAACTTCTTGACAATATATGTACTTCACAAAACATATCAATAAATGGAAGGAGGGTGGGTCAGATTGGTGTAGACCCATCCTAAAAGGGATAGTTTGGTAATACACCAATAACAAAATTATCACTCATAATTTACACGTGTCGACTATGATTTTGATAAAAAAATATATACTCTGTATATATATAATATATTTACAAAAGAACACATACCAGCCTTCTGGAACGAGAACCAGGTCGACCCTCTAATGCAGAAAGTGAACCGAATTTCTGAGACGAAATAGACGGAGTTGGTATCGGGATTGATCTTTGACTATGTGAGGATGATCCCGAAGAACCTTCTTCTTTAAGCTTAATAGCACGAGGATATTCAAATAGATTAGAAGAACCGGGAACATCTTCTTCCAACCGTCCTTTAACAGCGGTTACTGGTGTTTCCATTTCATCAGCATCAGCGGTATCATCATCTTCGGCCTCTTCAGAGGTAGCTTCTGAGAACTCCTCAATATCATCATCTAGCTCAGCATAATTGGGGACTTTATGCTTTCCCCTCCTTTCGGTGGTAACGATGTTTTCAATGTTTTCGGTAAAGATCATGTCCTTCGGTGTTTTTTTGGATAAACGGGCAACGGCAGTGTTTACTTCACGAGTATCAGCCCGAAGCCATTTCGGAACTTGGTCGTATCGTGTCATCTCATCGGCCCAATCGAATTCTTCATCCATCTGATCAAAAAGCTCAACTTCTTCTTCACTTCTAGCAATCATTCGGTTGACCTCTTTTAATGACGGAACATCATGAACGGTTTCTTGGTACCTGATAGGACCCACAACAGAAATTACCATTATAACACAGTTTTAACAATACTTGTGAAAAATTAAAATTTCGTTTTCTCTCTTCAAATAAAAATGAATAAACTTTAATGATAAAAGAACTTTAAAAAAGTAGCGATTGACCCGACCAACCAATTTTGCCAGATATTAACTGTACCTTTCTTCATCACGTAATAATGACTCCAAAGTCGACCGTCTCTCTTCATGGGTGGTTCTTTGATCAAACCTCCCAGCATTAATAACTTCATCTGCCATATCGATCTTATATTGTTGAATATTATTCCTTATAAGGCTCTCAATAGAGCCTATATACCGATCCTTCCCAGCAAGATCATCATCCGAATCAACACTACCTCCATTTATAAAATTATCCTCCTTTTGATGGCTAGATACTTTATCAACCACAGCTTCCATGTAAATAACTTTGACCTCTCGTTTTTGACCAATTCGGTGAGCTCGAGCAACCGCCTGCTCTTCATTCTTCGGGTTTGGGTCAGGGTCATAAATGATGACCGTGTCAGCTGTTTGAAGATTTAGACCTCGCCCCGCTGCACGAATGCTAAGCAAGAAGATAAAGCAATCGGTATCGGGACTATTGAAGTCAACTATAGCTGATTCACGGTCTTCTAAACTCGTTGTACCATCAATTCTTCGGTACACAAGTCTCCTCCATTGTAGATATTCCTCCAAAATATCTAAAAGTTTTGTCATTGTACTGAAGAGTAACACTCGGTGTCCCGTGCTTTGAAGTTTTATTAGAATTCTATCAAGAATCCATAGCTTCCCACATGATCGAACTAAGAAATCTTTCGAGAAATCATTGAAATAAGGGTAATTAAGTAATGGATGATTGCAAGTTTTACGAAGCTCCATACATTTGTTATTTAACGGTTTATATGGTTTTGGTTGGTACAATTGACTCTTTTGAGCCTTGCGCTTCTCATCTTCAGGGTCAAGTCGAATAGTACCAGTAGCTTTGATCCAATCATACACAGCACCTTGAATTGCCGACATTTTACACCGTAAAATGATGGAAATCTGCAATTAAAAGAATTTAGAATCAGATAGGTGACAGAACGGACAGATCAGACCACATCTTGCAAAAGGATATACCTTTGGAGGAAGTGAACCTTCAACATCTTCAACACGGCGTCTAAGCATGAAAGGCTCTAAGATTTGATGAAGTCGATGTATGATGATAACTTTTTTCTCGGTTTCTAACCAATCATCTTCACCACTCTGTGCTGCTTCTTTTTGAAAAGGCTTTGCGAACCAATCATGAAAAGCTTTTTTATTATCAAATACTTCTGGAAGTAGTAGGTTCAATAATGACCAAAGTTCTTTAAGATCATTCTGCACAAGACAAAATACCATGAAAAATTGATTAAAATGTGACCAAAGATGGAGCTAGAAGGTAACACACACGCACACGCATACATAGGGTGTTTGGATCCCTCTTTCATGAAACAAATGCAGCATTTTCCTTTTTGGCATTATTGCATTAAACAAATCTGATAATAAAGTAACTATTGTACTAAACAATGTGCTAAGCCAAACGTTGTATTAACAAAGAGCATCAAACCAAGTTTCCACCATTTTAGGCCATCACGTAGTCATAATAAAATGATGTAATCATGACTTGGTCATCAAAACTTTGCAAGTGTTCCTTTTTAATGCCATAGTATAGCAACAAACTTTCTCATATGTTCCATACTTCCATATTGATCACTAGATATTCCAGAAAAATGATCAATGTGGAAGATAATTACATTGCTATGCTATAACATTAGCCCATGTTCTCAAATTGAGAGAAATTATGATGGCATATTCATGCTGGAATGTGTTTGATCTTATTGTTGGACGCAAAAGATTTATGGCCCTATATGGCTATATAGACTAATATCTGTCAAGACGGTGAAAACTGCAATACAGTAGTAGGTCCCAAATGACCTATAGTAAATTTGCCTTTTTGGTAATTACCCCATGTGACCATTTTGGTTCATTGACGGTTTTCAAAAGTCTTCAACGCATGCACTAAAAGTGTTTTACAGCCTTCTAAATGGCTTTGATCAATAAAATTCGATAACTATTTGAATATTGTTTTTGCCGTGCTAACTATATGAACGAGTTACAAAATTTTAGGAAAAGGAAACCAAAATTGACCTGTGAACCCCCCCCCCCCCCCAAACCCCACACACAGCCATATATCGGAAGCTATAGTGACTATACGCAAAATCAGGAGGGGGGGGGGGGGGGGGGGGGGGGTACAACGCGCATATGCAAGATCGGATATGGTTGTAAAGCTTATGAGCAAAAAAAGCTTTAAATGTGCAAGTGTAGAACATAAGAAGGCTATTACAAACCTGCAAGGGGGTCCCAGTAAGGAGGAGCCGTCTTTGGCAGCGGTATTTATCAAGATCACGAGCTAAAACTGACTCTCTGTCCTTCATTCTTTGTGCTTCATCAATAACAATATACTTCCAGTCAACTCTTGAAAGTTTTCCACGATCAAACATAATGAATTCATAGGTTGTCACGAGAACATTGAATTTCATGTGACAAACTTCCTACAATTACAAAGTGAAAAAAAACAGAGGTCATCAAAATGTCACTAATAAAACCTGGAATTTGCTTTGAAAAAGAAGTGGTTAAATCTTTTACCTGAGAGAACAACTTTGCTCGTTGATCCTTGTTACCGACATAGTAAATGCAGGATACATTCGGCAACCAATTATGCAACTCACTCTGTAGAAACCCAAATTAGGATATGTATTAAGAAATACTAAAAGAATTCATACAAACAAATGAATATTAACAAACCTTCCAATTCACCAAAACGGCATTTGGAACAATAATGAGATGTGGCCCGTAATTGCTTTTGTACTCCATCAGATAAGCAATTAAAGCCATAACCTGAAGAGAGATGATCGAAAAATAAATGAAATTTACAATACATATATATCCAATATTCGGCCACCACAAGCACAGCAAAAGTTTACCTGCACGGTTTTCCCGAGACCCATTTCATCAGCCAATATACCGTTCAATTTATTGTTGTATAAAGAAAGCATCCATTGTAACCCAACCTGAAAGATTGATCATATGATTATGATATCCCAATATATTCAATTGCAATGATATTAACATGAACCTAGCCCACATAGAATCCATGTGCCTAATCAATACAATCAAATCCATTAATTCATAACATAAAACGACATACAAGCTGATAATCCCGTAGAATTCCGCATCTTAACATTGAGGGTTGTCTGAGGACCCTTTCGTTCACAGCATGTGCAAGAGTATAATACCTATCGACAACCACAAGAAACGAAAAGAGTATAAGAACATCGGTTTGATTCGTAAGAATAACATCAGTTGACTAATACTACCTAATTTCTGACACTTGATATATTTAAATTTTTGCATATTAGGAAGTATTTGTAAAGTGGTTGTTGTGATTTTATAAAGAAGAATCACATAATCAGTTAGCTAAAGGAAGGGATATGAAAGTAAATCATAGAGTTATCTCGAAAATCAGTTTTCTTACGCTACTTCTAACCTGCTTCTCAAAATCTACCTATTTTGACCATAAATAATCTGAATATCACAATAATAATTGTATCCAAACACTTCAAATAGATTATGGCAACTTTCAGGTGTCTCGTAAATGACCAAGTTATAGTCATGAAGAACTTACTTGCTAACAGAGGAGCCGTCCTGGGGTGCATTCATTTCAGAGAAACGATTTCTTATTGTAACTTCTTCTCCAGCACAGGATGCCGCAGCTCTCACCTCTTCTTCAGATAGACCCTTTAGTAACAATAAGAAAACATTAAACAAGAAACAAATACATGCATGCACATAAAGAAAACTTACATAAGTATACAATAGTAGAAGGATAGCAAGCTCACAATCATAAGCCAAGATATTTCAAAGTCAGCCACATGTATATATAGATGTATAAATGTATGTGAGTGAGTGTGTGTGTGTGTGTGTAAAGATATTTCATTAAGATAGGTACCTGAGCTCTTGCAGCAAGAGAGGCTGCATTTGCAGCCTCCGCCACCTCCTGTTGGTTCTTCGCAGCAGTTATTTTGCTTCCAAGTTTATGAAGATAATCCTCCGTCTGAGATAAAAATGAAGAAAGAACCTCGTATCTCTCAGCAGCTTCACCTGGCACACTCGTTTGTTGCTCTAACAAAATCTGTCTATATCTCTCCACATCATTATTTTTCAATGCCTCCATTCGTGCACTCCTATCGTCATCTTTTCTCTTCGAGAACTCCCTTAACATCTTCTCATGATATTTAGCAACACCCCTATTCCTTTGAGTCCGTGCATCCCGAATCGCCCAATGAGATTCTAGCAGCTTCTTACGCCACTGAAATATGGATTTCAGTTGCTTTTCCCGAATCGCCTTTTTAGCAGCCCGTACTTGTCTATTGAGATCCATCCGTTGCCGTTCACATAACCGAATAAATTTCCGATATGGTCTATCAGGCATCGCCATTATATCTTGCTGTTGTTGTTCAACTTCATCCCTCACTCGTTTCTGTAAATCTTGAAGTTTTAGTTTTTTTTCTTCAATCTGTAATCTCAGAATGAGATCCGGTCTAATTCTTCTTCTTTCTAAATTAACAGCTAGTAAGCTGCTAATCTTTTCGACATTTGTGTTCCTTCTTTTGTTGATTACTTCAATTCCCTCTTCAGCAATGATATCTTTTATGTCGTATGCGAGAGTAAGATTGTTATTGTTGTTAAGCATCATGCTTGACCCAAAAGCATCATGCTTTCGGGTAAAAAATGGAAAGTCGAACAACGGTCCATGGTACTTTTTAGGAACGGAATCTTTCGGTTGAGGTGGATTTCCGGCTTGTAAAGGTCTTTTGCCTTGAACATTTTCGGGGGCAGTAGCGGGTTCCGACACGACCGATTTACCCTTGTCAGTGGCACTGTCACCGACATGTGGAGCTTTCTGAATCACGTGTCTGACTTCATGTTCCTGTTTAGCAGGAAGAACAGGTGGAGTTTCCTTTGGCATCGATGTTGTACCTTGCGCACTCACTGTTGATGTGGTTTCCTCAGGCCCTTCTCTTTTCACATTATTCATTCCACTTGCAAATGTTGCAGCTTGAAGATCTTTAGCATTGGACTCTAAATGTCTTGTATGCTCATCAGGTTGACTTTTCACATTGACAATTCCACCAGGAGCAGTTGACTGTGGAGTTTGTGACTCGAGGGGTGGTGGGGAAATAGCTTGGATTAGTTCATTCGGTAGAGTTTTATCTCCTTTCTGCCATCAAATCATATCAACAAATCAACAATAAAATCTTCAGAAATATTATTTACCAAACATAAGAGTGACCGACTTTTTAAAACAAAGTTCTTGGTAGTTTTATGTATAAACCATCATGCTTGTGACAGATACAAAAAAAGTGTAATATACCATTTATTTATTTTAATTGTTGAATTTCAATTTCCAATATGCATCCAAATTCATTCATTCTTGCAAACTAAAGTTTTTCGAGGACTTTCACAAGAATGATGATTCAACACCCAGTCACTCAGATCTAAAATTGTATATCTACACATACCTTTATACGTCTGAAAGCTAGTATTTGTGCTTTAAGAACATGCAGTTGCTGTTTTGAAAATGCCGAATGTGGTTTTTTCTGTAATGTTTGTCCCTTTTGAGATGGTAAAGAGTTTGAAGCTGGTGTTTGAGGAGAAGATCGATTCATCTGGTGATTCACATTCATGGATGACTGTGGAGGATGCATGGATGACATCCCACTATTGACAGGAGTCAGCTGCCTGGGAGGAAGCTGCTGACCCTGACCCTGACCCTGAACCTGAACCTGACCCTGATTGTGACCAGGACCAGAGTGGCTGACAAGTAAAGGGCTGGATGTTGAACCAAGATGGCCCCCAGGCATGGTCTGGCGTGGGTTAGAAGACCCCGAATGGCCTGACACATCACTTGATGAATTCCCTCTTGGGGAATTCTCATTTGTGATGTTCGTTTCATTTGCCTTTTGCATTCTAGCTTGCATGAGCGGAATAAGTTGTGCAACCAAATTAGCATTTTGTGGAAGTGACAGATCAATGTTACGCTCAAGAGCCAAAGCCTGCATTGCTTGCAGTTGAGCCGCCATTGTCATATTTTGAGAAGCTTGTTGGGCTGACATAGGGCGTGTACTATTATTACCCTGCATCGCCTGGCCAAGTGATGTCGGCATAGCAAACTGTTTCTGATTTTGACTTTGACTTTGACTTTGATCAGAATCCACTAAATTTGGATCCTTTGAAGATGGGCCAGCTGCTGCTCCCATTCTCATTTGTTGTTGAGGCTGCATTCCTAGAGTAGATTTCTGTTGATTTTGGAAAGCATATTGCGTGTAAGCCTGATGAACAGGGTTCATCATATGTTGTTGATCAAAACCCTGATTCCGATTTTGCCCCTGCATTTGGATAGAATTGGGACTCGAGGCAACACCTCCCCCAATGACTCCTTGAAGATTTCCAGAGTGGTAAGCTAACATGGCTTCTCTTGCTTCAGGGTTTCGAAGCAACTGTTGTTGCAATGACTGCAAAAACAACATCCCACAAAACGAACTTAGTACCCAATTGAATAAGTTAATCTGCAAGAACCACAACTAGGGATAGGTTTTAATTTCAAAATCATCTCATTGCATCAGTTATTACAAGAGCTTCATGTCTGCACATCCATATAAATTCTTTTCTTTAAAAAATTTATTTGGCACAATAGTGATGGTTGGTTTGCAGCAAGAAAAAAAAGAGCATTTTAATTCAAATAAACCTTGATGAAAATCCTGGCACATTAACATAATTTAAAATACATACTAACTACTATAAACGGATTTTCATCTATCAACTATGAAGTTAAGTAGTTACAAACCCCAAGTTCAACAGAAAAAAGTCTAAATTTGTAAGCTTTTAAAAAGCACCGAAAAAATTGGTCTATAAAACAGCAAGTGATGAGGAGATAATAAATCCCCATTAATATCAACACATCTTTCAAATATTTAAAGGTTGTGAAAAAACTGAGATTTGAGATAACTGTCTAACTATCTTAACTTTAAGCACTTGGTTGCACTTGTAGTCCTTAAATGGGGGAAGGGGTAATTTTAAACAGTTACCTCCCAGTCAGTTATGGTGATTTCATGATGCTTTTCTTTTCTTTTTTTTTATTACTTCCTCGTGCTATTTCACATACTACAATGCAACAGTGCCCCTAACCAGTATAACTAAGCACAGACCATAAATTTTAAGTAACCTAACTAACCCTTATTTTAATGTGATCAAATCGTCACTCTGATTCTGTAAGTCACAATGATGACTTTGATAAAGCACATCCAAACACATGCTTTAAGAGACCCAAACCAGTAATCCAACTAATTGCAACAGCAAAAGGGGCCAAGATAAAAACCATACCAAAAACCGCAATACCAATTATGGCTTTTGTCATAACAAACTGTCACTGCCCAAAAATTCCACTATTATGACCAATCAACTGACGATACAGATAAAGACAATACTAAAAGATTCTACTGGAACATAAAACTGATCACAATATTCACACTAAACACCTTAAGAGTACTCAACCCCTCAATTCAACTGACTGCAACAATAAATGAGGCCAAGGTGATAACTTTATTGAAGACCAACAGACAAATTTAAGGTTGGTGTTACAACAAACTGTCACTGCCGAAAATTTCATACTTTTTATACCCAATTAAATAATGACACATGTAACAAAACTACTGAAAGATCAAACAGCTGGAACATATAAAATGGATAACAATATGCACTCTGGTGCATAAACCACACAATTCCAACAATAATCGAGGCCAAAATAATAGCTTAATTGAAAACCCAAAAACCACCATGCTTTTCACTATAACAAACTTCCACATGCCCAAAGCTCCGTACTTTTAAAACCCAATAAATGATGACAGAAAATTGCTGAACTGGAACACAAAATTAAGCCAGATAATTTCATATGCTAATTTGACGTTTTCAGCAATAAATGAGGTTAGGCTAATAACTTAATTAAAAACTAAATAACCAATCAATAATATTAGCTATAACAAACTTCCACATGCCCAACACTATTATATGGAACACAAAATTTACAAACAAATACACTTTTTACAGCAAACATGACAGCAATTTGAAGTTATGCACACATTATTTTGGCAGCTACACAATAAATGAGGCCAAAGATAATAACTTTATTAAAACCCAAAAAACCACTTTACGTTTTTCCCTATAACAAACTTCCACATGCCCAATATCCATAGTTCTTAATTTCTTATACATATTTCAGCTCAGGCCAGCATTATAACTTTCTTAAAACCCGAAAACCTATTAATAATTTCTGTATAAAACAAACTTCCAAATGCCAAAAATCCAAAACTTTTTATACCCAATCAAGTTATGACACACAAATTCAAAAAAGCTGCTAAAAATAAACAATTAAAACACAAAATAAACAACAAGATACAGATTTCATACAAAAAATAAACTCATAAATAGTTAAATACAGAACTAATAAAACAGATAGTTTCTAAAAATAATTTCAGCAATAAATGACGCCAAGATAAGTTTTTTACAGCCAATCAGATGGTGACAACACACATACATCAAATTTACTAAAATGTTAAACAGCTTTAACACAACAAAAAAAACCAGAATTTCAGGTAAGAAAAATCAGCCTGTTAATTTTATAAAATAATTTCCAAGATAACAACTTTATTTAGCCCAATAACCAATTTATGTATTTTACCAATTAAATGAAACTAAACAATTAAAACACAAAATTTGCAACACTTTTATATAAAATTCAACAATAAATGAGACCAAAGATAAAACTTTTTTACAAAAATTCAAACACCAAATACTGACGCATAATTTGCTTAAAGATACAAACTTTATACAAAACTCAACAATCTTGACACCATTTATACAGAATTTCAGCTCAGCCTGATAATTTTATAAACTAATTTCCAAGTTAACAACTTTAATAACCAATTTATTCCCAAAAATACATACCAGTACTTTTTATAATTTTGACAACAAGATACAAACTTTATACAAATTTCAACAATAAATGAGGCCAAAGATAACAACTTTTTTTATAAAAATTCAAACTTTTTACAGCCAATCAAATACTAACACACATATACAACAAAATTTGCTTAAATATACAAACTTTATACAAATAAATGAGATTAAAGATAATAACTTTATAAAATTGAGCTGAAAAAATACAAAATTGAAGCAATTAATCTAACTATCAAACAACTAACTAAAAGAAACCCTAACCTGTCTTTGCTGCTGCTGCTGCTGTTGTTGCTGCTGCATTGGATCAAACCCTACTTGAGGCGACGAAGAAGAAGACGACGGCGATGCGGAGGCGGACGGCGGCCCACCCCGCCCTCCTCCTCCTCCGCCGGGCCCACCACCAGATTGCATGCAATTATTAATTTATATAAATTAATCCATAAAATTACACCGATTTCGTTTAAATTAATACGATCTTGTGTCTTAATTACATAAATTGGCGGTAAATTTGTCTAATTGGGTTTTTTTTTTAAATGGAAGAAAATTTTGGGGGTTTAATTGTGGGCCAGAGGTGGGTGTGATTGATCCGAAATTCTAGTGAATTTTTATCAAGACTCTCACCTATATAATACAAAGAGTGTGTGAGTGAGTGTTTGTGTGTGTTTTGTTTGTTTTTCAGTCAAACCAAACGGGAGCCCTAGAAGTGTTAACTCAACTCTGACATTTAGACCCGGATGTTTAGAATGGGAACTCGTTTGGGTTTATTTAACCCGGTTGAGTTTGGGATTTTTTTTTTTTTTGAGTAAATTGCAAAAGTTGTACCTGTGGTTTGCCCAACTTAGAGCATCTACAATAGGTAAAACAATCAAAAGCTTTTTACTATTCTAACAAGTCTTTGTAAGAGCTTTTTTGCATTGTAGTATAAGGTTTTAGAATAGCTTTTTAAGAATTTTTATAGAAGACTTGACAAACTCCAAGCTATTGCAAAAACCACAAGTCATTAAATGAGGTATGCATTTAATGCATTAAATGCTTCAAGTCATTGAAGATTTGAGCATTGTGGATGCTCTTATAAGTGCATTTTTGTTCCGTGATTAACATTAAAATGACTAAATCATCCTCACATGGACTTTAACAAAGAGGGAATTTTAGTGATTTAACTTTATGCAGGTAGGGGTGAGCTCGGTTCTAGAACCACACTGAACCGACCCGGAACTGAGAGAACCGATAACCAAAAAACATATATTTTAGGTACCGAGAATTGAACCAAGAGCATATTTCGGTTCAGCTTCAGTTCTCGGGTTCGGTTAGGGTATTTTCGGTTCTACCCGATTGGAACCGCTAATTTCTAAAAAAAATCAAAAACTCAATATTCTTAATGTGTTTCACACATCTACGTACCTTACCTAATACCTTGACACTATTTATTCCCCGTGCGCCGTGAGACTCTTTTCAATAACGAGAATATATGAATTTTTTAATTATGCATTAATGTAATTCTTATGAAGAAATATAAACATGAAGTTGCAACAAGGATGGAACTATAGTACCTTGTTAAACTATTAAAATCACGATGAATGTTTAAAGTATCACGTAAGAAAACCAACAACCTAATAAAAATCCCATATATTGGAAGTAGGGTGGTTCTTCGGTTCTGAACCGAACCGAACCAAGAACCGAAATTTTGGCATATTGAGGAATTGGAACCGAACCGCGGTTCAAAAATTGTTGGGTCGATTTCGGTTAGGTTCGGAACCACGGTTCTCAGTACATGTGCTCACCACTATATCCAGGGATCAAATGTGCACTTGTAAGTTCCTCCAGCGACTATAAGTGCACGTTCGATATGATAAGGATTGAAGCTGCAATTTTGTCAAACTACAGGGACTACTTTTGCAATTTACTCTCTTTTTCTATGATAAATTAAGATATTTAAAAGGGTTCATTTTAGCAAATTATTTTTTAATTTTTATTGGACGTAAATCTTGAAAAAAAAAGTAAGATACCTAACTAACACTTGAATTTGATCGGATGATTTGGTTTTTCCAGTAGTAAAATACGTTTTGTTAACCGAATGCCCATAAGCCCTAAAGGCATCCTGGTTCATCATAAAAGTATATCTTTTGCTTCAACCCCTTTTAATTTATATTAATGTGATATGCAAAAGTCCAAAATCCTAGACCTCTTCATAATTTAATGCACATGTGTTATGGTTGAACATTTCATACACTAATAAAAGGTTTTACATAGTGGTATTCGGTTTATAACATCGGTTTGTAAGTTGGTGATTTGACATGTTATAAACCTATTGGAAAACCCACTATATGCTCTAAATTTGTACAATAACATTTTACTAGCTTGTGATTTTTCTTTTTTTTCCCTTTTAGCTACAACTAGCAAAATACTAACACTGAAGTTTATGTATAAAATTAAGCATGTTTTAGCCATGTCAATGGTTTCTTTGATATAAATATTAGTCCCAATCCGTATCTATTAGCATTAGAAGTAGTTGTAAATATAAGTTAATAGTAGTTGTTTAGTATATAAAAGCATACAATTCATAAGTTTATCTATAATTAGACAGTGTTAAATGAAACACCCCTTTCCCGACTTGATAAAAATTTATTTTGTGCAGTGGCTTAACTGGAAAAAACCTTCTATAACAAATCAAAGGCTTTTTACACTTCTGATAAAAACCAACTTCTGAAAGTATGTTTTAAATGAATGTAAAGTCAAAGAGCTTTACAACGATAGGTGGCACTAATGTGTAATCAATAGTATATATGTATTATTACGTTTGTGAAAAACCTGACAGATTAGCAAATTTACTTTTTAACCAAAAGAGAATCAACCAAAACGTCAAAGAAAGTCAAAACACAATATTTTCCAAAAATATATGATATTTCCGGGTTGTTTTGTGTCCCAACGAAGTGTGAATGGGATTTCGTGATTCAGTTCGTGATCGAGTGATTTAAATAGTGAAAGATATTTGGATTTTTAAGACTACAATTATAAAATATAAACTAAGAACTCTTAATAAGCATATAAAACAAATGGGATAATGATTTCTAAATGTATCCAACTTGCCACGTTTTACTGAGTTGTGTATAGAACTTTTAATTTTGCTATCTTTGAGTATAAACTTACTAATATTTGCAAATTTGTGTACTAACGGGGTGATTAAGGCTTTTTCCATTTTTTCTTGCCATGTTGGCATCCACGTTTGCAGCCACGCTGTCGTTAGTTTTGAATTTTTTCTCTAACGTTATAATTTTACCCCTTTTATCACAAACACCATTAAAAACACACACCCAAATCCAAAAAACACACACAAATCACATATCATATTACTGCATAACGTTCAAATCCAAACCTAGACATACACACACAAATCCTTCATGGCCGAATACGCTCCAGGAACACGAAGAGTGACACATAAGTATGTTCGACCCTACTGTGGATGTGGGCTTCCAATGACTGTGAAAACGGCATGGACAAAGGAGAATCATGGGAAAAGATTTATTGCTTGTCCCAAATTTGTAAGCCCTAATTGAACATGTATTTTAATTTGTTTCTTAGCCCTAATTTGTAAGCCCTAACAGTCTTGGGAAACGCTTTATTGTTTGGTAAGTGATGTTATTGATGTGTATATCTATTTTTATTTACAGGAGAAGTATAAGAAGTGTGGTTATTATGAATTTTTTGATAATTATTTACCCAGTGACTATTATAGGGAGTTGTTGTATGATGAGCATCAAAAGGTCAAAAGAGGGAATTAGAGGAATGAAATGCAAGAGGACATTGAAGTTCTAACAATGGAGAAGAATCAGTTGGTCCATGCATTGACTTGCACAAAGTCAACGTTGCAATTGTATGATAGGTTGTTTCTGATTTTGATTGGGATTTTAATCATCATTTGTGTTGTGTTTGGAATAAAAGTGGGAAGCTGATTTAGGTGCATGAACACTAGCAGTTAGGTTAATAGTTGTAATTTAGTAGTTAGGTTGTTATGTTGTACTTTGACTTCATAAAGTCAATATTTTGTAATGCAATGAAAATTTTGCAATTTTTCATGGTATAAACATTTGCAGTTGCTTGTTTACAGTTTATGCAGTTTGTATTTTTCATGCTTAACATATATAGGTTAAAAGTTGACTTTACAAAGTCAAAGTTTTATTCAGTGGCATTGTAGCCAAAGAGAAAGCACATACATTGGAATTACATAACAGATGTCATTTTTATGGTAGGTATAGATTCCAAATGTAAAGGCATGTGAGTTTCAAAGTGTAACTGTCCAATTCAATGCAAAAGCCTATACATAAATAGTGTATAGATTCCAAATGTGCAGGCATGTGAGTTTCAAAGTTGCATGCAACTGTCAAACCAATATGCAGTAATATAAATTAGAAAAAAAAGTACTTTGGCCAAATTGAACAACATATAATGAACATGACTATCATAGTCATTGTAATGCATTAGCATAAAATAGTTGACTTTTAAAAAGTCAAAGTACATCCTTGACAATACTACTACATTGATAAGTCAATTGCCCAAATTAATAAACAAAACATGGAAATTTTAAGTTAATTATCATCCTAAGAAAGTTAACTGCATACTTGCATGTTTTTGATTGCCAAATATATTACACAAAATATGACAATCTAAATTCATAATGCTACTTAATCCAACTGCATTGCTTGGTCCTTTGAGCTTCCTTCACCATGAACAAGTATTTCATATTAACATTCACATTAAAATGTAGCAATTTGCTAAAGCATAGTTTGTCAAGGCTTCTTTCAACTTGGAAACACTTTCAAACTTTAGACCAACATGTGAACAAGTATTCATATTAACATTCACATTAAAATGTAGCAATACACAAGTGACACTACAATTCATAAAGTAATTTACCTTTGGGGCTTGCATCCTCCAATGTGTGTTTTCATCATGTATAGGATATTTGTCTTGAGTGGCTTGTACACCCAAAAATGGGTCTTGTAAGTTCCCATCAGAATCAACATCATTCATCTTCCTCAACAACTCATCATGCTCAACAAATACTTCACTTCTGTCACCACCTCTAAGTCTACTAGTGCTAGGATTTGCAGCCATATCAGGAACTGGTGTAGCTTTGGTCCTTACCCTACTTGCTTTCCTAGTTCTATGCTGAATTAATTCTTCTTCACCAGCACTTAAATAGTCAACTGACTTGTCTGAAAATGCACTATCATCACTGTCACTCTCTTGTAACATACCAGTATCAACATAATCACTATCATCACTGTCACTAGCACTTGTAGATGCATTAGTTGTTGCCACATCTAAATCACTAACACCAATATCACTAACACCAACTTCACTAACACTTGCCTTACCCTTATCAACCACACTAGCCTTACCCTTAACCTTATCACCAGCAGTAGCAATTCCTAAATCAATTTCAACCTCTTGCTCAGCCCAATTCACCATTTCTTCTTCACTAAATTCATTACAATACCTTTTTCTTTCTGCTGCTCTATACTTAGAAGTAGGTGTACCAGGGTCAGTGATAGCTAAGTACTTGCTAAAGTCGAGGTTAGTGTCATCTACATAAACTTCTAATTTCCCAAACAACCTTGCAAGATCATACATCCTATTGCATTCTCAATCACAATCTAATTTTACTAAACCCTTATCCAATTCACTATGTGGCATTTTATAGTATAAACCAAATACATGTGCACACTCAGTATACCTCTTCACATGTTCTATCAGATCCTTGAGTGGCAGCCTAGCAATATACGCGTGCAAAATAACTCCATCTTCGTACCTTAAAGGATCTTCCTTGAAAATACCATCATTCCATACATCTAACTCAATACCATTGGGTCCAGGTATCATTCTGTCAAACACACAATCGCAAATTAGGGTTACTAAATCAAAAAAAATAAGAGCAGTAAATTAGGTTTGGAATAATTTGGGAAAACACTTAATTTATTGTTGTACTTACTTAGAATACCTTGTAAAATAATCAAATTGAAAAAACAATGGTTGAAATTAGCATGAAACGATATACTGGATGAAATTAGGGTTTTTTGGATTTTGGGTAACTGTGTGAGATCGATGTTGGATTTGGGAAAGTAGATTATGGAGGGAGAGAGAGTATAAAGATTAGGTTAATAATAAAAAAAATGCATATAACAGAAAACGGGGTGAATATAACGGTATTTTTATAAAAATAACGGGGTCAACAAGGTCCACTTTGCCAACTCAGTTAATCTCATTGCCATGTAGGACGAGTACACAAATTTGCAAAGATTAGTAAGTTTATACTCCAAGATAGCAAAATTAAAAGCTCCACACATAACTCAGTAAAATGTGGCAAGTTGGATACGTTTAGAAATCATTATCCCAAAACAAATAAACAAAGATCAAATAAGCTAAAACACAAATAAACCTAAAAACGCATCTTAACGGGATTTAAACGCTCCTTAAAAACCTAAAATTTGGAAAAATAACTCTAAAAACTCAAATTTAATTTTAAAGAGTCCTAAATACTTAAAAAGAATTTCAGAAAAAAATTTTGTATTTTTCTTATTTTTATTTTATTTTTTATGAATTAAAAAACTATTTTGAAGAGAATAAATGATTAAAAATAGAAAACTTAAAAGGAAAAATCTTAAAATTTGCAGAAAACTATCTTAAAAGCACATGAATCAAATAAGCTAAGCAAAAATAAGGCAAAATGAAAACTAAACTAAAAACGCGTACTTACGGGATAATCCCGAGCCTAAAAAGTCGAAGCAATGAAATACTAAACCTAGAAATGCAATTCTATTTTTCCTAGGTCCTGATTAATAAAAGAAAATTTTAGAAAAAAAAATACATTGTTTTTTTTTTTTTTTACTTTTATTTTATTTTTTTATGTATTAAAAATTATTTTATACTAATTAAATGATTAAAAATAGTAAACTGCAAGAGAAAAAACTGAATTTTTGCAAGGAAGTATTTTGAACAGTGTAGATTCTAGGAAAAGTAAGTTTGAGTCAACAGCTTATCAAAATAAGCTGTTTATAAGCTAAAGCTAAAATTAATCTAAATAAATAAAGCTTTGATAAATAATTAATAATGCAAATAGATTCTAAAAAAGACCCAAGGGTAAGATGGATTTGTGTGTGTGGTGTGAGGCTTAGGGTGTGGTGAGGTCTAGGGTTCGAATCTTAGACTTTCACTTTTTGGATTTTTTTTTAATCTTTTTTAAAAACTTAAAAAGCTAACACAAATAAGCAATTTTAATAAAGTCAAACTTTTTAAATCTAGAAAAATAAGCTAGATAATAAGCACAATTTAAGACAAATTAGGCTTAAAAGCTAAAAAGGAAAAATTTTGAAACTGAATAAGCTATTTCAAAAACTATAAGCTAAACCTAGAGACTAATTAAGCCACTAGGTCCTTAAAGTAATCTAAATAAGCTGAGTTAAACACAAAAAAAGTTGTCCTAATAAGCAAATAAGCTAAGAAGTTAACAAAAGCTGAGCTGCCATATATGAACCAAACAGGCCCCTAAGTGGCCTACTTTAAACTAATCAAAAGCTATCTAAACTAATAATCCAAAGCTTAAACAGATCAAAATCATACTATAAGCTACTAGTGTTCCAAATTTCATACCTAAATGACTTATGAATAAGTAGAAATTAAGCTTAGAATGAGGCTAGTCAGACAAATTTATGGATCAACAGACAGATTAAAACAGACAAATAACTTTTTAAGTTAAATAATAAGCAAGTAAAGGGACAAGCTAGGGCATAAAAAGTAGAAACAAATAAAGACAAGCTATAAAAGAACACTAAAATACAATTTAAAAGAAATTTGAACAAGGTTTAAGATGTTAAAACAGATATAGTATACAAGCACTTAGAACAACTATTTTGGTTTTCTGATTTATGACACAGACAAACTATGACCTATATGACTTAACCTGTTACACCCCGTGCCCGATTTGACCAAAAACATAAAACTTTTACGGAGAAACGCTTTGACCCGTTACTGACTCCTATCACTCATTTATAAACTGACTAAAATCAGTTACAAAACAAACATTGAGACTATTTTTAGAAGAACTAGACTCCAATACTTTTAAAATGAGTGGTGGCACCCTAAAGTGCACTATGACCCCTAAAGTGCACTACTGTCTCAAAATGACCCGTAACACTTTTTAACATAAAATTAACACTTTAAACCTATATTTAAACTCATGTAATCCACATTTAATTAAAATATACATTATACCTTGTTTTCCAAAATTCTTGACCCGTTTGACCCAAAACGGGTTAAAATGGATCTTGTCCCAAACACCCCTTTTTCTGCATAACCCTTTAGTGCACTTTTGACCCATTTTCCGGAAAAGCGACTTTTATAACATGACATTACACCAAAACTTCCAGAAATTATTAGGACATTATAAACATCAATTATATGTATAAACTTGGTCATCATGACCTACGGAAACATGCTTTACAAAGTGACGGGTTTTGTGCCAAAACCCGTTTCGACCCATTTACATAACAAACCATCTACAACACTTCATTTACCCACCAAACTTAACCAACATCCTTTTTAATACATATTAAACTCATTCCTTAAACACATGACCCGTTTACAACCCAAAATGGGTTGAAACACACTTATGCCAAACACTCCTTTAACTTCTACTAATAACTCATCAAACATACTTTGACACATTAATTGACTACTAAATCATTAACACATCTTTGACATACATTTTACAACACGTAGAAAGACTCTCGGGGGTACAACCTTGACTTGAGCTCGGTATTCTAACTAGCTCTACTATCTTACCCAAGTCCTTCTACATTTGCATGACCAACCTTTATCCTTATTCAAGCCATCCATAAAAGCATACCAACCTACAAAAAGATTAGACAACTGATGTGTAGGGATTGCACCAGGCTTTACCTCTCGAGGGATCTCGAGAAGCTTACAACCCCCATCAGGCAGTGTACTTGATCGTTGTAGTATAGTATAGTGACAAGTACCGGGGGATTGATCGTTCAACTCAGGAACAGTGTCGTTAGGATTGAAAATTAATCTAACCAGGTCTAAAGGTGAAGGATGATTCTTTTTGTGTTTTTATATTTTATGAAAAGCAAGTAAAATTCTCGGGTATTGGAAGGAGAGGCGGAATTAGTTGCTATTCAACTAACCCAAAAGCTACTAATTAAACTAATTAACAAGAAAACTAAACTAAGGTTCAACAAGATAAGTGAAGCATGTCTACCCATGATATGTTACTCCTTGCTAGCTATCCAATTCTACCTATTGAATTATCACACATTGTTTTAATTGACGGGTTATATTCCTTAATACCAATCATGGGGTGGCGTACTTACTTCCCCAATTCTATAAGCTCCTACTTCACTCCTATGTCGAGCCGGCTAAGAAGCTCCTAACATGGGATCACTAGAATTCGCTTATGCATTAAATACAACTATAAAAACCTAGTACACATCGGTTCATGTTTCTTAAGACGTTCAAGCATGTTACCCTATGGAAGTCTGCCAGTTTTCTTAAGCCTAACATTGATGATACATTCAATCAAAACAAGAATCAATAGGAAACAAGAATTATAAACTAAACCAAGTAGATCTATTGAAGTTGTCTTAATTGATGGAGATAGACACACACATCAACAAGCCCTCATTGATGGAGATAGACACAAACATCAACAAGAAATCAATGAGATCTAATTAATTATACACAAGTTTCACACAATCATAAGTAGACACAAGATGAATTAGCAAAACATCATCAAAGAAGAGCAATTAACAATGATAATGGCAAACATAATTAAGATAGAATCAACAAACCAATACATGATGTTTATGGAGTGATTGAAACCCTCTAAGTTACTGGAAAAACACCTACCTAAACCCAGGAATCAACCTTAGGGTTTAGGGCTTACAAAAAGTGAAGTTATAATGTTATATTTATAGGCTAATTTTCTGTCGGCCCATCCTGATGGCGTCAGCCCGTTACTCTTGACGACGTCACGACTATTTTTTCAACAAATTGTAGATCTCTTCGTCCTCTTCGCGTGGGCTTTTGAATCACCTAAATCCGAGTTCGTATGCAAAAGTTATGACCAAAACAATATCAGCTAGTCCGCGCGCAAGTTTTGACAAGTTAACACGTGACGGCCTTGGGTGACGCCGTCACGTTTCTTCTGGATCGTCACCACTTTTACTCTTGACGGTGTCATCAAAATGCTCTTGACGCCGTCAGGTACTGTTCCCTGCAAGGAAAATTAAGACTTTGCCGTTTTCTTTACTTTTATGCTCCAAAAACGTCCAAAATGCTTTCTTTTCCAGAATTCACTCCAAAAGTACCTAAAATCACAAAAGAAACGATTTAGAGCAATATTTGATCAAATTAATTCAATTCCGGGCTTAAATGACCCCCTAAAAACGGTTCATTTTTCGCCTCATCATATACCCTTACACTTGAGATTTGCTTGTCCTCAAGCAAATGCGCTTTTATTCTAATCAAAATACAAGTTATGGGTCATTTAACACTAATATAAAAGTAATTACAACAAATAATCGTACCACTAAAGACTAAAGACAAGCACGGAGGTCATACACTAGCACCTCACAAATAGTGTTTAGATACTCACATCTCTCGGGTGTAATAAAGTAATATCACAATATGAAAATGGAAAACATCTCTCACTACCTGTCATAGCAAAATAGATTACCATAGGATTGGGAAAGGATCAAACCTCCACCACATGGCGTAAGCACCTAGGATAAACTATCAAAGATGTCTTTTAAAGGGTTGTAACGTTAGGTGTAGGGATATGGAATACACGATTTTGTTGGATATAGGCAGTCTTTACTAGTGGCGAGTTAACAATCTTGGTTAATTACATGTACAATATGGCGTTGCTAAGCCAAGACTAGACTCGACTTAAGCTAATAAATGAAAAATAACAAAAACATAAAATGAACAGAGAATAAAAATGGATGGTAATCCGTATATTTTTTTCTCTTTCCTTTTTCTATAAATATATATATATATATATATATATATATATATATATATATATATATATATATATATATATATATATATATATATATATATATATATATATATATATATATATATATATATATATATTTATTTATTTTTATTTTTTTCTTTTTCTTGGTTTTTTCGATTTTTTTTTTATTATTATTATTATTATTTTTTTTTTTGCATACACTCTTACCCTACCATCCAAAATAATACATCATAGGGAATGAAAATTCCCCTTACACTTGAATTTTTACATACTTTACAATAAACTAATCTAATGACTCTAATTAAGAAAATCAAAACACTTGGAGTACTTTTAAGATTAACGTACATACGGGGGTAATATATGATGTTCTTCCCCATTACTCCATAAAATAAGTACTTTACCCATGAGTCCCAATCGTCCCAAAACAATATGTACAAGGATATGACTCGACTTAGCAACCATGTAATCAATTAGATAATTAACTTAGGGTTTAACAAATAACAATAATGCACTAAAGATGAGTGCATACACGGAAGGCTAAGGCGATTTGGGTGTACATTTAAGTAGGGTGTAACAAATTCTTCTTTTAAGTAAGATGCTTAAAGTTAGAAACGAAAAGATAGGCTCGGAAGGGTGTACTAGGGGTTTCATGTACTAAAAATGAGTACAACGCTAAGGGTGTTGGAAAAATTAGTTGACTTAACTAGCCAAGTAATATGACTTGAATGGTCAAGTAATTATGATACGGGTTTAACACAAGGGTGATCCTAATGCCTCTTATCATGTAGTGAATCCTACTACACGAATGTAGTCTCACTAGCGGTCTCGGGATGCATCACTAACGCAAGTTCTAGAATCTAAATGCTACCGGTACACTCATAAGTACTAATAATAAATGTTTTTCCTATCAAATCTAAAGGCGAACCTCACATATTTGGGTGGAAAATTTTTCTGAATGGTACGGTTTTGTGCTAGTCATATAATCTCCTATCCATGAGACGCTTGCTAAGGCTAAAGTTTCACTCCTAAATGTTGTAAAAAAATTTAAATTTGGCGCTAAAATTACACTAACAAGTATTTCTCATAGTTTTATTACACATCTACTATCAAACAAACAAACTCAAGCGAAAGTGTATTTGTAAGGTATCATCATTTTACCCTCCCCTTACACTTAGGATGAACATTGTCCCAAATGTTCAAGTAAAGAATGTAAAAGTGAAATAAGTAAAACAAATGAAATCAAATACTCCCCTGATTCGCTTGGTATGGATAATAAGGTAGCCAGGTTAGATTTTCCTCCAAGAAAATGAACAATCAAAGCTTCCCTTCCAGAATATAAATCATCTTCTTGTCATATATAACCTGTTAAACCTGAGAAAACAAACACAAAAACCCAAAGCATCAAACTGAACAAAGGAAACTCATAACTAGATGTAATTCCAGACTTAGGAATAAAAACAAAACAATTAAAGATATAATGCTTGTGGAATGAATGTTTGTAGATTTCCTGGAGTTTATAAAACTAAAGAATCAACAAAAACTTTAAGACTCCGGTATAAACAAAACTAGCAAAATTTCCAGAATTTTACACATGACGCCGTCAAGAATTGATTCATGACGCCGTCAGAAGTGACCTGCAGAAATCTTTACGTTAAGTTTCCGGAAAATTTCTGGAAAAACTTTGTCCTACTTCCTGGGAAATCCTGCAAAACATCATTATGACTCGATACAAGCATTTGACTCTATACATGTTCATTTAATATTGTTGTGGATCATGCTCAATTTCGTTCTTATAAACAAATTTGGGTTTCCCCTTACACTTAGCTTTTGCAAAATACCTTTATATGTAATTAAGACGAAGTTAAAAACAAAATAAAGCATTTTCACAATTTACTTTGAAACATGAGCCACAAACAACAAAAATAAAACATGCATAGGGAAACAAATAAAATCAAATAAAAAAACAAACAAACAAATAAATAAATAAAGCTTGGGTTACCTCCCAATAAGCGCTTGGTTTTGTTCGAGTCACGAGCCTGACTCTACCCTTATTTAACGGAAATAGGGGAGGTTTTCCCTACACTTAGGATTAAGTATGGGTGGAAGTAGCGATACACACCCTTAGGGTGAAAATATGCCACGTGAGGTGAAGGGGGTGAGTGAATGACTTCCTTCATCCTAAAACTACCCGGATAATATTGGTTGATGGGTGGGTCGGTTCCTCTTTTGTCTCCTAGATGTATATCTAAGGATGGAAAGTTGTGTAAAGGTTGAGGTTCCGGTTCATCAACATTAGGAAATTCCCTAGAACTAGGAGTAAGGTTATAACCACAAGTATTCAAACCTATATCCTCTAGTGGTGCCTGGTCCAAGGGTTCTACCTCCATCGGAATTCCTAAAGTTTCTTCTACTTCTTCCGGGTAAGTCACGGGCGGTGTGTGTGCCTCAAATGATGGTTGAGTATTTTGTGGGCTTATGTTATTGACCTCATCATTCCATGTGTCAAGATCACCTATATCCTCATCATGTGTTTTGGTAGAATCTATCCTAAGCATTCTCCTAAGTATCTCACGTGCTTTTCTAGGCATCTCAGCTTCTATGTCCGGATCATAAGGATCATCCTCAATATTCTGACTGCTATATACAAATTGCCCAAGAGATTCATCATCTGTTTCTTGAGATTCATCATCATCGATCATAAAACCTAGGTCTTTTTGATCAATGTGATCATGCTCGGCTAAATCCTCCTTAATTGTTTTCTTAGGTAGTGATAATAGCAAACCTAGTGCTTCATCCAACTTATGATTTATTGCAATGGCTCTCTCCATAATTCCTTGGCAAACTAGGTCGCATTTCCTATTGGCCTCACTAAAACTAGATCTTAAACATGGAGGTTGTTCATAAGAATCTATCCTAGGTGAAGGCTCATATGATTCATAGGTGTCTTTAAATGAGGTATTTTGAACTCTTTGGTGTGTTAGCCGCTCAACCTTATCTTGTAATCTTAGAAGTCTAAGTGTAAAGTCCATTTGAATCAAATTACAAACAAAATCACAAAGAAAAGATAGACTACGAGAAAGCTACAAAATAAAAAGAAAAAAAAATCTCACTTGATAGGAATCTAATGAGTATACGTAATAAAAATCAAATTCAACCTAAACAATAACTATTCCCCGGGCTGCGGCGCCAAAAACTTGATGCATAGGGATTGCACCAGGCTTTACCTCTCGAGGGATCTCGAGAAGCTTACAACCCCCACCAGGCAGTGTACATGATCGTTGTAGTATAGTATAGTGACAAGTACCGGGGGATTGATCGTTCAACTCAGGAATAGTGTCGTTAGGATTGAAAATTAATCTAACTAGGTCTAAAGGTGAAGAATGATTCTTTTTGTGTTTTTATAGTTTATGAAAAGCAAGTAAAATTCTCGGGTATTGGAAGGAGGGGAGGAATTAGTTGCTATTCAACTAACCCAAAAGCTACTAATTAAACTAATTAACAAGAAAACTAAACTAAGGTTCTACAAGATAAGTGAAGCATGTCTACCCATGATATGTTACTCCTTGCTAGCTATCCAATTCTACCTATTGAATTATCACACCTTGTTTTAATTGACGGGTTGTATTCCTTAATACCAATCATGGGGTGGCGTACTTACTTCCCCAATTCTATAAGCTCCTACTTCACTCCTATGTCGAGCCGGCTAAGAAGCTCCTAACATGGGATCACTAGAATTCGCTTATGCATTAAATACAACCATAAAAACCTAGTACACATCGGTTCATGTTTCTTAAGACGTTCAAGCATGTTACCCTATGGAAGTCTGCCAGTTTTCTTAAGCCTAACATTGATGAGACATTCAATCAAAACAAGAATCAATAGGAAACAAGAATTATAAACTAAACCAACTAGATCTATTGAAGTTGTCACGCCTTAATTGATGGAGATAGACACACACATCAACAAGCCCTCATTGATGGAGATAAACACAAACATCAACAAGAAATCAATGAGATCTAATTAATTACACACAAGTTTCACACAATCATAAGTAGACACAAGGTGAATTAGCAAAACATCATCAAAGAAGAGCAATCAACAATGATAATGGAAAACATAATTAAGATAGAATCAACAAACCAATACATGATGTTTATGGAGTGATTGAAACCCTCTAAGTTGCTGGAAAAACACCTACCTAAACCCAGGAATCCACCTTAAGGTTTAGGGCTTACAAAAAGTGAAGTTATGATGTTATATTTAGAGGTTAATTTTCTGTCGGCCCATCTTGACGGCGTCAGCCCATTACTTTTGAAGGCGTCATGACCATTTTTTCACCAAATTGTAGATCTCTTCATCCTCTTCGCGTGGGCTTTTGAATCACCTAAATCCGAGTTCGTATGCAAAAGTTATGACCAAAACAATATCAGCTAGTCCGCGAGCAAGTTTTGACAAGTTAACACGTGACGGCCTTGGGTGACGCCGTCACGTTTCTTGTGGATCGTCACCACTTTTACTCTTGACGGCGTCATCAAAATGCTCTTGACGCCGTCAGGTACTGTTCCCAGCAAGGAAAATTAAGACTTTGCCATTTTCTTCACTTTTATGCTCCAAAAACGTCCAAAATGCTCCCTTTTCCAGAATTCACTCCAAAAGTACCTAAAATCACAAAATGAACGATTTAGGGCAATATTTGATCAAATAAATTCAATTCCGGGCTTAAATGAGCCCCTAAAAATGGTTCATTTTTCGCCTCATCAACAACTAAACCATAAGCTTTCGCTTAGTAAGTAAAACGATCATAACATACCATTATACTTCAACAAACATATAAGCATCACATACGTCATAACACTTACTTTACGAGCTTACTACTCCATGTCCCAACTTAACACATAACATCATATCATCACTTAGCTCACATACAATACATCACATAAGCATATATAAGGCCATCTATTACTTAGCACATAACCTCTACAACATACATAACACAAACATGTTAGTAGTACATATAACACCATTCCATCATCATTTTACTTACCTTAGCTCCAAGCTAAGCACATCAAAGTATCATCATCAACTTTATCATCACCATCCTATGATAAAATTATCATACACATAAATGCTTAACACATAATCAAATAAACATAACAATGGTTTATACCACTATTAACTTACCTTTAACACCTCTAATCATCATATAATCATACATTGATTATATGATGATCAAACTGATGAGTGCTCAAACACTCATCATTTTTTATTAAATCTGAACTGCAAAACATACAAAAACAATCAAAAAGTCAACAAAATACTTAAATTATCCCAGGGATTATGTTTTATGTGTTTTAAATGCAAAATAAGCTAAAACAAATGAAAAATGCTCAAAGTTTGCAATATTGGCAGTGTCAATCCCTCAAGTTTCAAAACTTGTCAAAAATAGTCCCTATGCATTTATTTTGAAAGAAAAAGTCAACCCAAGTCTTTTGAAAGTTTAAAATCACAAAATAAGATACTTGGGTTATAAGTTTCAAAATTTACATGTTTGGTCCCTAAGATTTCAAATCTGGCAAAAATGGTCCCTGGGAATTTTGAAAAGTGGAAAATGCAAAAATTGGTTCTTGGATTTTTGATGCTTGGCATGATTGGTCCTTGGTAACACTTTGGAGAATGTACAACTTCAGCCCTCGTACTTTTGAGAAATGACAAAATTGGTCCTTGTGTGTTATAATACCAAACGGACCCTTTTATTATTATTACAAAAACCAAATCCAATACCCAAACCAAATCCAAGCCCATCACAAATAATCCCCCAAGCCCATCACCACCCCTATCCGGCCCACACCCCCTTTAATATCAACACAGGGTCAAACCCATCCCCTTCCCCCCTAAAACCTGCAAGTATGTCTCCCCCCTCCACCTTTTCACCACATTAGCCCCCCACAATAAATGAACCTCACCAACCAAACCAACCTCCACCATCACCTCATTAAATGCCATCACCAGAACCACTAATTTTGGCTCGTTTGATTTTGACGGGAAAAACATAATCAAAGGCTCTGATTCATCAAAGCTCAATTGAATGGTGGGAGTTGGTCATTGGTCAAAGGAGAGACCATTGGGACACTAAAATATCAAAAAGAAGCCATGTGGAAGAAAGAGGGGATTATTCTAGTCTCGTACTATAAGTAGGAAGCTTTTGTAAGCCAAAAAGGCATGTAGGAAAGTAATTTTAGTTGTTTTTTTTATCTATTTATCTTTTGTAATCTGTTTTCAAGTTAATGAATGCTCTTTTTTAAGTTATTTCTCATTTTTCAAGTTTCCAAGTCTTATGTAAGAATTTTAAGTGTTTGTTTAATCTTAATTAGTTAATCTCAGTATTTGCATACTTACTTAAACTATAATAGAAATCATTCAAAAGCTTTACAAGCTTCTGTAACAATAAGAAGCAAGTTTTCAGAAAAATCATCAAAAATATAAGGAAAATAAAAATAAAATAAAATAAAATAAAATGTATGATATCTTGAAGAATGCTGGAGCACAGTATATAAAGGATGGGTGTGGGTTAGAGACCTCATGGGAGGTCAATAGAGTGATTCATGGTCCTTGGTTCATGTTAATCAGCTTGGAAGGCTTTGTGAGTTCACCATTTAATTTTTAATATATTAGTGTACAAGTGTTTTTGATCTAGTTGCTTATGTTAATTTAGCTTAATAATCAGTTATTAGTTAAGTTTTAGTCATTAGGTTGCAAGTTGGTTCCATTTAAACAAGTTCATTAAGTTTTCTGTTTTTCAAGAGGTGTTTGGAATTGTCTGTGTTGAAAGTAATACATTGAGCCTCATTGCTCATTCATTGTTTGTATGCTATACTCAGACCCTTAGAACAACAAATAAGTCAAGTTTTCATTCACAAAAACTCCACAAGTCAAAATTCCACAAATTGTGGCCTTAAAACTGATCTGTGTGGATTTCTAGGTAGCATAAGCTACATTTCAACTCACAATTAAATTTTGTCACTCATTTTGGTCTTAGTGTAGCTTAATTAACTTATTTCAGTGCTTAAATCAAGATCAAAATCCATTATAGTCAACTGAGGAACAATATTGGAAAAAGTCAAATTTGCCTTTTGTGAAAAATCTCATTTATGGCAAGAATTTTATAGAATTTTGTGTTTGGATTTAGAAAGTGAAACTTGTTGTGGTTGTAGTGTATCAGCAGAATTAAAAGAACCCATGTATGGCTTATTTTCTGGATTTTTTCTCTAAGCTGTGCATCAGCTTATTTTAGGGTGCAGGGAAAGCACCATGCCCTGCACCAGGGCTATCAACCCATACTCTTTATCTTATTGTGACCCAATCAGTGGACCCCACCCTTGGTCCTTTAGCTTTTTGAAAAGCTCATCAGTAGAGCTTTTGCCATCTCAGCTTATTTTGGACCCTAGCTTATTTGCCCTTGGCTTATTTGTCCCACTTTGGTGACCTGTCCTCAGAACACAAACTGAGTAATCAGCTTGGTAAACCAAGTTAGGAGGCCTCTCAACACTTCATAAATAAGCCATAAGCCTAGCTTATTGGCTTATTGTGAAGCCGACCTGTCTACCTTGAAGGTCCAAGTCCAATTTTGGACTCCTGACCCCCCCCCCCTTGTGGCCCCCACAGAGGGCTGCAGGTAGGTCATTTTGCCCTATTTGACCTACCAAATAAGCCATTGGCTTATTTGTTGGTCCTTGCTTATTGCAGTTGCTAATCAGAATAATTTGTGCTTATTTCTCTTTAATATAGTTAGTTGTTTGCTTATTTAGACTTGTGGGTCAGTTGCTTAGCTTATTCATCAAAATCATAATCATAATAAGCCATTGGCTTATTCTGTCTTCCAAATAAGCTCACCAATTGCTTATTCTCCATATTCAGTCCAACTTCCTTCACAAAAGTTACTTAAAATCAAATAATAAACAGTTGTGAAAAAGAAAACTCCAAAAAATCCAAATTTAATAGAAGTGATAGCTTCTATTTAAGCCAATTGGCTTATTACCTCAGCTTATTTATAAGCTAATCTCATTTTTATATTTTTCCTAGGCTTCTGGTAGTTAAAAATAATTTTGGTAATTTTCTTAGATTTTTCTTGCATCATTTGGTATTTTTCTTAATTTAAATTTATTTTTAGTAATTATTAAATAGTTAATAATTAATATTAATTAATTAGAAAATCAAAAAAATATAAATTTAATTTTAAAATTAGTTTTTAGTTATTTTTAATTTTTCCAAATTTTATTTTCAATTTTCTATTGTAATTTCCTAATTAATTAGAATTTAGGTTAATTTAAATAATTAAAAAGTAATTAATAATTAGTTAATAATTAGTAATAATTAATTAAAAAGTCTTAAAAATATATTTTCAGTTCTAAAATTAGTTTTATAGTATTTTAGATTTTTCTAAGTTTAAATTTTATTTTTCTAGGATAATTTCATAATTATTTGTATTTTAGGTTAATTTAATTAATTAAAAGTAAATAGGAAATTAGTAATTAATTAATAATAATTATAAAAATAGTGTAAAAATTAATTTTAATTTTCCAAAAATTTTATTTAATCATTAGGTTTGTAAAAATATCATTTTCATAGCCGTAGCCTTTTTAGTTAATCAAGTTTACTTTTTATCACGTACGTCAGTTCACGTTTTTAATTAAAACATACGTTTTTAGGTTTTAGCTCATTTCCTCTTAATCTTAATTCACGTAATCAATCACATAGCTTTCCTAAGCTATTTTGTTTTAATAATTCTCAAATAATTCTCATCAAAACCCTTTTCCTGTCCAAATTCACCCGATCACAAACCCGTTTGATAACAATTCACACCTCGTCGGGACATAACGACCCGGGGAAACCCTATATTCCGCGGAGATTGACTCTCAGGCTGTTTGACTATATTGACCACATCCGTGGTTGACTTTAGTTGACTGCTTTTGCCACAATCAAAATTTTGGCGCCGCTGCCGGGGAGGTTGTGTGCGTATCCAAACGTATTTGAAGATTAGTGAATCGGGATATACACTCATTGTATATTTACCCATCCTTGTCCATATTTTCTTCTTATTATCATATAAAAGCAAAACAGTTCTTGAAGACATTTTAAAATCAGTTTTCAACGAACACAAAAACCCAAAAAGATTTTCTTTCTTATTTGTACAAAATGTTTTCCAAAAATACCAAAAATATCCTTCTTCACCCTCCTACCCTTTTGATTCTCCATTCCTCACCCTCGGTAAACCTTTGATTCTTTCTACGTCGTATCCACACAATTGTGGTTGTCAATTGTGTGGTGGTCCCCATAATGGTGGGAATTGTCCCGGCTGTAGCATGGTAGAGTCAGGAGATGGGTCTATCTATAACCAAGCTCCCTATCCTTACCATGACACATCTGATTCATTCTACCCGCCACCATATCATGAGATACTGACATATCTGTGTGAGTTTTGTGGAGGTCCTCACCAAGGATTTGAGTGTCAAGCCGGAAACACGTTTGTCTATGAACAGTTTTCGGGAGACAATCAGAACTTTGGATATGACCAATACCCATATGATTCACCAAATCCGCCACAACAATCATTTTGTTGTGATTACTGTGGAGTTCCACACTTCAGCTTAGATTGTCAAACGGGGAATCCATTTGTGACAATTTTGACACACCTTATTATGACCAACCTCCACAGTACCAAATGAATCAAGCAATTCTTCCAGAAATTCAAAATGTACTGGAAATACTTAATGAGCTTAAGGGTTTAGTTAAAGACTTTGCCCAAAAAGACACTCATAAAAAATACATGAAAGAATTGCTAGCTGAAGAGCAGGCTGGTAGAATAAATTCCCAAGATGCCTATGAAAAATCTATTAGGGAATCAATTGCAAAAGAAAAATCAGCCAAATCTAGCTCTCAGTTCCGTTTCATTCCGGATGACAGTGATGATGAAGATACACTTGATATTCTTCAATTTTATAAAACTTCATGAAGTTCATCAGTTGATATTCCAGCAGTTGAGATTCCATCTCAAACAACTGCTATCACACCCGAAGTTCACACTCACTCTCTGAACATGGGGGACAAGCATCTTAGCATTGTTCCTGAAAAGGAATCGGACGAATTCATCAAGTATAATGTTGAGAACCTTGTCCCAATCCCAGGAGAGTCACAGGGAACTTTGGATCATATGTGTGATTTACTTTCCCCTCTTGAGTGTTCAAACGATCATTTTGAGACTTTCTCAGATTTTAATGATGATTGTACATCTCATGGAGACATTGAGTATATTGAGGCATCACTCCTACAGTCTGATGTTGATCCTCTTCTTGAGGAGTTCGCCGATGAACTTACTCACATCAATCCACTTTCAACGGGAAGTGATGATGGTCTCCTTGATTTCGAAGCCGATCTGGGAGAAATTGAAAGTCTCCTATATCAAGATCCACCACTCAGTTTTTATCCCAGCAGTCCAATAGAGAATGATAATCACTTTGTTCCCGAATCATTCAAAACTACTCTCACCAATCCTCTGTTTGAATTCGAATCTGAATTCACTTTGATTTCTGATAACCCAATCTTTAGTATTCCGAATGAGGATAGTGATGAGTATACTCCGGAACATGAGTTCACAGATTTACATCTTGTGATTGATTCTCTTCGCGAGGAGTTCTCCGGTGAACTTTCTCATATCATATCTCCACCGGAGTATGATAACTTCCATTTTGATCATGACACACCCGGGATATGTCTTGATCACGTGAGCTTAAATTATGAGATTCATAATTCTGAAATTATGGATTCTCCTGTGGGTGATGACGAGTTAGTCATGATTTTCATCATGGTTTTCTTCCTTTTCTTCACCTATCCCGTGACGTCCTCTCTTCTTCACTCATTCGGGAGTGAAGATACCATCTTTGACCCCGGCATTCTCATGTATCATTCTTTTGAGCCGGGAATATATCTCATCGGTGTGGAACTTTCACGTGCTTCAAATGTTTGTCCAAAAATCTTGAATGAAAGTCCGATGGAGATTGTTTCTTCTACATCATGCTTCCCCAAGAACAAATGAATTCGGGGTTGAGTCAAGCTAGCGACTCGGTAAACAAAAACAGTAGCATGCATATAGGGTTTTCACCCTAAGTGTGGGGGAGTTACCCCTACTGTGGTTACAAATAAAGTGAAAAAAAAATGATGTTTCCACATTTAGCTTGTAATGTTGCCCTTTTACGTTTAAAATGTCGGCATAATAGCCGGGACTTTGAATATTGAGGACAATATTCATTCTAAGTGTGGGGGGGAAATTCTAGCGAATTTTATCACATTTTACCTTCTAGTACCCCCGTTTTTGGCAAAAATTTTTAAAAATTTTTCACTTGTGCTTCAAAATTTTTTTTGTGGTTATCAGTCCACCATGTCTAAACGACAAAAGGATTCGCTAATCCAGGAGCAAACGGCTCTTGGTAAAGATATCTCAAATCCGTTTATTGCTTACAATTTGCCCAAAATTGTATGATATCTCAACTCGCCATATCCTAAAAAGTGAAAGAGTTGGCTAGCCCGCAAGATTATGGCTTGTGGTAAAGGCAGTGGAAAGCCATAATTGGTAATCAGCTCACCAAGATGTTGACTATGTCCATCAAGAGTTGGCTAGTCCAGAAGCAAACGGCTTCTGGTAAAGACAAATCAAATCCGTTTACAGCTGGTGGTTTGCTCAAAATCACATGGTTATCAGTGTACCATGGTTCTTACTTGAACTGAAACATTTGGCTACTCCAGAAGTGATGGCTTTTGGTAAAGAGACTTCAAATCCATCAAGTTTTCTAAAAAGATTGCTAGGGACTAGCAATAGTTTAGCGTGGGGGATTGATGAGTGCTCAAACACTCATCATTTTTGATCAAATCTGAACTGCAAAACATACAAAAACAATCAAAAAGTCATCAAAATACTTAAATTATCCCAGGGATTGTGTTTTATGTGTTTTAAATGCAAAATAAGCAAAAATAAATGAAAAATGCTCAAAGTTTGCAATATTGGCAGTGTCAGTCCCCCAAGTTTCAAAACTTGTCAAAAATAGTCCCTATGCATTTATTTTGAAAGAAAAGTCAACCCAAGTCTTTTGAAAGTTTAAAATCACAAAATAGGATACTTGGGTCATAAGTTTCAAAATTTACATGTTTGGTCCCTAAGATTTCAAATCTGGCAAAAATGGTCCCTGGGAATTTTGAAAAGTGGAAAATGCAAAAATTGGTTCTTGGATTTTTGATACTTGGCATGATTGGTCCTTGGTAACACTTTGTAGAATGTACAACTTCAGCCCTCATACTTTTGAGAAATGACAAAATTGGTCCTTGTGTGTTATAATACCAAACGGACCCTTTTATTATTATTACAAAAACCAAATCCAATACCCAAACCAAATCCAAGCCCATCACAAATAATCCCCCAGGCCCATCTCCATCCCTATCCGGCCCACACCCCCTTTTATATCAACACAGGGTCAACACAGGGTCAAACCCGTCCCCTTACCCCCTAAAACCTGCAAGTATGTCTCCCCCCTCCACCTTTTCACCACATTAGCCCCCCACAATAAATGAACCTCACCAACCAAACCAACCCCCACCATCACCTCATTAAATGCCATCACCAGAACCACTAATTTTGGCTCGTTTGATTTTGGCGGGAAAAACGTAATCAAAGGCTCTGATTCATCAAAGCTCAATTGAATGGTTGGGATTTGGTCATTGGTCAAAGGAGAGACCATTGGGACACTAAAATATCAAAAAGAAGCCATGTGGAAGAAAGAGGGGATTATTCTAGTCTCGTATTATAAGTAGGAAGCTTTTGTAAGCCAAAAAGGCATGTAGGAATGTAATTTTAGTTGTTTTTTTATCTATTTATCTTTTGTAATCTGTTTTCAAGTTAATGAAAGCTCCTTTTTAAGTTATTTCTCATTTTTCAAGTTTCCAAGTCTCATGTAAGAATTTTAAGTGTTTGTTTAATCTTAATAAGTTAATCTCAGTGTTTGCATACTTATTTAAACTATAATAGAAATCATTCAAAGGCTTTACAAGCTTCTGTAACAATAAGAAGCAAGTTTTCAGAAAAATCATCAAAAATATAAGGAAAATAAAAATAAAATAAAAAAAAGGTATGATATCTTGAAGAATGCTGGAGCACAGTATATAAAGGATGGCTATGGGTTAGAGACCTCATGTGAGGTCAATAGGGTGATTCATGGTCCTTGGTTCATGTTAATCAGCTTGGAAGGTTTTGTGAGTTAACCATTTAATTTTTAATATATTAGTGTACAAGTGTTTTTGATCTAGTTGCTTATGTTAATTTAGCTTAATAATCAGTTATTAGTTAAGTTTTAGTCATTAGGTTGCAAGTTGGTTCCATTTAAACAAGTTCATTAGGTTTTCTGTTTTTCAAAGGGTGTTTGGAATTGTCTGTGTTGAAAGTGATACATTGAGCCTCATTGCTCATTCATTGTTTGTTTGCTATTCTCAGACCCTTAGAACAACAAATAAGTCAAGTTTTCATTTACAAAAACTCCACAAGTCAAAATTCCACAAATTGTGGCCTTAAAACTGATCTGTGTGGATTTCTAGGTAGCATAAGCTACATTTCAACTCACAATTAAGTTTTGTCACTCATTTTGGTCTTAGTGTAGCTTAATTAACTTATTTCAGTGCTTAAATCAAGATCAAAATCCATTAAAGTCAACTGAGGAACAATATTGGAAAAAGTCAAATTTGCCTTTTGTGAAAAATCTCATTTCTGGCAAGAATTTTATAGAATTTTGTGTTTGGATTTAGAAAGTGAAACTTGTTGTGGTTGTAGTGTATCAGCAGAATTAAAAGAACCCATGTATGGCTTATTTTCTGGATTTTTTCTCTAAGCTGTGCATCAGCTTATTTTAGGGTGCAGGGAAAGCACCCTGCCCTGCACCAGGGCTATCAACCCATACTCTTTGGCTTATTGTGACCCAATCAGTGGACCATACCCTTGGTCCTTTAGCTTTTTGAGAAGCTCATGAGTAGAGCTTTTGCCATCTCAGCTTATTTTGGACCCTAGCTTATTTGCCCTTGGCTTATTTGTTCCACTTTGGTGACCTGTCCTCAGAACACAAACTGAGTAATCAGCTTGGTAAACCAAGTTAGGAGGCCTCTCAACACTTCATAAATAAGCCATAAGCCTAGCTTATTGGCTTATTGTGAAGCTGACCTGTCTACCTTGAAGGTCCAAGTCCAATTTTGGACTCCTGACCCCCCCTTGTTGCCCCCACAGAGGGCTGCAGGTAGGTCATTTTGCCCTATTTGACCTACCAAATAAGCCATTGGCTTATTTGTTGGTCCTTGCTTATTGCAGTTGCTAATCTGAATAATTTGTGCTTATTTCTCTTTAATATAGTTAGTTGTTTGCTTATTTGGACTTGTGGGTCAGTTGCTTAGCTTATTCATCAAAATCATAATCATAATAAGCCATTGGCTTATTCTGTCTTCCAAATAAGCTCACCAATTGCTTATTCTCCATATTCAGTCCAACTTCCTTCACAAAAGTTACTTAAAATCAAATAATAAACAGTTGTGAAAAAAAAAAAAACTCCAAAAAATCCAAATTTAATAGAAGTGATAGCTTCTATTTAAGCCAATTAGCTTATTACCTCAGCTTATTTATAAGCTAATCTCATTTTTATATTTTTCCTAGGCTTCTGGTAGTTAAAAATAATTTTGGTAATTTTTTCAGATTTTTCTTGCATCATTTGGTATTTTTCTTAATTTAAATTAGTTTTTAATAAATATTAAATAGTTAATAATTAATATTAATTAATTAAAAAATTAGAAAAATATAATTTAATTTTAAAATTAGTTTTTAGTTATTTTTAATTTTTTTCAAATTTTATTTTCAATTTTCTAGTGTAATTTCCTAATTAATTAGAATTTAGTTTAATTTAAATAATTAAAAAGTAATTAATAATTAGTAATAATTAATTAAAAAGTCTTAAAAATATATTTTCAGTTCTAAAATTAGTTTTATAGTATTTTAGATTTTTCTAAGTTAAAATTTTATTTTTCTAGGATAATTTCATAATTATTTGTATTTTAGGTTAATTTAATTAATTAAAAGTAAATAGGAAATTAGTAATTAATTAATAATAATTATAAAAATAGTGTAAAAATTAATTTTAATTTTCCAAAAATTTTCTTCAATTATTAGGTTTGTAAAAATATCATTTTCATAGCCGTAGCCTTTTTAGTTAATAAAGTTTACTTTTTATCACGTACGTCAGTTCACGTTTTTAATTAAAACGTACGTTTTTAGGTTTTAGCTCATTTCCTCTTAATCTTAATTCACGCAATCAATCACATAGCTTTCCTAAGCTATTTTGTTTAAATAATTCTCAAATAATTCTCATCAAAACCCTTTTCCTGTCCAAATTCACCTGATCACAAACCCGTTTGAATACAATCCACACCTCGTCGGGACATCACAAACCCGTTTGAATACAATCCAAATTCACTGTACTTCCACGGGGTCTGACCATATTGTTGACCATCCTTTGGTCAATTTAGGTTGACCGTTTGGAGCCAATCACAAACCAATAAACTTATTAACTTTAAGAACCTTGATAGGGGGACCTAATACATGGGCCTAATCATGGACCTAATGCTTGAAATACTTGTACAGTGCATGCACTGTACAAGTATTTTAAGCATTAGGTCTATGATTAGGCCTATGTATTAGGTCTATTAATCAAATTCCTAACTTTAAACCATAATAAATCACCTCATAATCTCTTTAACTTCTTATATAACTCATAACATCATTTACCCATCTTCCCCAAGTTAGGGTTCATAAACCCTTACCCTTAAATCATCACTTAACCTCTAATTAAAATACTTACTTGGATAGAAATCATTACTAGGGCTTCATCCATTTGATTGAGAATACATATACACCATGGTTAACCATCAAAACTTGGTCTCCTCTTACCTACTTTCTCCACTTCACGACACACACACCTCCACCACAACTTCCTGGAACTCTTATGAAGATAAGAGATGTAACACCCCAACCCGACAAGGGTAGAAGTGCTACATTACGGTGACATATCAAAGCATATACAGACATACAACACAAGTAATACAAAAGAATTCCAAAGGTTACAAAGGAAAATAATCTGAAATACAAGGTTACAAAAGGGAATAACAATGAAATGCTATGTCTGAAATATAAATCTCTTCTAGTCATCTCTAATCCAGAATATAGCTATCACGGTGAAGTCCACTAATATCTTATGCACTCTGCACTCATATCCCAGCTTCCCACTAAAACCTGCCGCGTAAGAAAGAAAACGCGGCTGAGCTTAAAAAGCCCAGTGAACAGATATAACAACGAAGTAATAAAGAAACAGAAGTAAATGCTGAATAAGGTATAACGGAAATAAGAGGAAAATAATCAAAGGTAAGTAGGAAATAGTAATAAGAGGTAAGGTAAGGGTTAGTCATCAACCACGAGCCCAGAAACAAATATAATAATGCCTTCATAAATGCCTTCATCATAATCATAATCATAATCATAGTCATAGTCATAATGAGGGGAGACCTCAGAATATCAGATATAACAGAGGGGTGACCTCAGTGGGTTGTGAAGGACGTGTATTGCATACACAGCCACATTCACCAGATACATATAACAGATAACAGAAACAGATCTAGGATGCATCCATACGCCCCCACAGAAATCAGACTGGCCATAATAATCATATCATAAAGTGCGCATATCATATAACAGAAAAGGGGACGTGGCAGAACATCACTCCACTGCCCTGGAGTCATGCCAGAGGTGCATCCCTGACACGGACATGGAACCCCCATGCCTAGTGAAATAAATTTGGCTCGGGTGTCAAACTAGAATAGGTAAAACAGAATAGGTCAACAGAATGTCATAAAATGACACAGATCATAAGTCATCATAATCAGATCATATCAGAAATCCATATCATAAGGTCATATCATCAGGTCCAAATCAGAAGGTTCAAAATTAGAAGGTTCAGACAGCAAAGGTTCATAGCAGAAAAGGTTCAGAAAATAAAATGGGGTTTCATAGCAATGGCATCGGGAACCCTAAACAAAATGAGAGATCAAAAGAAAGGAAGTCATGAGAAACCTTTACTGAAAAGGTCAGAATATCTGTACCTCAACCAGATGACAGAGCAGACACTAGAAAAGTATCCAACAGGAATAGAAACTCCTCCTTCTTCATAAAACCTAGAAGGATTAGAAGTCGAGAATTATTCGATATTTCATTTCAAATCAGATTACTCCTTTTTAGGTTATCTTTACATTTTCAGAATCTTTCCATATTTAGCAGGTTTCTATTCTTAGAAAGTTTCCTTATTTAGAAAGGTTTCAAATTTTCAGAAGTTTCCATAATTAGTACTTTCCAGAAATAGCAAATTTCCATAATTAGCAAATTTCCAGAATTAACAAATATCATCATTTCAGAGTAGATTAATTCCTTACTCAGAGATTATAATGGAATAAATATATATTTTAACAAGTTACAGAAGTCTAAGGTTAATTATGACAAGTTCACAAAGTTCAGGGTTTTAATTGTAATTTCATAAATTTCAAAGGCATCAAGTGAAAATACTTCAAGTTACTGATTTAATACTCATTTTATTCAGAATGACATCATAATCCCTTTTGTTTCATAATTTTACAGTTTACACCCCTCTAGTTATAATATTTACAAAACAAACCTTATATTTACATAATTCATGATTTAATCCCTCTAATGTCCATATTTACCAAACAAGCATATTATTTTACCAAATTTCAGAATGTCACATCACAGTTTACATATAGTACTATTCAGCCCCTCAGATTTCAGAATTTACACAATTAGTCCTTTAAGTTTACAAAACTTATTAATTAAATCATAATTCCATAATAATTACACATTAGGCCTATAAATACTCAAAATTACACAAAATACTCTTAATATTATTATTTACTCAAAATGGCTTCAAGTTTCCAGAATTTACACAATTAGTCCTTTATTCAAATAATTACATATTTAATCATTTAATTATCCATTTAACATATACAACCCCTTTAAATATCAAGTTTACATCCTTAGCCCTTCATTAACATTTAAATACAGAAGACACCCCATATTTATCATATTTACTAAACAAACCCTTTATTTACTATTTATTTCAATCATTTTATATAATTATATATATAATTACATTTAGCCCCTTTTTATTATGAAAATCATCCAAATACCCCTTGTACTATTTTATACAGATTCTCCATGACTTTTTTATAGTTTTCATAACAGCCGCTTAATTTATACAATTTACAAAAGCAGTCCCTCAATTTTAAAAACATCATACGATTTAAACAATTTCCCAACAATTCACAACCCTAACCCTACCAGTGATTTAGCATTAATTTCACCATCATTAACCTTTATTAATCTCATTTTATTCTTCCAAACCCTAACCCTAGCCCCGAAAAAATTTTCTTTTTATTTTTCTTTATAAACCGATCTGTAAAAACAAAAGAATTCGAATCAATTCATATAAGCTTCCAATAATTTGTAATCCATTTTTACAGTGTTCTAGGATGAATATGACATGATCTAAAAATATACATAATCCATATACAAATCGCATGCATCCAGTTTTCTTTTAAGTCCAAAATTAGGGTTTCGATTAGGATTTATTTTATACGATCTATTTATCATGCATGGTTCGAATTCAGTATTTTTCCAGAGTTATATGATGTACAAATAATGTTAGAAAAATACCAGATGTGGTTTTTCCTGATCAGAAGAGGTTGTGGGATTTGTGGATCTCTCGGCTACATAAAACTCGAACAAACAAACCACAACAATCGAACCAGCCTTCCATAAATCGTACCATTATTTTTCTCAGGTTCTTAAACTTATAAACCACCCAAGAAAAATATTCAGAGGCTCCTAGAACTTGTATGTGCCGTTTTGTGGTTTTTAGAGATGTTTTAGGGTTTATTTTAGGTGAAAAATGAGATTCGGTGTTTTGAAATTATTTAGGGGATTTGGGAACTTGCTTGGGCCGAGTTTTATGGTCTAGGAATAAGACCAAATCAGATTTTCAACCACTCCTTATTTATTTGTATTTATCTTCTTTTATTTAGTTAGGTACAATATATAAAAAAATACTTTTGGACTCATAAACCAACTTAGGCTTTGCCTAAATAATTTTTAGATGGTTTACATGTTTCAAATGCCTTATTAAAATTAATAGTGATCATAGTTTGTGAATTCTTAGGAGTTAGGGATTTATTTGTTAGTTTTATTATAGTTTTATTAAGTTTTAAAGTTATAAGGGCATTTTGGTAATTTTGCAAAGTTTTAAAATTTCAGGTATTACAACTTCTTCCCCTCTAAATATGAATTTCGTCAGCGAAATTGAAATTGCAAAGTCCGACGGAGTCGTAGCAGATTACAAAAGTTCGTCGCAGATGTCCTCACGCTCAGGGAGGTTCTCCCAACAGAATCTTCCAAGGACAACTAGTTTCTCATGACTCGAGCCTGATTAAAAAGGTTTAGGATCCCTCAGAATAAATCAAATCAAGGTGATTTGGGTCAAACCAATGCAACATATAACAGATGACGCTAGGTGAATCTTATCAGAAATACATAGTGAATAAAGACAGAAATAAGATCAAATGACGATATTCAGACAGTGGAAAGCTCTAATATGAAGCTTAAGATTTGTAACAGATATACAGATGTCAGCAGAATGAGAATCAGAGTTTCAAACTTATTCAGATTTCTAACAGACGAAGACAACATAAGCATAGGTAGAAAGAACTCAGAGTCTTACTAATCGTAGATAATTCAGATAAGATATCAGAATTTCCAGGATTTCAAAGGCACTCCTCGGATATCCTATGATTATAATAAGTGCACATTATATGGTGTAAGTATTATTACGTTGATCAGGCGTAATAATACGAGCACCACATAATCATGCCCCCATGATGATCATACTTTATCTCGAGTCGTGAACGAACAACCTATTCTTAGTTCACTTAGTACTTCTACAGTCCAGAGATAAACAGTTTTAGATATCATAACCTAAAGGAAAACAGACTGCTCAAAAGAGTAATGGAAATTCCAAAATTCCTAACAGAAGTAACGTACTGCGTTCAAGAACATAGGTCTTCACAATTTGCCGAAATTCTCAAAACGAGGCCATTATCAAGAAGACGCAGAATGAACATGGAATTGAGATGTTTCTAGAGAATTTAAATCTTAAGTGATCAACTGAAGTGAAAATCCATCGTCAGCTTCTTCCTTCACTGAATCAGTTCATCCAAACATAGAGGTTCGCTTCAATAATCTGTCCATTCAAATATATGATCTCAATCTCTTCAGGTCCGGTCCATCTACCTTCATTTATCCATCAGCCTGGGAGTGTTCAAAATCATGAGCTTGAGTTTGGTCCATCAATCCTTCTGCAGTTCCCGCTTTGGAATGTGATAGAGTAATGTGAACTTCTGGCACGATCTTGAATTCCTTCATCATCCAGTCTGCTTCCACTCTCAATTCATCTTATTACAACCAAGATGAATAGGGAAGTGAGACTGCATGTCTTCATCAGCTCCAGGTTCACCATCTTGACTAGATTTTGTCCTCTGCTCGACAATACTTCTGCTCTGTAGGGATCATCTTCCACTCTTCGTGGTAACTACTGTTGTTATCAAATCTAGAGCATGCAGTGAACAATCTCCTCATACATTTTTAGTTGCCTTGACACATGAACAGTCATATTCTTGCGATGTGTACGTCATGACAGAGTCTCTCTTAGAAGCGTCTCAAGTAAGGTACCACTTGCGAGTGCGGAAGCATATCTCTATTTCATCTTTTCCCAGAACTCCATTCTCAATCAAACTGAGTTGTTCCCTTCTGTTCACGAAATTTATTAACAGTAACGCAATTTGTAAGAACCTTCCAAATTTCCTGCATGGTTCAGAAGATTTCAGCTTCTCAATTCTGTTGTCGGAGTTTATAGTAATATTCTCAATTAAGAACTCCATTGCCTCAACATACATCAACTTCCAGAATACTCAACTGATTGTCAGGTTCCTAACAACTTGTGCAAATGATTTTCATGTTCTTCTTCGTCTCTGAATGTACTAATAAATCATACCATGACCATTGTTTAAACATTCAAGAAACATAAGTTCCATTTGATGCGTAGGAATAGTTAACATATTAGCCAATACAATTGGCATCATCAGGAATCGCCACAACGAGTACAAAGGTAGCTTTAGAAATCATTTAGGAAAAAATTTCATCTACTTCACAACATATTCCTTCTTCGCTGAAATACTTTACGGAGGTTATTCTCGATTGTTTAACTCATTTCTTAGGAGCTTCTGTGGTTGCTTCTTCAGTCCATCAACGTGATCAGATACTGAGTTTCAAAGATAGACCAAATTAATTATTAAAATGCGGAAAGGATTAATGACTTCAGAAAGTGATTTTGGTTAAGTTCACGATAGTCGATACGTCATCATATTTTCTCTTTCTCTTCTTCATGAATCGACCGTATTATTCCAAGATGAAATATCAGAGTAAGTAACATCTTATTCCGTCAGCTCATTCAATCTTTCAACTTCCATGGCTTCTTCAACTGAGGTCAGTTTAGTGCCAACTCTATTTCTCAAGCAGGAGGGAATACCAAAAGGTTCATCAGAGAACTTTGAAAACTTTTGTACTACAACATAAAACAATTTGGTGCTAGGAGAAACTTGAAAATCAGAAGAGATCAGAGTTTTGTACTTTCATAGCAGCATCAATCTTAACAGATTCATGTGTTTCAGAAACATCATAATAGGAGTAGAATGAAACAAGTTACTAAAGGTCACAAGCCAACTCGAAATCAAGAAACCTCAAAATCAGATATATCAAGATTAGACGGATTCATAGAACGAATACAGTCATCGAACCAGACGGATGGTTTATGTACCTCAAAGTCCAGTACATGATACATCAAAATGTTGAAATAGATGAGAGAACAGTTCAAGGTATTGGAATCTCGTTTGTTTTAAACAAAAGTGATAGGTGAATTATAAATCAATGGTACTACAACATCAAATGATCGTCAGAAGTGAGATGTATAGAATATCAGTTGTCAGTATCAGTTAACGAATCCATAACAAGATAATATTAACATCATCTCCTTCCAAAGGAAACTGATTGGCAAACAGAGTTCATCATTCAGAGGGAGGAAAACAAAATTTTCCTATTTCTGTAATTAACAGTTATCAGAGTAAAGGATTATGCAAAGTCAAATAGTATCAGATGATACATTATATGCCCAACATAAGAAATGAATTCACAGAATGTGCCAAATACATCATCGTCATAGAGATTCTCAAAATGCCCGAAGAGGCATCAAAATGGTTAACAGATGAATCAGAGGTCAGGAGCGGAATTAGAAGATAAGTATCAAATAGTGTCTGAAATTTCTACACAATTCTCAATATCTTCAAAACTCACGGGGTTACAAATCTTTAGGTGGTGCAAAACGAAAGTTTTCAAATTTCTAGAAAGTGATCTTAACAGGATCAACCAAAAGAAAGGCACGAATCAGAGTGATGTGGAAGCAGTGTTACTACTAAATCGCCCTAGTCGACCCATTCCTCACCGGTAATAACTTAGGTTGTTAAAGGGAATTCTTAATGTAAATTATCAGAGTCGTTTTGTGAGCGCCTACAGTGGAAACTGAATGGTCCAAGACTCACAGGTTCAGGTTTATGTATTACAAGTCGTCAGCCTGGGCTCTGATACCATAATTGTAACACCCCAACCCGACAAGGGTAGAAGTGCTACATTACGGTGACATATCAAAGCATATACAGACATACAACACAAGTAATACAAAAGAATTCCAAAGGTTACAAAGGAAAATAATCTGAAATACAAGGTTACAAAAGGGAATAACAATGAAATGCTATGTCTGAAATATAAATCTCTTCTAGTCATCTCTAATCCAGAATATAGCTATCACGGTGAAGTCCACTAATATCTTATGCACTCTGCACTTATATCCCAGCTTCCCACTAAAACCTGCCGCGTAAGAAAGAAACCGCGGCTGAGCTTAAAAAACCCAGTGAACAGATATAACAACGAAGTAATAAAGAAACAGAAGTAAATGCTGAATAAGGTATAACGGAAATAAGAGGAAAATAATCAAAGGTAAGTAGGAAATAATAATAAGAGGTAAGGTAAGGGTTAGTCATCAACCACGAGCCAAGAAACAAATATAATAATGCCTTCATAAATGCCTTCATCATAATCATAATCATAGTCATAGTCATAGTCATAATGAGGGGAGACATCAGAATATCAGATATAATAGAGGGGTGACCTCAATGGGTTGTGAAGGACGTGTATTGCACACACAACCACATTCACCAGATACAGATAACAGATAACAGAAACAGATCTAGGATGCATCCATACGCCCCCACAGAAATCAGACTGGCCATAATAATCATATCATAAAGTGCACATATCATATAACAGAAAGGGGGACGTGGCAGAACATCACTCCACTGCCCTGGAGTCATGCCAGAGGTGCATCCCTGACACGGACATGGAGCCCCCATGCCTAGTGAAATAAATTTGGCTCGGGTGTCAAACTAGAATAGGTCAACAGAATGTCATAAAATGACACAGATCATAAGTCATCATAATCAGATCATATCAGAAATCCATATCATAAGGTCATATCATCAGGTCCAAATCAGAAGGTTCAAAATTAGAAGGTTCAGACAACAAAGGTTCATAACAGAAAAGGTTCAGAAAATAAAATGGGGTTTCATAGCAATGGCATCGGGAACCCTAAACAAAATGAGAGATCAAAAGAAGGGAAGTCATGAGAAACCTTTACTGAAAAGGTCAGAATATCTATACCTCAACTAGATGACAGAGCAGACACTAGAAAAGTATCCAACAGGAATAGAAACTCCTCCTTCTTTATAGAACCTAGACGGATTAGAAGTCGAGAATTATTCGATATTTCATTTCAAATCAGATTACTCCTTTTTAGGTTATCTTTACATTTTCATAATCTTTCCATATTTAGCAGGTTTCTATTCTTAGAAAGTTTCCTTATTTAGAAAGGTTTCAAATTTTCAGAAGTTTCCATAATTAGTACTTTCCAGAAATAGCAGATTTCCATAATTAGCAAATTTCCAGAATTAACAGATATCATCATTTCAGAGTAGATTAAGTCCTTACTCAGAGATTATAATGGAATAAATATATATTTTAACAAGTTACAGAAGTCTAAGGTTAATTATGACAAGTTCACAAAGTTCAGGGTTTTAATTGTAATTTCATCAATTTCAAAGGTATCAAGTGAAAATACTTCAATTACTGATTTAATACTTATTTTATTCAGAATGACATCATAATCCCTTTTGTTTCATAATTTTATAGTTTACACCCCTCTAGTTATAATATTTACAAAACAAACCTTATATTTACATAATTCATGATTTAATCCCTCTAATGTCCATATTTACCAAACAAGCATATTATTTTACCAAATTTCAGAATGTCACATCACAGTTTACATATAGTACTATTCAGCTCCTCAGATTTCAGAATTTACACAATTAGTCCTTTAAGTTTACAAAACTTATTAATTAAATCATAATTCCATAATAACTACACATTAGGCCCATAAATACTCAAAATTACACAAAATACTCTTAATATTATTATTTACTCAAAATAGCTTCAAGTTTCCAGAATTTACACAATTAGTCCTTTAATCAAATAATTACATATTTAATCATTTAATTATCCATTTAACATATACAACCCCTTTAAATATCAAGTTTACATCCTTAGCCCTTCATTAACATTTAAATACAGAAGACACCCCATATTTATCATATTTACTAAACAAACCCTTTATTTACTATTTATTTCAATCCTTTTATATAATTATATATATAATTACATTTAGCCCCTTTTTATTATGAAAATCATCCAAATACCCCTTGTACTATTTTATACAGATTCTCCATGACTTTTTTTATAGTTTTCATAACAGCCCCTTAATTTATACGATTTACAAAAGTAGTCCCTCAATTTTAAAAACATCATACGATTTAAACAATTTCCCAACAATTCACAACCCTAACCCTACCAGTGATTTAGCATTAATTTCACCATCATTAACCTTTATTAATCTCATTTTATTCTTCCAAACCCTAACCCTAGCCCCGAAAAAATTTTATTTTTATTTTTCTTTATAAACCGATCTGTAAAAACAAAAGAATTCGAATCAATTCATATAAGCTTCCAATAATTTGTAATCCATTTTTACAGTGTTCTAGGATGAATATGACATGATCTAAAAATATACATAATCCATATACAAATCGCATGCATCCAGTTTTCTTTTAAGTCCAAAATTAGGGTTTCGATTAGGATTTATTTTATACGATCTATTTATCATGCATGGTTCGAATTCAGTATTTTTCCAGAGTTATATGATGTACAAATAATGTTAGAAAAATACCAGATGTGGTTTTTCCTGATCAGAAGAGGTTGTGGGATTTGTGGATCTCTCGGCTACATAAAACTCAAACAAACAAAGCACAACAATCGAACCAGCCTTCCATAAATCGTACCATTATTTTTCTCAGGTTCTTAAACTTATAAACCACCCAAGAAAAATATTCAGAGGCTCCTAGAACTTGTATGTGCCGTTTTGTGGTTTTTAGAGATGTTTTAGGGTTTATTTTAGGTGAAAAATGAGATTCGGTGTTTTGAAATTATTTAGGGGATTTGGGAACTTGCTTGGGCCGAGTTTTATGGTCTAGGAATAAGACCAAATCAGATTTTCAACCATTCCTTATTTATTTGTATTTATCTTCTTTTATTTAGTTAGGTACAATATATAAAAAAATACTTTTGGACTCATAAACCAACTTAGGCTTTGCCTAAATAATTTTTAGATGGTTTACATGTTTCAAATGCCTTATTAAAATTAATAGTGATCATAGTTTGTGAATTCTTAGGAGTTAGGGATTTATTTGTTAGTTTTATTATAGTTTTATTAAGTTTTAAAGTTATAAGGGCATTTTGGTAATTTTGAAAAGTTTTAAAATTTCAGGTATTACAACTTCTTCCCCTCTAAATATGAATTTCGTCAGCGAAATTGAAATTGCAAAGTCAGACGGAGTCGTAGCAGATTACAAAAGTTCGTCGCAGATGTCCTCATGCTCAGGGAGGTTCTCCCAACAGAATCTTCCAAGGACAACTAGTTTCTCATGACTCGAGCCTGATTAAAAAGGTTTAGGATCCCTCAGAATAAATCAAATCAGGGTGATTTGGGTCAAACCAATGCAACATATAACAGATGACGCTAGGTGAATCTTATCAGAAATATATAGTGAATAAAGACAGAAATAAGATCAAATGACGATATTCAGACAGTGGAAAGCTCTAATATGAAGCTTAAGATTTGTAACAGATATACAGATGTCAGCAGAATGAGAATCTAAGTTTCAAACTTATTCAGATTTCTAACAGACGAAGACAACATAAGCATAGGTAGAAAGAACTCAGAGTCTTACTAATCGTAGATAATTCAGATAAGATATCAGAACTTCCAGGATTTCAAAGGCACTCCTCGGATATCCTATGATTATAATAAGTGCACATTATATGGTGTAAGTATTATTACGTTGATCAGGCGTAATAATACGAGCACCACATAATCATGCCCCCATGATGATCATACTTTATCTCGAGTCGTGAACGAACAACCTATTCTTAGTTCACTTAGTACTTCTACAGTCCAGAGATAAACAGTTTTAGATATCATAACCTAAAGGAAAATAGACTGCTCAAAAGAGTAATGGAAATTCCAAAATTCCTAACAGAAGTAACGTACTGCGTTCAAGAACATAGGTCTTCACAATTTGCCAAAATTCTCAAAACGAGGCCATTATCAAGAAGACGCAGAATGAACATGGAATTGAGATGTTTCTAGAGAATTTAAATCTTAAGTGATCAACTGAAGTGAAAATCCATCGTCAGCTTCTTCCTTCACCGAATCAGTTCATCCAAACATAGAGGTTCGCTTCAATAATCTGTCCATTCAAATATATGATCTCAATCTCTTCAAGTCCGATCCATCTACCTTCATTTATCCATCAGCCTGGGAGTGTTCAAAATCATGAGCTTGAGTTTGGTCCATCAATCCTTCTGCAGTTCCCGCTTTGGAATGTGATAGAGTAATGTGAACTTCTGGCACGATCTTGAATTCCTTCATCATCCAGTCTGCTTCCACTCTCAATTCATCTTATTACAACCAAGATGAATAGGGAAGTGAGACTGCATGTCTTCATCAGCTCCAGGTTCACCATCTTGACTAGATTTTGTCCTCTGCTCGACAATACTTCTGCTCTGTAGGGATCATCTTCCACTCTTCGTGGTAACTACTGTTGTTATCAAATCTAGAGCATGCAGTGAACAATCTCCTCATACATTTTTAGTTGCCTTGACACATGAATAGTCATTTTCTTGCGATGTGTACGTCATGACAGAGTCTCTCTTAGAAGCGTCCCAAGTAAGGTACCACTTGCGAGTGCGGAAGCATATCTCTATTTCATCTTTTCCCAGAACTCAATTCTCAATCAAACTGAGTTGTTCCCTTCTGTTCACGAAATTTATTAACAGTAACGCAATTTGTAAGAACCTTCCAAATTTCCTGCATGGTTCAGAAGATTTCAGCTTCTCAATTCTGTTGTCGGAGTTTATAGTAATATTCTCAATTAAGAACTCCATTGCCTCAACATATATCAACTTCCAGAATACTCAACTGATTGTCAGGTTCCTAACAACTTGTGCAAATGATTTTCATGTTCTTCTTCGTCTCTGAATGTACTAATAAATCATATCATGACCATTGTTTAAACATTCAAGAAACATAAGTTCCATTTGATGCGTAGGAATAGTTAACATATTAGCCAATACAATTGGCATCATCAGGAATCGCCACAACGAGTACAAAGGTAGCTTTAGAAATCATTTAGGAAAAAATTTCATCTACTTCACAACTTCTTCCTTCTTCGCTGAAATACTTTACGGAGGTTATTCTCGATTGTTTAACTCATTTCTTAGGAGCTTCTGTGGTTGCTTCTTCAGTCCATCAACGTGATCAGATACTGAGTTTCAAAGATAGACCAAATTAATTATTAAAATACGGAAAGGATTAATGACTTCGGAAAGTGATTTTGGTTAAGTTCACGATAGTCGATACGTCGTCATATTTTCTCTTTCTCTTCTTCATGAATCGACCGTATTATTCCAAGATGAAATATCAGAGTAAGTAACATCTTATTCCGTCAGCTCATTCAATCTTTCAACTTCCATGGCTTCTTCAACTGAGGTCAGTTTAGTGCCAACTCTATTTCTCAAGCAGGAGGGAATACCAAAAGGTTCATCAGAGAACTTTGAAAACTTTTGTACTACAACATAAAACAATTTGGTGCTAGGAGAAACTTGAAAATCAGAAGAGATCAGAGTTTTGTACTTTCATAGCAGCATCAATCTTAACAGATTCATGTGTTCCAGAAACATCATAATAGGAGTAGAATGAAACAAGTTACTAAAGGTCACAAGCCAACTCGAAATCAAGAAACCTCAAAATCAGATATATCAAGATTAGACGGATTCATAGAACGAATACAGTCATCGAACCAGACGGATGGTTTATGTACCTCAAAGTCCAGTACATGATACATCAAAATGTTGAAATAGATGAGAGAACAGTTCAAGGTATTGGAATCTCGTTTGTTTTAAACAAAAGTGATAGGTGAATTATAAATCAATGGTACTACAACATCAAATGATCGTCAGAAGTGAGATGTATAGACTATCAGTTGTCAGTATCAGTTAACGAATCCATAACAAGATAATATTAACATCATCTCCTTCCAAAGGAAACTGATTGGCAAACAGAGTTCATCATTTAGAGGGAGGAAAACAAAATTTTCCTATTTCTGTAATTAACAGTTATCAGAGTAAAGGATTATGCAAAGTCAAATAGTATCAGATGATACATTATATGCCCAACATAAGAAATGAATTCACAGAATGTGCCAAATACATCATCGTCATAGAGATTCTCAAAATGCCCGAAGAGGCATCAAAATGGTTAACAGATGAATCAGAGGTCAGGAGCGGAATTAGAAGATAAGTATCAAATAGTGTCTGAAATTTCTACACAATTCTCAATATCTTCAAAACTCACGGGGTTACAAATCTTTAGGTGGTGCAAAACGAAAGTTTTCAAATTTCTAGAAAGTGATCTTAACAGGATCAACCAAAAGAAAGGCACGAATCAGAGTGATGCGGAAGCAGTGTTACTACTAAATCGCCCTAGTCGACCCATTCCTCACCGGTAATAACTTAGGTTGTTAAAGGGAATTCTTAATGTAAATTATCAGAGTCGTTTTGTGAGCGCCTACAGTGGAAACTGAATGGTCCAAGACTCACAGGTTCAGGTTTATGTATTACAAGTCGTCAGCCTGGGCTCTGATACCATAATTGTAACACCCCAACCCGACAAGGGTAGAAGTGCTACATTACGGTGACATATCAAAGCATATACAGACATACAACACAAGTAATAAAAAAGAATTCCAAAGGTTACAAAGGAAAATAATCTGAAATACAAGGTTACAAAAGGGAATAACAATGAAATGCTATGTCTGAAATATAAATCTCTTCTAGTCATCTCTAATCCAGAATATAGCTATCACGGTGAAGTCCACTAATATCTTATGCACTCTGCACTCATATCCCAGCTTCCCACTAAAACCTGCCGCGTAAGAAAGAAACCGCGGCTGAGCTTAAAAAGCCCAGTGAACAGATATAACAACGAAGTAATAAAGAAACAGAAGTAAATGCTGAATAAGGTATAACGAAAATAAGAGGAAAATAATCAAAGGTAAGTAGGAAATAGTAATAAGAGGTAAGGTAAGGGTTAGTCATCAACCACGAGCCCAGAAACAAATATAATAATGCCTTCATAAATGCCTTCATCATAATCATAATCATAGTCATAGTCATAATCATAATGAGGGGAGACATCAGAATATCAGATATAATAGAGGGGTGACCTCAATGGGTTGTGAAGGACGTGTATTGCACACACAACCACATTCACCAGATACAGATAACAGATAATAGAAACAGATCTAAGATGCATCCATACGCCCCCACAGAAATCAGACTGGCCATAATAATCATATCATAAAGTGCGCATATCATATAACAGAAAGGGGGACGTGGCAGAACATCACTCCACTGCCCTGGAGTCATGCCAGAGGTGCATCCCTGACACGGACATGGAACCCCCATGCCTAGTGAAATAAATTTGGCTCGGGTGTCAAACTAGAATAGGTCAACAGAATGTCATAAAATGACACAGATCATAAGTCATCATAATCAGATCATATCAGAAATCCATATCATAAGGTCATATCATCAGGTCCAAATCAGAAGGTTCAAAATTAGAAGGTTCAGACAACAAAGGTTCATAATAGAAAAGGTTCAGAAAATAAAATGGGGTTTCATAGCAATGGCATCGGGAACCCTAAACAAAATGAGAGATCAAAAGAAAGGAAGTCATGAGAAACCTTTACTGAAAAGGTCAGAATATCTATACCTCAACCAGATGACAGAGCAGACACTAGAAAAGTATCCAACAGGAATAGAAACTCCTCCTTCTTCATAGAACCTAGACGGATTAGAAGTCGAGAATTATTCGATATTTCATTTCAAATCAGATTACTCCTTTTTAGGTTATCTTTACATTTTTAGAATCTTTCCATATTTAGCAGGTTTCTATTCTTAGAAAGTTTCCTTATTTAGAAAGGTTTCAAATTTTCAGAAGTTTCCATAATTAGTGCTTTCCAGAAATAGCAGATTTCCATAATTAGCAAATTTCCAGAATTAACAGATATCATCATTTTAGAGTAGATTAAGTCCTTACTCAGAGATTATAATGGAATAAATATATATTTTAACAAGTTACAGAAGTCTAAGGTTAATTATGACAAGTTCACAAAGTTCAGGGTTTTAATTGTAATTTCATCAATTTCAAAGGTATAAAGTGAAAATACTTCAAGTTACTGATTTAATACTCATTTTATTCAGAATGACATCATAATCCTTTTTGTTTCATAATTTTATAGTTTACACCCCTCTAGTTATAATATTTACATAACAAACCTTATATTTACATAATTCATGATTTAATCCCTCTAATGTCCATATTTACCAAACAAGCATATTATTTTACCAAATTTCAGAATGTCACATCACAGTTTACATATAGTACTATTCAGCCCCTCAGATTTCAGAATTTACACAATTAGTCCTTTAAGTTTACAAAACTTATTAATTAAATCATAATTCCATGATAACTACACATTAGGCCCATAAATACTCAAAATTACACAAAATACTCTTAATATTATTATTTACTCAAAATGGCTTCAAGTTTTCAGAATTTACACAATTAGTCCTTTAATCAAATAATTACATATTTAATCATTTAATTATCCATTTAACATATACAACCCCTTTAAATATCAAGTTTACATCCTTAGCCCTTCATTAACATTTAAATACAGAAGACACCCCATATTTATCATATTTACTAAACAAACCCTCTATTTACTATTTATTTCAATCCTTTTATATAATTATATATATAATTACATTTAGCCCCTTTTTATTATGAAAATCATAAAAATACCCCTTGTACTATTTTAAACAGATTCTCGATGACTTTTTTATAGTTTTCATAATAGCCCCTTAATTTATACGATTTACAAAAGTAGTCCCTCAATTTTAAAAACATCATACGATTTAAACAATTTCCCAACAATTCACAACCCTAACCCTACCAGTGATTTAGCATTAATTTCACCATTATTAACCTTTATTAATCTCATTTTATTCTTCCAAACCCTAACCCTAGCCCCGAAAAAAATTTCTTTTTATTTTTCTTTATAAACCGATCAGTAAAAACAAAAGAATTCGAATCAATTCATATAAGCTTCCAATAATTTGTAATACATTTTTACAGTGTTCTAGGATGAATATGACATGATATAAAAATATACATAAGCCATATAAAAATCGCATGCATCCATTTTTCTTTTTAAGTCCAAAATTAGGGTTTCGATTAGGATTTATTTTATACGATCTATTTATCATGCATGGTTCGAATTCAGTATTTTTCTAGAGTTATATGATGTAAAAATAATATTTGAAAAATACCAGATGTGGTTTTTCCTGATCAGAAGAGGTTGTGGGATTTGTGGATCTCTCGGCTACATAAAACTCGAACAAACAAACCAAAACAATCGAACCAGCCTTCCATAAATCGTACCATTATTTTTCTCAGGTTCTTAAACTTATAAACCACCCAAGAAAAATATTCAGAGGCTCCTAGAACTTGTATGTGCCGTTTTATGGTTTTTAGAGATGTTTTAGGGTTTATTTTAGGTGAAAAATGAGATTTGGTGTTTTGAAATTATTTAGGGGATTTGGGAACTTGCTTGGGCCGAGATTTATGGTCTAGGAATAAGACCAAATCAGATTTTCAACCATTCCTTATTTATTTGTATTTATCTTCTTTTATTTAGTTAGGTACAATATATAAAAAAATACTTTTGGACTCATAAACCAACTTAGGCTTGGCCTAAATAATTTTTAGATGGTTTACATGTTTCAAATGCCTTATTAAAATTAATAGTGATCATAGTTTGTGAATTCTTAGGAGTTAGGGATTTATTTGTTAGTTTTTTTATAGTTTTATTAAGTTTTAAAGTTATAAGGGCATTTTGGTAATTTTGCAAAGTTTTAAAATTTCAGGTATTACAAGAGAAGTATCCAGAGAATTGTAGGTGGCAAGTTTGCCTATTTGGCACCTTTGATACCTTAAGTTTTGTTTATTCTATTTTAGTCACACTTATCTTTATAACACTTTTACCACTTGACAACTTAAGCCCTTGAAGTCTATTTCCTTCTATTTATGTCACATTATACTTTCCATAACCTTATAATACATTCTTTGACCATAAGGTTGACTATCAGGTTTGACCATTATGCAACATTCGTTGACTAACCAATCACGTAAGGCCCTTAGTCCATTTCATCTAAGGTGGGGTCCAAGTACTTGGGAAACGGGTCTAACAATTCTACCACCCTTATTTAGATTTTGTCCCCGAAATCTCTTGTCTATACTAACCAAAACTTAGTTCCATCTTACTCCCGTTTTTAGCACTTTCCATTCTTCATCCCTTTTTGGTCGCAACGATCTAAGTGATCTTGCAATTTAAGGTCCACTATACGCACATCATACCCATAACTCATTCTATTTCTCGCTTAGCTTTTCTAATCTTTCATTTCTTCTCAATCATTCAATCCTTGCCACTAATGAATACCGTTAAACCATTTCTACGTCTATCACATAACCTACTAACTCATTGCATTCTAACTTTCCCGTCAAGGACTATGTGTCACTTGAATATTACACAGCATCTTAACTTTTATAAGTCAACTATTTATTAACTTTCTACTTATACCGTAACCTTTTTACTATTCTGTTAGCATTTTACTACATGTTACGTTTGCCCTTACTTCTTTCAATAATTTCCATTCGCATTATGACTACTACGGTCTTTCTTACATTACAACAAGTCACAAGACATTCGTAACATTGGCTTACATTTCCTTAATCTATTCAACTTTACCCCTTAGGCTCCTAAGTTATAAGTTCTCATGACATCTTCCACCTAAAGTCGATATCCAACTTAGTTTCTATCCACCTATCTTAGTTCCTTACGACTTCTAACATTCCTAGACTCCCATTTCTACCCTTTCACCCTACTCATGCCATGTTGGAAACATATAAGCCCACTCATTTACACTTCCTCATTTACATGGAATGGCGTCCCAATCGATGTAAATCAAGAAACATAAACTCATGGTTCGGAGATTCATAACTTCTTTATTTAAATGCAAAGGCGTCCCAATCCATTTGAATAAAGAAATTATAAATCATCCTACTTACACACTTCCGGCATAACACTTGTACCATTTTCATTTCATTTTAGCTTTTAACCTCTTCATTCTTTTTACATTTTATGACACCATTTTTACTTTTTAGACTTGGATCCATTCCGTTACCACATTCGCTTTGGGGACACTTTTATATGCCAAAGATGTAGGCAACCCCATTGCCGATGAAGGCAAAACGTTTCATCCTGAAGGATCATTAACCATTTATCCCGAAGGATCATTACCATTTATCTCGAAGGATTCTTTAACATTCATTAGCTTGGTCATCCCGGAGGATACCACCTTTAACCTTACACATTCAACTTTGGATCCAAGTCCTTAACAATTAACACATGCATCATCTTATCCATTTTATTTAGTTTAAGCAAGCGTCATAGGGCATATGAAACCTCCTTATCATATTCACACATTTCTATATAATTACGCTTCTCACTTTAACTTACATTCTTTAACCCAAGTTAAACATTTCCGACACCTTTACCATTAACCCTTTAGTCTACCCGAGTCTTTCCATATTTAACCCTACATTGGTTATCAATCATAACATACTCATTACCATCCGTTATCCTTCTTTCACGTTTTAAACATTTACACATTCATTAGCATTGTTCATTCATCTTACACATTTTAAATAGGTTTCATTATTCCAAACTTCCATTATAACAATAATCACCGCTAATGGGACACATTAGCCGTGACATAATATTCAAAGCAACACCTTAACTTCATACACACGCATCTCATTCTCAGTTACATTCTTAACTTAACGCATTTAACTTTTAGCATTTAAACTTTTTCGTTCAATTTCATCCTTTACATACCAACACACTTTATCATTACTTCACGTTCACACTTAAATTTCAAGTACTTTACCTTACCGTTAACCCGTCTCTATACCAATTTAACACTAGTTTTTAGTCACTAAATATAATGAGACCATATGTTGGTCACATTTCATGCCATCATTCGCTAACCTCATTCTTTAACCTTCAAGTCATTAAACACTTAATCATTAGTTCGTTAGTTTCATCTTATCTTTTCACGCTATACCTTAGTACTTTTAATATCATTATGATCCACGCTTAAAGCGTCATTACTTAATTCACTTGCTAGCCTATCTCTAATACCACTTACCATTCCTACTCATATTCCATTACCGTTACTCTAACATACATTCGTGTAATCACAATATTATCACCGGCACCAACCAAGGTGCACGGTTAACAAAATCATTTAAACAATTCAATTCCCCTACGAGCTAACATATCATACACTTCAACACATTCATCACTTATTATCATTAGGCTCATCTAACAAAAGGCATAATCCACCTCATACTTAACAACTACATCGCGCATCACTAGCACTTACATTCAACGCTTCTACGAGTGGTTTAAGACTAGGCAACCTATAGTGGAAACCTAATTCACTTAAACCGAAGCTCTGAGACCAAGTTGTTACACCCTGTGCCCGATTTGACCAAAAACATAAAACTTTTACGCAGAAACGCTTTGACCCGTTACTGACTCCTATCACTCATTTATAAACTGACTAAAATCAGTTACAAAACAAACATTGAGACTATTTTTAGAAAAGAACTAGACTCCAATACTTTTAAAATGAGTGGTGGCACCCTAAAGTGCACTATGACCCCTAAAGTGCACTGTGACCCCTAAAGTGCACTATTGTCTCAAAATGACCCGTAACACTTTTTAACATAAAATCAACACTTTAAACCTATATTTAAACTCATGTAATCCACATTTAATTAAAATATACATTATACCTTGTTTTCCAAAATTCTTGACCCGTTTGACCCAAAACGGGTTAAAATGGACCTTGTCCCAAACACCCCTTTTTCTGCATAACCCTTTAGTGCACTTTTGACCCATTTTCCGGAAAAACGACTTTTATAACATGACATTACACCAAAACTTCCAGAAATTATTAGGACATTATAAACATCAATTATATGTATAAACTTGGTCATCATGACCTACGGAAACATGCTTTACAAAGTGACGGGTTTTGTGCCAAAACCCGTTTCGACCCATTTACATAACAAACCATCTACAACACTTCATTTACCCTCCAAACTTAACCAACATCCTTTTTAATACATATTAAACTCATTCCTTAAACACATGACCCGTTTACAACCCAAAATGGGTTGAAACACACTTATGCCAAACACTCCTTTAACTTCTGCTAATAACTCATAAAACATACTTTGACACATTAATTGACTACTAAATCATTAACACATCTTTGACATACATTTTACAACACGTAGAAAGACTCTCGAGGGAACAACCTTGACTTGAGCTCGGTATTCTAACTAGCTCTACTATCTTACCCAAGTCCTTCTACATTTGCATGACCAACCTTTATCCTTATTCAAGCCATCCATAAAAGCATACCAACCTACAAAAAGATTAGACAACTAAACCATAAGCTTTCGCTTAGTAAGTAAAACGATCATAACATACCATTATACTTCAACAAACATATAAGCATCACATACGTCATAACACTTACTTTACGAGCTTACTACTCCATGTCCCACCTTAACACATAACATCATATCATCACTTAGCTCACATACAATACATCACATAAGCATATATAAGGCCATCTATTACTTAACACATAACCTCTACAACATACATAACACAAACATGTTAGTAGTCCATATAACACCATGCCATCATCATTTTACTTACCTTAGCTCCAAGCTAAGCACATCAAAGCATCATCATCAACTTTATCATCACCATCCTATGATAAAATTATCATACACACAAATGCTTAACACATAATCAAATAACCATAACAATGGTTTATACCACTATTAACTTACCTTTAACACCTCTAATCATCATATACTCATACATTGATTATATGATGATCAAACTGATGAGTACTCAAACACTCATCATTTTTTATCAAATCTGAACTGCAAAACCTACAAAAACAATCAAAAAGTCATCAAAATACTTAAATTATCCCAGGGATTGTGTTTTATGTGTTTTAAATGCAAAATAAGCAAAAACAAATGAAAAATGCTCAAAGTTTGCAATATTGGCAGTGTCAGTCCCTCAAGTTTCAAAACTTGTAAAAAATAGTCCCTATGCATTTATTTTGAAAGAAAAAGTCAACCCAAGTCTTTTGAAAGTTTAAAATCACAAAATAAGATACTTGGGTCATAAGTTTCAAAATTTACATGTTTGGTCCCTAAGATTTCAAATCTGGCAAAAATGGTCCCTAGGAATTTTGAAAAGTGGAAAATGCAAAAATTGGTTCTTGGATTTATGATACTTGGCATGATTGGTCCTTGGTAACACTTTGGGGAATGTATAACTTCAGCCCTCATACTTTTGAGAAATGACAAAATTGGTCCTTGTATGTTATAATACCAAACGGACCCTTTTATTATTATTACAAAAACCAAATCCAATACCCAAACCAAATCCAAGCCCATCACAAATTATCCCCCAGGCCTATCACCACCCCTATCCGGCCCACACCCCCTTTAATATCAACACAGGGTCAACACAGGGTCAAACCCGTCCCCTTCCCCCCTAAAACCTGTAAGTATGTCTCCCCCCCTCCACCTTTTCACCACATTAGCCCCCCACAATAAATGAACCTCACCAACCAAACCAACCCCCACCATCACCTCATTAAATGCCATCACCAGAACCACTAATTTTGGCTCGTTTGATTTTGGCGGGAAAAACGTAATCAAAGGCTCTGATTCATCAAAGCTCAATTGAATGGTTGGGATTTGGTCATTGGTCAAAGGAGAGACCATTGGGACACTAAAATATCAAAAAGAAGCCATGTGGAAGAAAGAGGGGATTACTCTAGTCTCGTATTATAAGTAGGAAGCTTTTGTAAGCCAAAAAGGCATGTAGGAAAGTAATTTTAGTTGTTTTTTTTTTTTATCTATTTATCTTTTGTAATCTGTTTTCAAGTTAATGAAAGCTCATTTTTAAGTTATTTCTCATTTTTCAAGTTTCCAAGTCTTATGTAAGAATTTTAAGTGTTTGTTTAATCTTAATCAGTTAATCTCAGTGTTTGCATACTTATTTAAACTATAATAGAAATCATTCAAAAGCTTTACAAGCTTCTGTAACAATAAGAAGCAAGTTTTCAGAAAAATCATCAAAAATATAAGGAAAATAAAAATAAAATAAAAAAAAGGTATGATATCTTGAAGAATGCTGGAGCACAGTATATAAAGGATGGTTGTGGGTTAGAGACCTCATGGGAGGTCAATAGGGTGATTCATGGTCCTTGGTTCATGTTAATCAGCTTGGAAGGCTTTGTGAGTTCACCATTTTTAATATATTAGTGTACAAGCTAGTAAAGCATATAAGCCCTTCCCTTATTGGCTTATTCCACTTTAGCTACCTTTTTTTATATCCTTTTTTTGGTATTTTTTTTTTTTTTTTTTTTTTTTTGAATTCTATTATTAAAAACAAAAAACAAGCAATGTAAGCTCATAAATAGCTTTAAGGAAGCTAATATGAGCTTATGAACAGAAATATAAACTTAAACTAGCTTATTGTATCATAAGTAAACATTAAGGTAAGCTTTTAAAGTAAAATTGCACGAGAATAATTAAGTAAAACAAAATTTTTATTAAATTATATGTAAATTACACGGTTATAAAGTAAAACTGTAAAAGACAGATTTAAAATAAGCTTAAGCTAAAAATACAATAAAGGCTACTAAAAAAACCTACACATATTCTAATGTGAATTAGGAGGGTATATATAGGCAGCCTTGAGGTGAGGTTTTCTAGGGTTTGAGAAGCTTCAGGAACCTCAAATCCCAGCCTTCCATCCAATCATGTCATCATAATCATTGTCCTAGACCCTTGGATCATGCGCCACATCACTTTGTCCAATCAAGTGCTCTGAAATTGCCAGCTTGGCCCTTGAATGGTGTCATACCTCTGCCTGGTGTTTCAGATGTTCTAGAAAGATTTTAAGTGAGGGTAAAATGGTGGGAGCAGGGTGAATTTTGGTGAAGATGGTGAAACAATAAAGGGCGGGTTTGTTTGTTATTTTTGTTGTTTGCCTGTTTTTGATAAGGGTTTGACCATGGGTACGAGTTAGAATAAAATCGGGATCCGAGTTTATAAGAGGTAATGGGTTGGGCTTATTGTTATAAAGAGATTGGGCCTCATGTGGTGGACTGGATTGTGTTTATTTGTTGGGTTTTATTTGGCAGATTTGTGTAGTTACTTAGGATTAGGATTTAGGGACTAATTATGCAAAACAAGAACTAATTTTGCAAAATTTCTTCAAGGACCATTTGTGTAATGTAATGTAATTCAAGGGCTGATTTTTGACATTTTAAACTTAAATATGATCCTCTTGTAAAATTCTTCCCCGCCTCGGCCTTTTGTACTCTTTCCATTCTCGTGGACGTTTTTGTCGTTTTGTCTTTGTTTTTGTCCTTTTCTCACATATCCGTACCTGCACATGCATAAACACAAAAACAACTTCGGCATTTTTTATCAGTTTTTGGTCTTTTTGGGTTTGATTTTGGTATAATAAAGGTATGTGAATTAACACATACCAGGCACGACCTCCAATGAGCCATGGATTATTTTACAAAATCTACAAAATACCAAAATCTGAACTGTCCACAACCGCGGCTAAAACCCTCCAGCCGCTGCTGGAAGCCTCATAACACCCCTGTAGCTGTTCCCAGTCGTAGCTATAACCCTCACAGTTGCAGCTAAGGCCTACAGGCTTGCACCACACTTTCCCGACTTGCCTTTTTGACCCAAAAGTCAACCCTCGTGACCCGACACATCACAAGGACTTCCACCAATCATTTAAACATCATAAAACTTCATTTTCATAACTATACTTGGTCTAAAAGACACATGAACATATACTTTACAAAACTACGCCAAACATCCGTTTTGACCTGTTACATACACTATAACAAATGACCTTAACACATGACAATAACTTTACAAACCATTTTACGACACTTAAACATTATCTTGGGGGTTCAACGTGATTGAGCTCGGCATCTATACTAATGCTTACACACCTATCCAAACACTACCAAACTGTGCCCAAATCATATGCCTTTACCTTTGTTGAGGCAACATGATCAAGATCTCCTTATGTTTTAATGATGACAAATAAACCATCGAAACACATAAAATAACAAACGTTAGCCAAAATTCCCCGAATCACAAGTCTGCTGCTGGCGCGCCACCTAGGCGTCAACGCGTGGGTAACGCGCCAGGCGTCTGTAAATATCGGGATGAATTTTGAAAGTCGGCTTTCCCCGTACCCAACAAATGTGGATCTTTCAATACAGGTATGAATATGTTATGTGCTTAATTGAGAACACTCAAAACGAGTTTTGGGATTTGAGAGATCCAACTTTTAAAGCACTCATTTACGGGAAAACGGCAACTCATGTTTTCTAACTTTTGCCTCTAGCCAAGGCTTTTCTAAACTTAGGGAGCTTATATATTTCACGTAACATCATGTGAAAGCATCCATATGCTCATATCCCGTGCTTACGTCTTCTCTAATTACGTAACGGGTTTACTCCCTTATTGGTCAAACCAAGTCAAATTTCACTTTCCGTAAACGCATCCTTTCCCACTTAGGTTATGCTTTACATCAAGGCAAAGCACTTAACTTGTTTGAACCAAGGTATTAGTTGAGAACGTCGAGTCGTGAAAAGTCACGAGATATGAAACTATGGATTCTCGACGTTATGTTACTTGAACTTATAAGTAACCTATGAAATTCTCAACTCATAATCTTAATTGTCTAAACACTTTCTTCTTAATGAAAATCAGATTATTTCTTAATCTTCTTCTTAATATCATTCTTACAAAAGACAAATACCACCAAATCTCCCACAATCCTTCCCAAATATCACTTTCCAACATTCTCTAAATATTCCCTTACACAATGTGTACCTCTTGTCCCATATACAATCTTTGTACACACACTTATACACCTTGTGTACACACACTTGATTTCAAAATAAATACACTACTCTCACAACCATCTCTTCTCTACACACACTTGCCAACTCACCAAGATTTCCATATCCAATCATATCCAAATTATATATTCTCTTACACAATCCCTTAAAATATCACATCTCTTACACAATCTCTTATATTCCATACACACTCTACATCTCAACCATTCATTCCCTTACAACACATCCCAACCATCCATAATCAATACATAGGAATTAATTTGAAATCCAAAGGAGGCTCCTCTTGATCTCCACCATCCATTTCAAATAAAACCATCTCAACCCTCCATATTCCCCACATGCCAATTAATTTGAATTTCAAAGGAGGCTCCCTTTGATCCTAGCCATCCAATTCAAATAAAACCATCTCAACCATTGATTCACCCTTTCCCCCCAAGCAAAGCATATTCCTTTGGAATATCTCTTCTCAACCTAACTATGGTTAGTTCTCTACACCTAACCTAACCATGGTTACTTTCTTAACCCAACCTTCCTCACACTTCCCTTGAAGAATATACCTTGGCATATTCTTTCTCTCTTTTCTATGCCACTTGAGGAATACCATTTCTACCCCTACCAAATTACCCTTTCTACTCTTCTACCCTTGTGATGAGGCGAAAAATGAACCACTTTTAGGGGGTCATTTAAGCCCGGAATTGAAATTATTTGATCAAATATTGCCCTAAATCGTTCCTTTTGTGATTTTAGGTACTTTGGGAGTGAATTCTGGAAAAGAAAGCATTTTGGACGTTTTTGGAGCATAAAAGTGAAGAAAACGGCAAAGACTTAATTTTCCATGCTGAGAATAGTACCTGACGGCGTCAAGAGGAACATCATGACGGCGTCAAGAGTAAAAACCATGACGACCCAGTGCAAACCTGAAGGCGTCACAACAAGGGCGTCAAGAGTTAATTTGGTGACGGCCTGCATAAGGAGTATACATGACGGCGTCAGACCCAGATCTAGGCAGTCCAAGAAACTATTTGGCGGCGAGATGACGGCGTCAGACATTTGTTCTTGACGCCGTCACCTATCAAAATCTATATATAGTTTTCTATTTTTCATTAAAAAAAATAGGAACTTGTGTGGAGAAAACTAAGGCCGAACTTTGTAAACCCTAGGTCATATTTTACAGTGTTTTCAAGGGTTTTCACCTCTTGAATCCTTTCATGTTCAATTGAGATAAGTCTTCTCTTAATTCATTCAATATGTCTATGTATTGTTTGAATATATCTTATGCTTGTCTTGATTCCAACATGCTAGGCTAGATCTATCTTGTGTTTGCTTAGATGTAATGAAACCTAGATGTTAATTATATGTTGATTACTTGTTGATGGTTGTAATGGATGAATGATTTCAATGTTAGGCTTAAGAAAACTGGCAGATCTCCTTTGTGTAACATGCTTGAACGTCTTAGGAAACATGAACCGATGTGTACTAGGTTTTATTGGTTGTATTTAATGCTTGAGCAAATTCTAGTGATCCCATGTTAGGAGCTTCTTAGCCGGCTCGACATAGGAGTGAAGTAGGCGCTCATAGGATTGGGGAAGTAAGTACGCCACCCCATGAATGGTATTAAGGAATACAATCCGTCATCCACACAACTATAACAAGTAATTAACGTGTAAAAGATATCTAGGGAGTAGTGAAATATAAGTAAACACAATTCTCCCACATATTGCTCACAACTTTAGTATAATTTAATTTTATTTTTATTTTTAATATTTTATTTTGATTGCATCTTTAGTATTGGGTTAGTTGACTAGCAACTAATTCCGCCAAACTCCTTAAAACCCGATATTTTTAATTGCTTTCATAAAAATATAAAAACACAAAAAGAATCATCCCTCATCTCTAGACCTAGTCTTTAGGTTTTCTAATCCTAGCGACACTATTCCTAGCTGAACGATCAATCCCCCGGTACTTGTCATTATACTATACTACATCGATCAGGCACACTGCCTGGTGGGGGTTGTAAGCTTCTCGAGATCCCTCAAGAGGTAAAGCCTGGTGCAATCCCTACGCATCAAGTTTTTGGTGCCGCAACCCGGGGAATAGTTATTGTCTAGGTTAGAATCTCTTTTTATTAGGTCTACTTACTAGATTCCTTTCTAGTAAGATTTTATTTTTATTTTTAGGTTCTCTTTAGTCTATCTTATTTCTTCGTGTTTTTGTTTGTAACTCTTCGCCATCCGACATCATGGACGACGGTAACATCTTTGAACCCGTCATCCCACCACAACAAAACCCACCACTAGACAACCAACCTCTTAGGCCCCGAACCTTAGGAGAGTATTCCCGACCTAGCCACCAAGGCTATCGAAACACCATTGAGCTCACCCAAGGAGCCAATGTGTCTCCCTTGCGATCCGACACCATCCGGTTGGTGCAAAGCGGATGTGCATTCCATGGACTTCGTTCCGAAGATCCAAACCAACATCTCAAGGACTTCCTTAGAATCGTAGATTCTATAGACCTTGATGTTACAACTAGAGAGTCAACCCGATTACGCCTATTCCAATTCTCTCTACGTGATCAAGCTAGTCAATCGCTTGAACGTTTACCTAGCGGGATCCATCACCTCATGGGATGATCTCACCACTCGTTTCCTTGCTCAATTTTTCCCACCAGGGAGAACTACCAAGCTTAGAAATGATATCTTGATGTTCCAACAACGTCAAGGTGAAACTCTATATGAAGCATGGACTCGATTCAAGGACTTACTCCAAAAAGTCCCTCATCATGGCATAGATCTTTGGCTCCAAGTCCAAATTTTCTATGACCATATCAATCTCTCCATAAGGCGAGCCAATGACCAATCGGCAGGTGGTAAGCTACGTGATCTAAGTGCGGAACAATCGTGGGAACTCATAGAAGATCTTGCTCTCTGTGACAATGAAAGTTGGAATGATCCCCGTGATTTGAACAAAACGGTCAAGGCAATATCTTTGCCTTCGAACAACTCTAGCACTCCTGACCGTAGGATCATGGAACTTGAGGACCAAGTCAAGTTTCTCATGAAATCTTATGAAGCTCCTAAGCCTTCAAGCCAAGTGAACAAAATCACTTCTTCATGCGAATTATGTAGTGGTCCTCATGACACTCGTGATTGTGTGGAACTCCCCGGAACAGCTTTTGCGGACTACGCATCCTCGCGTACCGACGAAGCAGGATATAAGTGGTACACTTTCAAACCCGAGCCAAACCCTTACGGTGATTCCTACAACCCCTCTTGGAAAAATCACCCAAACATTAGGTGGAAACAAGATCAAGCCAATTCTTCCAATCCGCCTAATCGTTACCAACCAAACGGTCCACCCTCCTACCGTACTTTCAACAATAATCCTTCTAACAACAATGGTAGTACCGAAAATCTTGAAGGATTAATGTCTAAGTTCATGGCATCTCAAGAGGCTCGCATAGCTAGGTTTGAAACCGAATTCAACCAACATCAAACAGAGATGACCAACAAGATAGACAACTTGTTGAAAGCCCTCAACAACCAAGCGTTAACTACACCTAGGAAGGACACTAGGGACGCCAATAATGGAATCCAAATTAAGGACACCTCATCATACAAACATGTCCACTTTGTCAATGTTGTCACCATTAAGCCAAAAGATAAGGATATAGAAGAAAGTGACAAAGATGAAGTTGAAGTAGAAACCGAGACTAGGGATGAAATTAGGGAAGTTGAGGTTAATAAGGGAGAAGAGTTAGAGGAAGTAGAGACCGTAGAAAAATACTTTGATAAGTTGCCCACCAAGGAAGAACGGGAATACTATAAGGATTTATTTGATGGCCCCGAGACACCATATATCCTTGGCACACCCTTTATCAAAATGGGAGACCCCTCTAACATCAACATACCATGCAACATCGGGCATATGCATATATGGAAAGCTTATATCGATCCTAGATCTCCTATAAATATCATGACTAGGACTTATTATAATTGGGTGATGAAGAAACAACTTGGTTATAGGATGATGCCCAATAAGAATTTGATAAGTAATTTTGTAGGGAGAGTGAAGGGATTGCATGTGATTATAGGTAATTTCACCTATGAGATCGATTTTATGATAGTAGAAGATACTCGTCCGGTGATAGATGATTTCCTAAGCCAAGTAATATTAGGAAAACCGTTTGTTGAGACCACTAAGATGAGTTATGATCCGACTTTAGGGATAGTTAGGTTCAAGGAAGAGAATGATGAGATTGCCTACCAAATGCCCTACAAGATTGAGCAATACCGCCTCCTTTCTAATATAGAAAAAGAACACAAACAAGCAGCGTACTATAGGAATGATGAGGATAGACGTAGAAGAGTAGAGTATGTGAAGAATAGGATGCTTGGTTTCTACAAAGAATGCTTGCAATTAGGTCCGGAATACAAAACTGGCTTAGAAGACGACCTAGAGAGAGAAACCAACGATGAGGTCACGTAGTAACCAATGACCTTGAGTCTAGCTACAAAACTCGTAAATAAAGAAAAGCGCTTCTTGGGAGGCAACCCATGTTTTGTGTGATTTTTTTTTGTTTGTTTGTTATTTGCTTCCGTATGCATGCTTTATTTTTATTGTTGGTAGATCATGTTTCAAAAATAAAATAGTGAAAATACTTTACATTGTTGTTTGGCCCAGTCTTAACTTCATCCAAAGGTATTTTTGCAAAAGATAAGTGTAAAGGGAAACCCCAAATATGTTTTTAAGAAACAAAACCCGATCATGATTCTCCACAATATTAAGTGAACATGTATATTCGTATTTGTTAGAGTCAAATGCTTGTATCGAGTCATAATGATGTTTTGCAGGATTTTCCAGGAAGTAGGACGAAGTTTTTCCAGAATTTTTCCGGAAACTTAACATAAGAATTTCTGCAGGTCACTTCTGACGGCGTCACGAGTTTACTCTTGACGGCGTCACGTGTAAAAATCTGGAAATTTTACCAGTTTTGTTTTTCTATCGGAGTCTTAAAGTTTTTGTTGAATTATTAGTTTTATAATCTCCAGTAAATCTGCAAACATCATTCCACAAGCATTATATCTTACTTTGTTTTCTAGGATTTATTAGTATATGTAGATTGCCGCCGATTTTATGCGAGGTTGCCTTGTCTGTTTTCTCAGGTTTTACAGGTTATGTATAATAAGAAGATGATTATTATTCTGGAAGGGAAGCTTTGATTGTTCATTTTCTTAGAGGAAGATCTAACCTGGCCACCTTATTATCCATACCGAGCGAATCAGGGGAGTATTTGATTTCATTTGTTTTACTTATTTCACTTTTACATTCTTTACTTGAACATTGGGGACAATGTTCATCCTAAGTGTAAGGGGAGGGTAAAATGATGATACCTTACAAATACACTTTCGCTTGATTTTGTTTGTTTGATAGTAGATGTGTAATAAAACTATGAGAAATACTTGTTAGTGTAATTTTAGCGCCAAATTTAAAATTTTTTACAACATTTAGGAGTGAAACTTTAGCCATAGCAAGCGTCTCATGGATAGGAGATTGTATGACTAGCACAAAACCGTATCATTCAGAAAAATTTTCCACCCAAATATGTGAGGTTCGCCTTTAGATTTGATAGGAAAAGCATTTACTATTAGTGCTTATGAGTGTACCGGTAGCATTTAGATTCTAGAACTTGCGTTAGTGATGCATCCCGAGACCGCTAGTAAGACTACATTCGTGTAGTAGGATTTACTACGTGATAAGAGGCATTAGGATCACCCTTGTGTTAAACCCGTATTATAATTACTAGACCATTTAAGTCATATTACTTGGCTAGTTAAGTCAACTAATTTTTCTCACACCCTTAACGCTGTACTCATTTTTAGTACACGAAACCCCTAGTACACCCCTCCGAGCGTTTCTAACTTTAAGCATCTTACTTAAAGGAAGAATTTGTTACACCCCACTTAAATGTACAACCAAATCGCCTTAGCCTTCCGTGTATGCACTCATCTTTAGTGCATTATTGTTATTTGTTAAACCCTAAGTTAATTATCTAATTGTTTACATGGTTGCTAAGTCGAGTCATATCCTTGTACATATTGTTTTGGGACGATTGGGACTCATGGGTAAAGTACTTGTGTATGGAGTAATGGGGAAGAACATCATATTATTACCCCCGTATGTGCGTTAATCTTAAAAGTACTCCAAGTGTTTTGATTTTCTTAATTCGAGTCATTAGATTAGTTTATTGTAAAGTATGTAAAAATTCAAGTGTAAGGGGAATTTTCATTCCCTCTGATGTATTATTTTGGATGGTAGGGTAAGAGTGTATGCAAAAAAAAAATAAATAAATAAATAAAAAATAAATAAATAAATAAAAAAGAGAAAAACATACGGACTACCATCCCGTTTCATTCTATGTTCATTTTATGTTTTTTGTTATTTTTGATTTATTAGCTTAAGTCGAGTCTAGTCTTGGCTTAGCAACGCCATATGTACATGTAATTAACCAAGACTGTTAACTCGCCACCAGTAAAGACTGCCTATATCCAACAAAACCGTGTATTCCATATCCCTACACCTAACGTTACAACCCTTGTAAAAGACCTTTTTGATAGTTTATCCTAGGTGCTTACGCCATGCGGTGGAGGTTTGATCCTTTCTCAAGCCTATGGTAATCTATTTTGCTATGACAGGTAGTGAGAGATATTTTCCGTTTCCATATTGTGATATTACTTTATTACACCCGAGAGATGTGAGTATCTAAACACTATTTGTGAGGTGCTAGTATATGACCTCCGTGCTTGTCTTTGGTATTTAGTGGAACGATTATTTGTTGTAATTACTTTTATATTAGTGTTAAATGACACCTAACTTGTTTTTTGACTAGAATAAAAGCGCATTTGCTTGAGGACAAGCAAATCTCAAGTGTAAGGGTATATGATGAGGCGAAAAATGAACCACTTTTAGGGGGTCATTTAAGCCCGGAATTGAAATTATTTGATCAAATATTGCCCTAAATCGTTCCTTTTGTGATTTTAGGTACCTTGGGAGTGAATTCTGGAAAAAGAAGCATTTTGGACGTTTTTGGAGCATAAAAGTGAAGAAAACGGCAAAGACTTAATTTTCCATGCTGAGAACAGTACCTGACGGCGTCAAGTGGAACATCATGACGGCGTCAAGAGTAAAAACCATGACGACCCAGTGCAAACATGAAGGCGTCACAACAAGGGCGTCAAGAGTTAATTTGGTGACGGCCTGCATAAGGAGTATACATGACGGCGTCAGACCCAGATCTAGGCAGTTCGAGAAACTATTTGGCGGCGAGATGACGGCGTCAGACATTTGTTCTTGACGCCGTCACCTATCAAAATCTATATATAGTTTTCTATTTTTCATTCAAAAAAAAGAGGAACTTGTGTGGAGAAAACTAGGGCTGAACTTTGTAAACCCTAGGTCATATTTTACAGTGTTTTCAAGGGTTTTCACCCCTTGAATCCTTTCATGTTCAATTGAGACAAGTCTTCTCTTAATTCATTCAATATGTCTATGTGTTGTTTGAATATATCTTATGCTTGTCTTGATTCCAACATGCTAGGCTAGATCTATCTTGTGTTTGCTTAGATGTAATGAAACCTAGATGTTAATTATATGTTGATTACTTGTTTATGGTTGTAATGGATGAATGATTTCAATGTTAGGCTTAAGAAAACTGGCAGATCTCCTTTGTGTAACATGCTTGAACGTCTTAGGAAACATGAATCGATGCGTACTAGGTTTTATTGGTTGTATTTAATGCATGAGCAAATTCTAGTGATCCCATGTTAGGAGCTTCTTAGCCGGCTCGACATAGGAGTGAAGTAGGCGCTCATAGGATTGGGGAAGTAAGTACACCACCCCATGAATGGTATTAAGTAATACAATCCGTCATCCACGCAACTATAACAAGTAATTAACATGTAAAAGATATCTAGGGAGTAGTGAAATCTAAGTAAACACAATTCTCCCACATATTGCTCACAACTTTAGTATAATTTAGTTTTATTTTCATTTTTAATATTTTATTTTGATTGCATCTTTAGTATTGGGTTAGTTGACTAGCAACTAATTCCACCAAACTCCTGAAAACCCGAGATTTTTAATTGCTTTCATAAAAATATAAAAACACAAAAAGAATCATCCCTCATCTCTAGACCTAGTCTTTAGGTTTTCTAATCCTAGCAACACTATTCCTAGCTGAACGATCAATCCCTCGGTACTTGTCATTATACTATGCTACATCGATCAGGTACACTGCCTGGTGGGGGTTGTAAGCTTCTCGAGATCCCTCGAGAGGTAAAGCCTGGTGCAATCCCTACGCATCACCTTGGTATTTAGTTTTCTTATAAACATTTCACAAAACATTTTTCAAATTGGCTATTTGAGCTGGTAAACCTTAGATTGATTAATGTTAAGGTTTTGTGTGAAGTACAATTAGGGGTTTAGCAAGGATAGGTATTTACAAGGACCAACACCCAAGTCTTGGGAAAACTTGAGACAGAGTCCTGGCGCGCTGCCCGCGCGTTGACGCACGGGTGACACGCCGGCCTCGGTAAAATTTTCCCAAGTTTGGGTCTTGGCCTATAAATACCCCCTTGCCTCTTGTATTCCTCACCCCTTGCCATTATTCTTTCTCTCTACATTATTTCTCTCTAAACACTCTCAAATCTCTCTATCTCTAATCTTGTGTTCTTGATTCTCATTCTAACATCTTTGAAAGAACACATCTCCTTGCAAGGGAAGAATCACAAGAACTTAATCCACTCTTGTGATTGTGTCGAGGGTCTTTTTCCTTATACCCTTTCTATTATAATCGAGTCTCTAGGTTAGGTTAGGGCTTGATTGAACAAAAACTTATATTCTTTCAAATTGGTTGTAAGGGAAGTCTTGTGTCTTGGTGACCAAGCCTAGATCATTGGGGATCTAGTTGGGGTTTGATACTTCCGGTGGGAAGTTTTGGTTGGTAGTGGTCTTGGTGACCCTTAGGTGTAAGTCGAATCACGAGATTGTTTAGGGTGGTTTCCGAGGTGCGGAATACTGTAAGAGTAACTCCTTATTTGTGAGCATTGATATTGGTGAATATCGGTGGAGTGAATTGTAACGGTTTGTAGTCCACCGAAAGGATTATACTAGTGGAATAGTATCGGTGTCGTGGATTCGCAACTGGACGTACGGATGATATAAACCGCCATCCCGAACCAGTATATATCATGGTGTCTCTCTTTACTCGCTTTATATAATTTTGTTGTGTTTGTGGTTGTTTGGATTGATTATACAACCACTTGGTTTTCTTTGAGGCTTAAAGTTTTTAAACGCCTTAAAAGCCGAAGAAACCGTATTTACCACCCTCTACGGTTCTACAACCTTCTTCACAAAAACCTACAAAATAGTTAAACAACTAAACCGTAAGCATAAAAATTAGTAAGTAACCGGATTATAACACATACTATACATCACTTAATCATATTAGGATCATGCACACTTTCATATAATGCAAGAAACTATAACCAATTCAATACTTGCATCAACATACTCTATAACCAGTTAACCACAATTATCAAGCATTAACAATACAAATCATAACATACTTAAACAAACACCATCACATACCTTAGGTTATCTGATAAGGCAAAAAATGAACCGTTTTTAAGGGGTCATTTAACCCCAGAATTGAATTTATTTGATCAAATATTGCCCTAAATCGTTCCTTTTGTGATTTTAGGTACTTTGGGAGTGAATTCTGGAAAAGGAAGAATTTTGGACGTTTTTTGGAGCATAAAAGTAAAGAAAACGGCAAAGTCTTGATTTTCCTTGCTGGGAACAGCAGATGACGACGTCAAGAAGGATTTGTTTGACGGCGTCAAGTGCAAAATGGATGACGGCCCAGAGAAAACGTGACGGCGTCAGAAGTAGGGCGTCAAGAGTAAATTTGGTGACGGCCTGGAGCAGAATTACACATGACGGCGTCAGCTATGGATCTAGGCAGTCCGAGAACTTTATTAGCGGGGAGATGACGGCGTCAGATTTTTCCTCTTGACGCCGTCACCTCACAAAATCTATATATACTTGTAGGACCGAAAATATACAAGATTTATGTGATTCGGGAGGTCTTGGTTGATGATTAATGATGAACTCCATATTTAGTTTAGAGAGAGAAAGTAGAGAGAGGGTGAAGAAAATGGATAATATTAAGATGAATGAATAAATACACAATTTCTCACACCCCTCATGGAGAGTCATGAGGGGTATTTATAGGCTCTACACATTACAAGTTTGCCAAGTTAACATAAGTAGTCCCTAATGGCACAACTTGCTACATATCTAGTCCATTTCACGTATGTGACGTTATCTTTATAAAAGAGTAAGGCTAACAATCTCCCTCCAAGATATCGTCACACGTGAATGGTTACAATGAGACCTATAAATACATTAAAATGTAAAATTACAACAATAGTAAACTATGTTGACGTTGTTGAAGCGTAGAGTCTCTGTAGTCTAGATACTGAGGCAAACTTGAAGTTCTCTCTTCTGACGATCTCGGCGTATGATCTTTGACACTGACAGCAAAGGTATTTATAGCTCTGAACTTCAACTGTAATGGTCTAGTTAGGTTATTACTCCCTCCTAACTAGTGAGCCTTTATTCTTTTTCCTGCTCCCTCCTGAACCGACAACTCTCTTTTCATCACGCAGCGGATAAAGTAGATTCAAAAGTGTAGGCACATGGTTGTCGTTCAGGGAGCATCATGACAATATAACTCACATAACATTGCACAGAAGGTTGGTAATACGCTCCGATGTACACATCATTAGTACTTCTTCGGTTCCAGTGTAAGCACAATTCCCTCGATCAACCAACGTACTAGAGATGAAACACTACTTCTTTTGGCATGTTCTTCTCCCTCCTGATGGTTGCGATGTATCGAAATCATCATACTATTGTGTGTACATGCCAAAATTACCCGTACTTTACACTTCTGATGCAATATAGATAGACCGTGTAAGCATAATTTGTGATTATATGTCGCAAAAATACTCTCAATACTTCTCTCAAATCAACCTGTAAACGAACCTCCTTGTAATTCACCGGCTACTAGTAATGACCACATATGGAGACCGCCCGATATGACCAGCTTGAAAAAGAAGTAATCATCTCATCTTGTGACTTAATGCTTGTACGATAGATGTGACTTAATACCTATACTGAGCACTACAATGTAACTCCTTTATGTATGAGGTTGCACGAAATATTCGCCGCTTGAACAATCCACTACATTGTGTGACACTGAGTACTACAACGTAACTCCTTAAAGTGATAGTTATACTGTGAGCACTACAACGTAACTCCTTACATCAGTAATAACTAGATTGTCAAGACTGAATTTTTTTTAATTTGCGCGGACAAGTTATCTTCAAAAGTCGTGCATCCAACCACCCCTAGATTTTGAGATAAATAAGTACACTTTTTGGAATGCCACTTCAAAATCAAATCAATAATATCGTACAAAAACCCCGTAGTCATTTTGTTAAACAAAACAATTCTAGCCGTGAACGATGTATCCCCGTGAAATTTGTAACCCAAAATACCACTCATTGTACCAATAATATCAAAAAATTTGTATCCAAAAATTTGTTAAAAAAAAATCCGGATGACAATTTTTGTACTTCCACTAACAACACACTATCACATCATATACGGATCATGATATAACATAGATGCATAGTCCATGTGTTTTATATGATATAGCAATTAGCCCAACAGTATTATCTTAAACATACAACCCAAGCGAAGATAGACAATCACAAGCCCAATATGCATCCAATCCATACAATTCACACAAATGATATGAGCAGGTATATAATAATAACCCAAGTACTATCAAAATTCGTGACCCTACACCCATATATCAACTTATCCGCCCCCATCTCTCATATCCCACTCACCAATCTTTTGTACTCATCTCAATAACATCATATCGAAATCTCAGATTCATCTCATAAAAAAAAAACGAATCATACACACATCTCACAATTTAACCATCTTCGTTTGTTTACTTTATCTTAGAAAGCATATGGACGAATGATGTATAATGAAACTGAAGTCACGAGTTGGTATGTTTGGTTTTGTGGTCATGGTCTGTTTCTTCATCTCATCTTCACCTTCTTATCTTCTTTGTTCTGTTTTCGAAACTTTTCACAAAAGATTGCGAAACATGGTAAATCTTGTGTGTGCGAAAAATAGTAACCTGTTAATTTCGAAACTTTTTACAAAAATTTCGAAACTTGGTAAATCTTGTGTTTGCGAAACTGTGTTAGCTCGTAATTTCGAAACTTTGCATTTATCGAGAACATGGCATTTTATTGAGAACATGATTTCGAAAACTAGGGTATGTGTTCTCGAAAACCACATGTGTTCTCGAAAAACAGGTACATATCGAGATTTCTTATACAAGAAATTCCGATTAGATTCCGGCGACCATTTCCCAGATTCCGATGAATTTCTGATGAGTTACCGACCTTTGTTTTGAACCTTTTTGACCAAAAGTATTAAAAGTTGAGCTTGCACAAAAAGCTCATATCTTGAGACAGGAAAGGCACAAGAAACAGTAAAGCATGATACTTTTTGACCATATGTTGGATACACAAATATGTATAAAAGCTGCTATGAAATTGTTCCCAAGAAAAGATAAGAAAAAAATTTTCTGATCCGAAAAATATGGGTACAAAAACAGCTTCAAAACACGATTCGAACCACAAAAATCAACACCGTAGCTCTGATGCCAATTGTAGGACCGAAAATATACAAGATTTATGTGATTCGGGAGGTCTTGGTTGATGATTAACGATGAACTCCATATTTAGTTTAGAGAGAGAAAGTAGAGAGAGGGTGAAGAAAATGGATAATAGTAAGATGAATGAATAAATACACAATTTCTCACACCCCTCATGGAGAGTCATGAGGGGTATTTATAGGCTCTACACATTACAAGTTTGCCAAGTTAACATAAGTAGTCCCTAATGGCACAACTTGCTACATATCTAGTCCATTTCACGTATGTGACGTTATCTTTATAAAAGAGTGAGGCTAACAATACTTTTCTATTTTTCATTCAATAGGAGGAGGGACTTGTGTGGAGAATACTAGGGCCGAACCTAATAAACCCTAGGTCGTTTGTAACAGTATTTTCAAGGGTTTTCACCCCTTGAAACTCTTCATGTTCAATTGAGATAAGTATTCTTCCAATTCATTCAATATGTCTATGTGTTGTTTGAATATATCTTACACTTGTCTTGATTTTAACATGCTAGGCTAGATCTATTGTGTGTTTGCTTAGATGTAATGAAACCTAGATGTTGATTATAGGTTGATTGCTTGTTTATAGTTGTAATTGATGAATGATTTCAATGTTAGGCTTAAGAAAACTAGCAGATCTCCATTGTCTAACTTGCTTGAACGTCTTAAGAAACATGAACCGATGTGTACTAGGTTTTTATGGTTGTATTTAATGCACGAGCGAATTCTAGTGATCCCATGTTAGGAGCTTCTTAGCCGGCTCGACATAGGAGTGAAGTAGGAGCTTATAGAATTGGGGAAGTAAGTACGCCACCCCATGAATGGTATTAAGGAATACAATCCGTCATCCACGCAACTGTAACGAGTAATTAACCTATAAAAGATATCTAGGGAGTAGTGAAATCTAAGTAAACACAATTTTCCCATATATTGCTCACACCACTAGTTTAATTTAGTTTATTTTCATTTTTGTTATTTTGTTTTGATTGCATTTGTAGTTATTGGGTTAGTTGACTAGCAACTAATTCCGCCCATCCCTCTAAAAACCGAGATTTTTAATTGCTTTTATAAAATATAAAAATACAAAAAAGAATCATCCCTCACCTCTAGACCTAGTTTTTAGGCTTTCTAATCCTAGCGACACTATTCCTGAGTTGAACGATCAATCCCCCGGTACTTGTCACTATACTATACTACAACGATCAGGTACACTGCCTGGTGGGGGTTGTAAGCTTCTCGAGAGGTAAAGCCTGGTGCAATTCCCACACATCATTATCTATAACCATTTTACAAACCCCCACTTTAGCCACACAATCTAACTATTTAAGTCTCTTACATTTCCAAACTCATTAGGCCAAGGTTCTTACGTCCTAACACCTGCATTCACAATTTTATAACATGATAATTTCAATATAACACATGTCATAATCTTAGTTACTTACCTTGGATCTATAGACAAGTTACCAATAAAGCCATAACAACATCCCCTCTTGAATTTTATCCAAGAATCACCAACACCTATTAACACATTAAGCAATATAATTTAATAGGGGTTTACCCAATCCATAACCATGCCCAATTTCTTTCCTTAATCATCATATGATCATATCTTGATCATATGATGAATTTCTCAATTAAGTTACATAAAACCTAACCTCAAATAGATCAAGGATAGGAATCACTTACTTGCATAATAACTTATTTAGGGTTTATCTTCTTGATTAGAACTTCAAATTTTAACGTATTTGATCATCAAGACCATCTTGTTCTTTCATCTCTTTTGAAAGTCATGACACCCACAAACACTACACAACTCTATAACTTTTTTTTACAGTTCCATGAATATATCTAGATACTAGTTGGTGCAAGTTTGGATACTTGACACTTTTAGTCGCTTAAGTCCATTTTCTTTTATTTTGACCATATTAACTTTCTATAGCACATTTAACTTAACATTATTACTTGTAGTTTGACTTTCGGGTTTGAATAACCAATCACATAAAGCATTCAAACTTATAAAAGTCGTAGCCAAACTATCCCAATGGCATACTTGTAATAAGATACCTAAAACCCGGTTTTGGGGTGTTGCATTAAATGACGTAAATGATAACGCTAAAATGTTTATTTTGATAGTGTTTTAAATAGAAGTGAAATAAAATACAAAAGATAAATGTCATTTGCCAAACAAGCACTATATTCTAAACATGCAATGTTTTTCAACGCTTTAAGAAGTATGTCGTCAAACACAACCATAAAATATAATGAGATTGTTAGGGGGAGGGTCTTAAGTGAGTTTGATTAGTTAGAATAACGAGAGTATAACATGTTTAGTAAATGGGTGAGTTTATAGTTAACTTTAACTTTTCTAAACACAAACTTAAAACAAGAAAAAGTTTACTCCGTAACTCTTTTACTATAAAGAATTGTTGGTCCCGATAATTGAGTAAAACATGAATGTGTTTAAGAAATTGAAAACAAGTTTTACTCAATACCCATTTAACAATTAATAACACCATTTTTATTTTTCAACGTTTATAATTCTTATTAGAAATGAATCAAAGAATTGCAAGGCATAGTTGTGGAACACTATTCCGACTGAATGACAAACGAAACTCTCATAATATGAACAATACAAGCATGCTAGCTTAGCTTAGAATGTCTTTAGAGAGGGTGATCCTATCAACTATAATACTTTTGTATCATTTTTTGTTTGTTTATAATCTCTAACTATCTTTATACAGACTTTGTGGTTATATAAATGGTTAAAAGTGAAGTCACATGTGTGCACTAAGTTATGTGTCAAAGCATCTAATGGGAGAGTACATCTTTTCACATAGTCTTCAATATGTAGTTTCACCTCCAATGTATAGATTAAATATCGTAATATTTGCACAAACAATCTCCCTCTTTTTGATGATGACAAAATATGTAAACGTGATAGAACGCAAAATGTAATAAGCTACTTGTGTCTGTATAACTTACTTGTATCCGCAACACCTTCTACATTTCCTTCTCCGTTTACTAACAAATATTACGGTATTTAATCTATACAGTCTCGTTTGTTTTGATTGATGACAAACGTATAACTTGATACATAACGTAAAATGTACAAGTTACTTGTAATCATACTTTGTCTCAACAAACATTCAACACCTCTCAACGTCTCGAGTCATCGTATGCTACAACACAGGTTCGTACATGTTTGTTATGTAGCATTATGATCAAACCCCTTGACCAACCATTTAGAATGACTAAAATACTTTTTAGGTCTTTAAGTATTTTAGGTGTCAAAGTGCACTTTAGGTGTTAAATAGACTAAGTGTCACTTTAGGTGTTAAAGTAATATTAGTAAGTTTTACAAATGATAAAAATGTGATAACATTAGGAATCAAACATTTTTTAGTAACTTATTAACTTACTATAACAACATTACTTAGGTAATATATACTTTTTACAAGTTTACTTTCATATATATTTCTTAACCTTAAAATAGAAATATATATATATATATATATATATATATATATATATATATATATATATATATATATATATATATATATATATATATATATATATATATACATCACATCATGTGCATTTATGGAAAGTTTATGTGTTTGACCATCCATAAATCTCTTACACATTTTGGAAGTATTCCTGATGAGTGCTCAAATACTCATCATTTTTGATCAAATCTGAGCTGCAAAACATTTAAAAACACTCAAAAAGGCATCAAAATACTAAAAATATCCTAAAATTATGTTTTATATATTTTAGATGCAAAGTGAGTAAAAACAAATGAAAAATGATCAAAGTTTGCATAATTGGCAGTTTCAGTCCCCCAACTTTCAAAAATTGGCAAAAATAGTCCCTGAGCACCTATTTTAAAAGAAAAGTCACCAAAGGTCCTTTTGAAATCATAAATTGTCATATTTAGGCCTTTGGTGAAAAAGTTAAAAAGTTTTGAGAATTTACATGTTTGGTCCTTGGAGTTTGAAAGTTTGGCAGAAAAGGTCACCGGATACAAAATATGGAAAAATTATCAAGAGTGGTTTTTGTAATATTCATCATTGGCATAATTCACCCTTGGACTAAACTAGGGAAAGTTGGCAATTTCAGCCCTTTTACTTTTCAAGAATTACAAAAATGGTCCTTGTGAAATATTAAAACCAAAGGGACCCCTTTAATATTAATCCACCAAAATCCAGTCCACCAAATAAACACCCCAAGCCCAAACCCCACCGGCCCAACTCCAAAATAATAAAAATCCCCCACCACAGGGTCAAACAAAACAGTCAAACCCCCCATCTTCTTCCCCCATTTTCCTGCTTCCATGTCTCCTCCCCCTCCTCTCCTTTCACCAACTTCACCTCCAACCCCCTCCTCAATTAATGCAACAACCCCCTCATTTAATATCTCCCAACTACTCACCAACCCCCACTAAAACTACCTTTCCCGTTTTTCCTGCCAAAATCCTTTTCAAGGGCTGTGATCAAACTAGGCTTATCCAACGGCTGAGATGGATGTGGGAAAGAAAGAGAATCATGCCAGGGCTTATATAAGTCAAGAAATAATGAAAAGAGAGTAGTTAATGTAGTGTAATTTAGGAGTAGTGTAACGTAGGTAGTATAATTCTCTCTTTCAGTTGTATTTTTTCAGTTTAAACACTTGTATTCAGTTCCTTTAATGTATTAAAACCTTTATTTCAAGTTAATTTCAAGTTCTCGTTAATAAATTCAGTTTTGACATTTTCTTGTGAATTTGACAAATTCACTTCAAAATTGTTAAAAGTTGTTTAGCTTGTTTCGTTAAGTTCATTTCAGCTTATTTAGGAGTTTTTAAAAGCATTCAAGTCTTTGTAATCAAGTTTCAGTTCATATTCCATAATTACTCAAAAATCAAGCAAAATAGGCAATAAATATAAAAATCAGTATTCATAATGATGAAGGCTTGGAGCATGGATATTTTGGATTGCCATGGGTTTTAGAGCCTTTTGGGAGGCTTTAGGATTTGTGATTGATCCTTGGCTCATTGTTCTGTGCCTAGAAGCAGTTGTAAGCATTTTCATCATACTTTGGTGCTTTACTGTAGAATAAGTCATAAGATGTTATCTCTATGTTTTTAAGTGTATTTAGCTCATGATAGCCATATTAATGCTTAATATTTGATGCTTGTTACTTAGAATTCATAATTGGTCTTATTTCTCTTTTTCACTGCCATTTTAGCATGTTTTAGACTTATGGTGTATTGTTGTTCTTATGGTTGTTTATCTGTTTCTTTAAGCTTTTTATATTATAATAGGTCCTTCTGAATCAGTGTTATGGTCTTAATTTGCCATATACAGTGAAAATCACAATCTAGTGGTAATAAAGGAGTGTTTGGATCAGTAAATTCATCTGTGTTAGAAGGTGTTAGTGGTGTTGTTCTTGTCTGATGTAGATCACTATATGTCCTATTAACTCAGTTTAATCAATGTAACAATTCGCATTTTCGGATTACTATTCATTTTACTATTCACTCCCGATACCCGCACCACCTTTTGACTAATACATTTTAAATGACCTTGCCTAATCATATACCTAGTCATCAACTAAATATTATTTAGATAATATCTTACGAAATATCTCATTAAGAGAAGTCAAGTTGAAATTCTCTTCTTAAATATCTAAACACTATTTACATAAATATCTAAACACTATTCATCAAAATATCTAAACACTATTTATCAAAATATTTAGATATTTTCAGAAATTTTTACTATAAATAGAAAGGAAACTAGTTCATTTTATTTCACAGAAAAACACATATTTCCCTCCTCCTCCACCTTTCTCCCTCCATACATCCTCCATACTTGATTTTTAGGCTTCGAGTTTTACAGATAAGTTGATGGCATAAGTATTCTCTGCGTAAAAATATAGTTTATTTTGTGTTTACGCGGTTAGATTAAGAGCTACACAATGGTGGATAGGAGCTGTGGTCCTCAGAAATTTCTTAAAACTTTGGCAAGAATAGATCGGCTAATTCCAAGGATGGGTTTTTAATATGGGAGCTATTGGGTTGATTTTAGAGGTTTTTAAGGTTTAGGAAATGGATTCTTGAATTTAGATGCGGAAGCGCTGCCCAATTTTCTAGTATCATTTATCAGTTATTATCAGGTGAGTTCGTAGCCCCACATTTACTTGTTTTAACTCTTTGGGGGAGATACATGCTCAACTACTTGCTTTTACTTTTACAAATACTCCAAAACATTTATACTTGATTGCGTTATACTTGATTGCATTATACTTGATTGCATTATACTTGATTGCGTTATACCTAAACTTGTAAGTCTCCTTGTGAGCATCATAAAGTCTCCTTGTGATAACACATGCATTGGGTTTCGGAGATGAAGTGGAGCCAATGCTATTACTTTCCTTGTGAGCATCATAAAGTCTTCTTTGATAACACATGCAATGGGTTTCCGGAGATGAAGTAGAGCCAATGATATTACTATCCTTGTGAGCAGCATACCCATATGAGGTCTCCGAAGATGAAGTAGAGCCTCATGACTAACTGCTTAACTGTTGTGATGAACTTATACATGTCTTAATCATACTCTATTTTAGCAGTGGGTTATGAACACACAGGTTGCAAGTGTTGTTATGGGCGGGACTTGCAACTGAGTGGATTCACAATGCCTTTGCTGTGTGAACATTCTTTAAAGGCTTTTCAACTGTTTTAAGACAAACTCTATGAACTCATCAACCTTTGTGTTGACACTTTAGCATGTTTATCTCAGGTTAGTAAGGCGATAGCTAGTGCGTGGAACTTAGAGTCAAGCTGCATATTCTAAAGACTTACGCTTTTTATCATTTACCATTCAAAACATTTATGTATAATACTTTGGAATCTCATGTTTGTAACTTTGAATTCATTAATCGAATGGTAACTTTTCAAAACGTCTCATTTAGAGGTCGCTTTCTATAACTTGTACTTTGTATTATGAAGTAGCACCCCAGTGACACAGTCTTTCGCTGCGGTATTTTGGGGGTGTTACAATCAACACAACCTGTCACTCCTTTGATAAAAAGTCAATTTGCCTTTGATTTGATCTTAATTGTTCATTGTCTTGATCATTGACTGCATTACCTTCCATTTTAGTTAGATTGTTATTAAAATAGCTTAATATAGTCTTTTTGCATCTTATTATTTCATTTTCAGTCACTAAATTAGGATCAAACTTCACCAAAGTCAACATTTGTGTTCTTGTTAAAAAGTCAAAATATCACTCAGTTAGTTTTTGAATAAATTTATGGATTTTCTTGTGGTTTTAATATTGAGTTTCTTGATTTGTGCTTTTAGTGTGATGTAATTTAGATGCTTATCTTAGTTATAGTATTTTCAATTATTTTTATTAGCTTAGTTATAGTGCTTATTTTGTTGCTTTTTGTTTCCTGTTTGGTGATCATGTGCCCTGTGCCAGTTACATAAGCTCAATTTCATTTGCTTGCATCATGTTTATTATTGAGCCTTAGCTAGTAACCTTTGTTGATTTGTATAGCCCTTCTGGCAGTGTTTATGCTTGTGTGCTTAAATCTCATTTCCATGCTCATTGGTGTGCTTATTTTGTTCTTCAAAGTAGCACTGGTTCACTCAGAACACTGAGTGATCAGTGTTCACATGCCTCATTCATAAGTTCACACAGAGCTTGATAGTGGGCCCCACTGTGACTTATTGGGTTCTCTGAGAAGCTCATCTAGCTGGCTATTCAGTTCCAAGGTCATTTTGAGCTTGGGTGCTTTTGCCCCTAGCTTAATCTAGTCTACAAGTTAGCTGCAAGGACTGTTTGGTTCTATGGGTGTTGGATTTACTTATTTATGCTCTAAAGCTTATTCAGTGAGCTTATCTTGTTGATTTAGCTTGTTACTAGTATCTTTCAGTTATATCTAGCTTATTCTACTCTTTGTTCCATATGTGTAGCTTTGTACAAGCTTATTCAAGTGTCACCAAGTCCTAATAAGCTTTAACAAACATCCTGTTAAGTTTTTAGGATTCCATATTGCTTATTTTCAAGCTTCCATCCAACTCCCTTTATTAAAGTTTCACATTTTAAGTATTTTAAGAGTTTTGTAAAAGAAAATTTCAAAAAAGCCAAAAATACCAAAAGTGATAGCTTCTATTTAAGAAGCTTATTGCTTATTAGCTTATTTTCCTTAAACACTTAGTGTTTTTATATTTTTCTTGGGTTCCTGTATTTATTTAATAATTTTGTAAAAAGTTTCAGATTTTTCTTAGGATATTTAGTATTTATAATAAATCAATAATAGTTTAAATAATTAAATAATAGTAATTAATTAATAATAATTAGATAAATAGTGTAATAATTATATTTTCATTTTTAAAATAATTTTTATAATATTTTAGATTTTTTCTAAGTTTTAACTTTATTTTTCTAGGCTTATTTTACATTTTCTTATTATTTAGTGTATTATTAAATAGATATAATTAGTTTATAATTAGTAATAATTATTTAAAAAGTATTAAAAATATATTTTCAGTTTTAAAATTAATTTTATACTATTTTAGATTTTTCTAAGTTTAAATTTTATTTTTCTAAGTTAATTTCATAATTATTTGTATTTTAGTATAATTAAAAGTAATTAGGAAATTAGTAATTAATTAATAATAGTTATATAAATAGTGTAAAAATTAATTTTAATTTTCTAAAAATTTTCTTTTATCATTAGGATTGTAAAAATATAATTTTCATATTTGTAGGTATTTTATCTCACTAAAACTTGCGTTTTATTTCGTACGTTCACGTAAAATTAAATTGAACGTACGCGTTTTTAGGTTTCAAAACGTTTTTAAGTATCTAACTTTCACGTAACCATTCATATAACTTATTTAAGCTATTTCCTTTTACATTTCAGTAGTGTAATCAATCTCAAACCCTTTCCTTTCCGAATTCACCCGATCACAAACCCGTTTAATACCTTTGCACACCTCGTCGGGACATAATGACCCGGGGAAAACCCTATATTACTCGGAGATTGACTCTAGGCTATTAGACTTTGTTGACCATTCCTTGGTCAATATAAGTTGACTGTTTGGAGCCAATCAATTCCACATTGAGTCAATGCATGAAATAACTTGATGTGACATTGTTGGGTATAGAAAGTTATTGCAAAAATTAGTATGTCCAGTTCTGGCGGAACCTTCGGGCATAAGGGGCGGAACCCTCAAAAGGGTTCCACCGGATCAGTGGGTCTGCTGAAACCTTTGGCTATAAATAGCAACCCATGGTTTTCTAATTGTGTTGATGACTTCACACATAATTTCTCTCTACCATAAAACCCATATCTAGATCAGTAGCAAACAATGTAGAAACATACATTAATCACCCATTCCATAATGATCATAATGCTTCTAACATTCATCTTTGTTGTAAGCATATCATACTTCATGATCCACCAAGAAGGTTACAAGATCTTGAAGTCATCATTCATTAAAGCATTCCAACATATGAAGATTCAAGGGCACTTGACATCCTCAATGGTTGAAGACTTTTTATTCAAGAAGTTCATGTAGATTAGGCATGCATATCCGTTAGACTTTTATGTCTTGGATCATCATTGTATCATAACAATATAGATTAGATGGTTTATGTGTTTGTGCCATAAAACACAAGGTTTTTATGTTGGGCCACAAAACATAGCGGGAGTGGTTGTACCCTTGGTAAAGAACTCGACATATAGCTTAGTGTCGGTAAAGTGTAAGCGACGAACGGGAGTGGTTGTACCCATGTAACATCTAGCTTAGTGTTGGTAAAAGTGTAAGCGACGAACGGGAGTGGTTGTACCCTTGTAAAAGAACTCGACATCTAGCTTAGTGTCGGTAAAAGTGTAAGCGAAGATTGTAAGGTTTTCTCCGCCGAAAAGGGAGGTTGTTGATCTAGTGAAGTAACTCTCGAGTTGGGTACTCGAGGAGTGTAATAGGGCGGAGAGGAGATCCGTGACCGAACCACTATAAATCCTCGTGTTCGGTTTGCACTTTCCTTTTACTTATTGCCTTAGTTTAATGTTTGCATTATGTGATTGTTTGTGTTGTGACTTGTTGATTGTACTTGTGTGATAACGTGTTTTAAGTGATGTTAGTCATAAACTACAAGTAACATCTTTTATATTAGAACAAGCTAAAAATGGACATTTGATACAACAAGTTTAAAGTTTTTAAACGATAAACTATTCAACTCCCATTCTAGTTTTCCACAATTGGCATCAGAGCTTCGTAGCTCTTATTTTCAAAACAAATGGTTTTTAAAATGGTGCACGATCCATGTATCAAATTTCCATTAAAGCGGAATATAATATGAAAAATGTTTCGTTAAGTATACTTAGAAATTTTGTGGTTAAATATTACTTTGTATACAAGCTTGAAGGTGTCCTTGAAAAATAAAAGAAAATATTTCTTAAAAATTTGTAAGTATCAAATTATGTGGTTAGAGATAATGTACGTAAAATACGGTTTTAAAAGGAGTGTTTGGGTTAACTATAGATCTAGTTGAAAAATCACCTCCGTAAATGTTTAGATAAGTCACATAAGAAGTAATGATGTTAAAATAGGTGTATTATATGTTTACTAACAAATCTAGTAAGCCCTACACATTTTCGCTATGCGAAATACACGTTTTTAGCATTCTGTGACATTTTGTTACAGCAGACCCCGCGGAACCCTCAGAAGGGTTCCTTGCCCTTTGGACGAAGGTTCCTTGGTCTGCACAGTATACAGTTTTTGTCAAACTTCAAAAATTCATAACAAATTAACCGTAAGTCCGTAGGAGTCGCGCCACCTATCATTTTAAAGGTAATTGAGTCTACTTTCTTTTAAAAATAATGTCATGGCCTAAATCTAATCTGAAGTCAAAAGAATAAACCAAATACTATAGTGTGTCCAAAATATCAAGTTTCGTTTTGACGTAGAAACTCAAACTTTTGAGTTAGGCAATATAAGTTAGTATCCTTTGAACATTGGCATTATTTTCTTTGAAACTAAAGAATTTTGTGATATTCATATATACAAAGGAAACTAATCAAGCTTGGCATACATCGTCATATTTAAACGCAAAGTGACGAAAAGTATATTTCTTTTTATGTTATGCTAAATGACTACTTGTTTTAGTTGTATGCATATATGATATTTGCTTATTGAAAGTTGTGATTGCATATTGTTTATTTGTGATTCATGAGTGTCAATCTTGTCATGATATTCATTTGCTTGTTTGTCGATTTCATGTTTATACACAATAGGATATTTGCTAGATTGTGTGTACTAAGTTGAAAATTTGTGTTTGTATTGCTTATTGTTTTAGTTACTCTTCCTTGCATATGTTATGTGATTATTTTGCATAATTCACTTAGGAATGAGAATTAAGTAATACTAATTAAATATCTTGGAATATGGTCACGCGTCTAAATGAGTCACTACATTTTTAAACATGTAGTATTCTTGTAAAATGGTGTTTGGTATACATGCTTCTACAATGATGCTTAATGAATGTGTTGTGCTAAAAGATAGAAACTCATCTTAGATTGATCATGCAAACTAACCGTATCATGTTTGGATGATAACACTTTGTTGTAATCAATTTTCCATGTTTGGCTTAATTTCTATTTATGGTAAGCTCATAATCCTCGGCTTAATCTATATGCTAACATGTGTTAGAATATGTGTTTTTGGTTTTAATCTATCACATCTTATTAGGTGCATATGTTCCAAGTATTATTAGGACACTTGAACGAGTTTCGGGAGTCAATAAATGTCCATTGTTAAGGAGTTTTGGCACTACTTGAAATTTGAACTATTTGGTAGTTAAACAATGTGTTTCATGGATATATGTACTTCTAGGATCTTTTGTTATCTCTGTACATTGTCTTGTACTAACGGATATGCAGGTAGACAACATTTGGGATGTTGTCAAATTTTCAAGTTTTGGATATTTCACTAAGTATAGTGAAATTCGCTAGCCCCCGGTCAAAGTCTAACGGTTAGAATGTTTCTATATCCAATCTTTGCATTTCCTAATCAGATATGGTATAAATTTTATGTTTTAGGAGTTTTCGGAAAAATTGGAAATCGTCTCGACCCCCGAAAATCTGGACTGTCTACTTTTTGCCCCCTGGCAGAACTGGCGGAACCAAATATAGGGTTCCGCCCGTGTAATTTCTGGGTACTCCAGAATTTGGCCCAACGGATCATACGGAACCCTCAAAAGGGTTCCGCCCTTGATGTGTCAGGGTTCCGCCAGTCCTGCAGACTCCTTTTTAAATTTTCATTTAAATTCTTCACTTAAGATCACTCACTTTCATCACTAGGATTCTTCTCACTAATATTCACTCATATTAGGATTAGGACATCTCACCTGCACCTATAAGATAATCATCTATAATAATACTTTCAAACTCCACAAGAATAATCCAAGATACCTTTCTCCTTAGAGGAAGGAATCCGGAAACTTGTTCCTTGCAATACTCGAACCATTGAGTATTTGTGATCACTATACACACTCACTACATTCTTTCATCCTTTACTCATTCATTAGCTTGATTTGTAAATTGACAACTTCCTAACCAATCCGGACTCGTTATTTGCAAAGATTACATACAATATCGAAATCACAAGTCTAACTTATGACTATAGATATTGTCTTGTATCTACATATGTTACCTCACTTGGTAAACATAAAAATAATGTGTCATCCTTCAAGACGATAAGGATTTACATCGAGTCATAACTTACTCTTAAGTTATAGATGTATTATCGAGTCTTGCTATCCTTTTATGCTATCCAATGTCAACTAAGTAGGATTGACAACTTAAGTATTTTGTTCGAAATATTCAAGTAAACTTGACTTACTACCGTAGTCATTAAATGTCATATCCGAAAATCAACACCCAAGGATTTTAACAATGTTTGTTAAAACATTCATCACAACTTGAACACTCATCATAGTACTTTCCCAATCAATAGGAACAAAAACAAGTGTCAATAGGTTTTCATCCTTAAACATTTAGCACTTAAGTTCACTTGTTCTTTCACCATCATCTCATCGCATTCAACTTGTGATATATCTCAGCCCATAAGCCTCACAAACACTTTGGCTTCATATCTTCATTTAAGTAAAACATGATGTCTTGAAATACATTATGCCTAAGAAATCATGCTTCAAGTTTTCATCATTAAAAGGATATTGTATATCCTATGCATCATTCTCTCATTGAACATGAACGGTTGTGTTACATGAGATTTCATTATACCCCATTGGGTTAATGATCTTAAATCAACATCTGCAAGTTCTAGGGTCTAGAGCCTCCTCATCATCTCGTCATTCTTGTTTTCGTAAGCATGGTGACTTTATTCCACGTGATAATCTTACTTATTGAAAGACACCATATGTGTCTATTTTCTTTTAAGCGTTCATCATAACCAAACCTTACTCATAATCTAGTTCAAACCTTGTGCACATCCACGGTTAATCCTACACATCTCTAGAGCATACACAAGATCTTTTGAAGTTGGTAATTTCACTTAGATTCTTGTCCCAAAGAGCTTTCTTAAGAACGTTCTTAACATATTCCATTTTCACACACTAACACATCTCTTGGTCTTTGATGATCAAATCACTCTCATAACCTTTCATCACTCAAACCTTAAACCACCAATGTGACCTGAAAAACCGAGTTATCCTTTGTTCTACCAATATCGAGTCGTCCACCATTTCCATCCCCTCAAAGAAACCAAGAGTCAATATCATACACCTAGTCATCTTCACAAGAAGATTCCACCATGTAACCAAACAAGTGTGTCATCCCTACTACAACCTAACCCATTAAGGGTAAACCATCTTTCATGATACATAAACTTATATTCACCCTTGTGTCACTCTTTGAAACAAAGGGCAACTGTTATATCCATACACTCATTGTCATAGTTGTCTATGTAGTCGAAAGTCAAGTGAATTTCATTATGAAATGCGTCTTTTCCACTTTCTAGCAAGTGAAGAACACAAAGAAGATATCCAAGCTTCAAGTGTTGTCAAGTCATCATCACCTCATTTCACACATTCACCTTCAGTCGTCAACCAACAAAACACCTCAAAATTCCATGATTCCCAATCATCCATTAATGATTACCCACATTCACAAAGAGTCTCCTAACCTCAATCCTCAAGATCACTCATCGTCACCTCCATACCAATATTCTAATCCTTTCTGCCTCCTTTGAGAAAACCACATGCCTCATCATACGATCATCTCGCATTGATAGAGAAGAGCTACATGACTTTAAGGATAAAGTTCTTTGTATGTTAACCAACATCCGCAAAAACATTACCAAGCTCATCGTTTTCATTAACCTACAACCTCCTAAACACTTCATCATCATTCTTTATACAATGCACTAGACAATATGTTGGATGTCCACCTATTGAGGAGGAGAGAAATTCATTCACATATTTGTATTGTGTCAAATTGTATTTAAAGAACATCTACTCATGTATCTTACATCCTAAAATACCAACACATTGGTACACTCCATTTAGTTAAAGTCGGTTCACAAAACCACAAGTGCTTCAAGCCTTTGACCGTTTCTCTTTTTAATAAGTTCAAGCCTCTTTCACCCCCAATATCTCATCAAGTGAAAAACACATCATGTGTTTGACAAAGTTCTTCACTTCTACAACCAAAAACTAAACCAAATGGAGTCTAGGATTCTTCTCTCAAAACTAGGACTTCAAAACCTCGTTTTCAAGAACACCATCTTAGGATCTCATCCTCTTCTTCCTCGACACATATCATGCACGTCATTGTCAGCGCAAACGATATATTAATCAAAGCCATCATTCCCAACACTTTCTCAACACGTTGGTCTAACCAACACTCTCGCATCATATGATGTCATTCCCATCCTTATATAGGTATTGGGCATTTTTTTTACTCTTTTCATATGGTATTCTTGTTCCTAGGTGCCTATTGTCTTCACTTCTTTTTGAACCCATTCAAGCATACATTGTGGCATGATACATCATCTTTGGTAGATGATAATGTCATTAAAGGTCATGTAGGACTAAACCATGTTAGCACTCTTTCATCCATTGTCGTTCGATATAGGTCACTACTTCTAAACGTATTTCGTTTTCATTAGCGTCAATCCTAATCGATCAAATCATAACCCATAGCCGTCATTGAATATCAATGCCCATTCACATTTTCTTTTATCCTTTTAAGCTGTGAATTTTAGATTGCATAAGTTCATATGCTCATTCGTCATAGCATTTGCTATACATACGAGTTTCTAAATTCATGCATTATAACCACCACCTTCATCAACTCTTTCACTAATCATCACCACCATGGATTAGTGTAAAACCTATTCCTATTAATTTTGTGATGTTGTCAAATTTTCTATACTTTTACTAAAGTATAATAAAAATCGTTAGCCCTCATTCAAACTCTATCGATACGCGTGTTTTTACTCGCCTCTTTGTCATTTCCCAATCAGATTTAATAGTGTGCTTCTGTTTTAGGAAAAATTTCGAAATTAGAAAATCGTTTCGACCGTCGAAAACCTGGTTTGTTAAGAATTTGCAGTCTGGCGGAACCAAATTTTGGGTTCCGCCCGTGTAATTTCTGGGTAGTCCCAGTTTTGGCCCAGCGGACCAGGCGAAACCAAAACCAGGGTTCCGCCCGTGTATTCGTTTGGTGTCGCCAGACCTGCAGAAATTTCTATATTTTTCTCATATTCGCATTCTCTCTAACACCATTAGCACCATCCTCTTTAAGCATTTCAACCTCATGTCTTCCTTCTTGGCTTTGCTTAGTAGGTTCCTATCATATTATATTCACGTTTTTCTTATGATTGCATTTCTTTTTAGAAGCATACACCTCATGAGATTTTTTGGTTTCATGGTTCTCTACTTTGAGTCGCTTATATCATTTATATATTTACATCTTACTTTTCTTTGAGATGAAATATATTGCACTAACTCTTTCATTGTAGGTTCACCATTATATACGCTAGATCGTATATAGCATTATCATCTAAGGATGATGTTTGCATCGAATATTTTCCTTCTTTGACGTAGGAGGAATATCCATCAAGCACTCATATTGCATCGTCTTTACACGTTGTTGTAGAGGACATGCTTGTCTAAAGACAAAACTTTCACTATACTATTTTTTTTGTAGGTTCATATTGTTGCCCTTTAACAACGGGAGCTTCCGTCAAGCATAGAAAAATTATTGTCTTATACTAACCTTTATTTTGTAAGGTTCTTCATCCTTGCATCAAATACGTTGGTACCCTAACAACGGGGAGTATTGATCAAGGGGGAGTCAATCATACACTAACCTTTGTGTCTTTTGTAGCTTTCTTATCCTTGTATCATATACGTTGGTACCCTAGCAACGGGGAGTATTGATCAAGGGGGAGCTAATCATGCAATAACCTTTATTTTTGTAGCTTTCTTATTTCTTGTGTCATATACGTTGGGACCTTAGCAAAGGGGAGTATTGATCAAGGGGTTGCTACAATCTAGGGGAAGCATGCACACATTTTTCTTTATTCTCATTCTTCGACGCACCTTTGTGTTTTGACAAAAAGAAGGAGATAAGTCAACATAGTCCAAAATGATTTTTATTCATCATGCATTTTTCGTATAATTTTTATGTTGCACAACACTAACCTTGATGCTGGTCAAGGAACTTAATTTGATCCATGGATCCGCTAACAACCTAAGGGACGCAACAACCTTAGGAAATTGGAGTTGAAGAATTAACTTCACTAGGGATGATGCAAGCTCGCCATTTAGGGGAGAACCTAAGTTAACTCCAAGGACACATCCCTTTTTGTTTCGACAAAAGGGGGAGAAGAGTGTAAACGGAGAAGGATATGTAGAAGGTGTTGCGGATACAAGTAAGTTATACGGACACAAGTAGCTTATTACATTTTGCGTTATGTATCAAGTTATACGTTTGTCATCAATCAAAACAAACGAGACTGTATAGATTAAATATCGTAATATTTGCCCTAACATAATTGTCAAGGACAATTAGGTAAAATTTTGACCTAACAAGAATTGTTTGTTTGAGCGGGTTAGTTGTTTAGTATGACCCTTTGACGCATTTTAACTGTTTAAATAGGTTATGCGAGTCGATCTAAACAAGGCCAAAAAGTGTATTCCTACATGAAACATTAACCCATTTTTGTTTCGATTCAAGGTTATGTTTTGAGTCAGGTTAGGAATTAGCACCTCTAATTATTGTAAGAGAACATGTTTTTTGAGATACCAAATGTTATGCTATGAGAAGAAAATAATTAAAACTTAAAAAAAGACGTTTTGCTATGTTGCAAATCTGATTGTTGTAACGTCACAATAATGGGATACGGTGAATGTGATTATCAAAACAAAATATACACATTATTATCATCACATCCCTTTTTTAATTGCAAATCTGATTATTGATAGCGTGCATTAACTAGCTACTTCATCCACAAAAGGAACAATATATCATTCCATAAAAGATACACATGTAAAAAATCAAAATGAAGTTTAATAATGTTTATCTAAAATATAACACTAATAAAGCCAACAAACATTGTGAGCATTGAAAATGTGAAGTTTGTATAAAAGTTTTAACATGTTACTTGTTAGGAAAAGAACAATCATGCATTCATATTACTTGTATTTTGATATTTTCATGAGTATTATAAAAATCTAATTAATCATTCACTTAACTTTATGTTGTGTACTTTGTATGTGACAATAGAATAAACGATTAGCAATATGTGGTTGCTGATAAAGGCAAAACAAAATTTGTTATTATTGTGCATGTTATTTATCACTTTAAAAAGAAATTGGTATCAAAGTCAAATATGATGGCTAATAATAGAAGAAAAATACAAGAAAGATAGAATAGGTTGGTTGTTTATTGGATGACAATAAAAAAAGTGGTTAGGTCCTTTCTTTTTCCCCGATTTGTTATACAGTACTCTCAATGATAGAAGAGAACTTTGTCTTCTTTTTCTCTTCAGTACATGATCAAGATGTTAAAATGACAAATTTATGAAACGCTAGACGAGTACTCGTACATAGCGACGGAATTTTATAGCGGCAGATAGTTGTAGTGATAAAAAAAGTTTATGAAACACTAGACGAGTACTCGTACATAACGACGAGATTTTATAGCGGCAAATAGTTGTAGTAATAAAAAAAAATGTTTATGAATTATAAACAAAAAATAACCCGGTTTGCTCCGGTCGATTCCAATCGAAAAAATAGGTCAAATTAAACTGATTTTTATATTTTCAAAACCCAGTTAGACCCGCCAGATTTGAAGTGACCTGGTTGGTTTTTGAGATATGTATATACTTTTTTTTGTATCATTCCAAATATATATAAATTTAATTTTTGTGGAAGATTGGGCTGACCCAGTGGTCTAACTGGTTGAACTGATAACCCAGTGACTCAACCGGGTCGATTAGAGACCCGGTTTTCAAAACATTAATTAAACACTAGCACTATTTAAACCGAATGAAAATATGATGGGTTATAAACGAAATAAATAGTTTACTTAATTTTTTCACTTACCATTTTTCACTTTGAGGGTTTTCCTTTACATATAGTATACATATAGTCATGTTTGAATCATTGAAAAGAAAACTTATTTGAGATGAAATACAAAATAAGTTTAATATAACTAGATTATATAGTCGTTCGACGTTTCAGTAAACTTGTGAACAAGTAAAGCGTATCGTGTTATGTTGGTTCACATATACGCTTTTTAAAGGGTTAATTCCATATATCCCCAATTAAAACCTCTTAATGTCATATTTGTCCAACCAAAAAACATAATACCATATATACCCAATTTTGACATAAAATTGGTCATATCTACCCAATGTATTATTAAATCAATTAAACATCAATTAAATACCTATTGTACCCTCCGTAAAAACAATATACCCTCAGCGTACATTCTTCATGTTACTGCTAATAATAATTTGTTCGTCTCTCATGATTCCAACCTCCAATAGACTGCCTGTTTATTGCAACAAACTTGGTTCATATAATCGTATTCTCACCAATTGGGTCCTACTAATGAACTACAATGAATACTAAACATCTATTTCTAACAATAACATAAAATTATTGATCTGGCATAGTACTTAAGTGACACCTTCCGCATGAGATATTGTCTCATTGTTATGACTTACGCGTTACTGTAATCAAGGTTTTATATGTCTCTTTGTTGTCAACTTTTTGCAGCAAAACCAAACGAGACAACTCCTCACTGGTATGTTAATATATCATATCAGCTTTATATAAAATCAGTCATGTAAAGGGAGCACGGAGCACACTTTCGTCTTTGTTTTCTGGAACTTAACACAAATGATATAAATAACCATTGAAACAGAAGTCCTATCTTCCTAGGAAATGCTACTAGTCTATAGAATGACTTCCTAGGAAACTGCCTTGGAGGTTGGATTTTTGAGAGACGGACAATTTATTATTAGTAGTAACCTCATGATCATGGCGACATAAATGAGTATAGTGGGTGATGTGTTTTTATGAAGGGTACGATGAGTATTTAATAATGTTAATTGATGTTTAATTGATTCAAATAATAAAATGGGTAGATATGACAAATTTTGTGTTAAAATTGGGTATATATGGTATTATATTTTTTGGTTGGGCAAATATGACATTAAAAGGTTTTAATTGGGGATATATGGAATTAACCCCTTTTTAAACTTCTCATCGATACTTTGAGCTATATGCAAGTGCGTTCAAATCCTAAGTTTTAGTAGAAAATTGTGAGCACTCGGTATTGAAACACAACCAAAATTCATTAAATATGATGAAGTATGAGAATGTAGTGAGTACATGTGAAGATAATTATAAATGTAAGACACATTTTTACTTTCAAAGATCCACTAATCAACTGAGACTGGCTGCATTTCTTGAGCCTCTTTCCTCAGCTTCTCAAACAAGACGGAAGATAAGTACCTTTCTCCAAAACTCGCATGAATAGTCTAGATAAATAAAAATAACGATTATTAGTTTGTATTCTTTGAGATTGCGTTAGATGCTAAATTGACGGGTCAAACATGTTATGTTGCTTTCAAAACGGGTAATTTTCGATGTGAGTTGAAATTGGTTGGGTTAGGTTCATACTCACCATCAGATTTTTGTCATTTTTTAGTTTATGAAAAAATAGTTCAAATTTGTTTTTACAAACGTATATATAACGGGTACTTAAAGAAACAAAAATTACTCCATTTTTTGTGGTAAATGAGGTTATAAGGTTTTAAACAGGCTACTTACCACAATAAGTTTGCCTTTGTTTTCTGGCCTTTGTGCAAGTCTTAACGCTGCAACAGTATTTGCTCCAGATGATATTCCAACCTGCAAGAAAACAAGAGGACATTCCCAAGAATGAGCAAATTAATGATATGAAAATGCGGTAACAATAATTGGTTACTTAAATACAATTATATCATTGTCATTTTTCAAATTTGTCATTTTCGATCTTACCATAAGTCCTTCTTTCAAGGCCAATTCTCTGGCCATGTTTACAGCATCTTCACTAGATACCTGAAATGATTTACATAGGTTAACTGATATTGTAAGAAGTTAACTACATGGGATACTAAGAAATGATTTTTGCAAAATTTACCATAAGAACCTCCTCCATTATGTCCATGTCCAAGATATCGGGTTTAAATCCGACCCCGTTTCCTGTTATTTGATGAGGTCCTGTGCGAAAGTGGGATACAGTAAGCACATATGATAAAGGGTATAACGTAGAAACTTAAAGTGCTATGAGAACAAGGAAAAACTATATGAAAGTTACCTGGTTTGCCACCATTTAGCACGTTGCTTTCTTCAGGCTCGAGTCCATAAATCTTCAAAGAAAAACATAACGACCTCATCAGATTAGATAGCAGGCACATAAACTGTGTAACTTGGTGTCTTAAAGCACCAATTCAGATACTGCTAACCTTTTATGTAAATGTCCTAAATAATTTGGGATATGCTCACCTTAACGTTGGGGTTTTTAGATTTAAGATATTGTCCAACACCAGATACAGTGCCTCCGCTACCAATCCCCATCACAAAGATGTCAACTTTACCCATTGTGTCGTCCCAGATCTCTGGACCAGTCGTCTCAAAATGCACCTATTGTCATCAACATATAATGTCAAAACTATTAGCAGGTTAACTTTTTCCACCATGATCCACATTATATGTGTTTTTTGTTACACACTTATCATTATTCTTACAAAAGTGCATAAGAATATTACACTCTACTCAAAAGAGCAATTTTGGATTGAAAAATTTTAAGTAAAATGATTATTTTTTGTATGCTAACTTTTCATATAACAGATTTAATCTTTCATTATGGCAAGTTAAAACAAATTTGAATTGTTTACAAAATCAATAAGTATGTTGCAATAAAAAGCAGTATAGTATATGGATACAAGACATCTTGTTACAGTTACCTTAGTGTTTGCGGGGTTAGAGAATTGTTGAAGCATAAAAGCATCGGGTGTATTTTCCAAAAGATCATATGCTTTCTTAACGGTACCTCCCATCCCTTTAGTTGGGTCAGTGAGGATCAAATCAGCTCCAAACGACAGCATTGTCACCCTCCTTTCTAAGCTTGTGTATGAAGGCATTGTCAACACCATCTTGTACCCTTTCAAAGCGGCCATGAACGCCATGCTGATCCCCATGTTCCCTGACGTGGGCTCAATCAACACCGTCTAGTACAACCATCAAATTCATAATTTAAGTACACATGTTTATCAAACGGTGATAGTATGTATTCCACAAATCTCAATGCACAAAGTACCTTTCCGGGTGTGATCAGCCCTTTCTCTTCGGCATCATTCATCATGGAAAGCGCAGGCCTAATGACAAAACGTGAGAAAAAGTCAAATTTTTTGGTTTATTGGTTCGAAATTACCTAGCAAGATGATTCTAACAGTAGAGAAATATATAGTAGTTTTATTTTTTTACAAAATGTTGAAGTTAAAAATCTATGACTTGACTTTCCAAGAAATCATGTGTTTGACTTTTGTAAGTAGTAAAGTCAAATAGAGTGAGGGTTGACCTGTCTTTGATACTAGAAGTTGGTTGAAACATTTCTTGCTTGACTGCCACATAAGCACCACAACCTTCTGTCACTTTGTTGAGATATACAAGGGGTGTCTTTCCAATAATCTGATAATTTAAGGGTTAGATTTGAAAATAGTAAAAATTATATACTAGACCCCAAACTTCTTAAAAAAAACACTTTTAACCAGTCAAATAATTACAGTAATAAATGCCATGTGCTCTTTAACTTTAGCATATTTTTTTTCCAAGTGGTTAAATGTACATAAGGATCTGAGCCTTTTTGGGTGGTAGAACCCATACCCCATTAGCCATTTTTTTATGTTTTTTTTTGTAAGGTAAACTTCATTCAAGAAACGCCAACGGCCGGTCCTCAAAGCAAGGCCCGCCGGGCAACAAACGAAATTACATCGAGTCTAACGGATAGTTACACCAACCAATCCAATTACAATTTTTTAATCTAGCCATTTTTTTATGTGATAGGTCCATTTTTCAAACACATTTTAAGCTCCTCCAAGGAGCTAGTAACAACATGTGATTTGGACTCTAGCTAAAAATTGTCAAAGATAGTCATATGCATATACTTCATTTTTATCACAGTAATTATAGATCAGCAGCCTTTAGGTAGGTTGGGCACGTTTGGTAATATTGTTTTCCTATATTGGTCTATGTATGTTTCATTAATAATAAGGGCTAACAAAGACATACTTTTTTAAATGTTCACATGTCAGCCATTAGCCTTAAAAATTACAAGAATATCATGCAAACTTTGTAATTCTTTTGTCAGTATCATACGTTTGCTGATGTGGCATGACTGGTTATCTGTCAAACAAGTAATTTATTGTTTATTTGTCATTTTTATTTTACTTTTATGATTATGTGAAATTTTGTATCTTCTTTATGATATAATTCATCTACTTCTCTTAACCATATAAAAGTACAAATTTAAACAGAAAGTGAAAAAAAGATATTTAAACATTAAGATACAAGAAAACAATGAGATACAAGAAAAGAATGAGAAATGAAGCTTTCTAAACGTTAAAATACAAGAAAAGAATGAGAGGCCTCGATACAGTGGCTGATGGCTCAAGCCATGACAGATGGAGCGAGGAACCACACCGTAGTTCTGCTAGTGGGTTGTGGTGCTGCAGCCACCAGTTCACGCTATGGGCTATTTTATTTTTAAAAAAAATTATTTTTATATTTTAATGTGGTATATGTGGACCCATGACACACTTATGTACATTAGAAAGGTGTTTTGGTGCTATTGTCAAAAGTGGTGCCATGAAAAAAAGTGCTGAGGTGCCACTATTTTTGCTCATGATATCACCTCACAACACCAATTGTACATAACGCTCTAAACGTCAGTTATGATGTAATCAATCAAATGAATAAAATTTAAACGTTAAGATACAAGAAAAGAATGAGAAATGCAACTTACTAAACAGAAAATATTGTGTTTATTAACTAAAAACAAAACAAATAATGGAATGCATTGTTGTCTTCATATATTAAGTGATTAATGACAAACAATCAAAATGGTGACTTTCATGGATTTTGTTCTTTCTAAAAGCATGGAATCTATTGGATAACAATATTATTATTTTGTTTTTAATTTATATTGTGATTAATATATGTGATCTCAGCTTAAAGGAACTTACATAGTTACGTATATGATGCATCATGTATGATTACTTTATTTATGTCCATTTCATGGACAAATGGTTATAGATATTTTAGTGTTCGAATAATCATCACTCTAGAACGAAGTGTATCTTTAGTCTAAATTATACTTTTCAAATTTAGTGTGTATACTTGTCAAATTGTTCTAAATTATACTTTTCATGGACAAATAGTTATAGATATTTTAATGTTCCAATAATCATCACTCTAGAACAAACTACAAGTGTACCTTAGTCTAAATTATACTTTTCAAATCTATCTATGTTAACTTATAATGTATTTAGGACATCTATATTTAAAAGTCTTAAAATGTTTAAAACTAAAAATATTTTTTTAATAGGAAATATGCATACACAATTACACATATAATTAAAAGCCTAGAAATTTAAGTGTCTTTAAAAAGTCTGAGTTGTTACAAGTATAGTTTCCAATACTTGTAATCTTTTAAGACTTACAAGAAAAGAAGCATAGTTTACATCACTTTAATGCACATAATTTTCAGACTTACAAGACAAGAAGCATAGTGTACATCACTTTAATGCATATATTGAAGAAAAAAAACACATTTAATGTTATTTAATGTAGTCAATTAATTAACTGATCAATAATCATAATTAATACAGTTATTAAAACACAATATACATAAGAAATACAAATTATCAAACATATTGTACAATCAAATTAAACACAATTGTTACATTAAATGTCACTAATACAAATAATAAAACACATTATAGAAATATTCAAGCCCGAACGAGTGCGGGCCAAATGGACTCGAGCCCGAACGGGCACGGGCTAAACAAAATTCTTGATATCCGTAAATTTATTGTCAAAAAAGAACATAATAAAGTAATATACAAGATTCACCGGAAAATTTAATTTCAGAGTAACCGTCGCTGCAACGCGCGGGTAGCCTGCTACTTTAGTGAAATAGGTACATATTTTTTTTCAAGGCAGGTGATTTGTATACTCACATTTTTTATTTGGACACTCAATTGTACAAGCAGTCAAAACACACTGTAAACATTGTACAAACATATAATACACATAACAGAGTGTCACAATCAAAAGTATAAGTGTGGTAATCAATTCTTTTTTTCTAACAAGTAACCAACTTCAAATCAAATTAAGCATATCCCGGTGCACCTACGTAACCATTAAGGTCAAATTTAAGAAATGTTCAAGAGCTAACCAAAACTTCCAACATTTTCTGATAGTGACAATTGACCAATAGAAAACAAAATTAGCTAATAACTCAAAACGTTACTTATGGAAATCGACAAATAAGCCAACTTATATTTGTTACACAAAAAAAAAAAAAAAAAAAAAAAATCCAAAATTAACATCCAAAAGCTGAAAATGTTGTCAATATTAAGGCATCTAGTATGGTGAATATTTATAAAAGATTATAATAGTGTCTAGTCATTCTAAATCATAAATTATACATATATATATATATATATATATATATATAAACTTTTATTCATTATACATAAACTTTTAAAGTTTTATAAAACCTTATTAATTTTCTTTTTTTGTTAGAAAGGCAGCAATTATATAAAAGAAACCACTGGAACAAGTTACAAGAGAAATGGCAACCTAGGCCCCAAAAACAAAAACACAAAGGACGCTAGGAACTTACAACAAATAACTAATGAAACTAACTAACAAAGCACATGACTAAAGCTTATTAAATTTAGAAGAGATTTAAGATATTAGACATTTTCATTTCACATAAACATAAAACACATTATCACTATTGTTAATAAAATGATAGACCTCTTCATCATTTTTATAAACCACCTTAATAGATGCTCTAAGCCGCGAATACCACTCACACAATTAAACACGAATATAAATTAATAAAACAAGTGAAATTTCTTAATTCATTCAACAACACATATATTTCGCAAAAAATTGGAAAAACACATTTTGAATAAAAATATCAAGTTTCTTGACTGATACGTATTTGGGTTATTTAATTTGGGAAAAACTTATAATCTCACACTTTTCGGCTCTGAGCTTACGGTTTTCTCTAGCAGTAAGCTCACAGCCCGAAACAAGTGAGATTAATAACTTTTCCAAATTATATTAACAACAAAGTCACACATATACACTTTTTAAATAGTACATCTTTTGTACATGAACTTGTTCCACTAACATTTTAGTTGATGGGTCGCGAAAGGGGTGTTTATTTTTTTTGTTAGTTAAGAGAATAGATTCACAAACCCATTTAATATTATTTCTTTTTTAAATAGGACCCATTATTTCTCTTATTTGATCTATATCCACAAGGCATGAATTATAATGTCCTCCCTAATAAGTGGCTCATATAGGTGAGGACCTCACACACACTCTCTTAGCTAACCAAAAAAAAAAAAAAAAAAAAAAAAAAAAAAAAAAAAAAAAAAAACCCTTTAATCTAAATTATACTTTCCAAATAGTTCTAATTATACATTTCATGGACAAATAGTTATAGATATTTTAATGTTCCAATAATCATCACCGAAGGGTATCTTGGTCTAAATTTATACTTTTCAAATTTAGTGTAATTGGTGCATGCTTTTTCTAACCAATAACCAACTTCAAATCAAATTAAGCATGTCTACACTCACTTAACCAGAAAGTTTAAGCTAAAGATAAGTTTGATAACTACCCAAAAAAACTTCAGCATCTTCCGATAGTGACAATTGACGAATAGAAATCGAACTCCTTCCGTCTTAAAAAAAGTGTCCACCTTACTATTTATGTTTGTCCCAAAATGAGTGTCCAGTTTTTATATATGAACGACTAGTTTTCCTACTTTACCATTACTTATTTTTTATTTCTATATTAACTATAAGGGTAAAAATGACTTTTTATTAATTAAAACTAACATTAATTACACATATCATAATTTCTTTATTTTTTGTTTGTAGACACTTTTTTTGAGAAGAGGAGTAACTCAATATGTTATTTATGGAAATCGACATGTATAAGCCAACTTATATTTATTACTCACCACAACAAAATAAAAAAATCAAAAGAAAAAAATAATAATAAAAAAAATAAATCCACGTTAACATCCAAAAGCTGCAAATGTTGGCCATTATTAAGCCTCGAATACCACTCACACAATTAAACACGAATATCAATTCTTTTAATTCATTCAACAACAACACTAAATATCGCAAAACAAAAGAAAAAAGGGTAAATCAGTGTCAATAACATGATCAAGTTTCGTCACAGCGTCACTCATACGTATTTGAGTTATTCAATTTTGGAAAAAAAAACTTACGGTTTTCTCAAGCATGTAAGCTCACAGCCCGAAATAACTTTTCCAAATTATAATAACAAAGACACGCATGTGCACTTTTTAATACATCTTTTGTACATGAACTTGTTCCACTAACATTTTGGTTGATTGGTCGCTTACATACTATAATGGCACAAGCCCATTTGGTAATAATATATTTACCAATGGCCACAAGTTGAGTCACATGATAAAATATTCAATCCAAAAAACATCATAAACAAGTAACACATTAAAAAGAGTTAGAATGAATTTAACCTGGGATGCATCTCTTCTAATGTTGGTACCAGGAAGATCTTTGGGCAGATCTCTAAGTCTCTTAACAAATGATTCTGGCAATGGTTGAGAAGTATAGTTTTTAGCTCCAAATAAATTCTGACCAGAAATGAATAAGTTCCTTCTTTTGGCTAGGAGCTTAGCTAATGTAGCCATTAATGGATGATCTAGATTTCAGAAAGAGAGATTATGTATTGTGAGGTGGTGGCGTGTGGATATTGAAGATGAAAATGAAGTGCTTTTATAGAGTGTGTATGTTACATTTATGGTACTTCATGTTTGGTTTTTATTGTATTAATGGAACATGTATGTGACATGTATTAGGTGCAGTGAGCAAGTTCCCCTCTTTAGTTCAAAAAAATAAAAAAATAAATAAAATAATAATAATAAAAAGTTCACCTTTTCATTTGGGGTCTACCGAGTGGTACATCATTTTAACAAACCTCCTAAACTAACCCTCCCACTAACAACTAACATTTTTATTTTTTTTATTTTTTTATTTTTTATTATTTTTTTTTTAACGACGGGTTAGTTGTTAACTGTTGGCTCGAGTTAGTGTCGCATCCTCGGGCAGAGATACCAACTGCAAGTCTCTCTTTAGGGGATAACCCAACTCCTATTCCCGATTCGCCTGATATCATTAGAGCTTGTGGTTCCCAAGTGAGGACTTCCCGGTCGGTCACCCAAACCGGTACTATTCTCACTTGGGCTCCCTTAACTACTTAAGCCTTTACCACTAGACCACAAGCTAACATGAACTTACTCATTTGAGGCTCATTACTTATAAGAGCATGCCCATACGTAACACAAGTTATAAGTTAACGCAGTGCCACGTCAGCGCCACATCAGCTTTTACACTTTAACTCAACACCCACATCAATAACTCAGCCTTAACTCAACAACAATTTACAAAAACACTTCTTCATTTATGGGGTAAAGTGAAACTTTTTTTTGTTTTTTTACAAAACAAGCATGTTAACGTGCGTTAGTGGCTTAACGTGCCACGTTAACGCGGAGTTAACTCGGAAGCATGCAACCGTAACTTGCCCATTAACGCGAGTTAAAGTATGTTAACGTGATGGAGCACGTTACGTGTGCTCATGCTCTAACATTATTTTTTTTTATTTATTTCATTAAATAAATTAAATTACATATTTAAAAAAAGGAAAAAAAAAACTAACATTTTTTTTTTTTAGAAAACTATCCTCGTCGTGCAAACGAGGAGGGCTCAAGTGGCGAAAAAAGAATAGGAACTGGTGCAATGGCGAGCCACGACGAAGATGCCACTGTGGCAGTGGCGAGCCACGGTGAAGCTGCACCTAGTGCCCTTAGTTGAGTTTGGTCATGTTTTGACTCATCCTTGACCCCTCGTGACTCGTGTTGTTAAATGGTTAAAACGTGGCAAAATTGTCTTTGGTAACTTTAATGACTTTTTGAATTGAGATTGTATTTTTTTAGTGTTTGTAATTTCTGTAATCTTTATAACTTTTCATAAATACACTTGTCTTTTGTACATTATACATTTATCAATTGTGTAGTACTATTACATCTAGTAAGTTGTAAGAAACAAGTTATAATGTTTTTGTAAAATTTTTAATTGTTTGTTTCAGTTTACCTACGATCTGTAATTGTTTGTTTTAGTTTATCTACGATATATATGTATGTAGTTTATAGTTTTCTATACTTGATTAATCATAAATTTTGTATTTCGATGTGCTATATACTCGGCTAGTACACTAAACTCAACTTATCTACTTTTTTCATCTGTATATCATATGTATCATGTTTTGATGTTTATGCTCGCCACATTATTTAAATGTCGGATAAGAATAAACTTTGAATCATCAAGTGTTCAATTCAGAGGTGTCAGCAAGACTTCTTGAAATTATAAGTTCATGTATTTTGGTGTCCATCTAGTTGGTAAAGTGCAATTTGAATGTAAATGGAAGGCATTGTCCTTTCGTTATATCGTTATGAACTACTCCATCCGTCCTTAAATAAATGTCAAATATTGACTTTTAAAGTCTTCATTTCAACTTTGACTTTAAATTATTTCATTTGTGTTATGTAAAACTTAATAAAAATTATATCAATGAAAATACATTTAAAACTCAATCAATTCATATATTTTGAACCAAGTATACATAACACAAATAAAATAATTTAAGATTAAAGTTAAGAAAAGAACTTTAAAAGTCAATAGTAGACACTTATTTAAAGACGGAAGGAGTATCAACAAAGATGATATAGGAAAAGTCATGTCAAATGTTAATACGTTAATCAATTCAAGTATTGATGAACACTTTGAAAACCAAGTTAAAGCTTAAAAGTGTTCATCAATCCTTATCTTGATTAACTTATTAACCTGCCGTGGTACTCAAAACATGAGTTGAGATCCATGAAGAACCCATACATGCCATAGAACCTATCAACCAATCATAGCCACCCATTTATATTTTTTATTTTTTTTTCAAAATAACATATCTTGCAAACGGTAAATCGTCAAACTACAAAAAAATACCATCGCGACGAGAATTAAAGAATCTTTCTATAGATATGCATTGTTATATACTTTAAACGAAACTTTTTTTTTTAATTTCCGCCCAGAAAGAATCATATATGATTCGTAAAAATCATATATGATTTGAAAAAAATCATATATGATTCGACTCTTACGAATCATATATGATTCTTACGAATCATATATGATTTTTCTGGGCGAAAAAAAAGTTCGTCAAAAGTATATAACAATGCATGTCTATAGAAAGATAATTTAATTCTCGTCGCGATGGTATTTTTTTTGTAGCTTGACGATTTACGGTTTGCGAAATATTTAATTTTTAAAAAAAAGATGAAAATTTATTTTTTTATTTTGATAAAAAAATGAGTGGCTAAAATTACTTGATAAGTTCTATGATAAAAGTTGTATCTATAAAGAACTTTTGGCCTCAAAACATAGCTTTCAAACGACTTAAGGCCAATGTTAATCTTCTTGTACTTTTTTTTTTTTTTTTTTTTTGAACATTAATCTTCTTGTACTTGAGTCTTGAAACAAAAAAAATTATTTCTTTATCCAATATTGAGGTGGCTCGATGCATGTCTTTTAGATTTCTACAAATCTTAATTCACAAAATAGATACTTGTAATTACTAGTACTCGTAGTATTTAAACCGCCGGCTCATGGGATCAAGGATGGACCCTAGGTGGGCCCAACAACAATAAAAGACACAAAATGGGTCAAAATTCACCAACACTTCAAAAACTCAAATGTAAATGTTACGGCAGCTTGTTATTTTAAAAATAGCTATGCTAGACTCACATAAAAAATATGTGTTAACAAGTGATTAACGTATTTTGTGTCAGTTTCTTTCTCCTCTTTAAAATTACACCAATCACCCGCTAACACGTCAACGAATGAATTTTTTTATGAATTTTTTATGTGGGTCTAGCATGATTTAAAAAAAAATAGTTATGTGTGAATATGATGTATGTTTAAGTATGTGATGTTTGTTTGTAAATAAATAATTGTGTTTTGTTTAAACTTTAGTTTGCTGAATAAGTGTTTGAATGGAAATAATTATGTAAATTTCAGTGACTTGATATAAATAGCAAACCATGTGGTAACTTTATATATTAAGTCATGACTTTAATTAAGTTTGTAATAACTAAGTTCTTACAATTCTACTCTATTAAGTAACTATCAATGTTTCAATTGTTCGTGTGTTCAAATGAAAAGAAAGAAATGTTCGTGTATTCAGTAACAAGGTTTCAAATACTAACAAAATTGTTCAAGACATTCAACTAAAAAGCTATGAATAGATTACGCGAAGATCAAATAAATATAAAGAGATAGATCGGCAACAATGGTTACGAGACCCTACAAAGAGTCGACTTCAGTATGCATTAATGCATTATTCTGTTTGGGATCGTGTTCAGGAGCAAGATTTCTTTGATGTGTGTGCTATTTATTTTTGAGTGGCTGTCATTTCGTTTGCAAGACCGTCTGCTAGTTCATGTCCACAAAAGAATTTTATTGATGTTGTGATATGTTAAGTCATTTTTCTATGTGTTTAGTGATGACATTATGGTTGGTATCTAGTGATTTATGGTACCATGATTCAACATCTTGTGTCATAAATAAGTCTAGTTGGATATAGTGAATGGTCTAGTGTGTTTTAGTTTCTCTTCTTTTAATTTTCTTGATAATTTGAAGTGAGATGCCTTTAGTTTGTATTTTGTTTTCTTTTTGAGGTTTTAATGCAATTGTTGCCTTTATATATAAAAAATAACTATCCAACTTAAGATAGTTACGTTGAGGCAAACGACATGTACATGTACATATGTTACTTCCTAAAAACCTTATAGAAACAAGAAGTTAATCTAACTCTCAGAAGACCTGGTCGTAACATACACACAAACAACCTTCTTAACCCACAGATATGCAACCTTTAAAAAAAGAATTATGAAAAGGATATTTAATATTTTTAGTTGGGCAACAAATAGCATTACTTTGTTTCGACAACTTGATTTAAAAAAATAAATAAGCCAATCTAGCAAACGGAAAGTTATGAAAATATTTGATTCCCAAAGACAAATAAAACAAATCTTTGTGAAGCCTCCACCTTCACATGCAATGTATCTTATTTATTAGCCTCCACCATTTTTATAATTTAAAGAAAAAAACATAAACGATATATGATTGGTAAGCAGTCACTATAGTTTTTTAGCCATATATATATATATATATATATATATATATATATATATATATATATATATATATATATATATATATATATTTTTATGTATTTTCACTTTTCATAGTCACGTCTCACAATCTTGACTCCTTTATCATTTGATTTAGTTTACCATTGCTTAAGTGCCTAGGCGGGCGGGATGTAATGGCCACTTGACCAAACAACAAGCCTGGTTCTTGGCAGGTGCAACCTGTGCAAGGGCACAAGTCCACCAATTATGTAAGGTACTACGTAATATTTTGTGAAGATGATTTAATACATTAATAAATATATGAGACTCATATTCTATAAAAAGTCATGTGTATAATGAATTCATATTAAAGATATTTCATATTAAAAGTTGACAAAAGTTATTTTTGTCAAAAGTAGCTGTGAGCTATAGCCACAGCTCACAGCTCACCGCTCATAGTTTTTTAAAGAAACATTGAAAAAAATAAGCTTTCTTAAAAAATAGCAAAGCTCACCGCTCTTTTTTCAAACAAACATTAAAAATCAAAAAGCTCATTGCCCACAGCTAATCGTCCAAAAAAGCTCTGCGCCAAACATAGTCAATATACAAAGGAGAAATACGGGTAACGTTTTGGGCTTTACAAGTTACAAGTGATGGTCATTTTACTTCCTTAATGATTGTAGCTATGCACATTAATAACCACAAGTTAAATGTAATTTGATGGGCAAAAAAATGCATTAGTCCATCAGAATAAATTTGATGTCTTTCTTGTAGTGATATTTTGTTCTTTTATTTTGATTTAATGCTACAACTATGTTACTTAAATCTTTATACATTGATATCATATTGAACGATGCATCTTAATTACGACACATCGTAGTTACAATGTTTAATGGTTTATTGGGTAAGTCTATTTATGTCATTGTAGCCTATTTTCGTGTTCACTAATTTTACATATATTTAAGATTTTCATATTTAAAGGAGCTTCATTTTTGTTTAAGGCACAAGGCCACCAAAAACTATGAGACAACCCTGTCAATCAACTTCACTTTAATGTCATATCATTTTTCAACACATCATTTAACCACCAAACCAAACCAACCCAAAATAAGTTTTGTATATAGTCTGCACCACCAAACCAACCCAAAAAATAGACCACCCCACGTGGCGATGCTCCCACCATAATGAGGCCGCGCACAGTTGGTGGCCACCACGGGTAATGAATTGCTCCATAACACCCGATCTTAACTTAAACATATCTTTCTAAGTTCTAAACTTCTTTCTTAAAACCCTTGGTAAACATTATTTTTTGAAACATTAGCTTTTTGGATTAAATTTTATAACTATTGCAATAGAATCAAATAAACAAGTGTTAGTATGGTTATTATAATTAAGTGGCGGCAATGAGAAAAAGATGGTACAAACAACATCATTAAAATGATCACATAGTCACTTGAGTTTGGCTAATGTTTTTGTTCATGATGTATGTTATTCCTTTCTTTCTTTCATTTTAGTTTGTTTTATCTTTTTATGTTTGGCTTGTTCTTTTTGTAAATTATATTGTTCCTTCCAGGTGTAGTGTTAACTATTCTAGTTTCCAAAATACCTTACATTTGATCCAAGTTGATAGGAATGGTTTTAGGATCTTTAGTCTTAAACTATTAATATATCTATTAAAAATTTATATTCTATAACCAAAATATGTTTTTTTTGAACAACTGATAACATTAAGACATTAGCAAGAAGCTAGAAAAAGAAGATTACAAGGAAATAAGCAAAAGGTTCTTTAACCAATCTATCCAACTAAAGTTTAACTTGCATCTAAATCTACACCATGAAAAAGAAAGCGCCACAATATCATCAAACAACTGAGCTTTTGATTGGATAATACAACTAAAATATGTTCAAAGGGTAAATGAAAAATTATCTACGATCGAGTTATTTGTGAAAGTCGAGCCACATGGACTTTTTTTGTATACGGCTTAACAGGTATTCTTGCGACTGTTTTCAGATTTCTAGTTATTATTTCAAAAATTCACCCGACAAAGAATAAAACCTAGTTTCTTATGGTTATGTAAATATGTTTAGTCATACACGTTTAAACTAGTCTTTAATTCTAAACTACTAGCTAAATGTTGTAACACATAAGTGTTAAACAGTATGTTTACATTGAAACTCCGTCCCTTTTAACTTTATTAATAACCAATATCTATAGATTACAATGAACCCTAATGTACCCTAAGTCTACAGATTGGGCTTGGGCCGACTCATCAATTATATCGGTTAATAATAAGTTTGTTGAAGTAAAAACCTGCTGCTCGGACTTTTCATGCGAGGAGTCATCGGGTTGTGAGTAATCCGAGAGACCTGCACAGATGAAGGTACACGTTAGCCTCGCCCCGGGTGTTATCTCAGGATCAAGCTCCGGTGTGAGAATGAGTATCGGGCGGTATAGTAATAAATGTGAGTGTATGATAATAAATATGGGTTAGTTACATAATAAATTGGGTTGGAGGGTATTTATACTATCTCAACCTTGTTACCTTTTGCAGACCTAGGCCTAGCCTAGTTGGTAAGTATCAGGGCCCATACCCGACATAATCCCTTAAAATCAGGTTTGGCGGCGCAAGTACAATTCCCACGTGTCATTGGAGAGGGTCCCTTCGTCATGCGTTCGGCCAGGCACGTCCCCTTCGGCACATGCCGTTCCGACACATACGTCAACAAAGTTGCAAAAATTAAAGTCTAGAATAATTCCCTTACAAATTCATTTGAGGATAGGACCAACGCTGCTACAGATAATATGTCAATGACTTGCAACACGCCATAAACTTACTACTCCTCCCTCCGTTCAAAAAAAAAAGAGTCAATCTTACTATTTATCTTTGTCCTAAAATAAGTGTCTAGTTTTTATATATGAACAGTAATTATGACTGCTTTTCCTATTTTACCTTTCTAATTAAACTTACATTAATTACTCATTTTTTATTTCTATATTAACTAGAGGGTAAAAATGACTTTTTATCAATCAAAACTAGCCTTAATTACACATATAATAATTTTAACATTTTTTGTTTGTGGACTCTCTTTTTGGGACGAAGGAAGTATTTTTGTAATAAAGTTTTCTAAAGATAGTAAAATTTCAATTAATTTACAACTGTTGTTTCCTTAATTAATGCCTTAAAAGCCCATTTATAATTTTACACAACTTAACGTAACAAAATTCACATAACAACCAAACAACATTTACGTAACACAAACACAGTGCATGATCAATGGCTACACACATCAGACCAATCTTCTTCCTGATCCTATTCATTGCCTTCGTTACAATCACCGTGACTGCAACAAAGAAACGAGTACACATACCAGACGATCTTCACGACGTAAAGGACAACGAGGAGGATGAAGCATGGATAGAATGGGGACAGAAGAAGAGAATGACGGCTGAAGAGTTTGATCCGCCTCCGGAGAATTTTTCTGATCTGGATTTTGCACAAATGCAGGAAGAGGTTATGAAACGACAGGTTGGACAGTCGTATGGCTTTGTTAAGCTGAGGTTAACTGATGATCCACGTACTCCGGTAACTATATGCACTCTTCTGATTTACATTATGCTTTTCTTGTAATTATATTGATTGTGATGTTTTGTTAGGGTGATTAATAGTACTTAGCAAGTGATTGTGAATCGTGGTATAGTCGAGATAATGAGATGTAGCTAATAAGAAAACTATTAGGTAACAATATATGCAATGTATGAATGTGATTCTATTGATGGTAATAAAGAGTGACAGAAAGTTTGTGGTTTTTTTGGCTTGGGTATCTAATTGAGTGACAAAATATGAGGTTGGGGTCTATTTTGTGGCCTTGGTCTTACGGGTCGTATCTAAATGGGGTATTCAAGCATAGTGGTGATGCATCTAAGACGCAATAGTCAATATTAGCATGTTATGTCACTTATGTGTCTGTTTTAACAAAGTGGATTAGGTTTGGATTGATGTCATTATCCCACCTTTAGCTAATCTGAATCATATAATAGGAGTGAGTAGCCAAACGCGAGTGAAGACAGCTCATATCTAAACAAGTCTTGAAACAGTGTTGCTATAAAGGTATTCCACTAGAGATATATCCAATGTATAAATTTGAGTAATTTGAGAATAGAAGAATAATAGAAACATGAGGAAGCTGCAATTGCTCAACATGTGGTTTTCAGACTTGATGTATGTGTCTTAGTAGAAAGGTCAGAAGTTACAACAGGGGAAGGGGGTTTTACGGAAGTGCAATATAACTGTGCAAGTGATCACACAGACACGTCATGACCTCCAGCCCATACCTAGACTATAACAAGTTTCACAATAGCATGAACATATTTTTACGTATATCAAACCTTTTTGTCTGTAAGGGCCTACTTTGTGATCATGGCACAGGAACCCAAAATCTAAAGAATTACCAGAGTGTGGTTTTGGTTTGTCTAAAGAGAAAAGAAAACCTGGAACAAGAACTTTTCAGTATTCTCATCTATTTTAGAACCATCAAACTAAACAAAATCTGATACAATTGCTTCCTGTTTATATTTGCAGAATATGGTATCAGAAATTGCTGAGAAATGGACCAATCTTGCAAAAACTGGAGCTATTGGTGTCATTTTCATGGGTTTTGATCTTACTACTGTGATGTTCACATTACAAAATGCCCAAGACACTTTGGAGGTTAGTTCCATTCCTAGTAACTATTTACATTCCTCTCATTTTGATTGCTTGCACTCTATTCAAACTTGATGAAAATGTAGTAAAAAGGTTATCAATGCCACCCGATACAATGACCATGAACATTTTCTAACCTACATACTCTGGTTAACGTAAATTTATATTTGTTCCTGTTCAGTTTAAAGAGTTTGTGCTGGATCAGCCAGAAGCATATGAAATTAAGATGGGAGATCAGTTATTCCGGAGACCAGGAGATCCTCCATTTGAGGATCTTCTAAAAGAACTCCACAAAGGCAAGAAAAAGCATGCCATTTCCTCAGACGATGCTGATAGAAAAACTGAGTTATAATTCAAAGTCGAGTAAGATTTTCTTTAGGCTTGCAGTTCATTTTTGGGAATTATTGCCATGTATCTTTGGTAACTTTTGCAGTTTATTTGGTTGTGTAACTTGAGCAACTGTATTTTAGTTATATCTCTTCTATGGTTTTCATAATTTCATGTACACTCAAGAAATAATTGAGTTGTTTATCCAAAAGAAAAGAAATCATTACTTGGAGTTTAATACACAATTTTTTTTACATCGAGTTACTCTTCAACTCATACCTATGATCAGTTTCTTCTAGTTAGTTATTGGGATTCTATTTTCATTATTTTATTTTGTCATGACTAATTGTCAGTTTGAAATGTATGTCCCAACATACTCCAGAAATACAAACGGTATTTACACTGATAGTTTGCCTATCTCAGTTTGATACAAGCTCTAAAGAACCTTTCCAGCACCATTGAGCAGTTGTGCCTTTTTTTTGCCCAAAAGTTTTAATGTATAAAACTAAATTTTACCATTAGAGTGACAATTCGACTTATGTTGTAGTTCTACTTTATCTCTTAACGGTCATATGGACAAACTTAAAGAATTATGCTAAAAATGAAACATGTTAAAGGTCCTTCAATATGTATCATAATTCACAAATTATTTATGAAAACTGAAATACAGTGTATAAAATATCCAATTGATATAAATTAAACTTCAAGGATAACTTATTGGTTTCATTTGCATCAAAATGAAGAAGCAATGAAAGCTAGTTAAGAATGTTGTACTTGGGAAGAGACCTTCATTTTAACAGACCTTCATTTTAACTTGGTGCTGAAATCAGACAGCTGAAGCAGCTGAATTCTGGAATAAGTTGCAGCCTCGTCCCTCTCTTTCTGAGTGTTGTATCCCCAGTCAACTACGTAAAACAAACCAATTCCACTAGTGAATACCGAATGTAAGTTTTAGGAGTGATAAATAAGCACAATAGTATTTGCATGAGACCAAAAAGAGATCATAAACAACTGTTGATATGTAAGCCATTTACCTACAGCCATAGGTGTTCCCATGACTATTCTATATTTTTGTGAAATTTTAGTAAATCTATAGAAATTAGAAGCAATATGCCCCTTTTATCATAACGATTCAACCTAACAATAAAACTGATATATAACACGTACCACAAAAGAAATGAAAATCATTGGGGGGGGGGGGGGGGGGGGGGGGGGGGGGGAATTACTGCGCATTACCTAGATACAAGTTCCATCCATCCAGCTCTGGTTCTTTGATGACGTTTTTCAGTGTGGCTAATCGATCTTCCACGAAGCTGGTAAAAATGAAAAAAAGTAAGTAATAAAACTACTATGGCTATCATAAGTTTATTCGTGGGTACCATCGGTAACTGATGCAGATCATACCAGTGACACATTAATTGGATGACTTACTGTAGGGTGAGGCCTTGGTGTTCAGGTTGCTTTTGAAGCTTCTTCAGCACTTCCACTTTCGGACTAATTTTGAAAGTTAAGATAAAAGAAAGAGTATTTGGTTAAAGATATAAAAAACATGGATCTATACAACTCTAGTTTTGAAAAGACCACTTACCCAGTCCCAAGACCATAGATTCTTTCGGGTGGTATAGTAATTCCCGCAAGTTCTCGCAGCAACGCATCAACGAACCGACCCTGGAAAAGGGAAACCAGGATAAGAGAGGTGCAAATTATTCGTCAACTCATGCATGAAATAAATGGGCAGAATAGAAATTTTAGGTGAAGTATGGACAGCTAGAGTTAACTGCTATGATTCAATAAACCATCCCAAAAAACTAAGTTCAGATTTTTAAAAGTTGTGCATAAGAACATGCAACATTGGGTCACATAAGAAGTCTTTATAAGTCGGGCAGTATTAGCAGAACTTTATACACGTGGTATTTGAAAGATTGAAATTACTAAAAATGCCCTTTAAGACTGCAATATCATCAGAAGTTTGTAAGGCAACAGCCAACAGGCAAAATACACATCATCTTAGCTTATGATATGGAACAAAGCAATATTGAAAATTTGCATTACATATTGGACATCCCCAAAAGGAAAATGCAATAATTTCATGGGGACAAAAGGATTACATGTTTAGTGGTAACTAGATAGAGTTGCGAACTGGCAAACTTCAGTGCATCAGACACACCTGGATAAAGCCTGTTAAGAATTTCAAAAAGCATGCTTCAGTAATGAGTTCAGTTGTAAGAAGAGGATGCAATTTCGGCAGATCTGCTTATGAATGGGTCAATTCAGTAAGTGCTGTCTCCAATGGGTCGCGGGTATGATAATAAACCGCGGGTCAGAGGTCGTCCAAAGTGTACCTTTAATGCATAAAACCACCTACTTTATTTTCTTAAGGAAAAGGTTCAGACGTTAAGTGAAATAACACAATTTCTGTACTCATTTTGCAACAGTAACTATATAAAAGAAATTTCAAAGATTGTTGACAAAAGGTGTTCCATGTCGACCAGTAAAAACAGTACTCCTTTTGACATCTTACTGACTTACACAAACCGTCAGCCCCGCCCAATTTTCTAGTTATTAATCACCTGTTTGCTCCAACCCAGGTAGCTAAGTCCTTCTCCATCCATTCATCCCTAACCTTTCCAATAAGATCCACAAGCTCGTCTCTGTTTTCACTCCATGCTTCCATTATCACTGGTTTTATATTAAACCAGTTGTCTAATATTCCCTCAACTGTGAGTCCTTCAGCCACCTTGCACATTCAATGAAAACAAATATATCTATAAACTATTTCATACATTAGGTAATACAAGTAAAAGTTTGTTATGTATAGACGCACTGATGACTTGCGCAATGAAGGGATTCTCATCTCCAGAAGCAATCTCACAAGTAACAAGGTCTCGTATCCAGTTTCCACAACAGGCCGTACCTGCCACCATTTACAAATTAAGAATTCAACAATATATTTATGTCACAAGAAAAGGAAAAAGATTGTATGAGATGTATCAGCAACATGCATGATGGTTGTCAGCACGCATAAAGTAGTATATATTAGTAGCATGACTCGAATGAAGTTTAATGACTGCTTAATTTCCATCATTTACTTCACACAGGTTTAGATTACTGACCATATGATCTTATCTTATATTCATCACAGTTCGTATAACCATGCAGTGTGACAAAGCCACAGCCACATATACCAAGTTTCAACTATGAGGTACATGACTAATCGAGCACAAATTGGAACAAGCCTCTTTGATGCAAACAAATGGACGTTTCATATACTTTTTGCTAGTGCTAACCCTCAGCACTTAAGCATGTTTCGGCATCCAGGTTCCACCCACATGATTGTTAGCTATGCTTTTTTAACTAAAGAATTTCTATAAGATCCTAATCAATATGGGGGCTGGGGTCAAAAACATAAAATAAGGCCACTCAACTTATCATATACAGCCATACAGGTATAAAGCAATCTATAAAAGTGTAGGATCGGATTCAATGTTATGGGTTCTCAATTAGCAAATACTTCTAAGAAAAATGAAGTTTAAATAAAATATACCAAAAGAGGAATCAATTCTTCAAAATATATCGTATATTTAAAACTAAGGAGAAGATAACATATTGGGCATGTTTGAGATTACTTTTTAGAACAGCTTATCAGCTTGTCGTGTTTTTCAAAAGCTAACAAGCAAATAACATATTGGGGGTGTTTGGGATTACTTTTTAAAACAGCTTATCAGCTTGTCGTGTTTTTCAAAAGCTAACAAGCAATTCGAGTGTTTGGATGAAGAAAAGTGCTTCTGCTCCTATCTGCATTTTTACAAATGAAAACGTTTTACACTAAGCAGTTTGAAATCGCTTATTTCAAACTGAAAAGGTCTTACATTTACATCCTAAGTTTCTAACAATCCAATATATCTTCATTTCTCTTTTGCTTTCGCCTAACACTAATCAATAACTACCTATACCAGTATACCACCATACAAGATAAAAAAACAACCTAAGTTTACGCAGCAAATAAAAAAGGGCAAATGTTTTGAAAAATTATCATACTTGCCACCATTTGCTTTTCTAGGTAGTGAACAAATTTTTTTGCTTTTCAGTATATTTTTCTTGTTTTTTTGATCTTTTATGGGTACTGAAAACTTGTGATGACCATTTTGCCCAATGAATTTGCGAAATTGCATCCACCGTCCCTAGGGTAAATTACGTAAATGGTACCTCTGGTTTAGCGAAAATTGCATCCACCGTCCCTAAACATTTTTTTATTCCACTTCTTATGGTTTTGACCCATTACGTTTTTATACGTTTTCATCCGTTTTAATACGTTTTCGCCCGTTTTCTTACGTTTTGGTCCATTTTTATACGTTTTCAACCGTTTTAATACGTTGTCGCCGGTTTTCTTACGTTTTGGTCCATTTTTATACGTTTTCATCCATTTTTCTTGTGTTTTTTTACGTTTTCATCCGTTTTAGTACGTTTTTATACATTTTCGTCCGTTTTCTTAGGTTTTCATACATTTTTATCCGTGATCTACCGTTTTCATAAGTTTTCGTCCGATTTCTTAAGTTTTCGTCCACTTTTATTCATCCGTTTTATACATTTTCATCCGATTTTATTTGTTTTCACATGTGACGAAAAAAACAGTTCTAAAAAAATATTTTAGAAAAAAAATCAGAAAAAAGTTTTCCGACAAAAAAAATTAGAAAAAAAATTTTGAAAAAGAATTTCGAAAAAGAAAAATTGGGAGAAAATTTCCGAAAAAAAGTTTTACGACAAAAAAATTCTGATAAAAAATTGAAAAAAAAATTTCAGAAAAAAAAAATTTTGAAAAAAAATTTTCGAAAAAAAAATTCTGAAGAAAAATCCGAATTTTTTTAAGGGACCATTTATGTAATTTACCTTAGAGACAGTGGATGCAATTTTCGCTAACTCACGGGAACCATTTATGTAATTTGAAAAGGTAAAATGGTCATCACTAGTCATCAGTACCATAAAAGATAAAAAAAAAAACCAAATAAAATGCCCCGTAAAAGCAAAAAATTTTGTTCACAAACTGTGCCAACTAAATTTGCCCAATAAAAAAACACTTACAATGTGCATTTGATCAACAATCCAATCCTCCAAAGAAGGATCAACAGTTACAAACAGTTCAGGCCATCTCACTTTAGCTGCCTATATTAAAACAATCGAATCAATCCATCTTTAACAAAACATAAACTAGTGTGTCTGAATCAAAACGAAAGTCTAATACCTTAACAGCAGAGATGGCAGTTTCACCACAACTATCACATAAAACTCCATCAAAATCCAAAGCATACAAATCCCCCATTTTATCTAGTTCAGTTGGTTGTGATGAAAATGTGCAGTCTGTCTTCATTTGTGTTTGTGTTTGTGGGTGTCAAAGTTAGTTGAATATCAGCCTCCCAAGTCCCAATTTTGTCTTTTGTCCTCATTCATACTCCAATAAACTGACAAATTTGTGAAACAGATGTGTTTTGGCACAGCTTTTGTTGTTGCGGGTCTCTAATCCGTAACTTTTTGTTTTTGTGTTTGGTTTAATCTGATCTAACAAAGCATAATGGCTGATTTTTTGTAAGATCGAACCCGACCGATGACCAAATATAAGAAAAATGATGAACCGAAGACCATACCAAAATGTAAGAAACTTTTAACTTTTTAATTAGTTGTAAAGACATGAAATAAAGTCAAGTTTGATCCTAACATGTTGCAACCTTGGGCCATCCCCGGAATAACACATACAAGGGTTGACATTTAGAGCACAAGTTATATGGTGTCATTTTAATGTCACTTGATGATACTTAATGTCATCTCACACCCTACCTCAATGTCATAGTCGGCATTATTGGCAACATCATTTCGACGAACTCTGCTTTTCTGTGTATGTTTGAGCATGCATGTTCGTGTTTTAGGTATATTTTAATGGGTTCAATTCTCAGTATTATAAATACAGATAAATTGTAGTTTTCTGTTATTCTCAGTCAATCTCAACAAAACTATATATTCCATATCATAATAAGAGAACTCCATAGAGTGGCAAAAGAAGTTACAAAAGTGCAATTTGCCAATGAGAGTGCACTATTTTGCCTACGTGGCAAAATTAAATATTCATGTTGGCCAATAAAAGTCAAAATTGAAACTTAATCTGGTCAAACTCTTTAAGTGTCGTCTAATTTATAAAAGCCAAAATCTAAAGAGAATGATCAGAGTGGTTTTGGTTTGTCTAAAGAGAAAAGAAAACCTGGAACAAGAACTTTTCAGTATTCTCATCTATTTTAGAACCATCAAACTAAACAAAATCTGATACAATTGTTTCCTGTTTATATTTGCAGAATATGGTATCCGAAATTGCTGAGAAATGGACCAATCTTGTAAAAACTGGAACTATTAGTGTCACTTTCATGGGTTTTGATCTTACTACTGTGATGTTCACATTACAAAATGCCCAAGACACTTTGGAGGTTAGTTCCATTCCTAGTAACTATTTACATTCCACTCTCTTTTTGATTGCTTGCACTCTATTCAAACTTGATGAAAATGTAGTAAAAACGTTATCAATGCCACCCGATACAATGACCATGAACATTTTCTAACCAACATACTCTGGTTGACGTAAATTTATATTTGTTCGTTTTCAGTTTGTGCTGGATCAGCCAGAAGCATACAAAATTAAGATGGGAGATCAATTATTCCGAAGACATCCTCCATTTGAGGATCTTCTAAAAGAACTCCACAAACTCAAAGGCAAGAAAAAACATGCTCTTTCCTCATACGATGCTAATAGAAAAACCGAGTTGTAATTTAAAGTCGAGTAAGATTTTCTTTAGGCTTGCATTTCATTTTTTGGAATTATTGCCATGTATCTTTGGTAAATTTCGCAGTTTATTTGGTTGTGTAACTTGAGTAACTGTTTTTTAGTTTTATCTCTTATACGGTTTTCATGTACACTCAAGAAATACAAACGCTATTTACACTAATAACCTTTTCAGCACCATTGAGTGGTTGTGCCTTTATTTTGCTAAAAAATTTTAATGTATAAAACTATTACCAATAGAGTGATGATTTCAACTTATTTTGTAGTTCTACTTTGTCTCTTAATGATCATATGGACAAACTTAAAGAACTCTGCTAAAAATGAAACATGTTAAAAGGTCCTTCAACATGTATCATAAATCATAATTCACAAATTATTTATGAAATGAAATACATTGTGTATAAAATATTCCGTTGATATAAATTAAACTTCAAAGATAACTTATTGGTTCCATTTGCATCAAAATGAAGAAATGAAAGCTAGTTAAGAATGTTGTAGTTGGGAAGAGACCTTCATTTTAATTTCTTGCTGAAATCAGAGAGCTGAAGCAGGTGAATTCTGGAATAAGTTGCAGCCTCGTCCCTCTCTTTCTGAGTGTTGTATCCCCAGTCACCTGTGTAATACAAACAAAATCCACTAGTGAATACCAAATGTAAGTTTTAGGATCGATTAATATACACACAATATAGTATTCTCATGAGGTAAAATAGGTGAACAAGAACAACTGTTAATATGGTTGAGCCATTTATCTAAAACCATAGGCGATGCCATGATTATACTGTACTTTTTGTGAGAATTTTAGTATATTTATAGAAGCAATATGCCCCTTTCATCATAACAATCTAAACAATGTAAACAAGTACCACAAAAGAAATGAAAATCAGTGGTAGGGTAAGAAATGGAGGAAATGACTGCCCGTTACCTAGATACAAGTTCCATCCATCTAGCTCAGGTTCTTTGATGACGTTTTTCAGTGTTGCTAATCGATCTTCCACGAAGCTGGTAAAAATGAAAAAAAACATAAAAATTAGAAAAATTTAAAAGAAAGCTAATACGGCAGTTTATCGTGTTGTGTACCATCGTTAACTGATGCAGATAATACCAATGAGACAACAATTGAATGACTTACTGTAGGGCGAGGCCTTGGTGTTCGGGTTGCTTTTGAAGCTTCTTCAGCACTTCCACTTTCGGACTAATTTTGAAAGTTAAAGATGAAAGAAATAGAATTTGGTTAAAGATATAAAAACGTGGATCTATAAAACTATACTAGTAGTTTTGTAAAGACCTCTTACCCAGTCCCAAGACCATAGATTCTTTCGGGTGGTATGGTAATTCCCGCAAGTTCTCGCAGTAACGCATCAGCGAACCGACCCTGGAAAAGAGAAACCGGGATAAGAGAGGTGCAAATTATTCGTCAACTCATGTATAAAATAAAAGGGTGGAATAGAAATTTGTAGGTGTAAGTATATATGGACAGCTAGGATTCAAATAAACCATCCCAAAAAACTAAGTTCAGCTTTTTAAAAGTTTTGCATAACACCATGCAACATTGTGTCACATAAGAAGTCTTTATGAGTCGGGCACTATTAGCAGAACTTCATACACGTAGTATTTGAAAGATTGAAATTACTAAAAATACCATTTAAGACTGCAATATCATCAGAAGTTTGTAACGAACAGCCAACAGGCAAATACACATCATCTTAGCTTATGATTTAGCTAAAAATGGAACAAAGCAATATTGAAAATTTGCATTAGATATGGGACATCCCCAAAAGGAAAATGCAATAATTTCATGGGACAAAAGGATTACTTGTTTAGTGGTAACTATATAGAGTTGCGAACTGGCAAACTTCAGTGCATCAGGAACACCTGGATAAAACCTGTTACGAATTTCAAAAAAGATGCTTCAGTAACGAGTTCAGTTGTAAGAAGAGGATGCAATTTCGGCACATCTGCTTATGTCAATTCAGTAAGTGTTGTCTCCAATGGGTCAAGCGGGTATGATAATAAATCATTGATAATATATTTCAGGTCAAGCGGGTTGGAGGTCGTCCAAAGTGTACCTTTAATGCATAAAACCACCTACTTTGTTTTCTTAAAAAAAAAGTTCAGATGTGAAGTGAAATAACACAATTTCTGTACTCATTTTGCAACAATAACTAAAATAAAAGAAATTTCAAAGATTGTTGACAAAAGGTGTTCCAGGTTGACCTGTAAAAAGAGTACTCGTTTTGACATTTTAACGACTTACACAACCCGTCTACCCTGCTCAATTTTCTAGTTATATTAATCACCTGTTTGCTCCAACCCAGGTAGCTAAGTCCTTCTCCATCCATTCATCCCTAACCTTTCCAAAAAGATCTACAAGCTCATCTCTGTTTTCGCTCCATGCTTCCATTATCACTGGTTTTATATTGAACCAGTTGTCTAATATTCCCTCAATTGTGAGTCCTTCAGCCACCTTGCACATTTCATGAAAACAAATATATATCTATAAACTATTTCATACATTAAGTAATACAAGTAAAAGTTTGTTATGTATATACGCACTGATGACTTGCGCAATGAAGGGATTCTCATCTCCAGAAGCAATCTCACGAGTAACAAGTTCTCGTATCCAGTTTCCACAACAGGCCGTACCTGCCACAATTCGAAGGTCGTATGAGTAATGTGTGTGACATAGTTGTTAGCATGCATAGAGCATGAAACATATGTAGCATGGCTTGAATGAAGTTTCATGACTGCTAAGTTATTCCTATCATTAAGATAATGATCGAGAGTATTAACCGTTTGACCAGGGGCGGAGTTAAGCCTTGGCTACAAGTGGCATGTGCCACATTGGATTGTGCATGTGAAAGGTAAATTTGATATATATATAATTCACTCATTTAATTTCTTCTTCTTTACTGGTGCTATCATGTACATATGTATTCATTTAACCGACTGTATAATAAGGCTTGATAATAAAGCTAAGTCCACTAAATCTGGACAAAAATAAATGTAGCCCAGATGGTTAACTATCTTTACGAGCACCTCACATGGATTGAAGATATTCTTGAGCATTGTTTGGTAAAAGCATTATTTTTAACTTTTGTGTTTTTATAAGGTTTTGAATTAAAGAGTATTATTCAATGTGAAAAAGGAGATGTGATGAGTAATTCTAACTGCTGAAAGATTGAAAAGATATTTTGTTGGAGATTGATTGAAGCAACTTGATAGTATATGATTTGTATAATATCGTACTTTTTACTTAATGTTACAATAGTTAAAACTGGGTAAAAAAGTTTTGTGTGCCACACATGACTAAAATACCTGGATCCGCCACTGCATTTGACCTGATTCTATATGCATGACAGTTTGTATCATTAAGTAGCATGACAATGAAGGGACAACTACATATCCCAAGTTGCAACTATGTGGTACATGGCTAATTGAGCACAAATTAGAATAAACATCTTTGATGCAAACACATTCACGTTTCACATGCTTTTCCTAGTACACTGCTACCCCTCAGTCCTTTAGCATGTTCCCACATCAAGGTTCCATCACATAATCATCACTCGTTATCTATGCTTTCTATCAAAGGAATTTCTAAAAGATGGTAAGACTCATACAACTTTATTTAAAGAAAAATCAATACCAAATGCAGAAAGAATTCCCCAATCCTATATAATTATGGGGACTGGGGTCAGAGACATAAAAATAAGGCCACTCAACTTATCATATACAGGTATAAACTATACCAAAATACTGAAATAGGAATCACATTCTTCTAAATATGTCATATTTAGCAAAACTAAGGAGAAGATAACATGTCCGGGGTGTTTGGGATTACTTTTTAAAACAGCTTATCAGCTTATTGTGTTTTTTAAAAGCTAAAAAGCAAATTCGAGTGTTTGGATGACTAACAGCGCTTCTACTCCTATCTGTATATTTCAAAATGAAAACGTTTTACACTAAGCAGCTTGAAATCGCTTATTTCAAACTGAAAAGGTCTTACACTTACAGTGAAATTACTTGTTTGCAATCCCAAACACCCCCACAAACTATAGCATTAAACTCAATGGCGGAGACATGCGGGGGCAGGGTGGGCACGTGCCCCAAAAAAATTGTAGTCCCAATTTTCTAAAATATGTGGCTACTTTTTTAGTTTCCCCACTAACGAACCAATTTGTAGTTTAGTTTCTAAAAATTATGACAGTTTGCCCCCTCGACTATAACTTTCTGGCTCCGCCTCCGATTAAACTCTTCAATGTTTGCTAACAAATCCATACACTTACATCCTAAGTTTCTAACAATCAAATATATCTTCATTTCGACAACTACGCATACCACTATACAAGATAAAAAAAAAAGCAACTTAAGTTTAAGCAGCAAAAAAAAAAAAAAAAAAAAAGCTTACAATGTGCATTTGATCAACAATCCAATCCTCCAAAGCTGAATCAATAGTAACAAACAGTTCAGGCCATCTCACTTTAGCTGCCTATATTAAACAATCCAATCAATCCATCTTAAAAAAAAAAAAAAAAAAAAAAAAAAAAAAAAAAAAAAAAAAACTAGTGTGAGTCTGACAAATTTGAATCGAAACGAAAGTCTATATTGTGAAAATTTTATTGTACAATAAAATTAAAGTACAATAAAATTTTCACAATATACAATTTAAACAAGCTACAACATAATATAAAATATAAAATAATTAAACACATTAATTAATGTTATTTTTAAAACACCCTAAAATGAAAAGTATATGTTATTATACACATTATACAAATTAATAAAACACACAAAACTTTATACAAGCTAACAAGTTGATGTTGCATATAGTTTTGAAAACTGGACCGGACCAACGGGTTCAACTGAGAAAAACATATAGTTTTGAAAACTGGACACGACGGGTTCAGTTATTAAAAGCATGACTCGGTTTAAATCGACCCATTTTTCGACCGGAACGGTTCAACCGGGTTTCAAAACATTATGTTGACATGAGCTTAAGTATCAAAGTCAATAAGTCAACAAAGTCAATAAGTCAACAAAGTCAATAAGTCAATAAGTCAACACATTTAATCCCTAAATCTTCAAACTTTTATTAGAGGTGGCAAAACGGGCGGGCACGGGCTAAAACGGGCACGGGCTAAACGGACAAATTATAAATCGGGCCAAACGGGCACGGGCTAAAACGAGCAAATTATAATTCAACTATTAAAAACATTCGGAACAGTCCTAAAAACCCCTTTAATTCATCTTGTAATAAAAGATCAAACATCTAAGTCTTAACTATATTTAATTATTTTTTCCTAAAAAAAAATAGAGTATTAAATGAATAAAAATGCAACTAATTAAATATATCTATCAATTAATTAGAGTATTAAATAATTATGCATAAAATAGTTAATAAATGAGATAAATTAAAATTAAAATAGTTGGAATGTTTTATAGTTACCAGTGACAAGTGAATTGGTCGGAAAAAAAATGAGAGTAATTGCTTGAAAGTTGAATTGTGTGATTCGAAAGCCCATCTAATAATATCTATTTTTATCTTTTGCCTGTAAGAGCCCATCAAATAAATGCAAGGGGGCAAAAAACGCCCCAAACTTTTAAAAAAGTGTCAAAAATCGCCCAAAAGTTACAAATTGGGCAAGATTTGCCACCCCTAACTTTTATTATTTTTCATTTATAACCCATAAACTTTCTTTTATCACTAAACGATCTGTCGTTATAAAACCCCGTTGCTATGCACGGGTATTCGTCTATAAAGTAAAAATGGTCAAGTGAAAAATGGAAAACTGAATTTTTGGTCAATGCCCATTTTGCCCTTGTCAATAAATGGAAATTGAATGCCCTTCTCAATGAATGAATGCCTGGTCAATGGTGATTAAATGGAAAGTATTCAATAGAAAGTATTGATGGTGAGTTCATATGACGAATGGAAAGTAATGAATGTGTGCCAATAAAATGAATATCTGTCATTGATGGTGAGTCATATGGAAAGTATATGCCAATCAAATGGGGCGGGAAAATGATTTAGGGGATGTTCAAATTTTGCTTGGGTTGTTGCCTATATAAACAGGCGAATGTATATTGCAAACCCACTGTAGTTCGAAAATTCTGCTTGGGTAAAAGCCTATATATTATGGTTCTATGTATTATGGTAGTGGGTCACCAAGAATTTGCAAGTCTGCAAGTCATATGTTTCTGTGGTTACTTCTGCAAGTACTGCTTGTGTGAGGTCAAGTTAGGTATTGTATGTTATTTGTATATGCATAAACGGTGGCCATACTCTTTAAATTGTGTCAAAGTATGACTTGGTTTGGCGGGTCATGGTTACCAACTTATGTGGCCTATTATCGTACCTGTATCTTTCAAATATATACATGTAAAATCGTTTATAAGCTACGTCATGCTTTAGAATAAGTCCATCATTTTGTTAGTTTCTCTACGTTTTGGATCATATTAAAGGTTGTAGAACTTTCAATAAAATTTCGTCCTTGTGTTTTGAAAGTAATAAGATCGGTTGACAACTATGATGTTTAGTTATAAAGTTCTTTAGGATGTAAGATTTATATGAGAAATGTCAAATGAGTACGTAAACGTAATTCTGCGTGGACATCAAAAGATGTATTAAAGATTTAAAACTATATAGTATATTGCAACTTATGTTTAGATTTAGTGTCCAGACCATAAATCATAAGACCTGTCTATTCTTTGCACTATTTTGACATAAAATGAGATTACTATTCGATTTCCTCATGTTTAAAACTATTTTAAAACTGCTAATCATTTTAGAGTATGCTTGTTTCAATTTTGATGTTTACTATAAGTCGACCACTTAGGACTGATATCAATCTAAAAATTTATTACATAAAAATCAAAATGGAACTTTTAAGCAAGAGTTATTTGTCAGCCCGAGTCGCTGATGTTAATTATAATCTGAGTTATACAATCATCGAAGTCATCACATTACTTAAGCTTTATATCGTAGGAAAATAAGTAGCTCTTATTGCATTGCCCGTAAATGTACAACTTAGTTCTGAATATACATCAAAAAAATAATGAAGTTACATATATAAGACCATTATTGATGTTTCATACAGTTTATAGATAGTGAGAATTGTGGTAACATGTGTGTTGAATGTGAATATAAAATACTATCTTAAACTCTAATCTCTTGTAGTCTTGTTCTTAAGACTAAATTGAATGTCGGGTTTAAGACTTTAAGCATTAAAATGACAATTAATTTGGCCACTTTGCACTATCCAAATGTGTTGTACGTTAGGAACTCTGGTTGCAAATATTAGTATTAATGTTCGTTGGAACCAAAAATATATTGCGTTCCTCATGTTAAAGATACCAGCCAATTGCATTGCTAGACTAATTGTGACTAAAAAGGCACAATAAGTTCTCAGATATAGAATACAACATTAGAAAAAGTTCTCAGCTATCACTTATCATTTATTTATTTTTAGAAATGGGATCCTTACTTTACCGTCGAATCTTTTAAATCCCTTAAAAACCCACACGCGTGGTACAAAATGGACAAATTGTGCGTATACTACGTTTGGACGGATAAGAAAGCAAACAAACTTTGCTCTTGCACGACAAACATTTAAGGGTTGTAAATATGTAAGACATCATTTAATTAGAACAAGTATCTATAATAACCACAATATCGCATACTTCTAATACGAGGGAGAAAGGATGGCGGCCGTAGTGCCGTAAGACCCGATGGAGTCATATAAAAACAAGAACTTGAAATAACATTTTTGTTTCTATCCACCATTTTCAAATTTACCATGTTGACCCATCACAATATCCAAGGTACGAAAACTACAGCTTCGTGCGAAATGATTGGGTAATTGCGATAAACAGCAAGACGGTCGTATATGAAATTTTGTTTGTGGATGAGTAATGTGCATTGTTAGTTAGTATCTCATAATGGATGTAATGTTTTATTTTTCAGTCTCACTAATAATTTTTCTTGAGTTGAGTTATCGCATGTTATTTGATACATATTCTTATAATGGATGTATATGAAATATTCTAATACTACGTATGTTATGAAATATTCTTATATGTTATTTGATACATGTTAATAATTTTTTCTTGAGTTAAGTTATCGCATGTTAGTATCTCATAATGGATGTATATGAAATATTCTTATATGTTATTTGATACATGTTAATAATTTTTTCTTGAGTTGAGTTATTGCATGTTACAACCATATTCAATTATATTTTGATCTTTTCACGTTCTATTTTGAATGTTATACAAAACACTTACTACAATATCACATGTCGTTAATTGTATGCCGCTAGGAACCTCCGTTGCTATGCACGGGTACTCGCCTAGTTTTATTAATAATTCAAGGATTATTACATAATACTTAAAAAAAAAAACATAAATAAAACTAAAAATTGCAAGGCCATCCATAGTTTGCTGCGAATTCACGTTTTTTTTAATTGCAATTTCCCGCATTTCCGGATCTTCTATGTTATCGTGCGGTTCGTTGAAAAACTTAAAAGCTTGGATAAAGGCCTTTTCTTGCACACCTTGTACTTGTACCGCCATCAATTTTTCGGCCAACTCATCCTTTGGAGGAGGTTGTTGATAATATTGCGTTTGTGGTTGAGGTTGATTTAGAGGATAAAAGTTTTGATTTGGAGGTTGGGGATAGTAAGGTTGAGTTGGAATTTGGGTGCGATTTGGAGGTTGGGGATAGTAAGGTTGATTAGGAGGTTGCGGACGCGTGAATTGGAATGGACCGGATTGTGATCGAGACCCACGTCCTCGACCTTTGTGTGAGCTTGAACCATGTTTGGATTTAGGCTCCATAGTTGTTTTTTGAAAGAGATTGATTTGAATGTTTGGAATATTAATTTGAAATCTTGTGTGTAATTTAAATTGTAATTGTGAGATTTTAAAGGGATTTTTTTTTTTTTTTTTTTTTTTTTGGAAAACATCACCAACGTCCCCAAACATTGAATGCAACGTTCATATATTCCTTGGAACTCTCCTCTCCCGATTCGGTGTATGAAACCGCATAGCCCACCGATCGGTGGCTGCCGACCCAGTGGCAATCTTGCTTGCCGATCGGCAAACCTTGCCGAGCCCTCCAAACCGCAAGGTTGCCCCCCCCCCCCCCCCCCCCCCCCCCCCCGAGTCAAGGAAGAAATGGAAAAATATTGAAAGAAATGTGTTATTTGATTGATTTTAAAGTAAAATGTTTCTTTTTATATTTGGGTTGAAATTATTTACCTTTTATTATTTTACTTTTCTTTACTAAAAAAAACTTAAAGACACAATGTAAAACAGTTGTGTTTTATGTACTATTTCCGCTCCGAGTACTCTCGCTCCAAAGTTATTGTCCTATCAAAAAAGAAAAAAAAAATTACTCCGTAAGAAAAAAAAAATCTATTAGTTAATGATTTCATTTAGCTTTGTAAATAATAATTTTGATTAGGAGTAGTCAGGTAAAATTAAACAATTTCAACTTATATATATGAGCATGGAGAATAATTTTTAGATAAACAGGAAAGAAAAATGGGCAATAATATTTAAACGGATGAGGTAAATATGTTTTAATTTCTCGTAAACTAATGTGTGCAAATTAAAAATGTTCAAAACTCCCCCCTTTAAAAAAAGTTGCTCATAGCTGAAAAAAGAATGTTGCTCCAAAGTTTGTTCTATATAAAGGTGTGTGCCACTTTGTATTTACATGAGGTTCTTTCAAGTTTGCTCCATGAGGCTTATAGTTCATGTTTTGTGAGGATACGAAACTAAACAATTATTTGTTCAAGTCTTATTTAAAACATGTAAGATATGTTTATATTGTGAGATACTAGTAAGTTGACATTCAAACTAAGGGTGAACAAACAGACCGGATGGACTGGACCGACCGACCGGACCGGACCGACCACATTCGGTCCGGTCTCGGTCAAAGAATTTTCAGAATTTCGGTCTTGGTCTGATCCAGTCCGGCTTAAAAACCGGACATTTAGCCTATTTGGACCGAGACCGGACCGGACCGACCACATTCGGTCCGGTCTCGGTCTAAGTTTTTTGCCGGATTCAGTCTCGATCCGGTCCGGTTTTTGTCGGTCCGGTCCGGTTTTTGGACCGTGAGCACCCCTAATTCAAACAATGTATTATGCAATCTGGTTGTTGTTACTAGTATGGTCCGATATCGTGTACGAAATCGCAATGCAAATTTTTGCGGTACCATGATAATTACAAATTATATTAAAGTTTTTAAAATTTTGATAAATCTTAACTACATATAAAGAGAAAATGGTCAAAGTTGAAAATGTTGAATGTTGAAAGTCAAGCTTAGTTGAAATGTTAAAACTTTTAATTAAGAACATTATCTTTGACAAGTAATTCTTTACATCACACGGTTTAAGCTAATTTAGGAACAAGGTTGAATTCTTTAAATGTAATTTATCTATCCATGGCAATGGTTGCATGTTAATGGTTGACTAAAAAAATATGGCAGTCAAATATTAAAAACAAGTTGACTAAAAAAACATGCCTGTCAAATGAAACGCAAAGGAGTGGCAAAAAACATATTGAAAATTTGAATATTTGAGACGCAAATTACAAATATAGGAATGATTTGATATATTGTATCTCATTGCCTTCATTGCCTATATAAAGAAACGCAAATGAAAAATCATACCACGGTTACTAATCGATGTCGAAGAAATAGAAATGAAAAATGAAAGAAATGTTGATGATGATCTTGAGGTTAGAAATGCTTTGCTTCGTGTTTGTTATGACATTTATCATGCTTCGTTATTGTTTGCTTCTTGTTTGTGTAAAATATTAGTTATTCTGTATGTCTCATGTTTCTTAACCCTGCAGTAACAAAACATTTAGAACAATAAGAGAATGGTACGCATAGGCTAACCATTTCAATCAGTTTACTCACAGAAATGCTTGGGAAACTATTTATAGTGCACATTCCTTACATATTTATGACTGTATGGAAGATGGTTTATCCCTTTCTGACCAAAAAACAAAGAAAAAAGTAAGTTTTTAATGTCTTGAGAGTGACTGAACTATATGACTATAAGTACAATAGTGTGACTGAATAAAGATTTAATTTTCAGATTGTATTCGTCGACAACAAGCAGCTAAAATCAACATTGCTAAAAGACATTGACGAGAACCAGCTTTCAGAAGTTTACGGAGGCAATCTAAAATTGGTTCCCATCCAAGATAACCAATGTGTGTAATGTTGCGATTCAATATATTTTACGATTACCTTCTTTAAGTCTCAAGTATAGTGTATTAAAATTCTTAATCTCTTGTTGCGGACATCTTTATATCTATGTAATTCTGCGACTTTGTGGTTGAATTAGCATCAGGCAGCTCAATCGTTTAGATTATGTATGCAGCTATGGACATTTTAAATCTGGATAGTAAGTAACATTAAGACCAAAATGGTTTATTATAGGGTGCCTCAACTTGTTTTAACTATATATAATGTCTCTTACAATGATGCATGGTAGATGCTAACTGATTTTGATATATAGAATAATTTCACGATAGCATTAAGGATACCTTACATACCTTGTCGCATGACTGCCAACTACATTAGCATAAATGGAGATACTTGATTAAGCTCAAATAACGGGCTAACTGCGCAGAGAACAACGTCCTTTCACACTTTGAGCTATCAAGAAACATACTTTTAAAGTTGCACACAACGTGACAAGTGACAACCTAGCTACTTTCAATTCATTACAGTTTATAGCAACTTTTGGCCACGTAATACTTTATTTAAAAGAGATGTAAGTTTTCAAGTCACCCCTGTTGTCTAACATTTAGTGATAATCGATGTAACATGTGATTTGCATACAGAAAATGTTAGTATTATTTTGTATACTACAACATCATTAAAAAAATGGTTAGCTAGCTCCATATAACATGCATTTTATCTGCCAAAGTAATTTTCCTATGACATGTCATCTCATCTCACTTTCTAATATTTCAAAAATAGTATAACATTCAATAAAACTAGACGAGTATCCGTACATAGTAACGAAATTTTATAACGACATATAATTGTAATGATTTTTTTGTTAAGTGTTTTGTATAACCAAAATATCACTAAAACTATTTGTCGCTATAAAATCTCGTTGCTATGCACGGGTACTCGTCTAGTCTTCTAATATGGATTTTGAGTTCGGTTGATAATATATTCAACATGATTTGAAGGTTCAAATAACGCAAAAGGTGATTGAATTGAAAAGAAGACATGTTATAATATAGTTTATAAACTTTTTTCATCATCTTTCGCTCACTTTTCCCTCTTTTACGTTACCTTCATGGAAAATTGTTGTACGATCAACATCATAAAACAAATTATGAAATATTATAATTTTACACTTAAGTTTATAAAACCAAATTTAAGCAACAAATTGTGATTTTGGATAATTTATGAAGACAAAAGTAAGAAAAACAGATTTTTCATAAGAAAAAAAAAAAAAAGCTAAGAATACCAAGTTACCAACGTTTTATTTTTGTTTGCGATACCCATGTAAACTTCAGATGTTTTAATACTTCAAGTAGTTGATGAATGATGACTATGTCTAAAGTCTAAACTAACACAAACATGCAGATTAAATATACTTAAAAGGTATGTGTATGACTCTGTATTGGTCCAAATTTTTTGGATACAACATGAATATTTTTAAGGAAGTTAAAACAAGTTTTACTGATACCCTGATAACTAATAACATCATTTGTATTTTTCAATTCTTATAATTCTTATTAAAATTGAATCAAAGAATTATAAGGATAGTTGCGGAACACTATCCCGATTGAATGACAAATGAAACTCTCCTAATACGGAAAACACAAGCATGCTAGCAGCTAGCTTAGCTTAGTATGTTCTTATGAGATGGGGACTCTATCAACTATAATATATTTGTATTATTTTGTGTTTGTTTAGAATCTCTAATTATCTCTATTCTAAACATTCTCTTATATAAGTGGGGATATGAGGGTAACATGTGAGGTTTGTTTAGACGTGTCAATTTCGTTCACATTATTAGTAGTAATATGACATCGTTGATAGTGGGTATCTAATATTCTTTAAGGATACTGATTATCACGTTCTCAATTTCGTTCATATTATTTGTAGCAATCTGCAATATTCTAATAATAACGACCACAACATTTTTTATTAGACCACGCGTTATGACAAAGTCATTTAAAGTGTCATTGGATGACACAAAATGTTATCCCACACCCCAACCTAGTGTTATAATCAATGTTATTGGCAACATCATTTGGATGATGCTACTTTTTTGTATATTTTTGGCTATGTGTGTACGTGTTTTAGGTATATATAAGTCGGTCTAATTTTCAGTATCATAAATGCAGAGAAATTATAGTTGTGTTATTCTCAATCAACTCCGACACAAATATACATTCCATATTAGAGTGAACGGCGCAATGTGTTTTGGCACCGTTATAGGCAATTTTTTTGCCTTATGACATAGCCATACTACACCTGCCCGAATTTTATAGTCATGTTATACGGACATTCGTGATTAGGTTGGCAACACTTATTTATTTATTTATTTAAGTGAGTGAAGTATTTTAGTGATGTGTTATAAAACCCACTTGTGTATATAACATTTATAATTGAAGAATACGTTATAGTTATAGTCATTGGCGGAGCTAGAAAAAATTTGTGGGAGGGTCGAAACAAAATTTTACAGGAAAATATTATATGGGAGGGTCGAGATGATTTTTTTTAACACTAACGGGGAAGTCTAGGGGGCCGGGACCCTTCCCGGTCCTCACTAAGCAGGGATGGAGCTAGGGGGTTCCCGCAGGTGCCCGGGAACCCCATGGATTTTTTCGATGCAGTGTTAATTTTGAAAAAAACACCGATTTTTTCTAAATGCATCTTAAATGCATCCGGTCATTCGCAATGTGTTTCTAGTATTACGGTTCAAATGTTTTTGTGCACCCAGTAATATTTGGACCTGGCTCCATCCCTGTCACTAAGGTCCGCCTTTAATTATAGTCGTGTTATAGGGTATATGCTGAGACGACAACCATGTTATTGGGTTGGATTGGACTGCACCCACCAGGCCACCAATCTTAGCTTTTGGGGTTGGCATGCCTACATTATTTCTGGTTTGCATAAAATCAAAATGAAGTATAGTAATACCAACTTTTAGACGACTAATTATCTGAGTGTCAACAAAGAGTTGTACACAACTCACACGCATGAAACACTTGCACTATTCTCCAAACCAAAAAAGTCAAAAAGCAAGGCGCCAATACCGCCCTACTGGATATACATACATACATATATACTTCCCCTCCTTGACACACAAACTCTTAAACTAAACAGTTACCGGCTACACCCGGTTTCCACTCCTATAAATATCATCTCCTCATCATCGTCATCCATTTTCTCAAAAACACCCTCCGTTTACTCTACTCGCCACGTCATCTTCAATCCACTGTACGTTATTAATCATTTATTTATACGATCATCCGATCATGATAAATACTTATTAAACACGTAATTTATGAATCATTTGATGCATGGTTAATTATTTATTCCTGATATTTGATCTATTGATATTTCATTTATTTTGAAATAATTTTATTTTATGTGAGATATAAAGTGTTGCGTGTGATTTTGGAATTTGTTATTTTTCATATTTTAATATTAGTGTTTTGGATAAGGATTGGTTTTTTCGTTAATATCTATATTTGTTGTTGACCTTGGGCTATATGTGTACCTGTGGAACTTATGTTTTGATTTTGTTCAGGTTAATTTCTATCCCTATGATAGCCTTACTATAGTTTTAGTTGCTTCAGAACGCTTGCTACCAAACATGGCTTGTTGTTGCTTACTACAAACACGTTTTGGTATATGAGTTGTATTATTTGATGAAGAGCTGCATATGATAATTTGTGTATGTTGTGCAAATGAAAGGCTATTCGTATATAGCCCGTTAGGATTTATAGGTCTGAGTTGATTATAATTGTTTATATGATGGACATCGTACTTAAATGAGTTAGGGAGCTTCTCACACAATATGGGTACCATTGGGAGTTTCAAATAATGGCTGTTATGCATTAATGACATTTATGTTGTCTGAAAGTGTTAAGTTTGAAACTATTTTGATTAGGAGATTAGATGGATTGATGCTGTTTTATGGAATTTGTAAATCCCTTCTATGAGTTCCTTGTGTCTTGTTGGATTTAATGTCCCTACTCACAAGTTTGTTGTTGTAGCCACTATCATTATCAATAAATCTTATGGAATTCTTTTATGTCGTATGGCATGCTGTATGGTTTTTGCAAACTTTATGTCGTATGTCTTTTATCATTTCGTACCTACACTAATGCACGATGTTGGATGCACGGTTTCAGGAACATATTTGTGACAGATGGCAGATAAAGAGGAAGGACAGGGTACTATCCCTCGGGGAGCTGACTGGGAAGTGGTATCACTCACTGCATCAGCATACGCTGCTGCACCAGGTGGGACTATCCCAGCGTTTAAACATGAAGAAAAGGAAAAGGGTGATGTAGTTGACAAAGATAAAGTTGAAACTTCAAACGCATTATTCATGTCTGGTCATTTTGTTGTGCCTCCTAACCAGCACGAGAACGCGGTATCAGAATCTGAAAACGCAGAGGTCTATGATCATCAGGTAGGAAAAGATGGTGGTTCTGAATCTGTTCAAGGTTTAGGTGGAAAACTCGATACTAAGGAAGAAGAAAATTGGGCCTTTAAAAAGCTGACCGAGACAGACTTCGCAGAGAGCACTACCTTGTCAGGTATAAACTTATCAGGAAAAGAGCAGAGTGTTTATGGTTCTTCTACACTTCAATCATTACACAGTGAAGCAACTATTGGCGCGTTAAACCTAGATGATGAAACAAGTGTGCTAGATGAGTCTGTACAGTCTTCTGATTCAGCACCGGGTCCAAACAGTCCAAACCTTCCCAAGCAAACTAAAGAATATAACCATGGGGTATCAGGCCCGTCTTATGCATCTTGGTTGAAGAAACAAGCTGCTTGTTTGTATGCACATGCAAAAGAGACAAATACATTGTGGCCCATTATTGCAGTAGCTGCAGTGATGGGCATTGTAGTTATAGGCCGACGGTGGCACCAAGAAAAATGGCAAGTTTTGCGTCATGAGTTGAAATCCAGGACCCATGATGAGGTACATGTTTAATGATGAGCTTTTTCTTTTATTTGTGTTTTAATTATGTACCTTATCCTGTTATCCATATTAATTAACAGTATAGTTTAGCAACAACTAAAGCTAAAAGGAAGTGATAAGTAATGCAAGTGAACAAACATGATAAGTATACTTAATGGAATATATGAAATGCTTTTGAATACAAGTTAGACGTCCTCTGGCGCTGGTGTCAACTATATTGCACTTGAAGGGTCTTTTTATGCGTGCAGTCACACTGAACGCCTTTTTTTTGTTAGGAAAAGAACTATTTATGATTCGATTTTCATATTATCTAGGGTCAAGTTGAGCAGATGTAGAGGAGGGCAGGATTTGCTTAATGGAAACTGATTATTCGGATAAATGTATGTTTGTGAGTATTGATAGCCTTAAACAACTGATTTTAATAACTCTAGTTTTTTAGGCTGTTAGCTAGTCGATCATAAGTTTGACAAACTATTGTTTTGTAGATGGTGTATGTAATTTAGCCTCTAGAGGTTTCACATTCAATAATGAAGTCACCCTCAAAGGCCAATTGTTGTTAACACGTAGAATGAACATAAAAGACAGCTTCCTGAAAAATGGAAGTCCCCATCTGACATTCTGAGTGTCAATTTATTGATCTTGGAGACCAATTAAGTTATGTTTCCTATTAATCAAAACATTTTTACAACACCAGTGTAGGATCAAATGTTTTCTAGTTGTGTACTTGTGTTCAGCACTTCAGCATACAAATGTTTCGGTAATATTTAACCCCATTTGTTTTGGATCACAAAGACTTTGGGGATCTATGAACACAGAATAACTCATGATTTTAATAATTTTGTTGTTTGCTAATGTGGACAGAAAATAAGGATGATGGCACACCCCGTTTCCCGATTCAAAGATGCAATCATAGGCAATCATGGACAAGATTTTTCAGTTAGAGGGGGCATCTACCGTGACTATTGAAGGTTAACGGCGATGATATTGTTTGATGATGACGAAAACGATGATACAAAAACAGAGTGAATGGTTTAACTTTTTCAATTGTTTCAAGCACAGTTGCCGTTTGTTTAGCTCATTTAACGTTTTCATTATATGGCTTTTTTTTTTTATATAAGATTGTGTATTCTGTTTAATATGGTAAGTAAATAAGAAATGGAACCCGTACAATGAAATGCGCAGAATGATGGGAATGGCGAAGCAGAATTTAGAGACAGGGCATGTTAATCTTTGCTTATTATGTTACATTTTATGCTTGTAATCAGTAAATATAACTCATATGATCTTGATTTCCACAGGATGCGAAACGTAGCCCAAGTCATTGTGGTTTGAATAGAAATCTTAACAAATTAATTTTACGTTGGAAGTTGGAACAAACTATAACTTGTATTCCGGTCATTAACATTTTAAGATTAACCACCCGATTCATGTATGTCGGAAGAACACAAGTAGGAGAGGTTAAATCATAACTCGTTTTGATAATGTACCTTTTTTTGTTGTCAGCTTGTTTGGAATTTGTTCTCTATTTTGCTATCCGTTTTTCATGGGATGATGGAGTACATGTTTGACCTTTGAAGTCAAACTATATAAAAATATATGTAGGACTTAATGGGAAAGTTAAAGAAAATTGGATGGCTTTTTAAGATTGGGGGTTGTATAGAAATATATATATGTAGGACTTAATGGGGTCTCTTGTGAAATAAGAATCATATTTATAGTTTCTTTTGTTTAAGTGTGGCGTAATAGGTGGGTCAGGTCGGGTCGGGTCACGTTTTAGATGGGTTTGGGTTTAAACGGGTCTCGGTCTAGATGAGTCTTTTAGAAACAAGGGTCCATATGAGTTCGGGTTTATATTTGTTGGGTTTGGGTTAAGATGGATTTTGGTTGGGCAGCAATTTTTTTCGTTTTTTTTAGTAAAAAATGAAAAAGTAAATATATATATTACTCGCTAGGCTTGCTTAAACCCTTGGTTAAATGTTACAATTGCATATTCTATCAATAACCAATTACACTCATCTATAATAGTATTTAGGAAGATACAATTAGACTCATCCCTTAATAGATATTTACCGAACTAGACTAATGTTTAACACTTTAACCATTGGGTATCAAATTGCCACATCCAGTTTTGTTTTGTCTTAACGTACTGATGATATGCTTCATATCAAAACCAAGAAGTTACACGGCTGAGTCCATTGTATTTTATGGGTAAAACGTTTTAATTTGTTAAATATATTACTCCAAAATCAGTTAAGTACAAAGGATATCAGCCCCTTACATGACCAAACTACATCACAAATAAGAACAACAAAAAGACAATGTGACTTAACGCAAACAAAAGCCAAACAAAACATCACTATCTTCTAATATTAAAACTTGGATTGTGATCTTTTAGTTTGGGATGCTCAAAATCAACCTTCTTTACATGTAGTCATCAACTTTTTTCTCCGGATATTATAGGCAATCAGCATTACTCAAATTTCAAATATTTTAGATTCAAAAAAGACATATATATATATATATATATATATATATATATATATATATATATATATATATATATATATATATATATTTATGCATTTTAATAAATAGGGTATAAATGAGTTTTCTTTAATGAAGCAAACAACCAAATTACAAAGTTGGTAAGTTTATAATAGTAGTTGGGTAAGTATAAATGCTACTACTTTACACGAAGTTTTTAAAGCACTGGGCATTTGGGTTTGAATTTCAGAAATGAAAAAGAAGCTTTGCAGTTTGCACCATTTAATGCCCAACTGCCCTTCATTTACACTTACAGTACCTACTTTCTCCTCATCTCTTTATATCTCCCTTCAGTATACTCACCAAGCACCGGTGATGATGACCATCCTTGTCTTAAGCTCTAGCAAAGATCATTCATTATTTCGGCTTTTAGTTTTCGACGGACAAGCAAAAAGCAATTCTCTCATGATTGAAATAGGTGTTCTTGGAATATTAAGGTAAAATAATCCCATTTTAAGCTTTATCTCAAATCTTTTATACTTGAAAAGTATTATTATAGGTTTTATCATTTGTGTGGTCTAGATCTGTCTTTGTTTGTTTTTATGGTGTCTTTCTTGAAAAGTATTAATATGGATCTACGTTACTATAAGAGTTTTTGTAGTTTAAGATGCATTTTAGTTACTTAGATTAGGGTGTAAAGGTATTTTGATGTTATTTTTGGTGGTGGTTCATGTGCAACTTAAACATACAAAGATAATGAATATGATTAAGATTTGAAGATGGATGTTAGATGATTTGATGAAATTTATTGAAAATACTAAATTTAAATAGTATACATGGATACAGTTAAGGATCTAAACTGGATTTTATATATCAAATTTTCTAAAAAAGAAAAAAAAGAGCTTATAGTAAAAGAAAATTGCCAAAAAAAAATCAGGAATGTTTGTTTATGCGAAATTGTTTATGGTGGTTGTTGTGGAAGTAGATGATTTTAGGACAGATTTTTGAAAGTTAAATGATGAAGTTTTTGTTTGATTAATTAAATGGAAGATCTAATTAATAGACTTTTTTGACGATTAATTTAAGAGGATTAAAGATTTTGATAAGTACTGTATTAAAGAAGAAGAAAAGGATGGGATTTTTAGAGCCATTATCTCTCATACCTTATAAATGTACATGTTAAAAGATCTATGTACTGATTCTCGATCTATTATTGATAATGAAAACTGTCTACAATAGATCAAGTTAATTGAAGATCACTAGAGCATGTACTGTCAGAGTGTCACATGCACTAATTTAAGGAATACATCCATAACAAAAGTATCCAGGGAAGGGGGATAGTATGTCACAATTAACATGGGAACAATAAACCCCCCAAGTTCGAACAGAACTGCACTTTGTCACACCCAACCCAAGTTCGAACCTTCATTCGTTTAGTTTTAATGAGTGTAATAGTGTCCCACATGCACCTGTCCGCACACCTTACTTTGTTTCTATATATGCAAAACTCTTGACGTGTCCTTTTTAGTGCATTTGGTGGATTCAGTACAACTAATTGTCCCTTGAGGTTGTTTGTTCAAGTCTGGTTGCACCAGACTCTCTTTATGTATAGAAATTGAAGGCTTCTCTGCATACTTTGTCGGAAAAGAACAAAAACAGAAAAAAGATTAAGGATGAGTTATTGATTGGATAATGACATTTAGCAATAGGATATGCTATGACTTTATTAACTTAAAAGTGAAAGAGCAAATTAAAGTGGCTTTCCAAAAAATATGATTTTAACACTGCTTTTTATACTTGTGGTTTTGACAGGTTAAGGTTCAAGGATAGAACTCTATCACCAAGGTTTTAGATGTTCGGTTCACCATTTAAACCGGACCGCTATAAACCAAAAGTCCAAAGGGATGTGCATGGCGGTTGCAACCGCCGGGGCAATGACCATCGCACACCGTATGGTTGGTGAGGATGATAACTTGACCTTTCACCTTAGCCACTCATCGACCACAAGTGCAAAACACACAAGAAAACGGGTTTCATGTGACCTACCCAGCGTTAGGGATACAATCGAACCACACTTCCCCCGAATTCAGAGAGGTTCATGCAAATATCAACCTGATAGACGTTATCATCTCGATGGATTCAATACATATCACACACCTCGATCACCCAAGGCGGCCATTATTAGGGGATCACGGAAACCAATGATTGGAGGATGTAGAATGGGCGAACTCAATGATTCCAACATTGAGGCCTTCTTGTCGACCCCATTAACCTTACGGAGGAGCGTAAACATCTGAAGAAAGAGGGTGAGCATGCCGTTACTATTAGAGGGATGGTATCCAACAAACCCAAAAATCATGCAGTAATTATAAAAACCATGTACGATCAAACCCAAAAACGTTGGATACCCTGTACAATCAAACCGCAATTACCACTTCCCCTAAAATCACAAAGGTTCATGCAAATATCAACCTGATAGACGTTATCATCTTGATAGATTCAATATGTATTACACACCCCGATCAGCCAAGGCCCAAGGCGGCCATTATCAGTAATTTTGGCCTAAGGGCTCATGAAAACCAATGATTGGAGGATGTAGAATGGGCCAGCTCAATGATTTCAGAATTGTATTTGAGGCCTTCTTGTCGACCTCGTTCCGGCACAACCTTCCGAAGCAACGTAAAAATCTCAAGAAAGAACAGTACTATCATTTACCGTTAGCATTATAATTAACCAGTGGCATCAATTATAAAACACATGTCGTACTTCACTTAGCTTCGTACTGTTATTTTCATACTGGTTGCTCCGTTTTTGTAACATATTTGTGTTGACATTTTGGACATGTTATATCTAATTGAATGTTAATATTGGTTGTTAAACTAGAGAAGAAAGTAGCATTTTTTACACGCTTGCGAAATTTGTTGTTTAATGTGCAAATGTCAAATTCTAATATCATTAATTTTCTTGCTAATTTTGAAACTTTGAAGAGCCTCTTAATGTTCCCACCCTTCATTGTAGTTAGGGTGTGGTTACTTGTAATTCACATGGAGGGTGCGAATTATGTTACAAAGCTCCTCGTCTTTTTCTACATTACGATGTTATCTTGTTTATGGTTAAATTTCAATGCCTGTTCAATCTGACCCGAAACAAAGGGAGCTGATGCAGAGGAAAGAAACTAGATGCATGTAACGTGTGGTTTGTTTTGAGTTTATGATTTTTTAGATATATAGAAAGTTGGTAAGTTGATTAGAAGTTTAGTACATTGTATATTCGGTTTGGGTGAAAAGAGTGGCAAAAATCTGTTTGATCCAACAATTGGGTTGATGCCGGATAGTTCTGAGTGGAGATCTTATGGAAGTGAATATAGCTGGAAACAAGTTTAATTGGCGAATTGAAAGAGACATGGTTTTGAAGTTAATGTTGATTTGAATGCTAAGGTATCTGTTTGGACAAGTAACTGGGATTGTGTCGAACATTTTTTGTTTACTCAACTTGATTTCCTGTTGTTAGTGGTATTAGTAGCATGAACACAGTACTTTTTTTCCCCTTCCTATAGAGCTTTGAAGTTGCAATTTACTAGTTTGTTCATTATGATGCTTTGATATCCGTGTGGTGTAGTTTGTTTCGAGTTTATATAATTACTGAAACCTTTTTAAGAATTTGGAAGCTTTCACCATGTTGTGTTATAGTTGCTCAGTTTAGAGATTTTATTGCAAGACAAGCGTGTTAATTTTGTTCTTGGTGTAAGCTGCTTGGAAGTAGATGAACCAACAATATTTGGAATTTTACACTCTTTTATGTTATTGTTGAGAATTGAAGCAGATGGTATAAGAAAGGCCTCAACTAAACGGGTTACCAGTTTTCAAATTGGAAATCAAACAAACAGGTCTTCATTGGATTGCTTTTGAACCTTAATGGTTTCACACAAATGGGACTTATGTAGAATGTTGGGGCGTTGATTAAAGCGACTCGAATTTCACGCCATATGGGGTGTCAACAATGGGATGTTGCTATAAGATCACAATCCAAGTTGCTATAAGATCACAATCCAAGTTTTGCTATAAGATCACTCAAGAACAGGTTCTTGAGTGTTACTTTCATGACCGGATTCGCAATAATTGGTCGAATAAAAGTACTACACCCTCTAACATATACGCATTAACGGCTGATTGTATTCAAATCATCATTAACTTCAAAACCATTGCCTCTTTCGCCAATAAAACCTTTTTTTCAAAGCATATGCACTTCCATAAAATTTCCACACAGAACTATCCGGCATCGACCCAATTGCTGGATCACACAGATTTTTCCCACTCTTTTCACCCAAACCAAAAGAGGCAACATGAATATACAAGAACCTGTTGTTGGGGGAGTTAAATTAACTAAAACAAGCTGTGTCAAGAATAAAAAGTTCTTATAAGTATCGGATGCGCGTTCACTTCATACTACTGTAATTAAATAATGATTGTACATACTCCGTATAACTTTTAAGAAAGATGCCAGTTTTGTTACAATTATGTTAGATAGTATGTCTAAGAAAGATGTAAATTATGTTATAAAGAATGAACAATGTTCCTTTTGTTTCATTTATTACAGTTTTGTTCGTTTTATATACAATGCTATACACCACGAGTTGTAATTTTCAAACTATACATATTTTTGGGGTAATAGTTATTGATATGTGTGACAAGAGAAGAGGCGAATGTGCATACTTGCTAACATGGTGTGCCTCGAAGCATCATTTAACATTCTAAAACTATCCATTGAACATGATTTTAATAACAAAGCCTCGTTAAATATCATAAAGGAGTTTGTTCACATAGAGCCACTTTGGTATAAACTCGACTCCTATTTGCTCAAGATCCTTGAAACCCTTTAAATAAGGCAATCACGATGTCACAGATTTGATAAACTGACTAGGGGCGATTTTACACAAGATTGAATATCAAATACATTAAACTATAGTCAATCATTTGGCTTTCCTAAACTCCATCATCTTTACATCTAAATTCCAAACTATTGCTTATCAACTCGATCGACTCTTAAAACCGCGACAAATTACACTCCAACTTATTGACTCATCACCCAGAACTTCATTAACCCATAACAATTAACTCAGTGAAAGATCCATCTCCAATCCCCTTTAATGGCAATTTCATTGAATCATCACCACTTATCCGCCTACTAGTTCCATCCATTGAATATTTGGCGTAAAGCACCCCTCGTTTCTATATGCACCAAATCCAGAAGCTCGATAGATTTCAATATCAGTTGGATCATTTAACTAATGAAACAATTATTATTTACAGTTACATTACAACCAAAGTGATAATACAAAATGACAGGAATTACAGTTAATCTTATAAATAATTTAAAACGAGTCATTTCATAAGATAATATTGACTATTTAAAAGAACATTGCCCATGCAAATACTAATTGGAACAGTTCACGTCATCAATAAGGGAAAACCCAAAATAAAAATGAATTAGCATAACCCGTAATTTTCGGTAACATATACCGAAGGCACCAAATTTTTTTAGAATAATATTTCAAATATGCATTTAATTATGGGTACCAGTATTTGTGAGACTTTTGCTCACCAAACAAACCATTCATTATTCAATTCGTTAGAAGAAAAACACAGCTCATGTCATCCACTCATTTAATTTTGCACATCTCTACAAAAATAAAAAAGTCTGTTCCTTCCTGATTTGCACTCGATTCTCCCCTTTCGAGTGCACTCATAGCTTTTGATTTCTTTGAGATGCATGGCTGGTGGCAGTACTCATGGCATTGGCGGGTGGTGGTGGTTTCTTGTCTTAAGTTCTAGCAAAGATAATTTATTATTTTTGCTTTTAGTTTTCGATGGACAAGCAAAAAGCAATTCTCTCATGATTGAAATAGGTGTTCTTGGAATATTAAGGTAAAATCATCCCATTTTAAGCTTTTTCTCAATTCTTTTATATTTGAAAAAGTATTATTATAGGCTTTATGATTATTTGTGGTCCAGATCTTTTTTTTTTTTTTTTTTTTTTTTTTTTTTTTTTTTTTTTCAAAATATGTGGTTTTTGTTGTTGTTTGTGTTGGTCGGGGTGTGAATTTATTTGTTTACTATGGATCTGTGTTATAAGAGTTATGTCTTTTTTGGGTGTTTGAGTTTTTCTAGTTTAAGATCTGTGTTAAATTTTCAAACAAAAATAAAGAGCTTAGAGTAAAAGAAAATTGCTAAACAACAGGCACTTTAGTGGAATTTATAATAACCAGTCCCTTCTAAATTTATTTTATTGTAACTACATACTGCTGAACATGTTGTTTGAATTACTGTTAATTACTAGGTACTTGTTATAACTGTAAAGTTGGGGACAAAAATATACAGAGTTGATCGAACCCACTTTTACATGTATTGTTGTAATAATTCAGGTCTCCCAAGTTTTTGTGTCAAATAAGCTGTTATGTGTAAATTAGGGCTAACCAGTGTTAACTTTTCATTTTAAGTTGTTATAAGTGATTAAGAAATGATGACTTATTTTGATAAATTGGTAAATTCAGATCATACATTGTAATGTAGTTTTTTATACTTGCTGGACTGGTTTTATTGAAATTTAGATGTTTTATCGAGAAATTGTTGTATGTGATATAACATGATAACTGTATGTTTAGCTTTTGGTTTCGGATCATAGTTTAGAAGTGATTTAAGTTTTGAATTGTGCTGGAAATATGTTCATAGTTTAGAAGTTGTAATTGATTGTTGCAAGGTTAGTTTAATCTCTAGTAGTATTAGGTAACTGTAAAAGCGTAGATATGTTGATCCGCTGAGATATATGCTGACATTTAGTTATATCATGCTTTGAAATTTGTCTAACGAACTAGTTATGTTTATTGCATAAGTTACTAATTAGTACTACTAGTTTAATATGCCGACATTTAGAAATGTATATTGTTATTCATAAGCTTTTTACTAGCTTGTTGAAAAGCAAGCTAGAGCTTGTAGAGTAGCTCGCTCCGCGAGCATTTTTTGCCTTGTTTTGAGCAAAGGCCTATTGTGAGTCCATTATTTTAAAACTTACTGTTCAATTACTTAATTACTGTTACGGTGCTTAATTATTGCTTATTTTCTATTTCTGTATGCTTATTTTTGTTTGTATTTGCTTATTGTGCTTAGTTTATAGCTTGTTAGTCTTTAGTTTAAGTTTTAGCTTCAAATCAGTTAAAATTAGTCATAAACAGCTTATTGCATTTGCTTATTGAAAAGTGCTTATTAGTTCTGGATTTTGCTTTTTAAGTGAATTAGTAAACTTATTATAAGTTTTCTTGTTCAAAAAGTTGGCTTCAAAACAGTTTTTCATAATAAAAAAACCAAAGCAGCCTACTTATAGTTGGATTTTGCTGTTAATTACTACTTATTACTACTTGTTATAACTGTAAAGTTGGGGACAAAAATATACAGAGTTGATCGAACCCACTTTTACATGTAGTTGTTTTATTGACAGCCCCTGATCGATTACATAACCGGCCTTCTTGGTCCATTCACAACTGTGGTTTGGTTTAGTTTAGTCGTTGATGAGAGGATTGGAAATCAGGAATGTTTGTTTATGCTAAATTGTTTATAATGGTTGTTGTGGGAGTATATGATTTTAGGACAGATTTTGAAAGTTAAATGATGAAGTTTTTGTTTGATTAATTAAAAGGAAGATCTAATTAATAGACTGTTTTTTGATGATTAATTTAAGAGGATTAAAGAACAAGAGGATGGGATTTTGAGAGCCATTAGCTCTCATACCTTATAAATGTACATGTTAAAAGAGCTATGTACTGATTCTCGATCTATTATTGATAATGAAAACTGTCTACAATAGATCAAGTTAATTGAAGAACACTAGAGCATGTACTGTGAGAGTGTCACATGCACTAATTTAAGGAATACATCCATAACAAAAGTATCCAGGGAGGGGGGATAGTATGTCACAATTAACATGGGAACAATAAACCCCCCCACTTGTAGCATCATCACCACAAACCACCTTAAACAGAACTGCACTTTGTCACACCCAACCCAAGTTCGAACCTTCATTCCTTTAGTTTTAATGAGTGTAATAGTGCCCCACATGCACCTGTCCCTACACCTTACTTTGTTTCTATATATGCAAAACTCTTGACGTGTCCTATTTAGTTCATTTGGTGGATTCAGTACAACTGTACAACTAACTGTATAATTGTCCCTTGAGGTTGTTTGTTCAAGTCTGGTTGCACCCGATTCTCTTTATGTAGAGAAATTGAGGGCTTCTATGCATACTTTGTGGGAAAAGAACAAAAACAGAAAAAAGATTAAGGATAAGTTATTGATTGGATAATGACATTTAGCATTAGGATATGCTATAACTTTATTAACTTAAAAGTGAAAGAGCAAATTAAAGTGGTTTTCCAAAAAAATATGGTTTTAACATTGCTTTTTATACTTGTGGTTTTGACAGGTTAGGTTCAAGGATAGAACTCTACCACCAACGGTTTTGGATGCTTGGTTCACCATTTAAACCGGACCGCTATAAACCAAAAGTATTTGTTCATTAATCAACAGCGAAACCAAGTCAATAAGAAACGCTTCCATCTGATGCCCCTATAGCAAGTTGTTCATCAATCAACAACGAAACCAGGTCAATAAAATCATCATCGCTCGAACCTAGAGGAAATCTTGTACCGGCTGTTTCAAAAATCTTTTCTATGGCAGTTTTCTGAGTAGAAAGGTCACTCTACATCATTCTTCCAATTCCATTAGGAGTCAACCCTTTCTTCAGCAACATTGTGCCGGTTCAGAAGATCCTAGCATTCTAGCACGGCATCGTCCATCCATATGACTTGAGCATGGCTAATCAACATCCCGATTAAGTTTTTAGTATAAATGGTTTGATTTAAATGTATGGGTTGGTTTTAGTTTGTTTTGTAGGTGGAACCCCAGAATGGTTAAAAGCCGTATGATAGATCTTCACAAGACAAATAGGTGGAACCCCATAAAACCCAAAGGCGTCAACACACGAAGCGCCACACTCCCCCTTCTCTCGGGTGGTCCAACAAATAGGCAGTAACCTCACGAATGTAGCCCTCACCTACAACTGTCCCCAACTTCAGCCCGACCCTTTCTATTGATACCTTACATCTCAGGTCATTCAATTGTCCCCAACTTCAGCCTTGATACCTTACCTCTAGGGTCATTTAGCGTAGAGCTAGTGAAATAATGAGATGTTTGAGGTGTTTTAAAAACTTTACGATGTTAGTGATATTTGATGTGCTTTAGTAGTTGTTAAATGTGTGAATTGTAATCTAGTGACATGTTTGATGTGGTTTGAACGTGTGTAACGTATTCTGAGAAGACTATTGAATTCAAATATGTTACACTTCGTTTTCGCTTCATAATTTTTGTATATCAACGTGCTTTAAAAAGCTGTAACCGCAGGCGTATTGATCCGATGATTCATTTTATGTGCTTTGAAAATAAATAGTGGGAACAGATGTTCTAATATATGATGCCAGATGTGATGACTATATTGATATGGGAAACAGTGAATTCAAGATTTGAGAATAAACCAAAGGTTTTCTTTTATGTGAGAGAAATGTGTTTCTGCAATTTAGTTACTATGGTGATGTTGATAATGCAGAAAGTTATATTCAGGATGTAGACAGTAAGAGAGTAGCCTTATTTAACATGATTTCAATTTCTCAGACTCCAGTTGGTCATGTAGAAGAGATTTAGTCGGTGGAGTGTCGAACCACAATGCATTCCCTCATTGTATCTATTTTGTCTTCGCCGATGCTTTAACCATCATCCTTAGAATGAAGAATTTAATAGCAAAAGATGTTTATATGTCGGCACAATGTCCCGTCGACTGGTATGAAGAAAAAAGAAGTCGGAGCACTATGAGAAGGTTTTGCGAGATTCCACTTGGCTTTGAGGCCACAGATGACCGCCCATATGTAGCAATTTCCAGGAAGGGTGGTTATTTACAATCTCCAGGGGTTTCTCGTTATGTAGTTGAGGGCTTTCACGTTTTCGATTTGGAGGACATTGAGAAGGAAATTGTTGAAAATTTTATGCTTGGACCTGGTTTTCCTTGCATTGCATCCGTAAATGGAACCTTGCCAATGGATGAACCTCCAGTTGGTCCTCTTCATTCGAGCCATGCTGTCCTGGTCTATGGTGTAGACCTCAGCAACCCAAAGGACCATCGATGCTTGATAAAGAATTCATGGGGAAAGGATTGGGGTTATGGTGGGTTCAGTGATATTCCTTTTAGTATGGTAAAGAAGGCCTGTGTCCCTACAAATGTTAATGATTTTAGAATTGTATTTGAGGCCTTCTTGTCGACACCGTTCCGGCACAACCTTCCGAAGCAGCATAAAAATCTGAAGAAAGAACGATACCATTATTTACCATTAGCATTATCATTAAACAATAGCATCAATTTTAACATATCCGAGTGGCAAAAATCTGTTTGATATGAGTGGCAAAAATCTGTTTGATCCAACGATTGGGTTGATTGCAGATAGTTCTGAATGCTAAGTATCTGTTTGGACAAGTAACTAGGATTATGTCACACATTTTTTGTTTTCTAAACTTGATTTCATGTTGTTAACACTGGACCGTATTAGTGGTTTTAGTAGCATGAATACGGTACCTTTTTTTTTCTTCCTACAAAGCTTTGAAGTTGCAATTTACTAGTTTGTCCATTATGATTCTTTGATATCTGCGTGGTTTTGTAGTTTGTGTTAGTCGTATAGTATTATTATAGCCCAACATGTATTTGTACGGGCTATGGCCCATGTTCTAGAATACTCATTGCAATGGTATTTATATACCACGATTCTGATTAATGTGAGATAGACAATTCACGGTTCATACTATTAACCTACATGGTATCAGCACAAAAATCGTCTCAGGAATTGATAACCTGGATTCGACATAAAAAAAAAAAAAAACAAAAAACAAAAAACAAAAACAAACAATTAATTTTTTTTAATGTAAAAAAAAATAAACTCAATAACTAAAAATACAAAACAAGATCCAATACAACTTCGTCTACTATTCTTGAGCTTCCTATCATTGACTTTTCCCTTTAGCTTTCCAGTACCCAACTACCTTACGCATAACCTCATCATGATATGATGGCCATTAATTTTCAATGCATCCTTTATATCTCTTTAGTCACACCCTTATCTCTTTCCTAAAAAAAATGAACATCAAACAAGAACCTTGACCTTTTTGTCTTCTGTAAAAGACTTCACAACTGAAGCTTAAAACAGAGATTTGTTACACGGCTTCAAGATCTTTATATAAGGTCTCGGGTAGGTTTTGTTTTTGTTTTTTTAATTATGAGATATTTTTTCTTTTGATTTTCGAGACTTGGAATGGTTTAGATGTAGATGAGATTTGTGGAGTGATTGTGAGGGTGACAATGATCTTGTTCGTGTCGGTGGGCCGACAAATATACTGTTGAATGATGGTGGTTTGTCGACTGTGATAAGTAAGCCGAATGATGTTACTAGTGATAAAGGTTTGACGAGTGGTTTAGAAGAGGCAGTTATATTAGAGGTTAAGATTTAAAGTGAGCCCTCCGAACCTCCGGCGTGTAGCCGACGGGTGGAGGCAGCGGCTGAAGATTAAAGCAGCGGAAGTTTAGGGTTTATGGGATGGATCGATTAGTTGGCTGATACCATGTAAGATGATTGAAACCCGTAGGTAATCCTTTATTATTCATCACTATTTATAGATTACAAGACATAAAGAAACCCTAATGGACCCAACCCACAAGTCGGGTTTGGGCTAACTTATTCTCTAACACTCAATTTCATACAAATTGCAGGGAGCGTATGGATGCATTCTAGGTACTTTATTTAGTATTATTTGGTGAATGGTTTAGTGTGTGCAATACACTCCATTTCACGGGGTTCACCCTCTGTTTCTTTTCCTTTCCATGGTTCGCAGCAGGGGGTTCTCATCCGGGAGGTTAAGAAACCATTTTACCACATGCTTTTAATACCGAAACACTTCAGGAGCCACCCCTCGGTAATTGGAACATGTACACAGGTGCGTCTTCTCATATTAATGATGATGTAAATTGTCTTAGTGATGTTTTTAACTTGTGTATCTACCCATCTGTTGCGGTTGGTGACGGGCATACTATTCCCGTTGTCAACTCCAGCCATAGCATTTTGCCTACTCCTTACCGACCCCTACGTTTAAATAATGTCTTGATCACCCCTAATATTGTTAAAAACTTGATCTCTGTTCGTCAATTTGTTAGGGATAATTATTGTATTGTGAGTTTGACCCTTTTGGTTTTTCTGTTAAGGAGTTTCAAACGCGTCGGGTGCTGCTCTGCTGTGATAGCAATGGAGATATTTACCCTGTCACTCAGCCTTCCACCATTCTGCATGCTTTTCTTGCAAGTCAGTATACGTGGCATCAACGACTTGGACATCCGGGAAGTGAAGTGTTGCGTCATGTCCTTTCTAGTAGTTCTATTTCATGTAATAAAGAGAAGTCTCATGTTCTTTGTCATGCTTGCAGCTTGGCAAACACGAGAAACTTCCATTTGTTAGTTCTAATAGTTTGGTTAAGTCTTCATTTGATATTGTACACTCGGATTTGTGGACCTCCCCAATTCCGAGTCTTTCTGGTTTCAACTACTATGTCTTGTTTTTAGATCATTACTCTCAGTTTGTGGTGGTTTATACTTTAGTTCATAAATTTGATGTTTTGTCCAAATTTACTTTGATTCGTAACTTTGTTCGCACTCAATTTAAGTGTGAAATTAAGTCCTTTCAGTGTGACCATGGTGGCGAATTTGACAACCAAGCTTTTCATAAGATATTTTTTGATCATGAGATTCAATTTAGATTTTCTTGTCCTCGCACTTCTAAACAAAACGGGAAATCCGAACGAATAATTAGAACTATCAATAATCTTATTCGTACCTTATTATTTCAAGCACATCTCCCTCCAAATTATTGGACTGAGGCTCTAAATATGGTTGTTTATCTTTTAAATATTTTACCTTCACATGCCATTGACAATGAAGTCCCCTTTACTCGCCTTTTTGGCTTAACCCCTGACTATACTCTCTTACGAACCTTTGGGTGTCTTTGTTATCCTCATATTGATACTAATAACAAACTGGGCACTCGGGAAACACCTTGCATTTTCTTGGGACATGCCACCAATCATCGGGGTTATCATTGTTTAGATCTGAACACAAATAAAATTATTCTTTCCCGTCATGTTACGTTTGATGAGACTGTTTTCCCCTTTGCATACAAAACATCCCCTTCCACCACTCCCACTACCAGTTCCTATTATGCATTCTTGTAAGACTCCTCCAATGTCATTTCTAACATTCTACGATTGTCACCTACCACTTCACCAAATGTTCCTACATCTGATGCGCCTGTTGAGCCTCTTAGTCCATCTACTACACATACTTCAACTAATACGTCTCCGGCGCCAAATTCCCCACCTACCGATCCAACACCACCTACTCAACCAACACCACCTACCCAACCAACACCACCCAAGCCTGTTCCTGTTTCACCACCTCCAACAGTTCAACCGCCCATAGTTTCGATTCACCCCATGGTTACACGTTCTCGTGTCGGGACTACTCGTCCTAATCCCCGTTATGCAGGTCATGTGTCTACGATTTCTCCTTTACCTAGGTCTTATAATGATGCGTTTCGTGATTCCAATTGGCAAAATGCTATGTGTGATGAACATGATGCACTTATTAAAAACAAAACTTGGACTCTTGTACCAAACCCCCCGGATGCAAATATTATTTGTAGTATGTGGTTGTTTCGTCACAAGTTTTTATCAAATGGCACTCTTAGTCGTTACAAGGCTCGCCTTGTTGCTAATGGTAGCAATCAGGTAGATGGTGTTGATGTGGATGAGACATTTAGTCCGATTGTTAAGCCAAGCACTATTCAGACAGTTCTTAGTTTGGCTATTTCTAGACATTGGCCGGTTCATCAGCTAGATGTCAAGAATGTGTTTTTACATGGGGATTTGGCTGAGACAGTTTATATGTACTAGCCGCCTGGGTTTCGTGATCCTGTTCATCCTGATTATGTATGTTTGTTGCAGTGCTCACTGTATGGTCTTAAGCAAGCCCCTCGGGAATGGTTTCAGCGGTTTGCTGCTTACATTACTACTATTGGTTTTTCTCCTAGCCGTTGTGAATCCTCTCTATTTATTTACAGACAAGGTGATGATACTGCATTTTTGTTACTTTATGTGGATGATATTGTGCTCACTACTTCGTCTGATGGTTTACTACACCAGATTATTGGTTCTCTAAATAAGGAGTTTGCTATGACAGATTTGCGTGCTCTTAATTATTTCTTGGGTGTTTCAGTTACGCGTGACTCTTCGGGGATGTTTTTGTCACAGCGTAAGTATGTTATGGAGATTTTGGAAAGAGCACATATGGTTGGTTGTAACTCTTCTCGGACTCCTGTTGATACTGAGTCTAAGTTGGGTGATGATGGTGATCCGGTTTCTGATCCAACATTATATCGGAGTCTTGCTGGTTCTTTACAATATCTTACTTTTACTAGACCTGATATTTCCTATGCAGTGCAGCAGGTTTGTCTTTATATGCATGATCCTCGGGAGCCTCATTTATCGGCCCTTAAGCGGATTCTGTGCTATGTTAGGGGTACTTTAGAATATGGCTTGCAGTTGTTCTCTTCTTCTACTTCCTCATTGGTTGCTTATTCGGATGTTGATTGGGCTGGTTGCCCTACTACTCGGAGATCAACTTCTGGCTATTGTGTTTTTCTTGGTAACAACCTTCTACCTTGGTCCTCAAAGCATCAGCCGACACTTTCTCGTTCTAGTGTTGAGGCAGAATACCGAGGTGTTGCCAATGCTGTTGCTGAGACCTGTTGGTTGTGAAACCTGCTCCATGAGTTGCATACGCCTTTGTCTTCCGCTACGCTTGTCTATTGCGATAATGTTAGTGCTATCTACTTATCTTCTAATCCAGTTCAGCATCAACGTACGAAACATATAGAGATTGATATTCATTTTGTAAGAGATTTGGTTGCTGCTGGTCAAGTCAGAGTGTTTCATGTACCATCACGTTATCAATATGCAGATATTTTTACCAAAGGCTTACCATCAGCTTTGTTTGAAGAGTTTCGTACTAGTTTGAGTGTCCGGTGTTCTCCCGCTCCAACTGCGGGGGAGTGTTAGTCGTATAGTATTATTATAGCCCAACATGTATTTGTACGGGCTATGGCCCATGTTCTAGATTACTCATTGTAATGGTATTTATATACCACGATTCTGATTAATGTGAGATAGACAATTCACGGTTCATACTATTAACCTACATGGTATCAGCCAACTAATCGATCCATCCTATAAACCCTAAACTTCCGCTGCCGCTGCCTCAAGCCGCCGGCTACATGCCGGAGGTTCGGAGGGCTCACTTTAAATCTTAACCTCTAATATAAATGCCTCTTCTAAACCACTCGTTAAACCTTTATCACTAGTAACATCATTCGGCTTACTTATCACAGTCGACAAACCACCATCATTCACCAGTATATTTGTCGGCCCACCGACACGAACAAGATCATTGTCACCCTCACAATCACTCCACAAATCTCATCTACATCTAAACCATTCCAAGTCTCGAAAATCAAAAGAAAAAATATCTCATAATTAAAAAAAAAAAAAAACAAAAACAAAACCTACCCGAGACCTTATATAAAGATCTTGAAGCCGTGTAACAAATCACTGTTTTAAGCTTCGGTTGTGAAGTCTTTTACAGAAGACAAAAAGGTCAAGGTTCTTGTTTGATGTTCATTTTTTAAGGAAAGAGATAAGGGTGTGACTGAAGAGATATAAAGGCTGCATTGAAAATTAATGGCCATCATATCATGATGAGGTTGTGTGTAAGGTAGTTGGGTACTGGAAAGCTAAAGGGAAAAGTCAATGATAGGAAGCTCAAGAATAGTAGACGAAGTTGTATTGGATCTTGTTTTGTATTTTTAGTTATCGAGTTTATTTTTTTTACATAAAAAAAATTAATTGTTTGTTTTTGTTTATGTCGAATCCAGGATATCAATTCCCGAGACGACTTTTGTTGGTGTAGAATCCAGGTTATAAATTCCTGAGATGACTTTTGTTGGTGTCGAATCCAGGGTATCAATTCTCGAGACGACTTTTGTTGGTGTCGAATCCGGGGTATCAATTCCCAAGACGACTTGTGTTGGTGTCGAATCCAGGGTATCATTTCCCGAGATGACTTTTGTTGGTGCCGAATTTTCTTTCTTCGTTTATTTTGGTTTTGCGTTATCTCGTTTTATTTGGTTTATTGTTTTAAATTTGCTTTCTTAGTTTACTACTCCAGTTCGAGCTTTCGCGATTTCGCAACTCGAACTGCGGGGGAGTGTTAGAGAATAAGTTGGCCCAAACCCGACTTATGGGTTGGATCCATTAGGGTTTCTTTATGTCTTGTAATCTATAAATAGTGATAAATAATAAAGGATTACCTACGGGTTTCAACCATCTTACAGTTTGTTTCGAGTTTATATAAATACTGAAACCTTTTGAAGAATTTGGAAGCTTCACCATGTTGTGTTATAGTTGCTCAGTTAGATATTGTATTGCATGGCAAACGTGTTCATTTTGTACTTGGTGTAAGTTGCTTGAATGATCGGGATGATGAAATAATGGTCACATTCGTTGTGTCCGAGTTTATGGCTTCTTACAGGTTGTGTCGGGCACGACTTTGTTTGCATGTAGATGAACCAACAATATTTGGAATTTTACACTCTTTATGTTATTGTTGGGAATTGAAGCAGATGGTATAATAAAGGCCTCAACTAAACGGGTTGCGAGTTGTTAAGTTGGAAAGCAAACAAACAGGTCTTCATTAGGTTGCTTTTGAACCTTAATGTTGGGGCGTTAATTTAATGTTCAGTACATTAATTGTATATTCATGTTGCTCCTTTTGGTTTGGGTGAAAAGACGGAAAAATCTGTCTGTCTGATCCAGCAATTGGGTCAATGCCAGATAGTTTTGAGTGGAAATCTTATGGAAGTGAATATGCGTGGAAATCTTATGGAAGTGAATATGCTTTGAAAAAAAGGTTTATTGGCGAAAGTGGCAATGGTTTTGAAGATAATTATGATTTGAAATTTTGAATACAATCAGACGTTAATGCTTATATGTTAAAGAGGGTGTAGTACTATTCAACCAATTATTGCGAATCCGGTCATGAAAGTAACACTCTCCTGAACAAGAGTCTAATGTCAAAACTTGGATTGTGATCTTTTAGCAACACCACATTGTTGACACCCCAAATGGGGTAAAATTTGAGTCACTTGTTCTCTTCCGTGTAAACTTTCAAGAACTTGTTCAATAGGCTTTTTATTTTATTTTTTTTTTGTATTTTTTTAACAATGATTTCCGACCTTTTTGGTCGACTAATTCAAGGGGTTTGAACCCACCGTCACACAGATTCAAACCATGTAAATCCCTCCCTTTTTCAGGAGGTTGGCGTGACCACTTAAGGTTATTTGCACCTAGCAGGAATTGAACTTGAAACCTCACACATTTTAGAGTGATAATCACAAGCCCTTTTGCCACTAGGCCATCCTTAAGTGGTTAACCTGTTCAATACTTGGGGGAGTTAAATCAACTAAAACAAGCCGCGTCAAGCATAAAAAGTTCCTATAAGTATTGGATGCCCGTTCACTTCATACTATTGTAAATAATGATTTTACATACTCCGTATAGCTTTTAAGAAAGATGCAAGTTTTGTTACAATTATGTTAGATAGTAGTATGTTTAAGAAAGATGTAAATCTATATCTATCTATCTATACTATATAATAAACAACTACATGTTACAACCCGATGAAGCACCCGATGCAATCAATGCACTGATGTGTCTTGATTGTGATTGGCCGGTGATTTAATGCGTACAATACACCATTGCACACTCCCTTTGTGCTCATTTTATGTGTTTAACCCGTTTTCCAATACACTTATTTTTGTTAACTCATTCAGTGGCACCACCCTAACACTCCATATTTGTAACCGACCTTTAATTATTGTCAAAACAAAATCAAAACATTTTCCCCTCAAATCTTCCTCTCCAATATTTCAAATCTTTCTCTCCAATTAAAAAACATACATGTGTGTTCAAATGTTATCTCATGATCCCTTGAATTTCTTTTAATTTAGATACGCGTTTTTGTTGTTGATGTTTGGGCAGGGGCATATGCAATTCAAGTTGAAGGTATGGAAATCTTAATCCCTTAAATCTTTTTATTTAGATCAGCTCTCAACAATCTGTCCAATTGCTATGCATATGATAATCAATTCAAATAGTTTTTTAGCACACGCAAGTGTTTGATGAAATGCCGCATTCACAAATTGTTTTTATTGAGTTTACTAAGACATGTTCACTTGATTTTTAAATTTTACCAGGTTGTTAATTTGTTTGAGCATGGCGTCAAAGTGTGCAATACTATTATGTTATTAGGGTGGTGATATTTATGATGGAAGAGAAAGTGTATCTTATAACAAGTCGTCAATTAAAGCAATCAACGAACTTAGGGAGAGTTAAATGGTTTGAAGCTTGAATAGTACGAGTATAAAATTGATCTTGAACAATAGGCATTTACCTTTGATTCATCTATATTAGGTTTTGCCCGGTACATACCTAAATGATTCGAAATTTAGAGACTTTATTGGTCACGTATACCATGAAAAATATTAGAACAGTAATTCCCAGCAACAATTTTTTTTGAAAGGCATTCCCAACAACGATTTAGTCACCATAAATTCAATTTTTTCCCGTAAATGAAATTACCTCTCATTCATACAATGTCTTTCACAATGGTTTCATTCTTGGGGCAGATACTAGAGCATAAGTATATAAAGTCACACAAAACACAAAGAACTTTATTCTTGATTGTGTATAAATGGAGTTTGTAAGCCTTGAAGGTCTTCGTTTAGACGGTCAGCGTCCCTTGGAGGCAGTATTCTTTTCACAGTATCCTACTAATAACTTTTATATCTTTATTATAATAGATTTTAAATTATTTGTTTTTTGGGTTTGAATATCAGATGCGGCTACTTCGAGCTGAAATTGGAAGTTTGGAACTGAAGCTAACAGGTAACCAGATTTTTAAATAGTTATACATATATAGCTAAGTTGGTTGAATTTTATTTTGGTTTGTAATATGATTATAGGTCTTTAGTATTTGAGATAAATAACACCACTAAAGTTATTGCTATGCATATGATAATCAATACAAATAGTTTTTTAGCACATGCAAATTAATCCTCAAAGCTAATATTTGAAAATGGTCCCATCTATGTGAACATTTAATAAGAATTCATTTTAATTTTGTTGGATAGTATACCATGAGGGCTTTTTCGGATGCTTGAAACTTTTATCTCGTAGGTCTTGCGAAGAATAGTGGTCTCCAAACCATTAAACACTATCCGTGGTAAAAGTTCAGCAAATTAAGGTAATTGTGACGGTAAATTGAGTGAATGTGAATTCTAGAGGTAGCAAAGTGGGAGTGTTAGGTTGGGTAAGTGGCGCAAAGATTTTAAATTGAATTTTACCTCAACATATGGAGATGAACTGTTTGATGTATATGTTTACTCTTTCTTTGCTATTATTATATTTTGATTTAAGCATATGCATGTAATATATATGTACGCCTTTAAAAATACATACAAGCATTGTGAATATTGGTTTAAGTATCATACACAAGCATTCTAAATATAGGTTTAAGTATCACATACAAGCATTCTAATAATTATCATATATGTTGTGTGTGCGTTTCTTGGCTTTCAGTCCTATATATTGGTTTAAGTATCATATAAAAGAAATTGCAACGAAGTTAAAATTGAAGGGTGTAGCTGTTGATGTTGTTAACTTCGGTGATGTTAGACCCGTTTCCCGGAATACAAGTAGGCCCCACACTAGATGGAATTGACTAAGGGCTTAATGAGATTGGCCAGTCAACCCGACGGCCAATTTGATAGTCAAAGACGTGTATTATTATTATAGAAGATATGATGCTAAACTTAAGGGGGCGAAAGTTGTTAAGTTGTAAATGTGTTATTAAGTTAATGTGGCCAAAATAGAAAGAATATTACTTGCGGGACCTAATGTGCTAATTAGGCAAATAGGCCACCTACTAATTGTCTGGAGACTTCTCTTATCTTCAGAAGAGTTCCAGAAATGTGTAGTGAGGGTGTGTGTGACGTGAAGAAAAATGGAGGGAAAAGGCAAGATGGTTTTGGTAATCAATTGATGAATGATTAAAGCTCTAATTCAAGTAAATGAAGCCCTAGTAATGATTGCTATCCAAGTAAGTATCTAAATTAGTGTTTAATTGATGATTGAGAGGTTAGGGTTTATGTACCCAATTTGGGGGAATTGGGTAAATGGTGTTTTGAAGCTAATTAAAGATTAATTATGAGATGCTTATATTGAGTTTAAGTTAATGAATTTAATGGGACTAATTATCATATAGGTGTTTGAAGAAAAGCTATGATAATGGTAATCATGGTATAGTATATTGATCATGTGTTTATGCTTACAGTGATTTGGCTTAGATTGCAAGTATGGAGAATGATCAAGTTGATGATGATATAGTAGCTTAGCTCGGATTCTAAGGTAAGTAACTTGTACTAAAACATGTGCTATATATGTGTTATCCATATATATGTTATGATTGTGATAAGTTTAGCACTTGGATTGAGTATTGGATGAAAGTTAGGAAAGTGGTGTCTAGTTATGACTAGCTAAGCATGTTTTTGGCTATTGCTAATGAGACTTGTTGTAGCTTATGTGATGAAGGTTTGTGTGGTACGAATTGAATGTTATGGTATGGAAACAATGTAAGTGATCATGATGCTTATGCGCTAATATGTGTATAATATGTGTTTTATGTTGGGTCACTTACTAAGCAAAAGCTTACGGTTTAGTTTTCTAACCTTTTGTAGGTTCTTGTGATTGTGGATGGCTTGGAATGAGGAGTAAGGTTAATTATGCGGAAGGCTAGAAGTTGGGTAAGGAAATAGGAGCTAGGTAGAATACCGAGCTCAAGTCAATGTTGACACCCCCGTGAGTCATTTAATGGTGTCTAAATGTGTTGTCAAGTGTCGAAGCTTATGTCATAATTGTTATAGTATTTTGGTTGTCAAGTTGTATGTTATAGTAATGGGTTAAAGTTTAGTATGCAAATGGGTCAAAACGGGTGTTTGGCATAATACCCGTTACTTTGTAAAATACATTTCCTCGGGTCATTATGACCAAGTTAATGTATGAAAATTAAGTTTATGATGTGTTAATGATTTCTGGAAGTTTTGGTGTTATGTCATGTTGTAGAAATCGTTTTCCGAAAAATGGGTCAAAAGTGCACTAAAGGGTTATGCAGGAAAATGGGTGTTTGGAACAAGGTCCATTTTAACCCATTTTGGGTCTAACGGGACAAGAATTTTGGGAAACCATGTATAATGTATATTTTTAGTTAAATGTAAATTACATGTGTTTAAATATAGGTCCAAAGTGTTGATTTAGTGTTTAAAGGTGTTACGGGTCAATAGTGCACTTTAAGGTCCCTTAGTGCACAAGAGGTGTTTGGCAGTTTTCTTTATTTTGTAGGAAATCAACCGTGGCTTGTTGGAAGTTGTGTCACCTACCGTTTTAAATGTATTTGAGTCTAGTTTCATCTAAAAATGGTTCCAAGGTATATACGTTAACAGAATTTAGTCAATGGTCAAAGAAAAAATGGAATGTACGTAAAGTCAAGCGTTTCTGTGTAAAAAGTTTTAAGTCTTTGGTCAAAGCATTCACGGGGTGTAACAGGTGACAAGCACGGACCTCAAGTAGGAATTAGGCTGGGGTCGTGGGATCCTTCATGAAATGATAACAACATCAAAGGAGAAAGTAAGAAGGAAAATCTCAAGGCGTTAGTTGCTAGTTGCTACTGCAAAAAAATTATGACAACAATCACATTCTTCATGTTCCAGAATATCTATTCTCTCTGTGACCACTTAGCAAGGTTCATTTCATATTTTTTGGTTAAATTGAACTCACATTCGTAACATGCTACTATTTTGGCTTATATATTGTAAACATTTACTATCGGGTCTCCAATCCTTCCTCTGAGACAGTTGGAGGGGTGTAGCAGCAGCTTGCAGTCTATCAATGCAAGGTAAAAAGCGCAAATTGTTGCATTAGTTCAAGAGAATGAAAGTATGAAACGAGTGTTGGAATTCTTCTATACTGAATTGTATAAGTTTGTCAACCAGGTAAAAGGCCGTGGTGGTCTTAATCGTTGATGATTGTCCGAAACATTTGGATTTTTATGTTTTTATGCTAAATTAAGATTCACTTACATGATTTTGTTATTTATACCATGTATCCATTTTCATCTTTATGCTTTAATGGTTTTTACTATGAACTCACTATACAACAATATATTAAGTATTTCAAGCTTCACAAAAATATATTCAATCGAATAGACTTGAGGTTAAAATGTTACGATCCCACATCGCCCAAGTATGGGATTGGGTGGTGGTTTATAAGTATAGGTGTCCCCTCCTCTTACAAGCTAGCTTTTTGAGTGAGTTATACACTTGGACTTATGAACCGATACGAGTCTAGTATGGGATATGTTCGTATCAATTGAGATAAGGCACCACTTTTAGCATGTGCGAGCTCCTTAAGAAATAGAAGAGAAGAACTAGAGAGTATTATTGATCTTAAACTTTGATTGATTCCTTATAATAAATGATTACAAGAGTATTTATAAGACAAAGTAGGGTAAAACCCTAAGACCTAAATAGGCCATGGGCTCGGGCCCAGGCGTATCATTCCTCACTCCTTCAAAACCATCTTGCCCTCAAGGTGTTGTCTTTAAATATTCTTAATTGACTTTCCTAAATAAACATGAAAACAATCCTAAACAAAGTCACGTAAATAAAGATAGATTATATGACATAATCTTTATGCCATACGTTTGGACTTCTTGAGTCATTTGGCAGTCCGTCCTCCTGCAACATTGGCGTAATCTGGGATCCCATAATCTTCTTTGAATCGCAACCTTCGTCTTTTTCTTCTTTCGTATTCCTTTGCCTTGGACATACACAACACCATTCTTCCGTCTTCCACTACACATGCCATAACACTCCCCACTCCTTAAAAAATCACCTTGCCCTCAAGGTGATACGAAGAATATGCAGATTGAGAGTCTATTAATTCCTCACTTAAATCCAAATTTATTTCATCCAAACGACCATCAAATTTACCACCTTCATCCTTAAGTGTCGATATCACTCTATTCAACTCATCCTCGCCAACTTTAAGTGCTTCACCACCAACCACAACCTTTTCATCGATGTGCTATTTCTTTTCCTTTGCAATTGTCTCAAAACGAACCTCGGTGATACGAGCTTTGAAAAAGTCTTCTCCCAAAGTTAAAGGATTGGACTTCAAAAATTCCCAAATATCTAGGTTCGCAAAGCGTGTTTCCACCGCACGGGTCAATGAAAAAGCTTCGTCTAGAGTTTTGGGATTTGACCGTAAGAGTAAACATTGTAGATCCAGTTTAAGTCCGGAGATATAACACGATGTAAGTAAAGATTCAGAGATCTCTGTTACTCGATTTGCAAGTACCACAAACTCACTCTCATATTCGGCCACCGTACCCATTTGCAAGAGCTTAGAGAGTGCGTATTCCACGTCCCGATCGCTGCCGCCAGATGCCATGAACAGTAACTCGAAGTACATAATTTTTTTCCGATGAACAGTACCGGTGAACAGCGTCGGTGAATAATACGGTGAACAGTGTCGGTGAACAGTTTTTTTTTTTTTTTTTGGAACCCTAATTAAAAACCCTTTCAAAGAGAGCTTTCAATGAAAGCACCAATTGATACGACCCTAGAATCGTTCGGCTCCCAATGAATCTCTCAATGAAAGCACCAATATATGAATCAACATCTAACGACCTTTTAATCTCATGTGAAACGAATTCACTTTGTAATGATGGAATGGTATCTGATTTTTTTTGAATTATATACTCTTTCTCCTTCTCTTAAAACGAATTCACTTTGTAAAACTGAAGTTACAAATAGAACTGTTGAGGGCAAGGCCTACAACTTTAAGAGAAGCTTTTTCCTTGTCTCATATAGTCGAGGCTCGTTTTGAGGCAATTGAAGAGAAGAACTAGAGAATTATTGATCTTAAACTTTGATTGATTCCTTATAATAAATGATTACAAGAGTATTTATAAGACAAAGTAGGGTAAAACCCTAAAACCTAAATAGGCCATGGGCTCGGGCCGAGGCGTATCATTTATTGTTACGATCCCACATCGCCCAAGTATGGGATTGGGTGGTGGTTTATAAGTCTAGGTGTCCCCTCCTCTTACAAGCTAGCTTTTTGAGTGAGTTCTACACTTGGACTTATGAACCGATACGAGTCTAGTATGGGATAGGTTCGTGTCAATTGAGATAAGACACCACTTTTAGCGTGTGCGAGCTCCTTAAGAAATAGAAGAGAAGAACTAGAGAATTATTGATCTTAAACTTTGATTGATTCCTTATAATAAATGATTACAAGAGTATTTATAAGACAAAGTAGGGTAAAACCCTAAGACCTAAATAGGCCATGGGCTCGGGCCCAGGCGTATCATAAAAGCTATTGTTTCCTTTAATAAGTGTCTTATGCAACACTTTTTGTTCATCATGTTCATAATGGTTGTACGTGCATTGGTGATAACATAAAAAACTGCACGTAGGAGGTGATCATTATCTGAGCTCAAATTTGGTGTCACTAAAAAATAAAATAAAACGAGTCTTTTATGTACTTAATATAACTATAAACATAGAGTGCAAGTACTCACAACCTTTTGAATGGGTCAAATATCTTTTGCTATAAATAAGACATGGGATCAAATGGGTTAGAACGGGTCAATTATCTTTTGCTCTAAAAAAGACATGGGATAAGATGGGTTGTCTGGTCTTAAAGCTTCTATAAAACTTAATAATATATCTCCATGGTAAATTTTTTATATACTAACTTCTGCAATACCTTTACTCACATGAATAAATTTTCGATTGGACCGGACGACACAAGGGGTGCACAAGAATCTTTTGCAAGAATAGGGGTGTCATTTCACAATATATACAAATTTCAGGTAAGGCCTTGGACATTGCTAAAAATTACTCATTTTGACACATTTCGGAAATACATAGTTTGATATGTACCAAATTTACCCACTTGACATGTTAAATTGCATACTTTATTTTTCTTTAGCAATTGAAATGGTTAATGCAAGAATAGGGAAGCTGTTATTATCTATGAAAATAAAGAAAATTGGAACGAAATACATGAACGTGATCAAATGAGTAAAGAGGAGTTCACAATATGAGAGTTCGACTCTATAAGTAATTCTCCGTTGTTCCAAGCCAGATTCATATTGTAATTTTGTAATGGTGTAGTCTATGCATGCTTCAAATATTAATCTTTCTTGATAGGAGTAAATGATAAAAGGCTTTGCGGTTCAACCCATTTGACCCATTTTGACTTGTGCTCTAAATTCTCCCATTTTGTTAATTGTTTTCCAACCTGCCCAAACCATTTATATCTCTACATCTATCTTGCTCATCAGGATACTTAAATGGTTTCAGGATCCTGATTTTGAATAATTTTTTGGGTTTGTAATTAAATACCACGTCTGATGAAGATGAAGATTAAGTTGCACAAGATGAAATTAAAGGTTGTGACCGTGTCAACTACTAAAGGCCTTAGCCTTTCCCAAGCTGAATGGCTGAATGTGCAGCAGGTCCAAATTGAAATTTACTGTCATGTCTAAAGGCAAGACCATTATTTAAGTAATGTTGTGATATGCAAGCTAGCCATTATATAGTCATGGGGCTTCTATATACTAAGTGTTTTATGTGACGGATTAAAGTTTCATTTTATTTTATTCATTTAATACTTTAGCAGATGACACTTACATATGACACTTATATGGGTCTATGTGCATTGCAAAATGGAGGTAAGAGGTAGTGAGGTACATCAATGCCACGATACTTTTAAATGGAGGTGGCGAGTTGGGTTGATACATGTTGTATTTAGAAACATTAAAACTTGGACTTTTTTGACAAAAAAAAAAAATTGACCCAATCAATCTGCTTCATTCTGAACTTATTATTTTTAATACATTATGAGTTATTTGTGTTACGGGAACCAATTGAATGATTTTCCTTTTAACAGATTTTCTTAAATACATTTTTATCCCATTTGACTCCTTAACAAACTTCAATAAGAATTTGTTTATTCTAAATATAAGTTAATAAATTACTATCAACTATCATTTGCTAAAGACATTTCCAGGTGAGAAGGTACAAATATACATACGATATCTTTTGTTTGAAGAGATACGTACAAATATACATACGATATCTTTTGTGACATTTTTTATATTTACATGTATTAGCAATCATAAATATCTTTTTGCTTACACTTTTTTTTTTACTCTTATTATGTGCTCAAGAAATGATTATTGGCTTATCACTTAATTATGGCTCACTACATACATTGGCTTTTCAAGACCATGAAGATTGTAGCCCGCGTGCATGCACGTTTATTAGATTAATAGTTACATCCATATTTCTTTATTGTATCATTCACTTATTACATATTATTCCATTTAAAAACAATACAAAATCTTTACATTCGTTGTTTGTTCTTACTTTACTCACACGCTTAATTTCTTCATGCATTCGTTCTTCTAAAAACCTGTGGATTCCACGGTTCTATAAGCTAGTTATGTTATAAAGAATGAACAAGCTAGGTTCCTTTTTGTTTCATTTATTACACAGTTTTGTTCGTTTTATATACATTGCTACAGCACGAGTTGTAATTTTCAAACTATATATTTTTTGTCATAGTTGAACATAGTGTGCTTCAAAGCATCATCTAACATTCTAAAACTATACATTGAACATGATTTTAATAACAAAGCCCCGTTAAATATCATAAAAGAGTTTGTTCACATAGAGCCACTTTGGTATAAGAGTCGAGTTATTCTACAAACCAAACATTCCTCATATACCAAGGGACTCATCCTCACCATCCATCTAAAAAGGAAATCAATGGTTGAGATTAAAAGCATTTTATTATTTCACATATTTTTTATAATTTAAATATCTCTTAAACCGTTAATCGTTAAGCGAAAATAATTACACCATCGCGACGGACATTTAATTATCTTTCTATAGACGGGCACTTTGATATACTTTCGAAAAAAAAAAAAAAACGTTTTTTTCACGTTTTTTTTTTCGTGGGCGGAAAAAAAATCATATATGATATTGCATATTATATATGATATGCAATATCATATATGATATTACATATAATATCATGTATGATATCATATATGATATTGTATGTAAAATCATATATGATATTGCATATCATATATGACTAGCAGGGTACCCGCGCGATGCGGCGGCGGGTACCCTGTGACTAAATTTTCCGGCGAATAATTGTTATTTTGTTTTGGGATGCAGGATTTTAGATTTATGTTTTGGAAGCTTAATTAGATTGTACTTTGTGGTTAAATAGTTGTATATTTTGGTGAAGTGGTGAATTAAATTGTGTATTAATTGTATGTGTTGAATAGTGTTTTATTTGTACATTGTACTTAAGTAGTTGTATATATTGGTAAAGTTGTGTTTTAAATTTTATATTAATTATATGTAAGAAATAGTATTTGTTTAAATCAATTATGCTTTACATAGTTGTACATTATGTTTTATTAGTAGTATTTACTTAAAATCTAATTTGAGAAATCTTAAAATCATAAATAGGAGAGAGGTCCTATATACTTTATAAGTAGTATAGATATGCAATATCATATATGATTTTACATATAATATCATATATGATATGTAATATCATATATGATATTATATGTAATATCATATATGATTTTTTCGGTCACGAAAAAAAAACGTAAAAAAAACGAAAAAAAAAATTTTTGTCAAAAATATATCAATTAGCCTATCTATAGGAAGATAATTAAATGCTCGTCGTAACGGTATATTTTTTTTCGCTTAACGATTAACAGTTTGAAAGATATTAATATTTGAAAAAAAAAGGATGAAAGTCGGTTTTTTAAATTGTTGGGATTAATCTCATCCATTAGATCAAATAAAGATGGAGGGTGGAGATTAGTCCCTTGGTATGTAAAAAAAGTTTGATCCACAAATGATCTTTACTCTTGGTATAAACTCAACTCGTATTTGCGCTAGATACTTGAAACCCTTTAAATAAGGCAATTATACCCTTCCTTCCTCACAAAACTAATCATCCTAGTCATGACACGCTTATATACTTTACAAGTCTTCGCTCAATATCCTCTCTACTTGTTTGCTATAGATACTTTTAAGTAACTGTAGTCCTATCGGTAGGAATCAATAAATTACCATGTGATTGAAATTTTTGACTAACAATGTTTTTTTATTAGTATTTATTTATGGTGACAATTATTTTACAAATGACAAAAAAAATTGCAAGCATGGTAAAGTATTGAAGTTTTGAGGTAGATGTTGATATTTTATCAGAGGCCACTTTACAACTTTTTTTTTCTTTTCTAATTTTGAAAGTTCGAACATAAAAAACCATGTAATTTGGAGGTAGTTTTGCTATTTTTGAGTCCTAAGAAGTCTCTAGATATATGAATTTGTTACTTTTTGTGTTTCATATGTTTATATTGTATGTAAAAAAATAAAAGTTGTATTTCTTAAAATTATTCATGTAATGTCTAACAAACTTTAGAAAGAGAGTGTTTAGAAGCTTGTTTTGTTTGTCCATTGTGTTTTATTAATTATATCTTTTATCAAAGGGTCGTTTAAAGATAACATTAATTATAAATGTTGACCGGTTAAGTAGGTTTTATGCATAATGTGTAGCTTAAGTAGTTGTATTTTCTTAAAATCTATATAAGAAAGTTTTTAAAAAATTAGCTAAATGCTTAGTTTAGATAATGAACTTTTGCATTAGCAACAAATATTTCACTTTCACATTGACGTGAATCCAGTCACAAATTCCCAATTGCTAGCCACTATCTTTCGAAACCTAAATTTCTATTTCTTTATTCTTTTTAGATCCTCTATTTTAATTTCCTTTGTATTATAATAATTTGTTTCGTGCAATGTTTTTCTTCTATGTCACCTGTGATGTCTTTGACATTGACGACAAATGAACAAATTAAAGCATTGCCCCTTCTATGATATCTTCTAGGAGAGGTTAAACCATAACTCGTTTCGATAATATACTTTAGTAGTATATGTTTGACCTTTGAAGTCAAACTATATAATTCAAAGCAACTCTAAAAACTGTGAATGAGAAAGTATAGAAAAAATTGGATAGCATTTAGTAGTATATGTTGACAGAAGCTTTAAACAAACTACAAACCACACCGAGGTTAAAACTTCACAGGTTGCTCTTTACAAGCATTTAGCATCTTTCCCTGCACGCGAGCTCCCTTAAAATTACAAGCATTTAGTTTCTTTCAATTCCCTGCAAACGACTGAAATGCAACCATAAACAAGATAACATCATAATGTAGAAAAATATAAGGAGCTTTGTATATGTGCTTAAAAATGATTCACCACCTCCCTTCACGTGAATTACAAGTAACCACATCCTAATGACAATGAAGGGAAATGCACATGTAACTACCTGAGCCTGAGCTAACCCTGAATAAAGTTGGGTTGTAGAAGTCGTAACCACGAGTGGTGGTATCCCTGGCCCTACGCACCATTCCGCTGGACGCCGCAGGATAAAAACGACCATCTACATTACAAGAAGATCAAGTAATGAGTTGAATTAAGCATACGTTATCAGGAGGAGGATTGAGAAAAAACCAATTGGATCAAACAAATATCAGAGGTGGAAAAAATGACATTAGGGCCTTTTTCGTTTGAGTGAGTTGGTTGTTAAGTTGACCCCCGCAAATACTTCTAATAAAAAATTTGGCCGCTTTTTACACAATTGATGGCTGGCTTATTTTTAATTGAGATGAAATATAACCCAACACGATTTATTCACAGGTAAACGGGGCAAGATTGTCACCTCTAAGTATCATCTGTCTATAATTTTAACAATAATAATATAAGAATAAAATAAATAAATAAATAAATAAATAAGCTGTTAACCTCGTTTAGTGGGTCGATAGCAATCTGATGGGAAAAACAGCTTGATGTCCTGATAAAGCCTTTGTGTAAGACCTATTATGCATATAAATAATTCAAATAAGTATTCATAATGACTATACATAAAAACAATTGCAACTGACAAGATGTTTTCCTCCATTTGAGGTCGATCTTTTTCATAAGAGCCAGCCGTTGCAATACTTTGACAGGGGCATGTTGAATACTTACCTTCAATTGCTTTGTCTCGGAGCGTCTCAATGCGACAGATCTCTACAAGGGCTGTGCCTCTTTGTGGACCTAAGCATAAAAAATCACAAAAATGATACATTAGCAAATAAGATACACATTCTCTAATAGGTACTCTGAGTTTCTACAAAAAGATCATGCCAGAAAGTGATATACCATCTGTATGTCTACGTAAACTTTCCAACCTGTACTCTTTTTTCTTATAGAGTTCTGCACACAGACCCAATTGTTAATAACTTAAGTATCTATTTTAACCTTAATTAGACTGTATAGATTATAAAACAAATACAAAGAAATATACAAGAGAGACTGACTTTTCACAGTATTAGTTATGGGTCTGATGCAAGACACGTAACATACAGCCAATGCTTTTGTACCTGGATGAAGCATAAACAACTTAGACATAATACACATAAATTAAACAATAAAATTAAACAGTTGTAATCTATGCAAGTTGATTTTCACGAGAAAAGTGAATTGATTTGTATTCAGATAATGCAGGCAGCATATATGACCACAAGCAAAGCAAAATCCTATTAATTATTTTATATATACTTATTGTATTCAGCTTGATTTGAAAAAAAAACTAGTATATATACTAATAGCGATGATAATGATTATAATACGTATTTCATACAAGTATTATTTATATGCGACCCATGTAACCGCTTTTATAACCTTTAAGTTTTTACCAAAGATGTGCAATTTTTAGTCCAAATTGACAGAATTTTTTTACGTTGCCAGTAGTAAAACTGAAACTGATGCGCATATAATAAAGGGGGTTGTCTGATGTTTGCAGTAGCAGATGCAAAATAGGGGGCATAGCAAACTTTTCAATCAGTCAAAACTAATCAAGAAACATACCGAATGGTTTACGATCGGTAAGAACAAACGCGCACACTATTATTGCACATAAATCGATATTCCAGATTACTTCAGTGCGGTAGGTGCCAATATATCCTTCTTCGAAGGCCTCTATGGTCATGTTGAAGTGATAACCCAAGACAAACTTTGAAAACTTGCACTCCAGGAACTCAAAATGACGCAGCTTATTGTGTTCGCCATTCTTAACATGCTAAAAAACAATAATTTGTTTATATGTTACAAGAATGAAAAAACGTAGGAAGACTGAAAAGTTGAAAGCAGGTGAAACAGAACCATACCTGCTCAAAGGCACCGTTGAAGGCATTAATAGCATAGTTACCAATAATACTAACAATCGGATGTTCAACTTCAATTGACCTTTTTTCTTCAGATACTTGCTGAAAATTAAATGTGTCATGATTATATGTATATGAGAGAAGATGTATAAAAAAACAAGATAAAAACAAGAACAGAGATGAAACATACAGTCTCCTTGTCAAACTCTATAAACTCCTGCCAGATTTTCTCCTCGTCTTCATTAGGAGAATACGTGTATGAATTGTTCACGAGCAGTAAATGTGCTGAAATAGAAACTTACCAAAGTTAACTCACATGTGAACAAACAAAGAAAACCCAAAGATACGCACATGATCATTCCAAACCAAAGACAAGTTAAGGACTCGTTCTTTAGCAAGCAACATAAATGAATAAGAAAATGCCCAAACAAAAGAATGAAAATGAGTACCACTATCAAACGCCATACGCGTATCTATCATGAAGGGCGCCTGGTTGAGTCCACCAAGTCTAGAACAACTTTGGACCTCTCTCACACGAGGGGTCTGCTGAAAATCAGGAGGACTATCACCCGGCTTTGAGATCTCTTGTACACGTATCTGAAGATATGATCAAAGTGTTAATCATAACCCATTTCTCATCTTCAAAATTCAAACTTACTCATTTTGATATTAAGCTTCTTTTTTTTTTTTTTTTTTTTTTTTTTTTTGTTAATTTTTTTTAGTGGGGGTTTCAAAGTTATATCTATTTTAATTTTTTATTTACCTAGACTCTAACATATCCAGAGGGATATATCATTTATACTATGTATGTAATCTTTGGAAACCTGACAGCATTTCAAGTAGAAAAAATGGTATTGCAATATAAATCAATGCTGGAAGGATAGAAAAATAAATAACCATAAAGAGAACATTTTTGGCTTCGCCACTTCAGATAGCAAGAGAGACAGATGATTATTATTAGAATAATAAAAAGTATACATAAACATAGCTAGCAATAACTATTCTTACGGTCTTACCGTATCCATATCGAATGACATCATCCTAATCCACTCGAGTGACCCTATAAATTTTCTACTGTTCACCATAATCAAAATGTGAAATCAATAACATAAAAAGAAAAATCAAAGACGGGCAAATGAAATATTTATGTTGTGTGAAAGTAGTGACAGTAACAAAAAAAATAAAATTGGAAAAGGAAAAAAAAAGGTATTGTGCAAAGTTCTTAAAAAAATAATTTTCATATAGTTTAAAAATACATATATAAAAAGGCATGGGAACATACAGTACCTTCCGTGGTCAAAAGGAAGATCCTTGGTCTGCATGAGGAAGACCTTAACAATGTGAAGCGTGTTCTTAATAGAATCCAATAAGAGTTTAGTATCCTTGTGGTTAGGGCGTGCCTCCAAATCTGTCTTGATGTCAAATACTTGCTTATAGAGGTTAAGTAACTTCATTGAAAGTTTATGTGAGAACCCTATCAATACAAACCAATATAATAAAAATAAAAGTTAATAATGAACTTTGTTGGGTGGTTAATTAATAAAATGAGCAATGCTAGAACTTTACAAAATTATATCCGCAAAATGAGTTGGCAAGTGTAACTCTCCAATTATATTGGATTACTAGTAAACTATTTTGGCCGTGCTAAGCACGGCCCAGGATTGTAAATAAGTAATGCTACTCAAACCACTAAAACGATCATAACAATGAATAACACAAAGAAGCAATAACCTTGTATTCTCACATATGACAAAAATAAAAGTTTACGATATGATTACATTTTAACGACAATAAATATTTTGTAAACTTATTTATTTGTATACACGTAATAGAGTTGAGAATGTTTATTTGTAACCATTTATTAAACACAATACAGCGAGAAAATTTTGTTGGGTTGTACATTCATAGAAATCAACATCCATTAAATATTTATTCCAAGGGTGCAAATTTCATTATATATAGTTCAATACCAAATCATAAACTACATACTTTTGGTTGGGGAAAAGAAAATCATAACTACGTACTTAACAATAAAATGATACGTAGTAAACACATCACAAGTATTATCTATCAAGTTGAAAAACACACATTTTAAAGTTTTTGGTTTATACAATCCTCTCTAAATACACACTAATAAAATGGTCTTACTATGGCTACCCCTTTAAAAGTACTACCCTTTATATCCATTTTATTGACATGATAAGATAGATTTTTTACATTTTTTGATTCCTTATCTTTTGACTTTTACTATATTTGAATTGTCAAAATTTATAGTTTCTGTTATGCAATTTTTTTTTAACAGTTTTACATACTTTATTAACAGAAAAAGACGGTCATTTATGATTTTATGATCTGTTTTGTATTTTACTACTTTGACTTATCAAAGTTTACATTTTCAGTTATTTTTTTTGTATTTCGCAGTTTTATAATTAAAAATAAATAAAAAATAGAAAAAGGGGTTAAGGGGAGGTTCTACATGTAATTTAAGGGGTACAAAATCAAATCCCCTAATAAAATAAATTACAAAATCATCCAAGTTGATGATTAAACTCCTAGACCTATCCCTCACACAGTCACACCCATACTCTATCCATATCCCTCAAATTACTTATAGTCAACATATCTACACAAGTACAAGAAATCCAATCCTTTCCTACACTTACGCAATCTTCATACTCTATCATATGTCAAATTCTCTATGAGCCCATACTTGTACCTGAACCAAAAAGATGGCGCCTGTAAATATCATATACAGTGTGATATTGCATATACACAAATTCGCAAATTGGTACCTAGAACTATATAACATTTTTTGCATGAATAACAAATTTGGAAAGAAATATAATAATAAGTTTTTACTTTCGAGAAACAATATGATATGCCTGGAAGCTCACGTGGCCTTGTTGTCAATAACGTCAATCGTTCTTCAAAAATTGATATCTGAAAGAGATGAACTCAACGCTAAAGTAAACTAACAAAAGAATGGTCGATCAAGAATAATTGTACGTACAAACCATTAGGCTTATGAAATGCAAGCATTGAGTTTTTGTGGAACACGATAACTCAAAGTTTGGCAAGCAAAATAACCAATTTAAATCCATCATTAAAACATCTAAAGAGTTATATATGGTTAAGAAATACCACGTACTTCTCGATCACCTGCATGCAAATCTTAATGACGTTAGTCTTTTAAGCGCAATAAGATCATATTTGTTACCTTATATTAGGTCAACCACAAACCCAACATCATACATGACTACAAAGACACAAAGTCTTGTGGATGCAAGTTTTAGAAAAGAAAACCTCAAAATGCTAATTAGATATTTGAGACAAAACAAACAAAAACCCTAGATTTTAATCCAAGCCGCCATATAAATATAGTCCAACATTTCTTAAGCACCTAGAAAGACATGAAAAAGCTAAGAAGAATGGTGATATTAACTCAATTCAACCCTGACTTCAAATAAAAAGCACTTTTAACCTAAAAAATAGAAAGATGCACTGAAGAAGAAACAAAAGAATAAAACACCAACCACTTGTAAAGACCTTAAATTACAAACATATTCAAGTCATTAAGAAAAAAATAAAAAATAGATGCATGTGAGATCGAGAGTAACCATAAAACTGAGCAGAAAATGTAAATTATACTTACGATTTGCAGCCACGAGCTAAGTGAGTTGATTCAAGCATTAACCTACCATGGCAAAGGATAAAAAAAATATTGATAGTATTTAAAGGAGAGGAATGGTAAAGGAAAAAGACAGTAAATAACATCTTAGCTAGTCTTCAACTCTGTGCAGTGGTCTTTCAATGACGATAAAGAGGTCAACAAATTAAGATAAATAGTAACAAAGTTGATAAAAGTTAAAGCATTTGATGAAGCAAAGGAAGAAGAAGAAGAAGAAGAAGAAATAATGCATACCTACATGAGTGTGAGATTAGTTGCAGCAGGGGAGTAAATGAAATGATGGAGTGTAAGAGTGGTAATAACCATTGTGAGTTGGTGCCAGGAAAGATAGAACAATTTCTTTACCCTCAATTACATTACACGTGTCGCTGAGTGATGTGCTATTAAAAGCTGACGTGTCTTTTTTTGTTGCTACAGTAAAAAAAGCTCCTACTTATATAATAGGTAGATAATCTCTCTCTCTAGTATTAAGGGCGGAAAATGTGTAAGAAAAAAAAGAAAGAAAATGCACATAGTAGGTAGGTACCCTCAACAATCGTGGTTCCACTTCTGCATATGTCGCCCTTGGCCTGAAGATATGATCGAGCAGCAAGCAAATTATAAAGTGAAAAAAAATAAAAAATAAAAATTGAGATGTATTACTATTCAATCTGATATGTTTTGTTTCTAGCAAAAATCAAAATACATCTATGTGGTTTTGCAATTCTCGCACTAAATGTTGAACAATAATCAAAGTGATAGTAACTAATAATGGGAGAGAGATATTATACCAGTAAACGTTTTCGGGTAGTCCTGTTCATCACCAGGAAAAAAAAAAAAAAAAAAAAAAAAAAAAAAAAAAGTTTATTATTAATATCAGAATAAATCAATGAATGGTAAGAGATATATACTTATACTTACTTTATGCCGTCCCTCGCAGGAACGTATTTATTGTAATTAGGACCATCGTAGTTTGTATAACAACGTGTGATGTCAAAAGTCTTGGCCCGTATAAACTCACTAGCAGGTGGTACAGGCCTGTTCATCAAAAAAAAAAAATTTAAGACAAAATCAGCAACTGAATGAATTGATGCCGCCTCAACAACCAAAAGACGTGAATGAGAAAAATATAAAGTGATTCGAATTACTTCTTCTTGTTCTTCTTGGGATTCCTCATTGTCGTCAATTGCTTCAGAAACCCTAACTCAAACAAAATCGGATGAAAATTGGGGCATTTATATTGCTTATATACTGGACGAGTTACACCGGGTTTTAAGCAATATATTGCTTATGATTCAACGGTTCAACCATGCATGCATGCATGGTTCTATGAAAAATACTTTGTTCTTAATAATGATTGGATTGATGATACTCGTAGTATGGGAAGAGTTGAGAAGTCGGTTGCAGTCAACCATCACAACTTCTTAGAAACGTCAAGAGTTATGTCGCTTAATTTGATTTTGTGACTTTTAATTCCAAGCGTCACAAAGGTGCCTATTTGAAAAGGTATGGTGACTCTTTGAATAGTCACGTTTCTGCCTATATATAGGAGTATCATTCTAGCCAACAATTCCAACTACGAAAATCACACAACAAAATCTCTCTTCCTTTACGGTAAAACTATCAAACAAGATTGCAATTCCACCATTCCACCATGATGAATTCATCAAAATCACAAGTCACCAATACTACTTCAACTAACAAAAGAAAGAATGAATTCTTAGACGATATCAATACGGTTACTTCTACACCAAGCAAACGCCATCAAACAGATTCATCATCCGCATATATAGATACCGACATTAATAGCTCTAACTCACAAGGGTTTGTTTCAAGTGGAAAAATAATGCCACCACCAGAACGACTTCCAAAAGGTGACAATGATGATAGTTCAACTAGAAAGGAAGAGATTCATATCTTGAATCAAATGGTTGCGTTTAATGACAAATATGATAGGTACCCGGATTCTGGATGTGATGAAGATTTGAAAGAATTCTGTACTAAGTGGATGAAAATGAAAGCAAATGCTGATTTTCAATCTATGCTGTTTGATAAAATGGAGGAACTACGCACAAGATTCAAGAAGCGTTATATCAGTTTTAATGATAAGTCTCCTCGCATGGATAAGTACGAGACGGAAATCTATCAGTTATCGACTTATATATGGTCTAAAGAGATAGATGAAGAAGAAGAAGAAGGAGAAGTAGAATATGACGACGACGATGATGATGATCAAGATTCGTCTTCAAAAGGGAATTAAGAAAGATGGATTTTTGAAACGAGCATGATCTTATTTTTGGGTGTTGGATTATTTGGATATTGGGTTTTTGAAGTTCCATTTAATATCATGTACCGTAGTTTATCTTAGATTTTTAATTAATGGATATTATGAGTTTAAAGCTAATTGCATAAGATTATATTTTAATTTCAAAATATATTAACAAAAGCAATGAGGCTTTTACTATTCATTGAGTAGTAAAGCTAGAGGATAAAAGGTAAAAATAGTTAGTTTAATTGTAAATGTAATTATTAATCTAATTCTCATATCAACTTCAAAAAAGATACTAAACTAACAAAACTAAACAGCATTAACATAGCATATATATAGAGATGACAAAATAAGCTTCTGTCATGTCTTAAAATTTTGGATAAGCCCGATTATATAAAATTTTGGATATAATAATTTGATATGAAAATTTAGATAAGCCCAATTCTATCTTTTATATAATACAAGAATTACATCATTTCAGAGTGTTTTTGCAAAACCCTTCTCATTGAAAAAAAAATTGGACCAATAGGAGAGCTTGATTTTGACACATAAGAGAAATCAAGCAATATGATTGGCCAATAAAAAGTCAAAATTAAATTGATTTTTGTCAAACTTTAATAAATTTGATGGAGAATTTGATTAATAAAAAAAATACATAAAAATATAGGTGTCAAATTTATGAAAATAAAAACTTAAGAAAAGAGGAGGTAATTAATAAAACTTTAGTGGTTGAATTTTAAATATTATTAGAGTTAAGTGTAAAATTATAAGTCTTCATCTTTTTTAATAACTTTAGATAATAAACAATTAACCCCTTACACTTTATACCCCTATACTTTATAATGTTAACTTTATTTAAAATTACATAAGTAATAGCATTAGTTTTTTTTTTTTTTTTTTTTTTTTTTTTTTTTTTTTTACTTTCATCAATTAAAGTAAATTTAGTAAATATGTGAATTAATTTTAATATACGTTAAATATTTTTTAAACTAACGTTAGTTTTAAACTTTCATCTATTAGAATATTTTTTTAAATAAGGACTCATGTTACTATATAAAAGTTTAATTTATGCGTACACGGATTTGAAATACGGCTAAATTATTAGTAACGGGAATATAAATATCAAATTGTAAGCATGAGTTACTTTGATATAAAAATAAATATACATGATTCTACTTATAACAACGACTCATGAAATTGTTATTTAAAACTTATATATGGATATCCATAAAAACATTTTAAAAACTTTACGGAGCATATTTTAACTTCATTAACGCTCATTATGTGCCACTAAATTCGCACATTTTTTACAACATGATATCAATAGTTAAAGTTAAATAACAATATTAACCTCAAACTCAATATCTCTGTCAGTTAAAAACGTTATACAAAGTTAATTAGTAAAAAAAACAAACAAAAACACATCGGTTAGATAGTCATTCTTTAATATAGAAGGTGTTTTCTTTAAATTATAAATAAAATGCATGCATCACAATACTTATTTGATAAGAATCACCTCCTAAATCAAAAAAAGAAAAACTACATAACGAAAATATAAGTAAAAGAAATACCACAATTACAAAACACATCGTAAATTGATAGCACGGGTTTGCAAAACTAAAAGCATATATTACTAACATCTCATGCAAGTCAAATATTATCATGTGATTTTGCTTGAATAATAAAATATAATTTTTAATCCAAAAGTATTCTCCTAAAATAATAGGTAGATTAGAACATATATACATATGATTTTTTTATCTTTAGTCCACTAAGTAAAACTATTCGAAACATGTTAAGTGGTTCACTTTTTAATCGATAATAATACATAATCAAATCAAAATTTTAAAAACCCTGTGCGTGCACAAGTATTATAACTAGTAAACTTATACAGTAACATTTAATATGAAAATTTTGGATATGGAACTATACAGTAACATTTGATATGAAAATTTAGATAAGCCCAATTATAAAAAGTTACCCAAACATGAAGTGGGCTTTACCCACCTCTGTAATAAACATCCCTATAATAATAGCGATCGTTTAGTCATAACCAGCGAAAATTCTGTGTAGAAAATATGGAAGAAGATCGACTAAGTTTGTTACCAGATTGGTTAATTATTGTGGAAATCCTTAGTCGCTTAGACTCTACAAAAGAAGCGATTAGAACAGGTATTCTCTCAAAGCGATGGTTACATCTTTGGACTTTAGTTCCCAATCTTGTTTTCGACATTAGAATCTTTCAGTCACAAGATCGAGTTGTTCCGCTCGATGGTTTCTATTCCGTTATTTACCAAACCATAACTCAATGCCCATTGAACATCAACAAACTCCATATCTCTATCAGATACCATTTTCTATTTGAATCGAACGTCAACAACTGGATTCATTATGCTATTAATCGCAATGTTCACGAGTTTCATTTATTTATACCTAGATTATATTCTGATCTGTCTCAGTTTGTGCTACCTCAATTGTTTTTCATCAATTCATGTTTTACTATACTCCAACTAGATGGATGTATATTTAATCCAACTGGTTCCATTGCATGGAAAAACCTTAAGAGTTTGTCTATTTCTCGTGCGAAATTGGATCATGATTTGATTCAAAATATATTATCCGGCTGTCCTCTTTTGGAGACTTTCAAGTTGGACCTTTGCTACGGTTTCACGCGGCTTGATATTTCTTCCAAGAGTGTAAAGAACTTGCTGTTCTCTGGATACCTTGATCCTCGACGTTCGCCACTTGATATTGAAATCAATGCTCCTTATACTCTGTCACTCGCAATCAATAGAAGATTGTGCCTAAATAAGCTATCTTTACTAAATGTCTCATCTGTAATCAAAGCCGAGTTAAATTATACGAAAGGTCGATGGATTCGTGGGCAAGAAGAAATGCTTCAAGCTTTTATACTAAACCTGCGTCATGTCAAGAAACTTACACTTGGGGAAACCTGTTTCAAGGTACGTAGGATTCTTTCTAATTATCAACTACTGATGTATATATATCTTTGATTATTATTGCTCTTTACTTCTCCCTAACAAAAATTCGGTTCTCTTACCTATTGGCAGATTCTCAATCATTTGAAAGCTAAAGGTTATACTTTTCCATCAGACATGAACCCGTCTATTGATTTAGTTGAAAACATGGACGCATAGGAACTGCTGCCAGATATTTAAGCAACTTTAACTTCTTGTTTATGCTAGACATATGGCTACTCTGATCCATTCCAAATGCTTATTATCTTGGTACTTCCAAGTAATGTGGTATTAGGCAGTCTGTTAATTAATTATCTTCTTCACTCACAACCTTATGTAATATTGGTGCTAAACTTTTGGTACACGATAAACTTGTTCATATACATGTTTATCTTTTTTACTTGTTAAATTTTGTGTATCAAGTATGCTCTTGCTTGGGTAGATTGATTGTGCTTAATTACTCTTTGCCTGTTATAACTTTTGTGTTACCAAATGTCGTGCCAACCTTCATAGGCTCGAGTGTGGTGATGCACTTGAAAGATGAGTGTCTTATCTTGAACATAAAACTTAGGTAACTGTGTTGCACAAAAAAAATCACCTTGTCATTTTCTTGAGCAAAGATGAAAAATTGTTGTTAGTATGCACCACAAGCTTTTGTTTGACCATATAGTTCATTAGTTTCTGTATGTGCCTTTAGAATTGTGCAACAGTCAAACTAAAATGTTGGTGATGATTGACAGACATGTAGTAAACAATGTGTTGGCTAGATGTCATAGCAGATATGACACTGATAGATAATGGCAACTAAACTGATTTGAACTTCCAGATGAAAAATCCGAACTCAGATTCCATGCCTGGTCGGTATTGGATTCTTTTTATGTTATTAGGGTGCTTATTTATTATAGTATTAAGGTTACTAAGTTCTGTAAGGAGGAACTGCTTCTTCAATAGCTATACTTGCATTCTGGTAGCAGTGCTGTATAAAAGGGGTGTTTGGATTGTGGTTTATGGTATGGGATCTGGGTTGGTGGATGAAGCCTTTCTATATGACATCCATTCTATCAAGTGTAGTGAGTCAGGTAGGGCTGCTAGGGCTTGATCTTTGGGTTGCTTGTTATAGTCAAAGGAAATGTAGTCCATTACTTGTTAATTTCATGTTTGGTGTATGGTTGTGGGCGAGGCCTTCTTGGTTGACTGCTATTCTACTGATCAGATTAGTGAGGTTGGAGGACTACTACTTCTTATTCTTTGGTATGTCTTCCAGTGTAAGGAAATGTAATCCACAGCTATACTGGATGCTATGGAGTTTTCTCGATTGAAATTTGGTATTCTTAGTATGCTGGAGTACCTATAGGAATGCTGATATACGTCTACGAAAGTATTCTGGTTATGGAAACTAGGTTAGATTGGAATGTTCCAAATGTATATATATCTATCAAACTTTCATTATAATCACCACATGACGCTTTTGTTATATATTTATCAAGAATCTTTCATGCAACTCAACCATTTTATTACTCAACACATCTTCATTTTTACAAAAACCACGTCATTAAGTTCAATGATCATAAAACGTTGGCGTGTTCTTAGCATCATCAATCGGGTACGTCCCATTTTTGTAATAGAACTCAATAATATCATTCAAAATATGAATCTCTTTTTTCTTCATGGGCTCAAAGGGCTCGTGGCAGTATCTTTCAAATCTTGTAATGACGTTACGTTTCGATAGCTTTTGGCAGATGTAGATAGGCTTGTTATGTCAATATTATTAACTTTATTGTTGCTTGAAGTACTAAAACTGCATGTTGGTGTTGCGGATAGGCTGATCTCGATTGAAGAAATGGAGGCTTAGGTAGGAAGACTAGGTAATGAAGGCGAATTAGACCCAGAGACTGAAATTGAATTTGAAATTATAGTAGGTTGATCAGGAGAAGAAGGTGATGAATGAGGGGAAGAATTTTGTGATATTGCAGAATTATTATGCATGGTGGAGTTTTGATCATGTGATTAAAGTGTGTGATCGAGAATGGGGTCTCTTGGAGAATGGGGTCTCTTGGAGTTTTGTCTCCGTTTTTAATGGGACGATGGAATACACGTGTGACCTTTGAAGTCAAATTATATTGTTACCGACTCAAATCAACTCCAGACTTACCCTTTATGCAACCATTTTTACTTGCTATTATGAAACATACGAACAGTACGTAAATAGTATTATGTGGCTGTCAATTCTTATAAAATAAGTCTGTTTGACTTTTAAAAGTCAAAAGCAGACTTCTGTCCGTTTCTTACATATCTGTTAATGCAGGCATTTGAAGATTGGGTATTATATCTATTTAGCGGTATTTTAGGCGGTTATATCACATGACAAATGTTGGAACTTGGCTGCATTATCATATGGACAACGGAGTACCCTTCATCGGTTTATAAAAGTGATCTACCATATTTTGTCATTATTGAGGTGCTTTTTTAGACAACAGAGTATCCTTTTTTAGACAACAGATTATTTATTGAGGTACTAAGGTTAGTAAGTCCTGTAAAGAGGAACTGCTTCTTTAACTTGCATTCTGGTATGGTATGGGATCAGGGTTGGTGGATGAAGCCTTTCTATATGACATCCATTCTATCAAGTGTAGTGAGTCAGGTAGGGCTGCTAGGGCTTGATCTCCTACTCGAAATTGGCAGGCTACCCCAATAGCAAATGTCTTCGGAACTGAAATGGATAATTTCTCTCCCTTGGTTGCCTTCATCGCCCGTGAATCCCTTCTCTTTTCTTATTCCAGTACGTCCAATTCCATCCCTGGTCGGGTACAATTTCCTTTTTCTTTCTCCTTTGTAGCCGTTACCCGAATTCGCGCAAGTGTGTCCACACACCCCAAACTCACTTGACATGGTTAGAATGTAAGAAGTTTGACTTTGGAAAGTCAATATATTGTAATTGTTGTTTTGTTTAATGTTCTGTTGTTACTTTAGATTAGTTTACGATCCGATACCTTTTGGAAACATTTTATGAAGATTTGCATGCCTTCATGTTTTTCACTCTTTCTGTTCATATGATTCCAAAAGTTAAAACAGACAGCCAGAAAATGCATATAACGACACGATTTTTGAACCATATAGTTTTGTAATACCAAAAAAGTAGCATCATGTTATCACTTATAGCAAGATTTAGCATTTGTGTGTTATGATATATCATCTTGATGATTCAGTGAAAACCATACACTCTTGGTAATACCAAATGCGGGTACATGATTCATCTGGGTAGTATTCTGGTTTCCAGTTTTTGGGATTTTGATAGGTAGTAAAATAGAATGCAACTGGTTGACTTTGAATGTTAACAAGTTGACTTCATAGAAGTCAACTTGTTGAGTTTGGGCTAAACTTATGGAATCCACTTATGAGGTTTTATGAATAGCGAATATAAGTTTATAACTGATAAAGTCTATAGTTAGTACAAAAGGCCGGGACATAGAAAAGAATTCAAAAAAAGTGCAAGGGAATTTGTTTCATCTGCTATGAACATCTCTTGCATGTTAAAAAAAGGTGCGACACAAATGGTTTCCGAAAGCCCATAAAGTTAATATTGAAAGGAAAAGAAATAAACATCAAGTTGTTCATCAATCAACAGCGAAACCAAGTCAATAAGAAACGCTTCCTTCTGATGCCCCCTATAGCAAATTGTTCATCAATCAACAGCGAAACCAAGTCAATAAAACATTATCGCTAAAACCTAGAGAAAATCTTGTACTAGCTGTTTCAAAAAAAATTTCTTTGGCAGTTTTTGGAGTGGAAAGATCGCTGTACATCATTCTTCCAATTCCATTAGCAGGCAACCCTTTTCTTGACCCCTTTCTTCAGCAACATGCCGGTTCAGAAGATCCTAGCATTATGGCACGGCATCATCCATCCATATGACTTGAGCATAGCTAGATCTTCCTCAGCAACCAGGTTATTAACTTAATCAATTGTTTCAGGGCTAAAATCCCAATGGAACCATTCAATGGTGAAATCCTCAAACTGTATACAACAGATTTGAGCAAATAGTTAGCAGCATTTTAAACTAGAATCAGTCCTAGGTGCAATCCTAATTCTGTACAAAACTGGTAATACTATCAGTCCTAAAACAAGACAAAGGATAGCCGTACTCCTATTCAAGAAAAAGAGGGAATATGATAAAAATACTAAAACACGTTAAACTTGTGACACAATATTGACTTATATTCAAGCACCAAAATCTGATTCCAACTAATTACTAATTGGTAACGTCAGCTGATACTTATGGTCAAATAAAACACAGATCCAGACTTATATTTAAGGGCTTGGTTTTAGTTTGTTTTGTAGGTGGAACCCCAGAATGGTTAAAAGCCGTATGATAGATCTTCACAAGACAGGTAGGTGGAACCCCGAAAACCCAAAGGTGTCAAACACGCTAAGCGCCATTCCTTCTCTTAACAAATAGGCTGCAACCTCACGAATGTCTACCTCACCTACAACTGTCCCCAACTTCAACCCGACCCTTTCTATTGATACCTTACTTCTCAGGTCATTCACAGCCTGTGGCTCTTCGTCCCATGCAATTGTCCCCAACTTCAGCCAAACTTTCTATTGATACCTTACCTCTAGAGTCATTCACAGTCTCGCCCTTCGTCCGGTGGCTTAAATATCAATTTAAGCTCTCCTAAACACCAATGCATGAAATACGACCCACCCATTCTAGTACTTACCAATCCTTTGCGGGTGGAGTCAGCAAGCTCACACACACGAGTTACCAGGTTTATTGTACATTTGATATTAATTTTTGGCTGCCTCAACTCTTCCTGGGTAAATCCCCACATGGTGTTTTTATATGTATAAGAGCTTAGAATCAACTGCTTTTTTGGCCCTTACATACACTTGTACCACAACCCCTTCGCCAACTCCATACAATGGCCCACTCGTTCCTTGCCATCACCCTCCCATTAAAAACCAAGGTACTGCCCTCGTCAATGGTGTACACATAGGTGTACCTTGGTTTTTAATAGGAGAGGGATGGCAAGGAACGAGTGGCCCATTGCAGACTATGGAGTTGCCGAAGAGGCTGTGGTAGAAGTTTTTGTAAGGGCCAAGAAAGAAGTTGATTTTAAGCTCTTATACATGAAAAAACCTGTGAGGGGATTTAGCCGGGAAGAGCTATGGCAACCAAATATTGATATCAAATGTATACTAAAGCTGGTAACTTGTGACAATGTCCCTACTCCTAGCATGTGTGAGCTTGCCGACTCCACTAGCAAAGCTGGTAACACTTGATTGATATAGATCAATCGGACGCCAGTGTATACCTACATAAATTCACAAGAAAATTTGAATCTTAAATAAGGATGGCAGAAAGTTGTTTACGAGAAACAAAGATAAGCAACAACAATCACGACGCCTTCTTACCAAATATAGTAGCTAATAAAAATAAACCATACTACAAGGTGGAGAAAAACAGCATCATAACTAAAACGTGAAGCATGAGAAATTTATTGCAACATCAACAAGCAAACCCTACATAAATCATTTTAGCATTGAACTCTTGCAGTTTTTCAGATGAAAATTACATAGATATGGATCCAATTTCTGTCTTGAATCACCTTGACCACATAATATTAGATTATAGATCCCAATTGCTCTGTAATTCTGTTTCTTATTAGATCTACTAATAGTATGATCAATAATTACACAAGCTTAACTTTCAGAAAGTGTTCGTACGGGTTCACTAATTTTGTACAGGAAACAACTTCAATAGTCAACCAAATTCTCCATGGCAAAATAGTTAATCAAACGATAACCACGAAATAACAAGCAGGTGCAATGACAAATATGTATCTACTAACAGCTAAAAAGCCTGAAAATACAAGTTAGATTCGTACTTGCATATTAAGAATATAAGAACCCAAAAGAAAGAGAAAGATTAGAACCTTTTAATTGCACATAAATTAAACAAGTTTGATAACAAACAAGTCTAATAGCACCTTAGCATCTCAAGTATCACATAAAGAAGTGTTATAAGAAAAGAAAAAAAAAAAAACAGAAATCAAACAAACAGATTTGACCGAAACAGTCAACGACAAACAGATCTAAAACGTATAATTACAAAAAAATAACAAATAAAATAGATCTAAAACCCTAACCCTAAATCGCGATGCATACACATATAAATAATTAAAAAACAATTGAATAGCGAAGTTGCGATAATAAAATAATCAATAAAACAAACAGAAGTTTGATTACCTCGAGTGCAACTGATTGAATTGAAGGATTCGATAATGATTTTAGGGATTAGGGTTTTGGGGATAATTAAGTTATATAGTCAAAAGAAAAGAGCCCTCGATCTTTCATCTATTTCACTCTACAGTCCATGTACCTTTTCCAGTTTTAATAAGGATAAAATCTATGCTCTTAACAATCTTACACGTTAGTCCTTGTGGTTGCAGGATCTTGCAGCGTCTATCCTTTTGCCTAATGGTCGTTTGTTTTCAGGGTTATCTCTTTGCAGCGACCTTAATTTATAAACTTTTTTGTTTTATAAACATATCCCACTATGTATAAACCTTTTCAAGTTTATAAATACCTCACATAATTCAAATGCATTAAATTATGAAAAAGTTCAATATCCTAGACCTTTTTATGCCACATAAGCTTGAAATAAATGTTCACTATGGTTTACAAGTTTTAGATCTTCTCATAATTTTATAATTCTTTTCATAAACCACCATAGTGGATGCCCTAACTCAATTTATTCATAATCCTGTACGTAACCTAAAGGACTCGCAAATGTTTTAGTCAACAATTCGAAAGAAAAGGTTGTTGAGTACTGCTGTGTGAAACACAGAGATGCGTATCATGTGTTTAGAAAACCCAAAATTCTAGTTGTAGTTTCAGTTAACTCCAACTATATATGGTTTAACATTACTCTTTTTCTTCAAGTCTCATACAACGAAATAAATAAAATAGAGAAATGCTAGACCAACTAAAAACTTACAAAATTATATTTATACAATAACTTATCTTTGTTACATACAAATGGTGGCATCCTTTTTCTTGGATCTTGAATTCAAAAGTTTCTTGAAAACTTAAAATCTGATGCAACTTATATATGGAAATATTATATATCTTTACTATATAATAAACACTAGACGAAATTATATTTACTACATAACAAACACTAGCAATGTGTTATTGAGTTTTAAAGGAAACGAAAATGAAAAGAAATGAAAAGGAAAATAAATGGAAACGTAAAGAAAGTGTTGGTTGATATGCTTTTGAGGTAGTAAAAAAATAAAGAAAATAAAAATAGTCACAAATCCTGTTCTTAATTAAGTTGTTAGTGTTGGTGTCAAATATTTTTAAAATGATATATTAATCTTTACACAACATATTTTAAAGTTTCCTTTTCATTTCCTAAAAATAGAAGGAAGATTTTTTAAGAAAAAATTCTCTCGCATGCCTCTATACTTATTTTTCCTCTTTAAAAAAAATGAGAGAGAAAAAAAAGAAAAAAAAAAAGGTGTAGATGAAATTATGGCAACCGATAAACAATATCAGTTATTTAATACTACACTACTGTACTCATAATGCGTGTTTAATTTTTCTTAAGTTTAAAGCTCTTAGATTTAAAATTCTTAAATTTGAGGAATGTGTAAATCTATAATTACCCTTGATTAATACTGTCCCATATTAAATGTCCACTTTTGACTTTTTGAGTCTTTTTTTTTTAACTTTGACCTTAAATATTTTTGTTTGTATTATATGATACTTGATAAAAAAAATTATGTCAATGAGAAGTACATTCAAAACTCAATTCATTCATATATTTTGTATCATGTATTATATATCTTTAATAAAAATATTTAAGGTAAAAGTTGATAAAACAAGACTTTGAAAATTCAAAATGGACATTTAATATGGGACGGAGATAGTAATAGTAATAATATCCACCACTAAATTAATATTTTAAATATTGTTTTATCCTTAAACTTTTATCATTCTTTTGTTTATAACCTACAAATTATTTTTCTCGCAATAACTACAAATTGAACTCGTAAATGTTGCATCAAGAGTCAAGGCAAAACCATAAGTTCGCAAGTATAATTATTTGCCGCTATACACTGTTGCATTACGCGGGTATTCGTCTAGTTAAATAAATGTTGAGGGTAAGAAATAACAAAGAAAAATTATGATGCAATACGATTGGACCAATACAATTATCAAGTCATTGTTTGAGTATTATTTTGTTGTTCATGCATATATGTAAATATCAATTATAATACGTGTTGATGATTGGAATGAGATTATGTTAGTCATGTACTCATGTATGCATTTACATATCTGCAATCAGTAAGTTAAATTTAGAAGTATACATTTAGGTCATTAATTATAGTCATAGAATGACTGTTTGGAGATGGAAGCACAATCTCTTTTTGGAATGACTGTTGGTTTGGATTGTCAAAGTTGGCATATAGGTATTCGAGGCTCTTTAGTAAGTCTTGAGGCAGACAAATATTGCACATAAGGATCGAATCTCAAGTGTTAATTGGTTTATTTTTTGGATGTTTGACTTCAGAAAGTCAACTGATCAACTTCTGGGTAAATGTGAAGGATGTTCAAACTTTTAGCTTTTGATGCTCAGTTCTTGATGATATGATTCGTTATTTACATATTTTGGAACCCTTTATGGATTCAGATGATTTCTTGGATTCAGATGATTTCTTGTTTCTGATGTTCAGTAATTGATGTTTTGATTGGTTTCTAATATCTTTTTGAACCCTTTATGGATTAACATGACTTCTTGTCTTTTTTGTTAATATTGACTTGGGAAAAGTCAACAAGTATTGTCCAGTTTGTGGAGGAATTTGAGTTGAATTTTCACTAAAAGAGTCAAACCGTAAAGTCAACCCACTGGAATTTGGTTAAATATAAGTTTTAACCCTCTGGATTTACATGCCTGCTTCTTTTATCCTTTTTTACACAATTTTGACTTTGAGGAAGTCAAGAAGTCCTGGTTAGTGTATACTGTGAAAGTATGTTTTGTGATGTATTTTGACTCAAAGAGTCAAAGCAGGAAAGAAACAGAATACAAAAACGAGGTCTTCAGTATAAAATAACTCTAGGAATAAAATAAAAAAGTTTTTGTTAAGACTTGTCTTTCAAGTTTTTCACGCGACAATATCACATTATCACCTGCTGATAGCTCATGAACTCCAATAAAACAATGTTGGTAATGTTTTCAAACTTTTAGTGATGAACTTGAGAGTTTATATGTTTTAGCTACATTTGTACAAAGCTTGATAGTGTAAAAACTGAAAATGTAAATTTAGTGTTTAAATGTGTTTTAGTCGCTAAAGGTTGGTATTAGTGACTTCATACTTGTATTTATGATCTTCACATTTCTAATACAACTTGTTTCAAGTTTGCTCATTTTTAAGCTTTCGCAACTAAACTCAAAGTGATTTACAAAGCACATAAAATCCAATTGAATGTGATCTTAAAGGTTCCAAGAGATATGATAGACAAAATCATTATATTTACACAAATCAGTACATATTTCAAATTTACAAATAGTCAACTCTTTGACCTGCATAAAGTCAAACTTATCTATATCAGAAAGGTTCTATTCCAATGCTGCATATCTGCTAATATAGTGTAATTAAACCCTTAAGACTCATCTAGTCAAAATTACAAACCCCAAAAACAAGAAACCTAAATGCCAGACTCCATATAAGATACATTGTACGCGTTTAGTTAAAAAACTGAAGATCCGCCTTCATTTAATATCGAACGGCATGATCCTATTCCACGGTGTTGCAGAGCAGCAGAGGCCATCAGGCATGTGTTTAGTAAGTAAAGATGAATAGATGATGAAGGGATTTCAAGTATTTGCATAACTATTTTATAACTGCTGAGCAAGTTTAGTAAAAAAAAAAAAATAAAAAAAAAATAAAATAAAATAAAAAAAAAAAAACCTTGTGGTTTTTATATATAGTTGTGCACTTGTGCCTAATGCTCACTCAAAAAAGCTAAAAAAATTCAATCTACTAAAAGTAATTCACTGAATAAGTTCAACAAACCACATCTATTTTGGACTTTGTAATATCTATAAGTCAAATAGTTCCATATACAGTTTCCAATAATATATCTGGCCACTCATCTATATATAGCAAAACATTTAATGATCTTATAAGCTAACTTGTTTACTAGATTCTTATTGACTCAAAATACAAAAAATGAACATCAAACATACTTGACAAAATTGAACCCTTTGACTACCCCAAAGTCAAACTTCTATTTGAATCAAACTAAACTCTTAAACCCTACTGACTAAACCCTAAAAAATCTTGAATCATTCAATGCATCTTCATAAACCATTTACTCAACAGCAAAGACCGAAGAAGAACCATCTTCATTTCCTTTAGACGGAGAATCTTTTGGCATTGAATCTTTAGCATCAACATGATCATCACTATCGACATCAACAGAGTGCTGTTGTAATTGTGAAGGATCATCCATGCAGCATTTATATAGGGATCTTAGGAATAAGGAACTATCTGCACTTATACCCCCTTTTATTGTTTTCTAGATCAGTATAACCTCTTTTATGAACTTGCTATCATCCAAATACAACAAATCTGCAATCAATTTTATAAGTTCAGATATTGCAAACCTTTATCCAAACACCTTATAAAACATAAATAATACATTCTTGTTTATAAATTAAAACTGAATAAAATGATGTTGGTGGATTAGTACAACATTTCAACCCACTTGAAAAATTACCTGTTTAATTATGATCATAATTTCTGAGCAACGAAGATGAACTTGATTGACTCCATAATTAGTTAATTTTACCCACCCCACACTTGATCATTTTTATCTCACCATTATGTAAAAGTTCTCATGTTGGTAAAATTCACATCTGCACATTCTTCTTCTTGACCACTGCAATATTCTCGGCCAAAAGTCAACATACAATTCATTAAGTATACAGTAAAAAACAATTACTAATCATCAACAAGACAGTAGAAAAATAACTAATTCATCAACATTGACATGAAAATCAAATCAATCTCTTATAAAAACATAAATGTACTGAATAACATATGAAAGAAAGTCAATTTGAACCTTTGACTTTCTTAAACACAATCTACAAAAAAACTACACAAAATCTGAACTTGAAACAAAAAATTTTCTAAAAGTTAACTAAACCATAATAACGATCTTCATTTATCTATTGCAACTTCGAAAACCCAAATCCAACCCTTACTAATCTTGATCATCGTCTTCTTCGAAAACGTCATTTAAGAATTTGGTCAAAACCGGATCGTCATCTTGATCATCGTCGTCTTCGTCTTCTTGTCCCCAAATCAAATTCGACAACTGATAAATCTGCAGATCATTAATCTCCATAGAAGCAACTACATTCTGTCCTGAACTAACCATCTGTCTGTGCACGTGAAATCGTTCAGGCAATTCAACCATTTTGTTAAAAAAAACATCTTCATCTACGTAAACCCCACGCCATTCAATCCACTCTTGATAAAACTTTTGCATGTTTTCATTATCAACAAACGGGTACTTTCCGTTTACGCTGTAGTATTCAAGAATGCATCTCAACACATTGATCTCGTGTTCTTTACTCCATATGTTGATGGTTCTTGAAGCCGTATTCTCGTCATTGTTTTCTTGTGGGATTGGTGGTTGAGGGAGTTCGAGTGGCACATTGAGGGATGGTGATTCTGTTGTAGAACTGGTAGAAGCAGTAATGGTGTTTTTGTTGGCGGCTTTTGGTGGGTCGATTTTGGAGGGTTCTTGTGATTTTAGAGAATCAGCCAACATGGTTGAATCTTTTTTATGAATCTTTTTTTAAAAAGGTTGAATCTTGGATTAGGGTTTTGATCGAGTGATCACAGAGATAATGATGAATGAAGAAGAAGGTGAAAAGGGTTTTGTTGTTTGTGTTGAAAAAGTCGACCGTTTGATTCGAAAAATATAAGAAGGGCTAATTAGTATGATGTATTTATAGAGCTACAGGCTTGATTTGTATTGTCTGAAAAACTAATATTTCTATATAAAAATTGGTTTGGATATGTAATGTGATCAACTTTGGAGTTGATTAAAATATAATTTTTTTTGAACATTATTAAAATATAATTTAATTAACAAATATTTGTCACCAATACTTTCTTTCTAACAGTAATCTCAAACATCATCAATTGTTTGGTAAAATTAGTGATAACAAGAAGAAGCATTAGCAGAAAATAATACTCGGTGTTTACTAGATTTTAAACAAAATTCAAAACGCTTCACGCAACTTGTTAAACAAGCTTTTATATTTTAAATGTCAGATGTCAAACGTTAGTCGCGAATTGCTTTAAAACACTCTAAAAGTTGATAAGCATTTGTGCACCCGGATAATGCTAATTAGCCCACCCATCACAACCTATATAAAGCACAAGTTTAATTTCTAAATTTGGAAGACAAAAATCAAGAAAAATCCCTCAAAACTCTAATAAAACTACACGTGGCATTAACCACTAAAATACTACGTAGCAAGTTTAGCAAAAAAAAAATTAAATCAAATTTGGGAGAAAAACTAGGGAGACAATCCCTGTAAACAAGGTTTTTATCAAAGTTCAAAACTATAAACAGTTTCTTCGTCACTCAAAAATCACAATCCCTGTAAACAAGGTTTTTATCAGATTCAAACAAAATCACACCTTATTCAAACAAGAACCCTATAATTGAATTAACCAAAACAACCGATGTGTCAATACACACAAAATCAAAAATCAACAAAACCCTAAAAATATCGAATCTGAAAATTGAAATACCCCTAAAACCATCAAAATTAACATGGAGGAACGTTTGGGTAAGCAGTTAATTACTTTGATATCCGTCACAATTTTTTTAATTCAATTTCCTGTGTTTTCTATCATGTGGAATTTGATTTAGGAGAACATATATCTATCCATGTTTGTTTTGAAATCACAATTATTTTTTGTTTAGTTGATGACGATTAATTGCGTGACTAATAAAATATTAGCAACTGGGGATTTTGTTTATACATTAGAAACTGATGTTATTTAACTTAATGCTTTTAAACATGTTATGTATGATGGGTGATTTTGATGTAATGTTTGAGATGGGTTTGTAAGTTTGATGGTGTATGTTAAGTGTTTGATGAAATGCTTAAATAAGTGTTTGATGGGTTCTCTTTTTTTTCTTTTTTTTTTTGGTAAAGTTCTATGATTTTTTTTGTGTTTTTTCATGTGACAGATGCATTTTGGTGAACGGAGACGATGTGACAGAATTGATCTACATGTGCATAATTACTACTTAACTAGCAGGCGACTGTAATAATGGTGTATGCTAATATAAAAATCTAAAATAATCCTATGTATGGTGAACTATCATTCAGCCCAACAATTAATTTCTTAAGATTATCAGTTTAGAAATACGTATTGTTTCCTCTAAAACGGGTTTTACATAGAAGTTGCTTAAACCTTTGAAGTATTTATCTATAAAAAAAAATCATAATTGCATATTTGCCAAAACATTGTGTTCATTTTAACTAGAGTGATGAGTGAACAAATCTTTTTTATGACATAAAACATAAAAAGGAAAAGGATATTACTAACATTGTATGCTAAATTTGAAATTGTGCAGCTAAAAAGTTTCTTAGGGACAAAGGTTGAGTGGCTCTACTTTATTGTTGAAGCATTTGATGAAGCGAAAAGTGTACCGATTTTGGGGGTCATTTAAGGCCAAAGTCGAGATTATTTGATCAAATATTGCCCTAAATCGTTTCTTTTGTCATTTTAGGTACTTTTGAGAGGAAATTTACAAAATGAAGCATTTTGGACGTTTTTGGAGCGAAAAAGTGAAGAAAACGACAAAGTCTCAAAATCATGCTGGAAATTGTACATGACGGCGTCACAGGTTGCTAGTGACGGCGTCAACACTTGACAAAGAGGTGGATAAATCAATTACACGTGACGCGCCAGAGATTTTCTAAAGAGTTCGTGACGGCGTCACCCTTTAGGGTCGCCAAGGCCGTCACATATATCACAAAGAGAGACAACCCAGAGTGTGTAAAGAGTGACGGCGTCAGAAGTGGATCTAGGCAATACGAGTATTATTTTGGCGGCGAGTTGACGGCGTCAGACCTAACTCTTGACGCCGTCAGGATCTAAAATCTATATATAGTTTTCTAGTTTTCATTCATTGTGTGCAACTTTGAAGGGAGTAAACCCTAGACGAATTTTACTGATATTTTGAGGGTTTCAAACCCTTGTTTCAACCATGCTTAATTGAATATAAGTCTTTCATCAAATCATTCAATAAGTCTATGTGTTGTTTGATTATATCTTATGCTTGTCTTCTCTTTAACATGCTAGGCTAAGTTTTCTTTGTGTTTGCTTAGATGTAATGAAACTTAGATATTGATTATGGGTTGGTTGTTTGTTTATAATTGTTGTGGATAAATGAATTTGATGTTAGGCTTAAGAAAACTGGCAGACTTCCAATTGGTAACTTGCTTGAACGTCTTAAGAAACATGATCGGAGGTGTACTACGATACATTGGTTGTATTTAGTGCATAGGTAACTACTAATGAGGCCATGTTAGGAGCTAGTAGTCGGCTCGACATAGGAAGAGGTAGAAGCTTATAGAGTTAGGGAAGATCGTACACGGCCCTACGAATGGTATTAAGGAATATAACCCGTCATCCATGCAATTGTAACAAACTAATCAACCGGTAAAAGATAGCTAGGGAATAGTGAAATCTAAGTAAACACATTTTCTCTCATTATTGTTTTCGCCATAATTTAGTTTAAGTTTATTTTATTTTATTTTATTTTGATTGCATCTTTAGTTATCTAGGTTAGTTGATTAACAACTAATTCTGCCCACTCATTCCAAAACCGAGATTTTACTTGCTTTCCATAAAATATAAAAATACAAAAAGAATCATCCCTCATCTCTAGACCTAGTTTTAGTGAGTTTTTAACCCTAGCGAACACTATTCTTTGAGTTGAACGATCAATCCCCCGGTACTTGTCACTATACTATACTACAACGGTTAGGAACACTGCATGATGGGGATTGCAAGCTTCTCAAGATCTATTGAGAGGTAAAACCTTTTGCCAGGGTGATTTTCCACGCATCAACATTCAACTCCAGAGATCTTATTCGCTATCAAGAACTATGCCACAATAATGCAGCTTCACTTAACGCTCAGCTTGCTTTGGTGGCGAACGAGAAGAAGCTTTTGAAAAAGATTAATATTCTCTGTTTGATCTTTGATGGAAATTATCTTCGGGTTGCTAACTTTTTTGCAATTTGCAGTTTTATTGTATATCAAAAGATAATAAATAATGATGTGGCTGCAGGAGTTGTTTCTAATACTTTATTATACTTGCAGTCGAGCGGAAGAAAACAGGACCATTCAATTGAGTATCATTGCGAACGGACAAAACTTACCGTTGAAGATGTGGAATATGTTCACATGAAGAGTTTATTTGTAAGTTAATTGTTCTTAATTAATGAAATACGCATGCACACACATTCATATAAGTTTTGTCATAGAAAGATGACTGTCCGGCTTTGGGTCAAGTTTGTAGCCACAAAATCCTTAACAATGAACGGTTTCATAATCCATAAATATTGTATTAAGAGTGCTTGGCAGTGCTCGGTCAAAGTCAGCTCGATTACACCCCTATCTACCAGACCTAAGACTAATTGGACCACATGCCTGGCATTATTACTTATTAACGTGATTACTACATTACAAACCATCGAGCACTTTGAGAATCAACACATATTTGGTATAATTATCTATCTTGAAGGTTGAAACATATGCAAAGATGGGAAAGAAGCATAAACTAGTAAATCAAAACGTAATGAAACTAAAAAACCAGGAAGTGCAATGCCAATATTATAAAATGGCAAGATTGTGTTTTAAAGATTGGTGTTTGCACCATTATCGATATACGTTTTAATGTTTTATATCTATTATACTCATGATATAGTGAATGATATTGTAAGATGAAGTCAGTTTTAGTGAGCGAACTTGGAAGTTATCACCTGACATGTATGTTATTCTACTACACCTTATCCATCTGCCCCATTTCTAAAAGAAAACCACAATATTATTCCTATTGATGTTCCTGCTACAACTAACGCCGTTACCTTTTTTGAAACTTAATAATCATAGTTTTTGTTAATGTAGGGTGTTCCTTTCAAGTTTTCTATACAGCTCCATTTAAAACCTAAAAGAAAAATTCAGCCGACAAGAGCACTAGGACTTCAACTAAGACATATTGCTATATGCTGATACGCGCCCACCAAAGTTTGGGGATAAAGAGTTAGGGTCAAGGAGAGTGGAATCAAATTAAAAAAGTGGGAGAATCAATGTAGATACGAAAACAATATGAGCTTAGAAAGCTCATTGAAACGGTAAAAGCTTACCCCACTTTCGAATGTTGAGTTATTCAATGTGACTTTTTGTGTTGGTTTATATAGGTTTTATGGGAATGTGGGTGTGTTTGTGCAGGTGACACAGTGACGGTTGTGGGTCAGTAGCAGCAGTTGCTTCATATGTCGAAGCAGACTCTAATAGGCTTGAAGCAAAGATTCGTTTACAGAGGATCTTAAGATGGAGAAGATGATTGCAAAATTAAATCAAGAAATTACATTCTTTGAGTTGAATATGAATCACTTTTGTGAGTTTATCAAACAATAAATACATTACATTCAAGTATTTTCGAAGTAAGTGATATAAAACTACATGAGTAGCTTAAATAAGCAATCCGTAACTCTCAACGTTTTGTCTTTTATTAGTTATAGTTGGCTTTTCAATTTAAAGGCTAGAAGAGCTTGCTGTTACCCAATTCGGATAGTTCTGAGGAACTGCTGCAGCAGCATGTTAAGCACGGTAAGAACATTCGAGTGAGGTATTTGTTCTTAATGCCAAGTTTCATTGTATACCATATATACCAAACCTTGCTACTTATTAGACTCAAAGTCTTAAAATTAGATTTGATAGTTTTATCAAGCAAGTGAAAATTTTAGCTAAAGATATTGCTACATATATGCCTTCCATTTTGTTGTTAAGAATCTTGGTTTTATACTTGCTCCAAGTTAGGTTATTTGCATTTTTCGGTTTCAAGTTTTGTATTAGAGCTTAAGTTTAAGTTCTGTCATTATTGAAAAGAAAAAAAAACAAAAAAACAAAAAAAACTATATTAATGTTATATGAAAATTGAGTAGCTACTTTGGATATATATAATGGGTGAAAGGAGCTAGGAATTAAGCTTAAGTGATCCTATCTTTGTATAACACTAGGTTAACTAGCAGTTACGTTAATCTTTTTTGAAGTGATAAGCTAATCTGGAGGTGGGCAATGGGTCAAAATGAGTAATATTTTCTATAGTCTGATGCATCACTACTGGTCAAATGGGTCGCTTTGGATTAATTTTGCATCACTACTGTTAGAAATTGTTAGAAAGACCCTTTATATACAAGTATGACCTCAATAGTTTCATATGGTAGAGGAATAACTATGTTCTAAACTTTGAGGTAGCCTACTCATCGTCTTATTTGTTACTAATAAAATTGAAAACTATGTGTCTTCACAAGCTTGTGCAGTTAGCTTCTACTGGTGTCTCGATTTCCATCGTTAATAATGTTCCTAACTATTTATTTTTCCTCTCCTTAGTGTTGGTTACAATTAGATGAACCAAACACATCTGTATTTAGACGCTTTTTTATTTAGTCGTATTTTAGTATATCTATTTTTGGCCTGTTATGTATTTATTTTTATTATTATTTTTTAAAATTGAATGCGTATTCGTATGGTATTTTGATGTTTTATTTTATTAATATACTATTAATTGAAATAAACTAATAGAGCTAGCCCGCCCATTGGGCGGGTCTTGAAGCTAGTTGATCTATATACCACCAACAATATTTCTATTTAGTGATGATGGATAAATGAGATCAGAATATATGAAACGTTTTATAGGACTGTATTCATATAATTGTTAAAGTCGGTATTGAATAGTCAATAAGAATTTAGGAGTAGTTTATGTAAACTACTATAACTTGAGGGACTGAAAGTAGACAATTTAGTTAGTACTTAACCAACTGCTTTAAAGGGGTGTTTGGATTGAAACACATGGATGTGCTTGGTTCAAATTTGGGAAAAGGAAAGATAAAGATAATGATAATAGTGTTGAAAATGAAAGAGAGAAAAAATCATTCCCCCCACTTTATTGTGTAATGGTCCATTACCCACTATTGGGTAATGGGTCATTCCATTATATAGCACTAAGCATTATTTTTCATTACTTTTACCATTACCCACCCTAAAAAAACATCTTACCAAGCACCCCCTAAATTTTCTTTTCTTTTAATTAATTAAACAATCTAGCTATAAATTATATATTGATTTAATTTCATAAATGATCCCTGTGGTATGTCAGATTTAACGGAAATAGCCTCTAAACTTTTTTATAACAAATCCTCTCCCTTTGGTTGCGACCCGTAATGGGTTTGGTCCCTATTGCTAACGGTCGTTAGTTTCACTAACGAAATAGTGTCACGTGACCATCACGTGCGGGGTATTTTTGTCTTTTCAGGTTTGGCGGGTATTGACTAGTGTTTATATCTTGTTTAACACAATAAAATGATTCATAACCCTTTCAATCCCTAAACTTCTCTATAAATCCCCAAATTGAAACAAACCCTAGATTGTTGTTCTAAGTTAAGTAAATCCTAAATCAACAATTTTGTGTGAATGGAGGGTTCGTAAGAAGGGTTAAAAAGCATATCCCTATCATGATTATCGTAAGTATATTAGATTGTCCATTATTAATTGATTTTTGTTGATCAAGAATCTTGTGTTGCTAACTCATATTTTTTTAATGTAACTAGGTAAATTTTCAACTGTTTTTTATCTCAAGATTAACCATGGTGATGCATTGATCACTCCTATGAAGATACGATATAAAGGTGGGAAGGTAAATTGGATAGACACAATAGATTCTCATGTGTTTTCAGTTATTGAGGATAACACCATGAAAACTCATCATTTGAGTATTATTATAAGGAACCTAACACTGATTTAGATAATGGCCTAAAGAAGTTAGTTAGTGATCAGGATGTCTTGCAAACGTTGAAGTTTGTTGCTAAGTATAAGGTAATTGATTTATATGTTGATCATGGTATTACTAAGGAGCCACTGAATGTAGATGACTATTTGATAAATAATGTAGTAGATAATGATGTGTTAGATGACTATGGTTATGATGTAGTTGAAGATGTTAGTGAGGATGAATGGTTGCAGAACTGCTTAAAGTTAATGGGTAGAAAGAAAAAGGTTGTAGTTGAAAATGAGAATGTAGGACAATCTAGTATGAATGAATTTGATATGTCCAGTGAGTTAAGTCAGCCAAATAAGAATGAAAGCATTAATGCTGAGTCAGAAAGGGATCATGGTTCTGGTAGTGAACATGGTTCTAGTAGTGAGGATGATTCATATGCCCAAGACAGTGAATACTTTGATGATCCAGATAACATGATAGATGATGTAGAAGTCGATATGGCTGATTTTAAAAGAAACATTGATGATATTGTTGAATGGGTTAGGTCTAAACAGAATGTGGAACAAGTCTAAGAAGTTTTTGAGGATGAAGAAGTTGATTATGAGGATATTAAAACTGGGAGTGAATCTGAGTATGAAGGTGAAAGGAAAAAAGCTTTAAAGATGCATATTAAAAAGAACAAGGTTGATGTACAGTTGGGTGGTAATGTATGGAAAGAGAGTTTTTTATTGGCAAGAAATTTTTTTAGTAGTAAAATGATAAAAGAAATGCTTACTAGAGTTTCAGTTGAATAAAGAAGAGAGTTGCATTTGAAAAAGAATGACAACGTGAGATTGAGGGCTATTTGCAGAGGGAAGGTTCCACAGTTCAATTGGGAGGATAGAGGTGAGATGAGTGGGTCAAAAGGGTCAGGTTCAGAAGGGCCAAAAGATAAGTCCAAGTCCAAAGAAAAGGGTCAAGTAAGTGGGTCAAAAGGCAAGTCCAATTTAAAAAGGAAAGGGTCAAGTCAGTGGGTCCAAAGGCAAGTCAATTAAAGAGTCAATAGATGGTGGGTGTAACATTAAAGATGAGGAAGAATCTTGCCATTGGTTTCTGTAATGCTCTAAATTACCTAATGAGGAAACATGGGCAGTCAAAACATTTGAGGATACTCACAAATGTTTACAATCAAGAAAAGTGAAAAGATGTACAACTACTTTCTTGTCTAAAACTGTAAAGGATAGTATCAATCCTAACCTAAAAATTCCTCTAAATGCCCTTAAAGACCAATTGCAAAAACAATATGAAGCAGGGCTTTCAAACCATAAGGTGTTTAGGGCTAAGAAAATGGCAAGGGTAAGGGTTGATGGTAATCATAAAAGACAGTATGCATAGTTGAGAGACTAATGTTTGGAATTAAAAAATAGCAATCCAAACACCACTATTAAGATTGAGGTAGAAAGGCCACAAGATATTAACAGTATAGAGAGAAAATTTAAAATGGTTTATGAATGTTTAGGTCATTTGAAAGATGGATTTAAGGCAGGAAAAAGAGACTTATTGGGATTTGATGGTTGTTTCTTGTCTGGTATGTATCCTACTTGGATTCTGACAGTAGTAGGGATAGATCTAAACAATGGAATATACCCCTTTGCATATGCTATAGTGGAGTCTGAAAAAAAGGATTCATGGAAGTGGTTTCTTGACTGTGTTGGTGATGACTTGGATCTTTGCAAAAACTCAAATTTTACCTTTATATTAGACAAACAAAAGGTATGGTTTCTATTTCAATTGTCTTAGGCAAAAAGTATGGTTTCTATTTCAACTATTGGTGATGAATTAAACATGTTTTATATTTCAACTGTCTTAGGGTGTGATACCAGCAATTGCAGAGACATTTCCTAGTGTTGAGCATAGGTTTTGCTTTAAACACATTTATGACAATATGAAGCTGAGTTGGAGAGGTCAAATGTACAAAAAGATATTATGGAGATGTGCAACTGCCACTACTGTGCAGCAGTTTGACAAGCAAATGGAAACACTGAAACCTTGTAAGAAAGAAGCTTATGAATGGTTGAAAAAGATCCCACCCCACCACTGGGCTAGGTCACATTTTTCTGGTATAATTACTTTTACACTTGCAGTAGTTTGACTTGTACTTGTATTACATATGTAGCAGTTTGACTGCATTTAACTTGTACTTGTATTAAACTTGCAGGAAGGGTACACAATGATGTCTTGTTGAATAACATGTGTGAAGTACTTAACAGACAGCTTGTAGATGGAGGGGACAAACCTATCATCACATTTTTGGAATTCATTAGAGAGTACCTAATGAAAAGAATTGTTAATGTGCAGAGGGTTATTACCAAATCTGATGGTCCACTTACACCCAATGCTGATATATTTTCCAATAATTGTGAAAGATGCAACACACATAAAGGTACATTGCCAAACTCTTACATTCTTGTTTAACATTCAGTATATTTGTTTCAAGTTTGTAACTAGGTAATGTATGATATATAGATTGAATGGAATGGTGTTGACTTATACCAAGCTAATGGTGTGTTTGGGAACAGTGTGTAGTAAATATGAGGACTAGGGAATGTAGTTATAGAAAGTGGTGGTTAACAGGTATACCCTGCAAGCATGCAGTGGCTGCCATTTGGAACATGGCTAGTAATGGGGAAGAAACAGGAATACCAGAGTCTTACTGTCATGAAACCTAAGGCTATCAACTTGAAAAGATAAGCACATGTTTAAAATTAATCCACCAAATGGTCCTTATTTTTAGGAAAAATCAAATATCCCAAACACAATTATCCCACCAGATTATAAACCACAAATTGGTAGACCAAAAACAATAATAATAAGAAAAAAGAAGGAAGAGTGCAACTGAACTGTCTGGAGGACTTGTTAGAGGAAAAAAGTTGAGCAGAGCAGGTAAGAGTATTACTTGCAGCAAGTGTAAGAGAGTTGGTCATAACAAAAAGAGTTGCCCAAAATGCCTTCTGAAAGTGATGCATAGGATCAAACTGCAGAAGCTTCACATACTGCAGTTTATGAATATACCAATAACCCATCGTCGCCCTCCATCTCCATTTGCTCTAATAAATAAGATTAAACCCAACATTTTAACAAATCCATTTTTATTATTTTTTTCAAATATTAATATCTCTTAAACCATTAATCATTAAGTGAAAATAAATATACCATCACGACGAACATTTAATTATCTTTATATAGATATGCACTTTCATATAATTTCGCAAACCTATTTTTCCTTTTTCACGTTTTTTACGTTTTTTTCATCTTTGTTTTTCTCTTTTCCTTGATGTTGAAACTTGCATGAGAAATCACATGTGATTAAACACTAATTTGAATATTTCTAATAAAATCACATGTGATTTTTTCAACACGTATCTCAATTACATGTGATTTTTCCCGTACTTGATCTCAATCACATGTGATTTTCATAAATGAAGTACTATAATCTATAACATCACATGTGATTTTATTAGAATATTCAAAATTTTAATCACATGTGATTTCTCATGTTATTTTCAACAACGAAGAAAAAAGGGGGAAAAAGTGAAAAAAATGAAAAAAAAATGTTTGTCGAAAGTATATCAAAGTGCTCGTCTATAGAAAGATAATTAAATGTTGGTCATGACGGTATTAACGATTCATGAGATATTTAAATTATAAAAAATATGTGAAATATTAAAATGCTTTTAATCTCAATTAGATAGATGAAGGGGATGAGTCTCACCTTAAGGAATGTTTGGTATGCAAAATAACTCTCCTCACAAACATAAACAAATATTAAAGTTCAGTATCAAACGAACCATCTATCCGGAAAGTAATGACATAGTTTTTAATTAAACAAGGAGATGACGTGAACCCGGCTAAAATATAACCTACCCAGAAAAGCTGATCATGCTTGGGGTTTGGTGTATTCAATTTGACACGATTGACCCAACTCGTAACCAGATAACCTGACCCGAATAAGCTTATGCGTTCTCGAGTGACAATGATCATCTCAAGATTATTTTGCGCGTTTTTTTAAGGTTTATTAAAAGGGTAAAATCTATAAATACTCTATGTACTAACCAAAACAACTTATTATGCTTTATGAACTTTTAAACCACTCATTATGCTCTAAAAAATCTTACACGTTAGTCCCTGTGATTACAGAATGTTGCAGAGTCTATCATTTTCCCTAATTGTCATTTTCATAAGTTTTTATATGTTTTCATATGGCTTTATCCATTTTTGTACGTTTTCGTCCGGTTTCATATGTTTTCATCTGTTTTTATATGTTTTCGTCTATTTTCATATATATTTTTATCCGGTTTTATCCGTTTTCATACGTTTTAATATGTTTTTATCAGTTTTCATCCCTTTTTATATGTTCTCGTCCATTTTTGTACGGATGAAAACATATAAAAATATACGAAAAAGTATAGAAACGGATGAAAACGTTTTAAAATGGATGAAAACGGACGAAAATGTATAAAAACAAATAAAATCATAAGAAAACGCGTAAAAACGGATGAAAACGTGTAAAAACAAACGAAAACGTATAAAAACAGATAAAAACGTATTAAAACGGACAAAAATGTATAAAAACAGATGAAAACGGATAAAAACATAAACGTAAGAAAACGGACGAAAACATATAAAAACGGATAAAAACGTGTAAAAACAAACGAAAACGTATAAAAACGGATGAAAACTTATAAAAACTGACGAAAACTTACAAAATGATATAATACAATTATAAACCTTTACAAAGGTTTACCATAGTTGATGCTCTTACAAAACGTTGAAAACGTAATGTAAAATTTCGAATGTAACTTTAAATTCGTACGGTTTGTAACAAAAGTAAGAATCAATAAATTTATTTGACTAGTCTTTATTCATAAATATAGCCAAAACGCCAAGGGTAGTAAAAAGTACTTAAAAAAAACCGAAAAACAACATTAAATATAGTCAAAATAATTAAACGCCGTTAATATAGATATTTATTGATTCTTCTTTTGTATCTATAAAACTGTTTCCAATATTCATGCACGTACGTATACACAGCTCCTCTCCCCATTAGTAACAAAACACCTACTACTACTACTGTGTGTAAAAGTAAAATCATTACTTGGGGTACGTTTCAAATTATGGCTTAGGAGATCGAGACGAAAAATGAGTCGGTGATGACGTGATCGAAGAGTAAGTGGTTAAGTTGTACGGTGGAGAGAAACCAGTTCATCAGGTTTTCGGCGGTGGTTAACGTAAGGACACACACACTTCATTTTACTGTTTATTTATTTGTTTATTTACAGTTTTTTAATATATAATTTGAAGTTATTGTTTATTATGATATACTTGCCAAGTTTATGATATGTGTAGTTAAAAGTTACTTATATGTGTAATGTAGTGATTTTATTGTGTTAATTTCGTAATTGAATGTTTTCGGTGGTGGTTAATTTTTGTGAGTTTATGGTTAGTTTTCTTATAGGATGATGTGTGTTATGATTTTCTGAGGTAATAGTTAGGGTTTTCAGATAACTGTGTTGTTTAGTGTTTAATTTCTAGTGAAATTATTATTAGAAGAGTGATGGTATTTTGGATTTTGTGATTTGTATTGGATGTTTGCTTAAATTGTGGTATGAAGTTGATATTAAGACCAGTGCCAATAATCTTGTTGGTTTGTCAAGTGACGAGCGTCGGTTAACTGACATCCAAGGCACCACCTTGTCGGTTGGGCATTCTTCGGTAATGTGGGCGACGAAAGAGACAAGAGTGGCGCGGGGCCATTTGTGTTTTATGTGTGAGTGTTTTGTGGGGCATAGTTTGTGTGCCAGTTTGGGAAGTGCTTATGTGGCGCTGAGGTGGCAAAACTTAAACACAAACTGACAGGCTTTGGACTTGGGAGTTGTCTAAGAAGGGTTGTTATAAGGGAATATATTAGCTACAATTTATTGTAGCTAATTGGCTACAATTTTGTGCTATAAATGTAGGTCATTGATTCTTTTATGTGGGTCCGTGATTCGTTGTTTGTGTATTTTTTGTGAAGAATTGTAGTCAATTGGTAATTGGTTACAAAAATTGTAGCCAAGCCGTGGAGAAAACTTAAGCTACCCACAGGGTAGTCTACCCATTAAAAATTAAAACACAATTAATGATTTGTTGGAAGAAAGAGAGAATATTATTCCTTCTCTCTCAATGAATCAGTGACACCTCATCCGGGTAAACAACCCAGTGGTAGGTGTATCCATGCCCGCCAAGCTGTCCCCTTATTATAATTAGAAGTTTTGATGGTTCGTTAGATATTTGCTGCTTTTAGAAGTTATTTAGCTATATCGATTATTGACTGTTTGAGAGAATACTTTTTGGATTCTCAATTTAGATGCTGTAGCCTGTAGGAGTCGAGAGCAGGGACGGAGCCACGAATTAGAAATAAGGGGGGCCAAAATTTTTTTCTCAAGCTAACAAAGTAATTTAACTAAAGGTTAGGGGGTTATTTGCTTATAGTTGCTTCATATGCTTACATTTTATAAGGTAAAAAGCAAAGCGATTGGGCATGTTGGAGGGGGCCGAGCACCCCCTGGCTCCCCCACTGTCTCCGTCTCTGGTCGAGAGATATAAGTACTGTATCTAGTCGAGAGAATACTTTTTGGATTCTCAATTTAGATCTTAGCTTTCTTCATTTTTGAATGATATTTTGTGCCTGTTCTGGTACTGTTGTGGGTAAATGAGTCTTATGTAGCTTGTTATATCTTGTTATTAACTAGATGAGTACACACAACGACACACACTATTTTAGTTGTGTAAAAAAAATATTTAGATATGATTAAGTTATCTTGGCATTACTTTGGGGTTTAGTGTGCGTATTAGAACAAAGATGTTCTTAGATGTTCTGTTAGCTACTTTTATACATCAATAACAAGTTGTTAGGTGTTTTCATCCTTTTTTTTCTATAAAATCTTGGGGTTGCTTTGATGCTGTTGAGGGTAAATTAAATGAGCGTTATATTGCTTGATATATCTTGTTAATTACTAGATGAGTACATATAAGAGTGCACGATGCACTGCATTGTTTAGGGCTGAGCAAAGGTTCAAAAGTGAACCGACCCGACAAAAACCGAACCAACTCGAAAATCGATTTCGTGAAAAACATGAACCGAAACCGAAACCGAATATGGTTGGTTCAGTTCGATTTTGTATCGGTTCGATCGGTTTTGTTGGTCCTGTTCGGTTTTGGATCGTCCATGCTCAGCCCTAGCATTGTTTACCGCCATTCAACAAAAAAACCACCAACGCAGTTACCTTCCATTCAAAAAAAAATTAAAAAAAAAAAAAAAAAAAAAAAAAAAAAAAAAAAAAAAAATTTGTGGCCGCCTTTCTGCACCAGCCAAATGTGCCATTCGTCCTTACTTAATCCACAATTGGTATTTTTTTTTTTCTTTTTCTTTTTCTTTGTGAGTGAGTATTTGTGGTGGAGTTTTTTGCGGGACTCACGTGCACCAATAAGTGTTACTGGTTTTTTTTGCTAGGGATGATATTTTAGTTATTTGTGCGTTATTGGGGAAGTGATGAAGTGGCACACAAAAAATTGTTTTTCGTATTCATCTGCACCTAGCTCTCAAATGCATTTTTATACCCTTTCTCTTCATTATTTTAGAGTAAAGATTTTCAAAAATAGATTCTAAGCCTTACATGTTCTAAAACTATGTTTACAATAATTTAATGCATCAATATATCTAAACAACACTTATAATTAATATTATTTGTTTCACACAATACCCATTTGACAACTAATAACATAATGGGTAAATACTATATTAAAGCACTATACTTGTCAAAAAAATCACTTTTGAGTATCGAACTTTTTTTTTCCTCATTGGGGTACTAAACTTTCATTTTTGGTCTTTTTTACGCACTTTGGGACATTTTTATGATATTTTTGCGCCTGAATTTTTAAAATTTTGAGGGGCAAAAACGTCCCAAAGTGCGTCAAAGAGGCCAAAAATGAAAGTTTAGTACCCTAATGAGAAAAAAAAGTTCGATACTCAAAAGTGATTTTTTCAACAAGTATAGTGCTTTAATATGGTATTACCGCTAACATAATTTATACTTTTCAATGTTTAATTATAACTGTTTGTGAAATAACAGTTGGGATTAATGACAAATAAGACTCTACAAATATGAACAACACAAGCATGCTAGCTTAGATTAATGTGTTCTTGGAGAGAAAGATTCTATAGATTATACCTTTGTAAACTATTCACTTTTTTGCAACCACTCTTGTACTTTGTTTGACTTCTTTTTTGCTTTCCGCATTTGGAAATTTTCGCTCATATTTCATGTCTTCATTCCGAGATAGTATTCAGGGAGTCAGTGAATTATTGTTATCACTTACCGACTCCATCATCCTGATCTTGGCTCTTATCTTCACTCTCTGAGATTCGCCTCAAGTTGTGATGAGCCTTTCTTTCAGACTCTGAATAACTTCTTGAGGATGACTCATTGAATGTTCAGGGACTTGTATTGTACTTGGGATATTGGGAGGCAACCTAACTATTAAAGGTTTTTTCTTTACGCTGCCCATTAATCAAAATTAACTTATAGGCAACCCATTCATGTCTACTTTCGTTTATACCAATTTCGGATAATTTTTTTTTTTCGAAAGCCTTTGAAACAACGAGAATAAACCTAACTGTAACATATTAGACAACACAAATAACTATTGAAATTTGAATAAACTTTTAGCCATTACTTACTTGAAGTTAAAACATATACATGTGTTAACTTTTGTTATCATCCAAAATATGATAATTATTGAAACTGCTCATAAAATAAAGGAACAATTAAATTTTATTCAATAAACAAAAATATACAATCATTTTTCGAGTTTCCAACACAAAATTAATCTAATCCAACGAGCATTATGACAATCAGCAGGCTAAGGAATGCTCTACTATTCCAAAGGTGTCCCTGGAAATTTCTTTTAGGTTTTCGAAAGCGACAAAAGGGTCATAGGCTGTCATAGGTGAAGTATTGATGGCAAACGACTATAAAAACATAATGAATGTGATTACAGTGAATGCAATTTTCGTTTATACACGTCAGTTTTTAAAACCGTAAGCAATATATTAAAAATGAAAACTATTTTCACTGTAATCACAATTGTTATGTTTTCATTAACGGTCACCGCTATTATTGCACCCAAGGTAGCCACGACCTTGTTGCCTCTATTGTCATCATGCTCGTTGGATTTAGAATAGTTTTGTGTTGGAAACCCGGGAATTTATTTTACTTTATCGCTTATTGAATAAATCTAATAATTATTTTATTTTATGAGCAATCACAAGCATTATCATTATGTTATAAGATCACCTCATTCACCTTTGCTCAACATATCAATACTTACGGAATTAGACATATTTTGGATGAGCACAAAAGTCAACACATGTATACGTTTTAACTTCAAGGAAATAATGTCTATATATATATATATATATATATATATATATATATATATATATATATATATATATATATATATATATATATATATATATATATATACATATTTTAATTTTTTTGTATTCTTTTTTAACATTTCAATTGTTATTTGTGTTGTATAATATGATATATTTATTTTTATTCTTGTTGTTTCAAAAATTCTAAAATTGGTATAAACGAAAGTAGACACATAAATGGATAGCTTATAAATTAGTTTTGATAAATTGGCGGCGCAAAATAAAAATCAGATTAATAGTTGGATGACCTCCCAATATATAATCCTAAAATAAAGCTCCAATAAGATTAGATTCGATAGTGATAAAATAAAACCACTACCTGAGTTCCAGACACAAAAATAATCTAAATCCAATCTTTTATATAATAAAAGAATTACATTTTTTCGTAGTTATTTTGCAAAACCTGTCTCGTTGAAAAAAAAATTAAACCAATAGGAGAGATCGATTTTTCCACGTAGGCAAAATCAAATGACGTGATTAGTTAATAAAAAGTCAAAATTAAATTGATTTCGGTCAAACTTTAATAAATTTGGTGAAAATATTTGATTGAGAAAGCACATAAAAATATTTGTGTCAAATTTGTGAAAACAAAAACTTAAAAAAAAGAGGAAGTAATTAATAAAACTTTAGTGGTTGAATTTTACATAAATTATAGAATTAAGTGTAAAATTACAAGTTTCATATTTTTTTAATTACTCTAGAAAAATAACAAATAACCCCTTACACGTTATACTCCATATACTTTATAAGATAAACTTTGTTTAAAATTATATGAGTATTTGTATTGTTTTCAGACTTTCATTTATTAAAATTATAAAGTTTTATAAATATCTATGTCAGTTAAATAAAGTTAAATCTTTCAATCAACAAAATTTTTTTTTACAAAATATTATCGTAATAGATATTAATACATAATAAAAAATCCTGAACAAGTATTAGTTGTACTTATATCACAATTTTCACGGGTAAATTCTTATATGTCCATATATTAAACTAAAATTTTAAAATAAATTTGATTCATGTGTAAATCTGTGCGTGCACGGGACTTATAACTAGTTTGCATAACGATATTCAACATGGTAAAGTATATTATGATCTTTTCATAATAAGTACTTTGCGATTTTTTTTGGATAGCAATTAAAACAACAAGGTCGTGGCTACCGGTAAAATATTAGCGGTGACCATTGAAAATATAAGAATTGTGATTACAATGAAATTAGTTTCCATTTTTTATATATCACCTATACTTTAATGTAGTGGTGTGTAAAGAGATTTTTAATTCTTGATATATCGAATATGAAAGTAGATTATAATAGATTACCATAGATAAAAGATCGACCTATTTATGCACTGACCCTATAATCGGTGTATAACAATTGAAAACGACCCAATAAGCAGTGTGTACAAAATGAAAATTGTTTTCATTCTAATCACCTTCATTTTGTTTTCAAAGTCGCTCGCCATTGATACTACACCTGCGGCTACCCATGGCCCTTCTTTCGCTTTCGATACTCCAAAAGAATCTTCCAAGGACACCCATGGAATAGTCAGAGCATTCCTTAGCGTGCTAATTGTCATCATGCTTGTTGGATATAGATTAGTTTTGTGTTGGAAACTTGGTAAATGATTGTACATTTTTGTTTATTGAATAAAATCATTTACTAATCTAATCCAACAAGCATGATCAATTCTTATATTTTCAACAACGGTCACTGCCAATACTTCACCGGTAGCCACGACCTTGTTGTATCTATTGCTAAAAACTAAAAAACAAAAATAAATAAATAAATAAAAAGGCCGCTAAGACTTATTATGAAAAAGATCATAACATACTCTACCTTGTTGAATATCATTATGTAGATTGGATTTACATTATTTTTTTGTCAGGAACTCGGGTAGTGGTTTTATTTTATCACTATTGAATCTAATCTAATTGGCCCCTTTTGATTTTTTAGTAATTGTAGTTATTATTTTGTTTTTTCTTTTAAGCCACCAATTTATCAAACTAATTTATATGCTTCCCATTTATGTGTATACTTTCGTTTATACTAATTTTAGAATCTTTGAAACAACAAGAATAGAGCTAAATATATCATATTAGACAAACAAATAACAATTCGAATATTAAAAAAAAAAAAAAAAGTTTTAGCCATTATTTCCTTGAAGTTAAAACATATACATGTGTTAACACTTGTGCTCATCCAGAATATGTCTAATTCAGTAAGTATTGATGTGTTGAGCAAACGTGAAATGAGGTTAGTGATTGTGGTGATCTTATAACATAAAGATAATACCTGGAATAACTCATAAAATAAAGGAATAATAAGATTTTATTCAGTAAACAAAAATGTACAATCATTTACCGAGTTTCCAACACAAAACTAATCTAATTCCAACGAGTATGATGACAACCAACATGCTAAGGAATGCTCTAACCATTCCGTAGGTGTCCTTGGCATATTCTGTTGGAGTATCAAGAGCGACCGAAGGGCCTTGTGATGCTGTAGGTGTAATATCAATGCCATGCGACTTTGAAAACAAAACGAATGTGACTAGAACGAAAACAATTTTCATTTTGTATACACTGCTAATAGGTTTGTTTTGAACTTTTATACACCGATATAGGGTCTGTGCATAAATAGGTCAATCTTTTATCTACGGTAATCTATTAATCTTTTATAAATTACTTCCATACTCGATATATCAAGAATTAAAAATCTCAATTCTTAAGAAACTACATTAAACTGAAGGTGATATATAAAAAATGGAAACTATTTTCATTGTAATCACAATTCTTATATTTTTAACAACAGTCACAGCCAATATTCACCGGTAGCCACGGCCTTGTTGTATCTATTGCTATCCAAAAAAATTCGCTAGGACTAATTAAGAAAAGATCATAACATAATTTACCCTGTTGAACATCATTATGCGTAATAAGTTTGACATTTGAGAGTGTTGAGTGTACCTTGACTTGTTGATTCACCTATAAACTAATAAAAGGAATAGCAAGATCAACCTTATTTATTCAATGAGATATGCAACTCTAAAGATTCACACACATAACATTTATTAAAGTGTTTATTACTATTCATAAATTATTCAATGAACAGTAAGAAAACATTATTAGTCTTGAGAGGTTAGCTTTTTTAACATGTTAGTCTTTAGGCGTTCTTTGTTAGTCCTTTCGTTAGTATTCGGTTCCAACAGTCAATCCCTGATTTTTTTTTCATTATTAGTCCCTAAAATGTGTAGTCGTTAGGTTTTCTTTGTTAGTCCTTCTGTTGGTCATTAGACTTCGCAAAACCTGATTATGTTTATAAACTCAAGAAAGCTTTATTGGACTCAAACAAGCTCCTAAGGCTTGGTACGATCGATTAAAAGCTTTTCTTATTAAACATGATTATTCCATGAGAATGCTAGATAACACTCTTTTGACTAAAAAGAAAAGCTCAAATCTCATCATTGTTCAAATATATGTCGACGATATTATATTTGGATCGAATTGTCAAGAAATATGTGATGAATTTGCCAAAATCATGCATGATGAGTTTGAGACGAGTATGATGGGTGAACTAAACTTCTTCTTAGGATTAAAAAAAAAAAAAAAAAAATAGAAGATGGATATTTTTTTAACCAATCTAAATATATCAAGAAAATGCTTAAGAAATTTGGATTAGAAGACTCTAAGCCTATGAAAACACAAATGTCTATGGAAGTCAAACTCACAAGAGAAGAAGAAGGTGAATCCGTAGATAATACTAAGTATAGAGAGATGATAGGTAGTTTACTATACTTAACGGCAAGTAGACCCGATATCATGTTTGGTCTCTGCCTTTTTGATCGCTTTCAAGAGGATCCCAAAACCTCTCACCTAGAAGCGGTTAAGTGTATCTTACAATACATTAAAGGCACTATACACTTAGAATTATGTTATCCTAAGGGATCCAGCATAGAAACAATCGTCTATGCGGATTCGGATCATGCGGGAGACTACGTGGATCGAAAAAGCACTAGCGGTATTTGCACGTTTATGGGATGTTGTCTAACATCTTGGTTTTCGAAGAAGCAAACCGCTCTTGCTATTCACCGAAGCCGAATATCTAAGTGCCGAAAAGGCATGTCAACAAGCACTATGGATGAAACAAGCTTTAGTAGACTATGACATTAGGTTAGATAATGCTCCAATTATGTGTGATAACAAATGAGCTGATTTAAGTAAGAATCTCATTCAACACTCTCGCACTAAACATATAGAAAAACGTCACCATTTTCTTCGCGATAACGTTCAAAAAGGAAACATGTCTATTGAAAATGTTGCATCGGAAGATAACATTGCAGATATATTAACTAAACCCCTTAAGCGTGAATCCTTCAACTACTTACGTTTAAGGCTAGGAGTAATGGAACAAACTGACTAAATTACATTTTCTGCATTTTTCCTTCCTAGGCATTCTTCAGATGGGCGGACCCCTTAAAGATATAAGGGCGGTTACCTTTAGGGGGCCCGACCATCTGAACGATAGGTAAGTTTATTTTTCTTTCCTTCTCATTCTTTTTTTAGGAATCTATTTTTCACAAAATTAAAGATTGGGAAACTTTCTTTCTCTTGCATAAACACACTTATAAACAAAATCCAATCTATTTTATCCAAATCATTCTCACATCTAGGAAACATATGAAAACCAATTTTCTTGCATTGTTGAATAATGCTAAAAGCATATTTTTAAATCATGCATAAAATCTCACATAAATTGTCAAAATATATAACTTAATATATACCTCTGACACTCATGAATTGAGCAAAATCAAATCAAGGAGACCTTGGATTGTTTCTTAGGATTTTTCTTTTGCACTTAGAAGTCAAAACAATCTCAACTCCACATTTGTTGCATATAGGCACACACTAGAATAAAATCAACCTGTTCATCATTAATTTTCTTTGCTAGTTACTATTGCTCTTGCTCTATTATCTTTGCTCTATATAATTACTTGCTTAAAAACTATTGTGCTTGCTAGTTAGAATTACTTGTTTGCTCATTCATTTAATTATTGCTCATTCATTTAATTAATATGTTTTACATGCATATCTATAAATATATTACATGCATAATTGCCTCAAAGGGTTGAAATTGTTTGCAACCAAACCTCAAAACATAGTCGTCTTTACCTATTTCTGTCAAAAACTCATTTCTGGCAATCTGGAACTAGACAATGGGCGGCCCCCTTAAACTTTAAGGGGACCGGCCATTTGCTGGTCAGAATTACAGAATCTTTTCAACTTTTTAACCCATTTCATCCACACTTCCCAAAATTTACAAACTTATTTTGTTCTAATCTTCCAATAAATTTTATCCATCCTTAATCCCATCAATCATATACAAATAGTCCCACTCATATCATCATGTCCTCTCCCATTAAACCAAAATCAAAACCCTCAAGATTAGCAAAGATGACCGAGAAAACCGTTTGGAGAAGGAAGTCTAACATCTATAAGAAGTCCATCGAACCAAATGATGTTGTAAAACATCCAACACCAAATTCCTCCTATGTCCCCAACTATCCACACAACCCTCAAGCTCACTCAAATGAACCCTTTCACAATCCTCATATTGGTCAAGCATCCACCTATGTCCCCAATTACATATCTACATTTCATCCATTTTCTCCAAATGATCCTTTTGTTGAGAAAACTCGACCTCCAAACAACAACAACAACAAATTCCTCCACCATCATCTTCCTTGGAAACGTTGAATTTCCATGAAGAACTTGACCAATTTCATGATCTTCGTGATCTCAATGCTATGCACCTTGCACAACGCAACATGCATCACCCTCCTTCATCACCCTACTCAATTTTTTTTTACCTCACTCTCTCAAATTAGATCAAGTTACAAACCACACCCACTATTGTCCTTGTTGCATTTTCCTTCAAAAACAAATTCTCGACTTGAGTGAAGATATTTCTTGAATTAAATATCTCATCACTCGTCCTCATCCAATACCTCCATTAATCCGATATAACATCCCTAGATCCGCCCCTTCCACTCCATACCCTTTACCATCAAATAACTAAGCCTTATGCTTATGTCTCCCTCTTCCAAATAAAATCGTTCAACCTTTTGTGTCGCAAGCAAGTCCAATCACTCTCTTTGGCAATTTAGGACCTTTATTTCTTTTTCTTGCATTGTAATCATTATACTTCAAGCATATTGTATGATGTAATGATGTTCATGTGTTCTACATGATCATCTTGAATGCATGGAAATTAGTTGTCTTTATTTGGTCTAAATTATTTTTGCTATGCATATATATGTCTTGTGTTCTTAACATGTTTTTGTAGCCAAGATTCCCATAGCTCGATTCCTTGGTACCCTCGAATGAGGGGGAGTACACATCAAGGGGGAGCTCTCATCCCGTCAAATTTCATATATGAAACTAGTCGGCATAACCTTTTTGATTCTACAAAAAGGGGGAGAACTGAATATAAACTCACTAAATATTTTTCTAAAATTAATTTTTGATTTAATGAGTTTAGATTTTGTAATCATCAAAAAGGGGGAGATTGTTGAGATAAATAATGCCTAAAAACTTTATTACTATTTTTCGATATCTTTACGTTTTGATAATTACAAAATGTAAAATCATTAAACAAAATATTATTACGTAAACAAGTATATAGTCGTAAATATTCATTTTAACAACTTAACCACTTAAGGTATGAATAAACAAATGCCTAATACATTTTATGATCAAAAGAACATTTACTTAATCCTTAGATTTTTTATAAAATGTCACAAACATTTTATATCCTTTACAAAATCATTTTTGGTATATAAAGAAATATGTTTAATCCAATATAAATATATAAATTCAAATTTTCAACAAAAAAAATAGCAAAAATATTTCAGAAAAACCTTCCCCACTAAAAGACAAACTTAAGAGCCATTACAGGGGGTGGCCCCCTTAAATACTAGGGCGGTCCCCTTAAAGTTTAAGGGGACCGGCCCCGCTCCTCTAGCTCTCAAGTTTGCCTATAAATACTTGATCATTTCTGGACTTTTTTCTTACCTTTTGCACCCCAAACTTTCTGTTATAAATCTTCTTACATATCTTTCTAAATCCTTTGAGTATATAATCATAAGCTTTTGTTTCCAAGTGATCCAAGCTTCAACCATTCAAGTGCAAGAGAAGAATACTTCTACCCTACAAGACAAGAAATATTACAATTTAGGGCGTGCTTTTTTTTTTTTTTTTTTTTTTTTTTTTTTTTTTTTCTCTTAACTAAGGATGTATGTGAGTCCTAATACTATATAAGCATCTTAATGGGGAGAGGTTGATAAATTAAGCCTTGTGGATATAGATGAAACAAGGGAATTTTGTGGGCTCTATCAAAAAAGTAATACTATTAAATTGCATCCCTTAGCTAAGTGGAAAAAAGAAACACCCCCTTAGTGTGATCCCACTATCTAAGTTGTTGGTGTATTATACTTTGTAAATCATTCATTCATTTGTGTATCAGTTGTGTAAATTAGTTAGATAGGTGTGAATATAAGTGATTAGATTAGGGTGGTGCGTTAGTAGAGAATGTGTGAAGAAGTAGTTGTGGTGTGTAAGTAGTGAAGGTATGAAGAAGTAGTGAATGTGTGAATAAGTAGTGCTAAGTCGTGAAAAAGTTGTGTAGTGACTAGTGATGTGAGATTGGTTCTAGTTAGGATTAGAACTCGACATTTTGCTTAGTGTCGTTAATTGGTGTAAGGTGTGTAAGGTTTTCTCTGCCATAAGGGAGCTTGTTGACATAGTGAAGAGAACTCTCCAGTTAGGTGCTCGGGGAGTGGAGTAGTTCGAAGAGGTGCTTCGTAGCCGAACTACTATAAATCATTTGTGTCACAGTTTGATCTTTCCATCCCTTATCTTTCATTTACTTATTTTATTTACATCGTTATTGTTTTTCATACTTAGATATAGTCGTTCATATTGTTTAAGATTTGAGTTCACATAAAGTCGAATCAAAGTTTTTAAAAGTAAATAAAGTTTTCATAATAAATTAAAAAAACGTAAAACTATTCAACCCCCTTCTAGTTTTCAATAAGTAAGAGATATAATACCATACATTAACATTACAAATCATTTGTGGATGTTGTTTTGTAAAAATTATGTGGCTCTATCATTTCTCGTGGGATTTATAATTAAAAAAAAAAAAAAGGAAAAAACTTATTTATCTACCTAAAAAATAAAAAATTGTTTAATTTAGTCATATGAAATTTACTTCGCCGTAATGCGCGAACTAAAGTTACTCATAACTAACACAATATATAGAGAAAAAACACTTAGAGCATGCCCATACGTAACCTGAGTTAACTTATAACTCAGCGCCACGTCAGCGCCACATCAGCTTTATCACTTTAACTTTAACTTACAAAAAAACACCCCCATTCATAACTCAACCTTAACTCACTTTAACTCAATTTTTTTAAATATTTTCAATTTCAACCCTAAACTAAAACTAATACTTCATTTTTTTAAAAACCATAACATTAATTCTTGAATATATTACATTACGAAAGAAAAAAAAAAAAAAACACACACAATACATTAATACAATACGAAAAAAAATAAAAAGACATAAAAAAATAAAATGAAACCACAACACATTTATTTATTCCGTACGCTTTGGCAACCCGTATTTTTCAATGATACGATCCTTTTCCATATTCACTAGCGTCACGTAATAAGGATCTTTGCCAGTTGTGTCGAGCAACAAAAACTCAAAGTCCCTCGAGCGTATTGCTGCGTATTGGTTTTCAGCGGTTGCTTTGTAAGCCAAGGCCGCATCTTCACGTTTAGCCCGATATTCCTCGCGCAAAGCTTCTCCGAATTGGGCCGACGAAACAGAGCCACCGGTACTTGCTCCCCCGGTGCTTGTCGTTGTCTCGGACTTTTGTTTCTTCGTAGCCCTGTTTTTCCCCATCGGGCGTAGTTGTGCATCATTACCAAACAACGCCTCGTTTGCTTGGCTCGGGACATCACCGGTTAAATCAACCGTGTCCGGTGCGTCCCATTTCTTATGACTACGCAAAACACCCCAAGCCTCCTCATTATGAAACGACACGTTTCTGTTCTCGTTGCGATACATTTCCTTGGCCCGTTTGAGTATATCCATGGCATTTTCCCACTTTTTTGATCGCGGTCGGCACGTTTGTAAATCGCGTTGAACTTTGTGCAATCGCGGTTCAACGTTCTCCACTTCGATTGTATCATATCTTTCCCGCGTCTATGATAACTATGCTTATTGAACTCATTTATAAACCGCTGCCAAAATGTATCTTTGGATTGGGACCGACCGACTAGCTCATCCTCACTTGCAGCAACCCAACACGTTGCAAGTAATTTTTCTTCATTTTCTTGCCAACGTGATACGACTGGTTCGACCTCCTCATCATCATCGACTGGTTCTTTCGATTTTTTGGACTTTCGTTTAACACGAGTTTTTGTTTTTTTTGAGGCGACGTAGGTGTTTCGGAAACTTCGTTAGTTTCCGTTTGGGATTGTTGGGATGGTTGAGTGAATTGGAGATTTTGAAAATTGGTGTTTAAGGTGTTTTGTTGTTGGGATTCTTGCCAAAATCGTAAAACTTCATGTTGTTGGTAAAGTTCTTGGCTCGACATACCGAATAGGTTTGGATTGTCCGAATTCGGATTCGGATTCGAATTTGATGATGAACCCGCATATGGGTTCCCCCACCCACCGAGGAGGTTCGTAAACGAGTTAGGATTGTTGTTGTTGCCTTGAGACATTTTTTTTTTTTTTTGGAGATTAGAAGTTGTAGATAGAAGATAGTGAGTAGTGAAAGTGTGGGAAAAAGAAGTAGGGTAAATGGGTATTTATATTGGTTGAAAAAAGGTTTTGGAAAATGCTTTTTTTTTTTTTTTAGGCTAAGTAGCCGTATTTTTACGTTAGTTTACGTTAGGGGGGTAAAATGTAATTTTTTTAAAAAAGTAGCTGTTATTGTCAAGTGGGGAGGGGGTTGAATGATTTTTTATTTATTATTTTATTTATTTATTTTTTTTTTATACAATGTTCGTCCCTTAACGCTGCGTTACCCAGTTAACGCACCACGTTAACGTGGGTTTAACGTTGGAAGGTGCAACAGTTAACGTGGCTTAACGCACGTTAACGTGCCTTAACGTGGGGGAAAAAAGTTACGTCTGGGCATGCTCTTAGAAACACTCGAGGCATTTTATCCAACAACTTTTCTACGCATGATACATTGTTTCATACGTTGTTTCTCAATTAGATTACGAGTACAATTTTTATATTTAGGAGGCGGGTCAAATAAAAGTGTAACAATTTTAAAAAGTCTATAAAGTGATCCACATCAATTAATTTCTCAAAATGGATACCAGTATTTCAATGGATATCACCTACCACTACAAACCACCATCGTCGTCATCTTACCACTACTAATATTTGTTTTCAAGTATTTTAAAGGAAAAATAAATTAAATGAACTCATAAATTTATCAAGTTTTAATTTAGGTTAACCTACGAATGTAATTTTAGTTTCTCTAATTTTATTATTCTTGAAATACAGTAATTTCATTAGACTTTGAAATTCGGTGAAAAGTGTTTGTTTTACTTGATTTATTTATTGAGATGTGAAAACACTCATAACGTGTTTGATGAAATGTCAAAATGAAACAAGTAAGTATTCTATAAACACCCTTTATAGGTGTTTAGAGTTAGGTTTATGGCTGAGCATTGGTCTCAGACCGAACCGGACCGGACCAGACCGACCAAGACCGATACGGAATTAGCCCAAAAGCCTAGACCGAGGACCGGACCGAATATGGCCGGTCCGGTCCAACAAGGCAAAATAGTCGGTTTTGTGGTCCGGACCGATCAAGACGGAGACCGAATTAGCCCAAAAGCCAGAATGTGTTTACTTTCGCTGCTGCATGTTTTGTTGGCCATACGGGAACCACCAGGACCCTACACGTGGCACTTTGGATTACGGTCTTCATTTGTATTCTTCCTCAACGTCTTCTTTGGTTGCCTATTCAGATGCTGATTGGGGATGCTACCCAACTACTCGTCGTTCTACTTCAGGTTATTGTGTTTTCCTTGAGGTTATTGTGTTTTCCTTGGTAACAATTTATTGTATTGGTCATTTAAGAGATAGTACACTTTGTCTCGTTCTAGTGTCGTGGCTGAGTATCGTGGTGTTGCCAATGCAGTGGCTCAGACGTCCTGGTTGCGAAATCTTCTTCAAGAGCTTCACTCTCCTCTACATTCTGCCACTATTGTATACTGTGATAATGTCAGTGCAGTTTAATTATCTTCCAATCCCGTGCAGTATAAAAGCACGGAGCATATTTAGATTGACATTCACTTTGTTTGGGATCAGGTTGCTACAGGATAGGTTCGCGTTTTGTATGTTACTTAACGCTATCAGTATGCTGATATATTCACTAATGCTCTTCCGTCCGCGTTGTTTGATGAATTTCAAACTAGTTTGAGCATTCTACGTCCTCCCGATCCAACTGCGGGGCTGTTAGTGGATTAATATTTAGTGTTAGTATTATTCGTATTGGGTCAAGCCCGTTTGACTATTTAGCATTATTTATATTGTACTAAAACGATTATTCAATCATTAGAATTATACAAGTTTACATAATATAATTGATAATTTGATATGCATCGTTTTGATGATCAATGTATAGTTTTGAGTGATTTAAATTTTAATTACACAGAATTAGTTAAGGTCAATAGCAAATTTAAAAGTTGTAATTTTGTGTCAGTCGTTGACATGTCCATTGCAACGTAAAAACATAGAATTAATAGCTAGATTGTTTAAAAAATTAAAAGAAAAGAAAACTTAATGTGTTTAATGTGTTTTAAGCCAAACACCCCTTTATAACAGTTGGTTAATATCAACTAACATTGTCTACTTTCAGTTCCTCAAGTTATAGTATTTTACATAACTTACCCCTAAACTCTTATTGACTATTCAATAATGACTCCAACAATTTATATTAATAGTTTAATACAGTCCTATAAAAAGTTTCATAGATTCTGATCTCATTTATCTATCATCATTAAATAGAAATATTGTTGGTGGTTTATAGATCAATGGGTCATGGGCTAATTAGCATTATCCGAGTGCACAAATGCTTATCAACTTTTAAAGTGTTTTGAAGCAATTAGCAACTAACGTGTAACATTTGAAATACAATGCTTTTTCGACAAGTTGCGTGAAGCGTTTTAAATTTTGTTTAAAAACTAGTAAACACCGAGTATTATTTTCAGCTAATGCTTCTTCTTGTTATCACTAATTTTACCAAATAATTGATGATGCTTGAGATTATTGTTAGAAAGAAAGTATTGGTGACAAATATTTGTTAATTAAATTTATCCAAACCAATTTTTATAGAGAACTATATTAGTTTTTCAAACAATACCCAAAAAATAAATAAATAAATAAACTGGGATTTTAATCAAGCCTGTGGCTGTGGCTCTATAAATACATCATACTAATTAGCCCTTCTTATATTTTTCAAATCAAACGGTCAACTTTTTCAACAAAAACAACAAAACCCTTTTCACCTTCTTCTTCATTCATCAATATCTCTGTGATCACTCGATCAAAACCCTAATCCAAGATTCAACCTTTTTAAAAAAAGATTCATAAAAAAGATTCAACCATGTTGGCTGATTCTCTAAAATCACAAGAACCCTCCGAAATCGACCCACCAAAAGCCGACAACAAAAACACCATTACTGCTTCTACCAGTTCTACAACAGAATCACCATCCCTTAATGTGCCACTCGAACTCCCTCAACCACCAATCCCACAAGAAAAGAATGACGAGAATACGGCTTCAAGAACCATCAACATATGGAGTAAAGAACACGAGATCAATGTGTTGAAATGCATTCTTGAATACTACAGCGTAAACGGAAAGTACCCGTTTGTTGATAATGAAAACATGCAAAAGTTTTATCAAGAGTGGATTGAATGGCGTGGGGTTTACGTAGATGAAGATGTGTTTTTTAACAAAATGGTTGAATTGCCTGAACGATTTCACGTGCACAAACAGATGGTTAGTTCAGGACAGAATGTAGTTGCTTCTATGGAGAGTAATGATCTGCAGATTTATCAGTTGTCGAATTTGATTTGGGGACAAGAAGACGAAGACGACGATGATGAAGATGATGATCCGGTTTTGACGGAATTCTTAAATGACGTTTTCGAAGAAGACGATGATCAAGATTAGTAAGGGTTGGATTTGAGTGTTTGAGTTTGTTGTTTTTGGGTTTCGAAGTTGCATTAGATAAATGAAGATCGTTATAATGGTTTAGTTTACTTTTAGAAAATTTGTTTCAAGTTCAGATTTTGTGTAGTTTTTTTTATAGATTGTGTTTAAGAAAGTCGAAGGTTCAAATTGACTTTCTCTCATATGTTATTCAGTACATTCATGTTTTTATAAGAGGTTGATTTGATTTTCATGTCAATGTTGATGAATTAGTTATTTTTCTACTGTCTTGTTGATGATTAGTAATTGTTTTTACTGTATACTTAATGAATTGTATGTTGACTTTTGGCCGAGAATATTGCAGTGGTCAAGAAGAAGAACGTACAGATGTGAATTTCAATGTCATGGAAAACTAGGAATCATGAAGTAATGATAAAAGTGGTTGATTTGTTTTGCGTTGAATTGGCCTCATACAAAAAGATTTTACCAACATGAGAACTTTTACATTACCGTAAGATAGATACTAAACGGGCAAAATGATCAAGTGTGGGTTTGGTAAACTTAACTAATTATGAAGTCAATCAAGTTCATGTTCTTCGCTAAGAAATTATCAAACAGGTAATTTTTCAAGTGGGTTTAAGTGGGTTGAAATGTTGTACTAATCCACCAATATCATTTTATTTATGTTTTATAATGTGTTTGGATAAAGGTTTGCAATGTCTGAACTTATAAAATTGATTGCAGATTTGTAGTATTTGGATGATAACAAGATCATAAAACAATAAAATGGGGTATAAGTGCAGATAGTTCATTATTCCTAAGATCCCTATATAAATGCTGCATATATGTACCCCAAATATTTCATCTACAAACCCCAAAAAAACCACACAAATAATCCAACATGGATGATCCTTCACAATTACAACAGCGCTCTGTTGATGTCGATAGTGATGATCATGTTGATGCTAAAGATTCAATGCCAAAAGATTCGCCGTCTAAAGGAAATGAAGCTGGTTCTTCGGGTACTTAAAATGGGTGTAATCTGTCTTTGTGTCTTTGTATTTTACGAAGATGCATTGAATGATTCAAGATTTTTAAGGGTTTAGTCAGTAGGGTTTAAGAGTTTAGTTTGATTCAAATAGAAGTTTGACTTTGGGGTAGTCAAAGGGTTCAATTTTGTCAAGTATGTTTGATGTTCATTTTTTGTATTTTGAGTAACAAGAATCTAGTAAACAAGTTAAGCTTATGAGATCAAATGTTTTGCTATATATAGATGAGTGGCCAGATATATTATTGGAAACTGTATATGGAACTATTTGACTTATAGATATTACAAAGTCCAAAATAGATGTGGTTTGTTGAACTTATGCAGTGAATTACTTTTAGGAGATTGAATTTTTTTAGCTTTTTTGAGTGAGGATTAGGCACAAGTGCACAACTATAAAAACCACAAGTTTTTTTACTAAACTTGCTCAGCAGTTATAAAATAGTTATGCAAATTCTTGAAATCCCTTCATCATCTTTACTTAAATGAAGGCGGATCTTCAGTTTTTCAACTAAACGCATACAATGTATCTTATATGGAGTCTGGAATTTAGGTTTCTAGTTTTTGGGGTTTGTAATTTTGATTAGATGAGTCATAAGGGTTTAATTACAGTATATTAGCAGATATGCAGCATTGTAATAGAACCTTTCTGATATAGAGAAGTTTGACTTTATGCAGGTCAAAGAGTTGACTAGTTGTAAATTTGAAATATGTACTGATTTGTGTAAATATAATGATTTTGTCTATCATATCTCTTGGAACCTTTAAGATCACATTCAATTGGATTTTATGTGCTTTGTAAATCACTTTGAGTTTAGTTGCGGAAGCTTAAAAATGAGCAAACTTGAAACAAGTTGTATTAGAAATGTGAAGATCATAAATACAAGTATGAAGTCACTAATACCAACCTTTAGCGACTAAAACACATTTAAACACTAAATTTACATTTTCAGTTTTTACACTATCAAGCTTTGTACAAATGTAGCTAAAACATATAAACTCTCAAGTTCATCACTAAAAGTTTGAAAACATTACCAACATTGTTTTATTGGAGTTCATGAGCTATCAGCAGGTGATAATGTGATATTGTAGCGTGAAAAACTTGAAAGACAAGTCTTAACAAAAACTTTTTTATTTTATTCCTGGAGTTATTTTATACTGAAGACCTCGTTTTTGTATTCTGTTTCTTTCCTGCACATTACACACTAACCATGACTTCTTGACTTCCCTAAAGTCAAAACTGGGGGAAAAAAAATAAAAGAAGCAGGCATGTAAATCCAGAGGGTTAAACTTATATTTAACCAAATTCCAGTGGGTTGACTTTATGGTTTGACTCTTTTAGTGAAAATTCAACTCAAATTCCTCCACAAACTGGACAATACTTGTTGACTTTTCCCAAGTCAATATTAACAAAAAAGACAAGACGTCATGACGTCATGTTAATCCATAAAGGGTTCAAAAAGATATTAGAAACCAATCAAAACATCAATTACTGAACATCAGAAACAAAAACTCTTTACACATTTACCATTTGACTTTCTAAAAGTCAACACCGAAAAGAAAATACAAGAAATCATCTGAATCCATAAAGGGTTCCAAAATATGTAAATAACAAATCATATCATCAAGAACTGAGCATCAAAAGCTAAAAGTTTGAACATCCTTCACATTTACCTAGAAGTTGATCAGTTGACTTTCTGAAGTCAAACATCCAAAAAATAAACCATTTAACACTTGAGATTCGATCCTTATGTGCAATATTTGTCTGCCTCAGAGCCTCGAGGATATGCCAACTTTGACAATCCAAACCAACAGTCATTCCAAAAAGAGATTGTGCTTCCATCTCCGAACAGTCATTCTATGACTATAATTAATGACCTAAATGTATACTTCTAAATTTAACTTACTGATTGCAGATATGTAAATGCATACATGAGTACATGACTAACATAGTCGCATTCCAATCATCAACATGTATTATAATTGATATTTAAATATATGCATGAACAACAAAATAATACTCAAACAATGACTTGATAATTGTATTGGTCCAATCGTATTGCATCATAATTTTTCTTTCTTATTTCTTACCCTCAACATTTATTTAACTAGACGAATACCCGCGCAATGCAACAGTGTATAGCGGCAAATAATTATACTTGCGAACTTATGGTTTTGCCTTGACTCTTGATGCAACATTTACGAGTTTAATTTGTAGTTATTGGGAGAAAAATAATTTGTAGGTTATAAACAAAAGAATGATAAAAGTTTAAGGATGAAACAATATATTTAGAATATTAATTTAGTGGTGGATATTATTACTATTATTAATCAAGGGTAATTATAGATTTACACATTCCTCAAATTTAAGAATTTTAAATCTAAGAACTTTAAACTTAAGAAAAATTAAACATGCATTATAAGTACAGTAGTATAGTATCAAATAGTATTAAATAATTGATATTGTTTATCGGTTGCCATAATTTCATCTACATTTTTTTTTTAAGAGGAAAAATAAGTATAGAGGTATACGAGAGGAATTTTTCTTAAAAAATCTTCCTTTCATTTTTTTAGGAAATGAAAAGGAAACTTTAAAATATGTTGTGTAAAGACTAATATATCATTTTAAAAATATTTGACACCAACACTAACAACTTAATTAAAAACATGATTTATGACTATTTTTATTTTCTTTATTTTTTTTACTACCTCAAGAACATATCAACCAACACTTTCTTTACTTTTCCATTTATTTTACATTTCATTTTCTTTTCATTTTCCTTTCCTTTAAAACTCAATAACACATTGCTAGTGTTTGTTATGTAGTAAATATAATTTCGTCTAGTGTTTATTATATACTAAAGGTATATAATATATCCATATATAAGTTGCATCAAATTTTAAGTTTTCAAAAAACTTTTGAATTCAAGATCCAAGAAAAAACATGCACCATTTGTATGTAATAAAAATAAGTAATTGTAAAAATTTAATTTGTAAGTTTTTAGTTGGTCTAGCATTTCTCTATTTTATTTATTTTGTTGTATGAGACTTTTAGAAAATAAAAATAATTTTAAACCATAGTTAGAGTTAACTGAAACTACAACTAGAATTTTGGTTTTCTAAACACATCATACGCCTCTCAGTGTTTCACATAGCAGTACTCCACAACCTTTTCTTTCGAATTATTGACTAAAACATTTGCGAGTCCTTACGTACAGGATTATGAATAACTTGAGTTACAAAACGTTGAAAACGTAACGTAAAATTTCGAATGTAACTTTAAATTCGTACAATTTATAACAAAAGTAAAAATCAATAAATTTATTTGACTAGTCTTTAGCCATAAATACAGCCAAAACGGCAAAACGTTAGTAAAAAGTATAGTCAAAATAATTAATCGCCGTTAATTATAGATATTATTTATTGATTCTTCTTTTGTATCTATAAAACTGTCCCCGCTATTCATGCAAGTATACACAGCTCCTCTCCCATTAGTAACAAAACACCTACTACTACTACTGTGTGTAAAAGTAAAATCATAACTTATGGTACGTTTCAAATTATGGCTTAGGAGATCGAGACGAAAAACGAGTCGGTGATGACGTCATCGAAGAGTAAGCGGTTGTTCGGTAGAGAGAAACCGGTTCATCACGTTTCGGCGGTGGTAAACGTACGTGCACATACACTTCATTTTACTATTTATTTATTTGTTTATTTAGATTTTTTTTAATATATAATTTGAAGTTATTGCTTATTATGATGTACTTGCCAAGTTTATGATATATATGTGTAGTTAAAAGTTACTAATATGTGTAATGTAGTGATTTTATTGTGTTAATTTCGTAATTGAATGTTTTCGGTGGTGGTTAATTTCTGTGATAGTTTATGGTTAGTTTTGTTATAGGATGATGTGTGTTGTGATTTTTTGAGGTAATAGTTAGGATTTTCAGATAACTGTGTTTTTTTAGTGTTTATAGTGAAATTGTTAGAAGAGTGATTGTATTTTGGATTTTGTGATTTGTATTGGATGCTTGCTTAAATTGTGGTGTGAAGTTGATATTAAGACCAGTGCCAATGGTCTCGTTGGTTTGTCAAGTGACGAGCGTCGGTTAACTGACACCGAAGGCACCACCTCGTCGGTTGGGCATTCTTCGGTAATTTGGCGACGAAAGAGACGAGAGTGGCGCGGGGCCCAAAAATGATTAAGTTATCTTGGCATTACTTTGGGGTTTAGTGCTTTGATGCTGTTGAGGGTAAATGAGCGTTGTATTGTTGATGGGAGGTGATTTGCACACTCTCCAAATTGATTGGCACACTCAAAATTAGAGTGTGTTGACAATTATACCCTCACATTAATTTACACATTTTCACTCTGTGAGGGTATAAATGTCAACACACTCTAATTTTGAGTGTGCCAATCAATTAAGGGAGTGTGCAAATCACCTCCCATTGTTGATATATATATGCTATAAGAGTGCACGATATAGTGCATTGTGGGCTTAAAATTCATTAAGGTTAATTGATAATAAGTCTTTTATGTAATTTACAAATATATAATCTAAATCTAAGCTACCTATAAGAGTGAACGATGCAGTGCATTGTTTAGGGCTGAGCAAATGTTCAAAAGCGAACCGTCTTGACAAAAACGAACCGACTAGAGAACTGATTTTGTGAAAAAAATGAACCGAAACCGAACCGAATATAGTTGGTTCGGTTTTGGGTGGTCCATGCTCAGCCCTAGTATTGTTACCCGCCATTCAACAAAAAAACCACCAACGCCGTTACCTTCTATTCGAAAAAAAAAAAAAAAAAAAAAAAAAAAAAAAAAAAAAAAAAAAAAAAACGTTGTTGTGGCCACCGTTCTGCATCGGCCAAATGTGCCATTCGTCCTTAGTTAATCCACCAACACGAGTTGTTGGTATATTTTTTTCTTTTTCGTTTTCCTTTTCTTTGTGAGCGAGTGAGTATTTATGGTGGGTCTTTTACGGGACTCACGTGCACCAATAAGTGTTACTGACTTTTTTGTTAAGGAGGATATTTTAGTTATTTGTGCGTTATTGGGGAGGTGATGAAGTGGCACACCAAAATTGTTATTCATATTCATCTGTACCTAACTCTCAAATGCATTTTTATACCCTTTCTCTTCATTATTTTAGAGAAAAGATTATCAAAAATAGATTATAAGCCTTACATGTTCTAAAAATATGTTTACAATTATTTAATGCATCAATGTATCTAAACAACACTTATAATTAATATTATTTGTTTTACACAATACCTATATGACAACTAATAGTAACACAATTTGTACTTTTCAATATTTAATTATTACTTATATATCTCAAAGAATTATACCAACTGTTTGAAAAATAACAATTGGAAATGAACGACAAATAAAACTCTACAAATATGAGCAACACAAGCATGCTAGCTTAGATTAATGTGTTCTTGGAGAGAAAGATCCTATCAATTATACCTTTGTAAACTATTCACCTTTTTGCAACCACTCTTGTACTTTGTTTGACTTCTTTTTTGCTTTCTGCATTTGGAAATTCTCGCTCATATTTTAGGTCTTCATTCAGAGATAGTCTTTAGGGAGTCAGTGAATTATTGTCATCACTTACCGACTCCATCATCCTGATCCTGGCTCTTATCTTTACTCTCTGAGATCCGCCTCAAGTTGTGATGAGCCTTTCTTTCAGACTTTGAATAACTTCTTGAGGACGACTCATTGAATGTTATGGGACTTGTTTTGTACTTAGGATATTGGGAGGCAACCTAACTATTAAAGGTTTTTTCTTTACGCTGCCCATTAATCAAAATTAACTTATAGGCAACCTATTTATGTCTACTTTCGTTTATACCGATTTCGGATAATTTTTTCCAAAAGTCTTTGAAATAACGAGAATAAAGCTAATTATAACATATTCAACACAAATAACTAATGAAATTTAAATAAACTTTTAGCCACTACTTACTTGATGTTAAAACATATACATGTGTTAACTTTTGTCATCATCCAAAATGTGATAATAATTGAAATTGCTCATAAAATAAAGGAACAATTAAATTTTATTTAATAAAAAAATACAATCATTTTTCGAGTTTTCAACACAAAATTAATCTATATCCGACAAGCATTATGACAATCAGCAGGCTAAGGAATGCTCTGACTATTCCAAGGGTGTCCCTGGCAATTTCTTTTAGGCCATCGAAAGCGACAAAAGGGTCATAGGCTGTCACAGGTGCAATATTGATGGCAAACGACTATAAAAACATAATGAAGGTGATTACAGTGAATGCAATTTTCATTTTTTATACGTTGCTTATAGGGTCGTTTTCAATTTAAGTACACTGCTTATAGGGTCAGTGCGATAATTTATCTAAAGGGATTGATCATTCATCTTTGGTAATATATTATTCTTTTAAATTTACTTACATACTCGCTAAATCAAAAAATAAAATTCTTTATACCCTTCAGTACATAAAACCATAGGTAATATATAAAAAAAATGAAATCTATTTTCACTGTAATCACAATTATCATGTTTTTATTAACGGTCACCGCTATTATTGCACCCAAGGTAGTCACAACCTTGTTTCCTCTATTGTCATCATGCTCATTTAATTTAGAATAGTTTTGTGTTGGAAACTCGAGAAATTATTTTACTTTATCGCTTATTGAATAAATATAATTATTCTTTTATCTTATGAGCAATCACAAGTATTATCATTATGTTATAGAAGATCACACCCTCATTTCACCTTTGCTCAACATATCAATACTTACGGAATTAGACATATTTTGGATGAGCACAAAAGTCAACACATGTATACGTTTTAACTTCAAGGAAATAATGGCTATAACTGTTTTTTTTTAACATTTCAATTGTTATTTGTGATGTATAATATGATATATTTAGGGTTATTCTTGTTGTTTCAAAAATTTTAAAATTGGTATAAATGAAAGTAGACACATAAATGGATAGCTTATAAATTAGTCTTGAAAAATTCGCAGCGAAAAATAAAAATCAGATTAATAGTTGGATGCACCCCCCAATATATAATCCTAAAATAATATAATAATAACTCAATTGCTAAAAAATAAAGCTCCAATTAGATTAGATTCGATAGTGATAAAATAAAACCACTACCCAAGTTCCCGACACAAAAATAATCTAAATCCAATTTGCCGATATTCAACATGGTAAAGTATATTATGATCTTTTCATAAAAAGTACTTGCGATTTTTTTTGGATAGCAATTAAAACAACAAGGTCGTGGCTACCGGTGAAATATTAGCGGTGACCATTGAAAATATAAGAATTGTGATTACAATGAAAATAGTTTCCAATTTTTATATATCACCTATACTTTATTGTAGTGGTGTGTAAAGAGAATTTTAATTCTTGATATATCGAGTATGAAAGTAAATTATAATAGATTAATAGATTACCATAGATAAAAGATCGATCTATTTGTGCATTGACCCTATAATCGGTGTATAAAAATTGAAAACGACCCAATAAGTAGTGTATACAAAATAAAAATTGTTTTCATTCTAATCACCTTCATTTTGTTTTCAAAGTCGTTCGCCATTGATACTACACTTGCGGCAACCCATGGCCCTTCTTTCGCTTTCGATACTCCAAAAGAATCTTCCAAGGACACCGATTGAATAGTTAGAGCATTCCTTAGCGTGCTGATTGTCATCATGCTTGTTCGATTTAGATTAGTTTTGTGTTGGAAACTTGGTAAATGATTGTACACTTTTGTTTATTGAATAAAATCATTTACTAATCTAAATCTAACAAGCATGATGACAATTCTTATATTGTCAACAACGATCACTGTCAATATTTCACCGGTAGCCACGACCTTGTTGTATCTAGTGTTATAAAAAATAAGAAAATAAAGAAAAATAAAGCCAACAGGACTTATTATGAAAAGATCATAACATACTTTACCATGTTGAATATCATTATGTAGATTGGATTTACATTATTTTTGTGTCAGGAACTCGGGTAGTGGTTTTATTTTATCACTATTGAATCTAATATAATTGGCCCTTTTTTTAGCAATTGTAGTTATTATTTTATTATTTTGGGATTATATATATATATATATATATATATATATATATATATATATATATATATATATATATATATATATATATATATATATATATATATATTGGAGGTCACCCATTAAGCTGTTTTTTCTTTTTAGCCACCAAATTTATCAAAACTAATTTATATGCTACCCGTTTATGTGTCTACTTTCATTTATACTAATTTTAGAATCTTTGAAACAACAAGAATAGAACTAAATATATCATATTAGACAACACAAATAACAATTGTAAAAATAAATAAAAAAATAAAAATAAAAATAAATAAAAACTCTGTTTTAGCCATTATTTCCTTGAAGTTAAAACGTATGCATGTGTTAACTCTTGTGCTCATCCAAAATATGTGTAATTCCGTAAGTATTGATGATGTGTTGAGCAAATGTGAAATGAGGTTAGAGATTTTGGTGATCTTATAACATAAAGATAATACTTGGAATAGCTCATAAAATAAAGGAATAATAAGACTTTATTCGATAAACAAAAAATGTACAATCATTTACCGAGTTTCCAACACAAAACTAATCTAATTCCAACGAGCATGATGACAACAAGCACGCTAAGGAATGCTCTAAACATTCCATGGGTGTCCTTGGCAGATTCTGTTGGAGTATCAAGAGTGACCGAAGGGCCTTGTGTTACCGTAGGTGTAATATCAATGCCATGCGACTTTGAAAACAAAATGAATGTGATTAGAACGAAAACAATTTTCATTTTGTATACACTGCTAATAGGGTTGTTTTGAACTTTTATACACCGATATAGGGTCTATGCATAAATAGGTCGATCTTTTATCTACGGTAATCTATTAATCTTTTATAAATTACTTCCATACTCGATATATCAAGAATTAAAAGTCTCAATTCTTATAATAGAAACTACATTAAACTGTAGGTGATATATAAAAAAAAAAAAATGAAAACTATTTTCATTGTAATCACAATTCTTATATTTTTAACAACGGCCACAACCAATATTCACCGATAGCCACGACCTTGTTGTATCTGTTGCTATCCAAAAAAATTCACTAGGACTTATTATGAAAAGATCATAACACAATTTTCATTTTGTGTACACTGCTAATAGGGTTGTTTTGAACTTTTATACACCGATATAGGGTCGGTGCATAAATATGTCAATCTTTTATCTACAGTAATTTATTAATCTTTTATAAATTACTTCCATACTCAATATATCAAGAATTAAAAATCTCAATTCTTATAATGGAAACTACATTAAATTGTAGGTGATATATAAAAAATGGAAACTATTTTTATTGTAATCACAATTCTTATATTTTTAACAACGGTCAAGGCCAATATTCACCGATAGCCACGACCTTGTTCTATCTATTGCTATCCAAAAAAAATTTCTAGGACTTATTAAGAAAAGATCATAACATAATTTACCCTGTTGAATATCATTATGCATAATAAGTTTGACATTTGAGAGTGTTAAGTGTACCTTGACTTTGTTAAAAAAAACGGTGTACCTTGACTTGTTGATTCACCTATAAACTAGTAAAAGGAATAGCAAGATCAACCTTATTCAAAGAGATATGCAACTCTAAAGATTCACATACATAACATTTATTAAAACGAGAATGGCGCTGGCCAGCCGCGTTGCGGCCTGTCGAGTTTTTTTGCCGTGTATATTTGTTAGTACAAAGCACATTTTCAAAGACAACTTGCATTTAAACTGGCTACTGAGTTTGATACATTAAGCACATAAATGGATAATTGGCTTGATAAATGCATACAAGAACCTGTGTAAAATTTCACATTCCAAATGTCGTTCTGCACATGCTCTCATGAATTTCCACTTAACCGTGTCTTTTAAAATGGTAAACCGGTTGGCGACATGCAAACTTCACCTATGTAGTTAGCATCGAAACTGCAACAACACATGATTTTATTTAGTTCACTTGGTCGAGAAACCTGTTTATAAAGATGGAAATACTATATTAGTAAGGGCAACAGGTCATGCAAGTTCAAAATTGGAGAAACTTGTCTAATTTTAATGCATATCCTCTTAAATAAAAGTCTGATTGTAGTTATAAACCTTTTTTTAAGGGTGATTCTTTTTTAATATTGTTCTATTAGAATAAAATATTTCATACACTATGGTATTTAACAATTGCTTATACTGTATAAGAACATGTGCAGTTGACCTTTGAGAAATACGGTTTTTTCTTGTCAATCCAAAACATCGCCCTAAGACAATACATTAAATTTCGAGTGGTCTCAAAACTGGGTAAATAAGGTAAGCCAAACACCCCTTTCTTAACACGTTATAGGCTTTTAACGGAAACTTTCAAGCATGATACATATCTGTCTCAACTTTGGGTGTTTGGGATTGGTATTTCATCTATCATCAAAATACACAACAAAAATCCGCAGGAATATCGGAATATACATGCAAATGTAATAAGCTCAAGTTTGTTACTACAACTTTATATGAATAAAAATCTATCAAATAATACCAGGGATAAATTTAACATAACTGAAGCGTATGTATGTTAAACTCTAGTTGGTAACTGAACTGATTGTTCCTTTGTAATATTTTTAGTCCAGCCTGCTTAGTGCTAATTTAGGCAACATCTGCAATATTCAACAAAAAATTAGTCGTATGTGATCTTTACGTTGCTCAGAAGCACAGAAGATTAAAAAAAAAAGGAAACAACGATACTTTGTTATGAGCAACTCATGCAGAACATGTAAACTCAGTCTCCCGCACAACATGCAACCTTAGTTCAGCAACAATAGAAGCAACCTGAAAATAGAAAATGAATATTAAAAAATGGTTGATTCACAAAGTTTTAGATGTTTAAAATGAGAATGTGTTCTGCTATACTCATGGTTTCATAGTCATCTACTTTAACATGTATTTACATTGGCATACATAAATTAGTGTATCTGACATTTTCCTATAATCGTCAACCCCATAGCCAATGACTGAAAAGATAGCCAATGACTGAAAAGTGTATCTGAAATTAGTGTACCAGCAATGATCTAATATATACTTTGACAGATTATTCGATGCAATCTAACTTGTCGATCGAGTAATATAAAGCTTAGTGTACTCCAACGCTTTCACCAATGACCTTTTTCCCACAGATTTTGATGTGTTTGCTAGTACATTGCTACTCGACATCTTCCTGTGGAATAATAAATAAACGGCGTGTGTTAATATACATAGTAGCATATAATTGGTTAACGAATTCAGCAAGTAACAAAAGCATACAACATAGAGAATGCAAAACGTTAATACAAATATCGCCTAAAAACGTTATTTATATTTTACGATCTTTACTAAGTTTTGTTAATGACAAAGTATGAACTTTAGCTATAAGTAAATCATCACTTTAAGTGTTTAAGTCTTGTTTAACTAAGGTTTACATTTCATTTTAAACAAAACATTGTTTTTATTTCTTAAATTAGAAAGTGTCTTGTCACATCACATTTATTTTTTAAAATAGTAATGTCACATAACATTTAGGGCAAGCTTTGTCAATATACATTTATGGTAAGAAAGAGTGTTTGACTAACCATATGTTTGCTTGCAAGACTTGTGTTTGACTAAGTGTAATGAGATGTGACCTTGTTTGGTTTGGAAGATTTATTGCTAAACCAACTGCAGCCCTGACGGAACCCTGGGGGTACACGGGCGGAACCCATCTGAGGGTTCCGCCTGATCCACCAGACCTGCAGAATGGTTTGCCATAAATATCAAACCATTTGTTAGTTTTGTGTAACTCCTTTAGGACATATTTTCACATACTCTCTCAAACTAACTCAGTAACATTTTGACTTGTGTGACTCTCTTATGTAGCAAGGTCACAAGATCATTCAAGAAGTTACAAGCTTCAACTCTAAAGTTGCAAGTCTTGTTAGCTTTGTCATGTATAAGCTTTGGTAGTTTATACCTCATTTGTATCATGTATGTAGAAGTGATTGGTTAGTATTTTAGGTCTCAAAATACGTAGTGTGTCGGGAGTTGTTTTACCCTTGTAAAAGAACTAACGGGAGTGGTTGTACCCTTGGTAAAGAACTCGACATCTAGCTTAGTGTCGGTAAAAGTGTAAGCGACGATGGGAGTGGTTGTACCCGTGTAAAAGAACTCGACATCTAGCTTAGTGTCGGTAAAAGTGTAAGCGACATTGTAAAGGTTTTCTCTGCCGGTGAAAGGAGCTTGTTGATTAGTGCTTATAACTCTCGAGTTGGACACTCGGGGCGTGGATGTAGGGCAAGGAAAAAGAGTCTTTGTAGCCGAACCATGATAAACAATTGTGTTGTGGTTTGATCGTTTCTTTCTTTATCTTTGCTTATTACATGTTGTCTTTTAGTTAGAATCGCTAATCACATATAACGCTTTTCAAAGAAATAAACAAGCAAAGTTAGGATCATCATAAGTAAAGCTTTTCAAAGTATAATACAAGTAAAGTTAGAATTGTCATTCACATGAAAAACTTTTCAAAGAATCAAACATATAACATTGTGTTTATATCTTTAAGCAAACGTAAAGTTTTTAAAAGGATAGTCAAGCTAAAAAGGTTTTAAAAAGCGGTAAACTATTCAACCCCCCTTCTAGTTTTCCACAATTGGTATCAGAGCTACGTTACTCAAGATCTTTAAAATAAAATGTATTTTAAAACTTGGATCGATCCATGGATTTTGAAAATCTCAAAGAAGGGCAACCTATTCAAAACCCACCGCTATTTGAAAAAGAAAACTTACTTGAATGGAAAAGTAATTTTGAAAACTATGTGAAATCAATTGATCAAGATCTTTGGCATATTATTTCTTTTGGTGATTTCAAACCAAAGAAAACAAGTTTTTGAAAACCAAGATAACTATCTCAAACTTGATAAAAATACTAAAGCTAAAACAATGATTTATAAAGCTTTAGTACCGAATATGAAAGAATGTATTTTTTTGTCAAACGGCTAATGATATTTCGAAAAATATGTTAAACTTTCATCAAGAAATATGTCAAGTCAAAGATGATCAATTTGATCTCACATATGAATTAGAAGTCTTAGAAATATTAATAGATAGACATTTAGTTGTGATGAATACATGTGCTACTAGTTTAAATGTTTTAAATGAAGGTGTAAGTGAAGATGATTACTCATGTTGAGCTCTTAGTGGACTTGCTTGCGATTCATGGAATAACACGGATGAAGATGAAGCCAACCATCCGGTTTGTGATTCTCAACTAGATAAAACATCAAGCAAGGTACATTTTGAAACCAAACACTTTTGCTTGAAAAACTTATCCTAGAGTTTTCTAAACTAGAAAATGATTCTAAACTTTTTTGCAACATGGACCTGAAAACTATCTTTCACAATGAGTAGTCAAAATCTTTTAAGAATATCTTTGAAAAGGAAATCTTGTTAGAAGATAAAAGATCTAGAATGTAAATTATGTCTAGATTACAAACATGAGATTAAAAAGCAAAATGAGAAAGGAAAAATATTAGTTAAATTTGATGAAGGCTCAAAATCTCTTGAAAGATTGTTGAGGAGTCAAAGGGTGTTTAAAGATAAAACCGGATTAGGATTTAACTCAAAAGCACCATCAATTAGTAAAACAAAACAAGTAAAAGTTGTCTAACCTAGAAGAGAGATTTAGAGATAATTCAATCTCTAATAGAAACTCATGATAAAAAAGTTTAAGATTATCATGCTCTATGCTTTTATATGATTATCTAACCTTCTTGGATACATGAGTAATTGAGTTTCAAAGCGTGTCATCAACCGAGATTTTACGCGTTGTGTTTATCCTATTGATAGCATCTCTATGCAATTTAAAAGGTACGCATTACTTCAACTTAACTTTGATTGTCTCTTGCTTCTAGCATTATGTGTTGAAATATGTGTTATTAATAATACTCTAAAAGTGTTTACTTGCTATTAGTAATAACTAAGATTAGATTCTATGCAACAAGGAATTTCGTCATTAGTACTAGTAGGAGATATAAGGTGTTTTGGTTCTTTAACCATCAAGAGATAAACACGAGAAACTCTTGAGTGAGTCTCACTCAACTCTTGCTTACAAGTGAGCTAACTAAGAATTTCCCAAGTGTTAAAATGTTCAACACTTTTGTGACGCTTGTGAAACAAACCTTTGTTAAACAACATTCTCAAACACCATACTTTGAGTCTTAAATTGTGTTTTTCTTCAATCACTCCTTTATGATTATCTCACATAAAACACATAAGGTGAAATAAATCACATTAGCATACATTAAGATGTGTGGAAGAAAATGAGTTTTCAACATCTAGGATTTACACATCAAATGTGACACTTAGTCTCATGATGTTGTACCTCTTGGACTTTTTCAAAACAAATAGAGTTCATAGTGTCTTAAGTAAGAAAACCCAAAGAGTCGAGGAGTCGTTGAATATAACATTTAACGAGTGATCTTCTCCTTCTAAGATATCATCTTTGGAAGATGATGACTTAGTCGAAAGTCTAATGATGGCAAGACAAGTATGTTATGTAAAACATTAAAAATAAAAGTACAAAATAACATCCTCTCACCTTGAGTCAAACATTGAATCTAGCAAAATTGACATAAGTTATAAAACTTGATTTATTGGTCATAGTTGTGTCTTAACAAATTCAACAATAACAGTTTTTGGAATTTAGAGTAAAACAACTAGTGAAATAAAGTAAGTGTTTCGAAGTAATCATGTGATTATAAGTGTCAATATTTGAAAGTCTTTTTGATAATAAAAGCAAGCTCCAAAAGCAAGGGATTTTAACTCAAAGACATTTCTAGTTACTCTCTTGTTCTCAATAGTTAAGTTATTGATGACTTATCAAGAATGAGATTAGTAAATCCGTAGGTAAAACTAAACATAGAGAAATGTTCGGAAGACTACTTGTTCTCATAACAATTAGATTCAACATCATGTTTAGCATTTGTCTATGTGCTCGTTTTAAAGAAGATCCTTAAACAACTCTTTAGTTAAGCTTGTTTGGATACATTGTAAGGTACTACACAACTAGGATTATGGTATCCCAAAAGAACGGGAATAGAAACCATAGTGTATGCCAAATGAAATTATGGCGGTAATAAGTTGATAAGAAAAGCACAAGTGGTACTTGCACTTTTATACTTACTTACCCAATGATTCTCCAAAACACGTAAGGTTCTCAAATTAGTTTCGAATGGAGAAGCACATCAACAAGCTCCGCTTGAACAAGCATATACGCGTCAACAACGGAATTCTTTTATCAACATTGTTATCTCTTCAACAAAGGAAGCATCGACTTCAGCGACAATTCAATACATTATGTTCTTAATTGACATATTTGTGATCTATCATCATCGTCTTGGTAAAAAAAACGTTCATTGAGGAACGTTTTAACTAAGAAAGTCTACTACGTTAACCATTCTATCAACGTTTTCACAAAATCTCTTGAATGAGAAGCATTCATCATCCCTAGGCTTAGTCAAAGACTCATAAGACCTAAAACCTTGTTGTGAACATTAGGATAAAACCACAAAAATCAAGAAAATTCCTTTTGAATTTTTCCTGCAGCTCCCACGGTACCCTCAGACCATACGGGCGGAACCCTATTTTTGGTTCCGCCTGGTCCGCCAAAGCTACAGAATGTTTTATTCTTAATTTCAAAACCAAACACCCTCTTAACTTAATTATTCACTTTCAAACAGCCATCACCCTCTCAAAAACACATAACCACACGAAATTTAGGGCTTTCAATCCAATTTCTTCAAATCCAACTAACTTTGTAAGTGTTCCAATCACAATTGCATTTTTGATTCAAGTATACCATTTTTATTTACATTCATTAACTAGAATCTTAGGGTTTATGCATAAAACTTCTTGATTCATGAAAAACTTGGTGGCTAGCCAATCATGTCTTCCATTAGTTTAAAAAAAAAATTGTATCCTTTTTGTTGTTACTTTGATTTTCCAAACACACCAAGTGCATTGTCTTTAAAAAATCGCAATCCAAGACTAGAACATGATTCATCACCACATTGTTAAAACAAATGAAAAACATCACTTGCATACTATCTTTTGAATGCTAAAGGGGATACATAACTAATATGTATTTTCGGGTACATTCAATAGAAGACACATTCAATTAGGAGAGTGTTGGTTATCTTTTGTTTTTATAACAAAACTTGCAAGACAAAACAATTTGGGAATCAAAATGAGTCAAGATAACCAAGTCTCCACATTGTTTGCATATAGGAATATATTAGAACATCCACATTGTTAAAAGTCATTAACATATAATTTTGTGTTTTCTAGGAATCAACATGTCTCACACAAATAAATCCGATCACAAGGAAACCCTTAAGTACATACCCAAACACCATATGACCAAAGGTCTCAACAATGTTCAAGTAGAAACCTTTAAGACACTAGAAAAACGCTATGTTCACGAAGGTAGAACCATTGATCCATCCTTTCTAGAAGGAACATCCATTCGCCAAAACTTTGCCGCAATCAACTTTGATTGTCTCCTTGATATAGATGAGCCAATTTGTCCAAGGTTCATCTTAGAATTCTATGCAACCGTAAACCTTTCCACAAATGTTGTTGGTAAGATATCATTAAACTTCACAACCAATCAAACACCAAATTTCATAGATTTAAAAGACTTAGCTATCATTCTTGGTGTCCCAAATAAGGGAACTTGTCTATACACGGATAAGTGGCCCATTTCAAGTCTTGATTCTATTGAGCGTTTTTATCCATACGACAACCCTCTAGCTAGTAAGGAAACAATTAAGGAACATCTCTTCGTTAGAACCTCTACCACAAGAAAGAATCGTTCGGGGAATATTGTGGATAAGGATCCTTTTGGTATGGAGCTCAATGAGCTTAAACCACAATTTAAGCAGTGAGAAGAAATTCTTAGAGCTAACGTCATAAGTACCATAGGAAATAGAGATCATATCAACACATGTCTTTGCTACATGCTCTATAGCATTTCCACCGGTCAACCATTCAACTTAGCCTACTACCTAGCCAAAAGAATGGCCGACATATCCTTAGTTGGAACAACCGCTCTTCCCTATGGAATGCTTCTTACTCGCCTCTTTAGAGCAATCTCACCCATTTCTCATAACGATAAACGAGTTTTCAAAGGTAAGGGCAAACGTACTCGCTCACCTACACCATCATCATCATCATCCGACATGAGCGAGGACGATAAAATTCCTAACTCTAAGTTACCTCCTTTAGAATACCTTCAAGCACTCTCCGTCATTGACAATGCATCCGAATAGTTCAAGCAAACCCAAGGAATGTTCAAATGCTTTAGAAGGTACCTAAGCAAGCTCAATAAGAAGATAGACCGGTTGTGAGAAGATTAAGGAGTGTTTGGCTTATGAATGCTTTAGAACCATTTATGTGTTAAACTACGTGATTTGTATTGTTTTTCACTTTCATAGTTCATTACGTTTGTCGGATTATGTTTGTATGAGCTTTTATGCATAATGACAATGTTTGAAGTGTTTGTCAATTTTTTATGCTTATGGCAATTCTTACTAAGTATAGTGAAATCTTCGACCTCAAGGTCAAAGTCCTATGATATGTATGTTTACGTGTCTAATTTTTGCATTGCCTAACCAGAAATGCATTATCTTTTTGATTTTAGGAGTTTTCGAAAATTTTGAAAATCGTCTCGCGGGTCAAAATCGCGGACTGCCAAATTTTTCAGCCCTGGTGGATCTGACGGTACCCAAAATTTGGTTCCGCCAGTGTATTTTTTGGGTAACCCAGAATTGGCCCAACGGACCAGACGGAACCCAAAACAGGGTTCCGCCTGTGTACCGCGAGGGTTCCGCCAGACACCTGCAGAAAATTTTTGTCATTTTTCTTAAGTCCAAAACTTGTAAAGTGTCAAACCATTATCCTAAGTGAGAAACATCTTCCAATAACTCCAATAACCATATTAGAACAACTCTCACTCACTAAAACAATTAGGAAGCCACTTCCCTCCAAAAATTCAAATTCAAACATAACTAACCCAAGGATACCTTTTGAAGGGTCCTTCAAACCATTAAAACATTTTCAATCAAATCACATCTCATGATCACAAAGCATTGAGTGCATATGTTGGTTTTTCACTCCACCTTATTTCATTGGATTGACATGAAATGATTTGACATGTTCATGAAAACTTTGTAAATCATTTGAAACCTCAATCTTTGAGTGGTAGAACATCAAATCCAAACACTCATTTCAACATCTCCTCCACCCTATAAATTTGAAAGTTTTGCAACAATTCAAATCACACCATCACCATTAAAACTTCTTATATCAAAACATCAAAACCACACCTTTGAAATGACTAAATCTAACACATCATCCGACTCATCAAAATCCTTCTCAAAAACCACTAGGATTAGTGTTAAACCTTGTTGCTTCAACAAAACCGTCAAGTCAAGCTCATCTTCTTCAAGTGATGCATCGCTTAACATTTCTTCACCTATCCAAGATTTCCTTAACCTCACTACTTCAACACCATCCTCAACACATTACAATACCAATGTAATCACCTTTCAAGATTTGCTTAATCTTGATACTCCAACACCCTCTCCAACACATTGCTACACAAACATAGCCACCATTCCTTCACCTACTAGACCTTCATGTGATTCAACATCACCTTCTCAACAAGCTCAACCAACTAAAACTTCATCACCTCAATCACCAACAATTTCACCAATGAAACTTTTCCATACACCTCCAACATCACCACTACCTTATTTGGAAATATTAGAAGACCTATCACCCAAATCATCAAGTCCACCATCCTTATCACTCTTTGACACCATTGCTCAAATGGAAACCCAACACCAATATAGTGAGCAACTAGATGATGAACCTCATCAACCCTCAATGATAGAACGGTTGGCTTACCGTTATGCTAGACCATCCATTTTTCCAAATGATCAAGGCCATACCCACTCACAATCATTTGTGTTTCACCCAATTTACAAAGACCTTCATGGGAATCCTTTCGGCGAACCAAGCTTTCGCCATTTTGTTCAAAATCAACAACCACAACAACAACAACCATCACCACAAGACTCTTCCCGACAATTTGAATCTCTACTTTCTTCTTATAAGAAAATAGAAGCATCCATATGGGAAAAACCTCCAAACCTTAATGATGAGATTGACACTCATTTAAACCACCTTCATGCCTTCAAACGTATCGTTGACTCTCAAATCAACCATATTACGGTTTTACAAACAACGCTACAATCAACTAATGAAGGAAGCAAAAACACCTCTCAACCATCCATCTTTGCTCCTTCAAGTTCAAACCATCCACCACCAACAAACCAAACCACTCTTCCACCAAACTTTCCTCGCCATGGTTGCGGACAATGCAAAAGAACCGCTCACATTAGTGAAGGATGTCGAACGGAAATTCGTGAGCTATCCAAAGAAATGAGGTTTATCCTAAACCACATTTTGGATTGTCTACAATCCTTGTCTCACACACCTTAACCTTAGAGTCTCCAAAATGAAACAAAACCGTTTCTTTTGGAAAATGTTTCCCATTTAAACTAACAAACCAAAACCGTGTCACCCTTTCAACCTTCAAAATAAAGCCCGCTACAACCTCCAACACACATTTTCATCCTTAAACAACCTTAGCCTTGTTTTTGGAAAATGTTTCTCATTAAGGAAAATGATGATTTCCTTGTAGCTTTTCATGTTCTTAGTTTATTTTTAGTTTTTCTTTATTTTTAGAAGTAGGATGGTGTCATTAAAATTTCTTGTCTTTGACTTTTTAAGAGTCAAAAATTTACATGAAATGATTTTCATTCTACTACAAGGTTTGCATTGTTTGTTTACCATTTGGGTATGATGTGTGAACTATTCCTTGCTATGGTAGCATACATATATCTTGTGTGTTAGAAACTAACCTTTCTTTTTGTAGGATCATTATCCATGTTTTCCTTCCTTGACATTTAGGGGAGAATTATTCAAGGGGGAGCATGAGTATGACATTATTCCGCTCCACAACTCTTAGTTGTGTTTTAGACATGACATGCTTTCATAACTTGTCTTGTGCGACAACTAACCTTTTTCTTTTAGGTTCAAAATCCATGTCTCCTCTCTTGGCACTCCATTTAGGGGGAGTATCGTCCAAGGGGGAGCAAGTGCTTACTTCCGCTTCGCTACTCTTCTTTTTGTTTTGACAAAAAGGGGGAGAATTTAGAATATAAACTTGTTTCAAAAAAAAATTATATCACATTATCTTAGCAAAAACAAGTTTTTATACTAACTTTATAAATAAAGTTTATGTTTTGTCATCAACAAAAAGGGGGAGATTGTTAATACAAATATCGCCTAAAAACGTTATTTATATTTTACGATCTTTGCTAAGTTTTGTTAATGACAAAGTATGAACTTTAGCTATAAATAAATCATCACTTTAAGTGTTTAAGTCTTGTTTAACTAAGGTTTACATTTCCTTTTAAACAAAACATTGTTTTTATTTCTTAAATTAGAAAGTGTCTTGTCACATCACATTTATTTCTTAAAATAGTAATGTCACATCACATTTAGGGCAAACTTTGTCAATATACATTTATGCTAAGAAAGAGTGTTTGACTAACCATATGTTTGCTTGCAAGACTTGTGTTGACTAAGTGTAATGAGATGTGACCTTGTTTGGTTTGGAAGATTTATTTCTAAACCAACTGCAGCCTTGACGGAACCCTGGAGGTACACGGGCGGAACCCATCTGAGGGTTCCGCCTGATCCGCCAGACCTGTAGAATGGTTTGCTATAAATATCAAACCATTAGTTTTGTGTAACTCCTTTAGGACATATTTTCACATACTCTCTCAAACTAACACAGTAACATTTTGACTTGTGTGACTCTCTTATGTAGCAAGGAACTTTACAAGATCATTCAAGAAGTTACAAGCTTCAACTCTAAAGTTGCAAGTCTTGTTAGCTTTGTCATGTATAAGCTTTGGTAGTTTATACCTCATTTGTATCATGTATGTAGAAGTGATTGGTTAGTATTTTAGGCCTCAAAATACGTAGTGTGTCGGGAGTTGTTGTACCCTTGTAAAAGAACTAACGGGAGTGGTTGTACCCTTAGTAAAGAACTCGACATCTAGCTTAGTGTCGGTAAAAGTGTAAGCGACGATGGGAGTGGTTGTACCCGTGTAAAAGAACTCGACATCTAGCTTAGTGTCGGTAAAAGTGTAAGCGACATTGTAAAGGTTTTCTCCGCCGGTGAAAGGAGCTTGTTGATTAGTGCTTATAACTCTCGAGTTGGACACTCGGGTCGTGGATGTAGGGCAAGGAAAAAGAGTCCTTGTAGCCGAACCACGATAAACAATCGTGTTGTGGTTTGATCGTTTCTTTCTTTATCTTTGCTTATTACATGTTGTCTTTTAGTTAGAACCGCTAATCACATATAACGCTTTTCAAAGAACTAAACAAGCAAAGTTAGGATCATCATAAGTAAAGCTTTTCAAAGTATAAAACAAGTAAAGTTAGAATTGTCATTCACATGAAAAGCTTTTCAAAGAATCAAACATATAACATTGTGTTTATATCTTTAAGCAAACGTAAAGTTTTTAAAAGGATAGTCAAGCTAAAAAGGATTTAAAAAGCGGTAAACTCTTCAACCCCCCTTCTAGTTTTCCACACAAAGTCTATTGAAGAAAATGGTAGCTAATATTGTATCATGCTGGGATGCAGGCTAGTACGATTTTACCTTGGAGTGGAAAATAGATTGATATTACAATTGAGACGATACATGAACAAACTCTTTGTGAACAGGCATGGTCACTTTCGGGTGCTCGAACACTGATCCTAGAACCGAGCAAAGAGACAAAAAAAATTCCAAGACTCTACAATATTAAGACAGGGGAAAGGCAAGAGGTTCCTTTCTTTTGTATAGGTCAGTACAGGTAAACTACGAATGAAAATGTCATAAAAGTTATCCTTATGTGGGCATAGTATCTATTGCAACTGGACCAGTGAAAAAAAGCTGTGGACATAGGCGTAACAACTAAACAATGCAAGGATAGCAAAAAAGTAAGGCACACGTATTTAAGTGACATGTAAACCGATGAATGAAACGACACCAGCAATTGCATAACATCAATTTATAACCATAGATAAGTAAGGTAAGAGAACATAATACGATAACCGAATTTGTCACAAACGGAACCTGTCCTGGGACATTATTTTCTAGAAAATCTCTATACACAATATGGCTAGTCCTTGATAAGTATCTTCAATCCTTCAGGAGACGTAGCCATCGAGAGTGCTACCAACTATTGTTAGCAGACGAAACAACGAAACTGGTCTCGGTCACATTAGCTTTTGATGCATCCTAACCTTGCAAACAAAAATTTATAAAAATTTTGAATAGAATTGTAAACCGCCCTATCGGTACACCTGATATGTTTACTTACTCTTATGCCGCTAACGCGCCCCTTTTTCAAATAGTAAACTTCCGATCGACTTCTGCCGGGGTGGTTGCTTAGGATCAGCTTGCAAATTTGTGGCACCATAGTAAAATTTACGTAGTTGCACGTATATCAGTCATCGCACATATACCAGTCATTATTTAAGCGCGATTACCTGCGATGGGTTGATGTGCAGTACCAACAGGTATATGAGAGCCAAGTGTAATAACGAACATGAAATGCAATCGATGTTAAAAAAAAGGGGCAATTAAAGCAACAAAAACCAAAAACATAACGGCATCCAAACATAACATTATTTCGCAAAATCCATACCATAAGCATCAACTAAAAGCTGATAAGCAAACGTCGCAAAGACAAATGCTCAGGTCCAGAAAGATTGAGAAGTTGAGACTTCCAAAGCAGATACATATCCAGTTGGTTACCAAAACGGCCTGAACAGGAACGACAAACCAAATTACCAACTTAATAATCAAGGAAACAAACAAATTTTCATACCTTTTTATTCTTCTTCCAGCACAACAATATCCCTTTTTTGTGAGTCACCCAACTCCACTAATCTCCCACCATCACTTGCAAAATTAAACCCTAACCCTAAACTATCAAATCTAAACCTTTACACAAAACCAAATTCTACCTGGTATAATCGAGTTCTTGACATCGTATCGAGGAAGAGAGGCGGTTTGATGCTGCGGATGTTGTGAGAGTATTCATCTTGTTAATCGGTGAAGATGATGGTGTGTGTATGTGCCGGAGAAATCTAGAACCCTCTTGCTTTATCCCAAACAATGCGGACTGGATCATTACAGATGGAGAGTATGGAGCTGGACCATGCGTGTATCAGGCCGAAAAAAGGGAGGCCCAAATAGTCGCGAAAACTGTTCATAGAACGACGGCGTTTCAAATGCTGTTTAATATATATATTAATGTTTTTTACTATTCATAAATTATTCAATGAACAGTAAGAAAATATTATTAGTCTTGAGAGGTTAGCTTTTTTAACATGTTAGTCTTTAGGTTTTCTTTGTTACTCCTTTCATTAGTAATTCAGTTCCAACTGTCAGTCCCTGATTTTTTTTCATTATTAGTCCCTAAAATGTGTAGTCCTTGGGTGTTCTTTGTTAGTCCTTCTGTTAGTCATTAGATTTTCGTGGTTAGTTTTATTTACATGTTAGCCCTTATGCTTCCTTTGTTATTCTTTACGTTAGTCATTCGGTTTGCACAGTTAGTCCTTAAATTATTATTTTTTTACATTCTTAGTCCCTAAAGTATAGTCCTAAGGTTTTCTTTGTTAGTCCTTCCGTTAGACGTTGTTAGTCCTTGAATTCTTTTTTAAGAAATAAATATGATATTTCGTGTACGTAAAATTTTAATACGATGTTGTATGTAATATTTTTATCATTAGTTTATTGTTAACGGCAATAGCTTGCTAACTAACCCATACTTAAGAGGTTGTTTATGCACTTTTAGTTTCTTATGAACAATAAATTTCCATTTTTAGTCCCTAAATTCTTTTTACATTGTTTTTGCCTAAATTCTTTTTTACATGGTTAGTCTTTAAAATGCATATATTTTGACTTCAAGTGTGATACCTTATTTTATTTAAATTATGTATTATTTTTATTTTAATGTGTTGTTTTATTTAACATGAAAAAAAATGAGTCAGTCAGGGTGAACTTACAAATTAGGGTTATTAGCTTAACATATGAGATGTTTTAAAAGTAAGAGAGATAATACCATACATTAACATGAAAAATCATTTTGTGGATGTTGTTTTGTAAAAATTATGTGGTTCTATCACTTCTCGTTGGATTTATCAAATTTACTCCCTCCGCAACACGCGAACTAAAGTTACTCGTTACTAACACTTTAATACATAGAGAAAAAACACTTACAAACACTCGAGGCATTTTATCCAACAACATTTCTACGCATGCTACATTGTTTCATACGTTGTTTCTCAATTAGATTACGAGTACAATTTTTATATTTAGGAGGCGGAACAAATAAAATGTGTAACAATTTTAAAAAGTCTACAAAGTGATCCACAGAGTCCATTTTGATCTATATATAAACCTTATCTTTATTTCCCCATTCACTTAAATCTCTCTTCTCAATTCATTTCTCAAAATGGATACCACTACAAACCACCATCGCCGTCATCTTACCACTACTAATATTTGTTTTCAAGTATTTTAAAGGAAAAATAAATTAAATGAACTCATAAATTTATCAAGTTTTAATTTAGGCTAACCTACGAATGTAATTTTAGTTTCTCTAATTTTATAATTTTTGGAATACTGCAATTTCATTATATTTTGAAATTCAGTGAAAAGTGTTTGTTTTACTTGATTTATTTACTGAGATGTGAAAACACTCATAACGTGTTTGATGAAATGTCAAAATGAAAAAACTTTATGATTTTATAGTTTGACAATGTAGTTTGGATAAGTGTATGGTTTGCCTCTTTGTTATGGCTTGTGGGATTCTGGGCATGGTTCTAATCTGTTGTCTTTGGTTTGTGTTCATGGAGGACTTTGCTGAGATTTGGAGTACCTCAAGATTTTATGGAGTTGGTTAATTGGTTGTTGGTTAGTATTTGTTATTTGGGGTATTTGGTTTCTAAGACAAGTAGTGTCTTTGTAGGGGTTTGTCCTATTTAGACAGTATTTGGGCTTTTGTTTGTACATAATTTTTCATTTTATTTTATCTATTTTACCTTTGAAAAAAAAGCTTCAATATTTCCTTAAAAATATCAAAATTGATATGAATAAAACTTCAAATCTACAATACGTGTTCATAAGTTCACCATTTTTTTTTATATTTTTTAATTTATTTATTTATTTTTTATTTTTTTTAATAAACAACATCATAATGTTCATTATTAAATCACGTTGTTCACAGTTTTTGGTGAGTGCTTATTCACTCACTATTATATGGCCAAAAACCGACCCAAAACGACTATTTGAGCTAAAAAATGCCAAGAAAACACGTGTTTTTATGTTGTGAATGTGCAGGTACGGAATAATCACAAAAAGACGAAAAAGCACACGAAAACCGAAAAAACAGACACGGGAGTAGAAGACGGTCAAATAGTCAAAACCAGGGATCCAAAAGTCAACTTCAGTCTTTCATTTATTCAAGATTGGCAAGATTAGTCCTTGAGAAATATTTTGAGAAGATTAACCAAATCAGCCCTTGCATTTTATAATCTACATTTTTGGTCCTTGCAATTTCTATATCAAAAATCTGAAATCCAATATCATGCCATGGTCCAATCCTTGTATAATCACAAGTCCATATCCACCAAAAATATTACCTAGCCCAATCCAATGCCTTTGACCCGAGCCCACTTCACTGTCGGTTAAAATAATAATAAACAAACCAAACCGCGCTTTTTATTTTACCCCCAAATCCCTCTTTATTCCCAGAACTCAAACACTCACATGAACCCTAGTTACCATTGTGGTTAAATTGACCTCTCTTGTTTCAATAGACCATGATTAAGCCAATCATTGAGGCTTCTAGAAGCCTGACACGTGACTGTGCACATGTCAGAGAGAGTATTCAGATGCTACGAGGACACATGGCATGGTTCTATTGGGAGAAACGCGTCATTTGCTTGCCTTGGATCCTCTGACACGGAGAGAGAGTACAAGCACACGAATGGGACAGATGGCGAAGTTTGATTGGGCAAGACACATCACGGATTTGATCTGAGGGCTCATATGGATTTGAAGAAGTACAAATCCAATCTGATGGCTGATATGAGTTGAAAGAAGCACAGATAGTGGCTCGGATTGCCAGCATGGCAATCACACTCCTTCACTCACCTCACTCCTATAAATAGTGGTAGCTTTTAGCTTCTTTGTATGTAGAATTTTAAGTAGAGTTATGCTGCAGAAATGTACCTAGACTAGTATTTGTAATAGTTTCATATTAGCTTTTAATAAAAATTTGAGTTTACTTCTTTAATTTTCAGCTTATTGTTCATTTTCATTGCTTATTCTGTTTTCAAACTTAGCTTATTACTAGCTTATATTCATTAAGTTTCAGCTTATTTTATCTTCTAAACATCTTATTTGATTCCAAACTTAGCTTATTCAAACTTTCTTTTCAATTCTGTCTCAAAAACTTCCAATTCAGAAAATAATAAAAAAATTAGAAAAATATAAAAAAAATAATAAAAAAAATAGTTTCAAAATTAGTTCTAGATCTTAAATAAGCTCATTTCAGCTTATACATATCATTTTCAAGCTCATCAAGCTTATAGTTCATGTGTACTGTTCCATTCAAATAAGAGGTGATTGATATTGAAGCTGAGGTGGTTTGATAGCTGATACAGACAGTTAGACATCAGCCTATCTTAAAGATAGGCCTCTGTGAACTCCCTCTGTTCAAGCTGAGGGAGAGCTTGTGGTAACTTCTGTATTCATTTTCAATTTGTAGAATTAGCTTAGCTTAATAGTTGTAGTAGTAGTTAACTGTTTCACATCTTAGTAGTAGCTTATCTGATTAATTTGAGTTTTGATTTGATCTAGTGAAAGTTAGTAGTTGTTTTAGCTTATGTGTTATAATTAGAAGTTGTTTAGGATTATTTGGTAATGATTTGTAGTTTTAATCAGTGAATTGTAGCTTTAAGGTCACCATTAAGGGGTGTTTGGAAGTAACTGATTAGGATTAGCTATAGAGTTAGACAGTTAGTCTAATTGCATAAACAGCTTACATAGATTAATTGTAGCATTAGTAAATCATAAAATTGATAAGTAGTTCAACTAAAGTCTAAAGTAGCTTATTCACTCTTTAACAGTCTCAATAATCAGCTTATAGATAAAATAAGTTTGCATTGTAGGTACAATATAGATTAAGGTAGCATAATTTAGTAGTCTTATAGCTTAATGTAACAACAATTTGTATCTAGAATCAGTATTAATTCATAAAAGTCAAACTAGTTAGTTAATTCAATAAGTCAAAAAGTGTTTGAACTCAGATTTAGTCATAGCTTTATGATAACCTGTAGGCTTCATTGATCATTGGAAATTAAAATGGAAAGTTGTTTTTAAAAGCTTGGTAGTAAGTAGATAAGTATCAAAAAGAAGATTTAGATTAGAAGCTTTTTTAGCTTATAGAAATTTAAGCTGGTAATTGCCTGATTGGACACACTAGTCCCCTGCACCACAGGTGATTGCTCACCTTTTGGGTATAATTCAGTTAGGATAATTGGTTTAGAGATCTATACTAGTAGAGTAACAGTAGATTCCATTAGCTTATCATTTGTAGCTTATTTCATCAGCTGAATTAGTCCTTGTAGTTCATAGCTTGCAGTTGAGTTCTGAATTGAGTTTGAGGCCTGATAGTTTGATTTTGTGCCTCTAACTAGGTTTAGTGTAGTCATTTGTGCTTCATCTGAGTAGCTCTTGATTTGTGATTGGTATGATTGCTTCTGAGTATACTTGTGCTTATTATGCATAGCCTTAGTGCTTATTCCATAGCTTATTGCCATCATTCTTAGCATTTGTGTTTTTCTGAGCTTATCTTTGATCATATTTTGTCACAATTGAGCTTTATACATCATAATTGGTCTGTGTTCAAACTTTCATCAAGACTAGATCACAAGTGCTTATAAATAAGCACTTGTAATAAGCAGTTTAGTCAGAAAAAGCTCCAAATAAGCTGATTTTCACTTCAAATTTTTATTCTGAGTTTCTTTTATTATTTTTGATTTTCTGGAAATTTTCCAGATTTTTCCAAGGCTTTTTACTATTTTTCTTATTTTCTTTTGATTATTTTCAATTTTTAAATAGTTTTTAATTACCAAAAATTCATAAAAAATCATAAAAAGGTCTGAAAAATACAAAAATATTTTTAGAATTTCTTTTATAATATTTTAGAATTTTTAGAATTTAATTTTCATTTTTCCAAGTTATTTTTCTATTTTTCTTTATTTTTAATTCATTTTTAATTCCAAAAATAGAAAATTAATTCTAGAAAATAAATAAAAAGTCTAAAAAATATTTTTCTTTTTCTAAAAATTCTTTTTAGTAGTTTAAGATTTTTAGAAAATATTTCCAAGGTCGTAGGATCATTTTTTATTAAACGTTACGTTTATTTTTACGTTTGAATTCCCGTTTTCACGTTTTTAACGTTCGTACATACTTAGCTTGTAAATTCTTCATATTTCATCATAACTTTTCATAATTTGACCTTAAAAATCATATTTTCATTTTCCCGCTTTTCACAACACGATTTCGCGATTCGGCTATTTACGATTCCATTCCACCTTCGTTGGGAGAACGACCCGGGAAATACTTTCACCGGTATTTCTTCGGAATAATTATATACTGCAAAACGACTTTATCAGTTTTATTTTTGAAAAAAATTTCTTTGTTATCAGAATGTTTATCAATTTTCTTTGATGTTGTTCATTAGTTATATCAGAATTTTTATCACTTCATCAGTTTTCTAAAAATCCTCTCCTCTCTCCCTTTACATTCGTACGATCGATCTAAGGGTTCTCAAACCCTTAGTCGACCTTCAATTGACCAAAGTCGATTCCTAAATCGACTTTCAGTCAATTTTGGTTTTTACCGGTTTCGTATATCACCTAACTTGTGTAGGTTCGAGCCCTAGTTCTACCGTGCAGTATCAGTGGATACCTGATGCAACCCGAAGAGTGGTTTTCCTCTCGAAAGCCATGACTTGGTCGATCAAGGAGTAAGAAAGCAGATCCGCGTATCAAACTGATTCAGAAGCTTAGAAAACTACAAGAAACAAGTAAGTATTCTATAAACACCCTTTATAGGTGTTTAGAGTTTGGTTTATGGCTGAGCATTGGTCTCGGACCGTACCAGACCGACCAAGACCGATATGGAATTAGCCCAAAAGCCGAGGCCGAGGACCGGACCGAATATGGTCGGTCTGGTCCAACAAGGCAAAATAGTCGGTTTGTGGTTCAGACCGACCAAGACTGAGACCGAATTAGTCCAAAAGCCGAGACCGAGAACCGGACCGAATGTGGTCGGTCCGGTCCGGTCTTGGTCGATCCAGTCCGTTCGGGTGGTTTGCTCAGCCCTTGTTAGGTTATATCACTAATTAAGAAAGATCTTGCTAGTTAGGCTTTGTCTAGCTACATGGCCAAATATCTGTTTACTTCCGCTGTTGCATGTTTTGTGGCCATACGAGAACCACCAGGACCCTACACATGGCACTTTGGATTATGGTCTTCAGTTGTATTCTTCCTCAATATCTTCTTTGGTTGCTTATTCAGATGCTGATTGGGCAGACTACCCAACTACTCGTCGTTCTACTTCAGGTTATTGTGTTTTCCTTGGTAACAATTTATTGTATTGGTCATTTAAGAGATAGTACACTTTGTCTCGTTGTAGTACCGAGGCTGAGTATCGTGGTGTTGCCAATGCAGTGGCTCAGACGTCCTGGTTGCGGAATCCTTCGAGAGCTTCACTCTCCTCTACATTCTGCCACTATTGTATACTGTGATAATGTCAGTGCGGTTTAATTATCTTCCAATCCCATGCAGTATCAATGCATGAAGCATATTGAGATTGACATTCACTTTGTTTGGGATCAGGTTGCTACAGGATAGGTTCACGTTTTGTATGTTACTTAACGCTATCAGTATGCTAATATATTCACTAATGGTCTTCCGTCCGCGCTGTTTGATGAATTTCGGACCAGTTTGAGCATTCTACGTCCTCCCGATCCAACTGCGGGGCTGTTAGTGGACTAATATTTAGTGTTAGCATTATTCGTATTGGGTCAAGCCCGTTTGACTATTTAGCATTATTTATAATGTACTAAAACTGATTATTCAATCATTAGAATTATACAAGTTTTACATTATATCATTGATATGCATCGTTTTGATGATCAATGTATAGTTTTGAGTGATTTAAATTTTAATTACACAGAATTAGTTATGGTCAATAGCAAATTTAAAAGTTGTAAATTTGTGTCAGTCGTTGACATGTCCATTGCAACGTAAAAACATAGAATTAATAGCTAGATTGTTTAAAAAATTAGAATAAAAGAAAAACTTAATGTGTTTTAAGCCAAACACCCCTTTATAACAGTTGGTTAATATCAACGACTAACATTGTCTACTTTCAGTTCCTCAAGTTATAGTAGTTTACATAACTTACCCCTGAACTCTTATTGACTATTCAATACTGACTAACAATTTATATTAATAGTTTAATACAGTCCTATAAAAAGTTTCATAGATTCTGATCTCATTTATCCATCATCATTAAATAGAAATATTGTTGGTGGTTTATAGATCAATGGGTCATGGGCTAATTAGCATTATCCGAGTGCACAAATGCTTATCAACTTTTAAAGTGTTTTGAAGGAATTAGCAACTAATGTTTAACATTTGAAATATAATGCTTTTTCGACAAGTTGCGTGAAGCGTTTTAAATTTTGTTTAAAAACTAGTAAACACTGAGTATTATTTTCAGCTAATGCTTCTTCTTGTTATCACTAATTTTACCAAATAATCGATGATGCTTGAGATGATTGTTAGAAAGAAAGAATTGGTGACAAATATTTCTTAATTAAATTATATTTTAATCATGTTAAAAAAAATTATATTTTAATCAACTCCAAAGTTGATCACATTACATATCCAAACCAATTTTTATATAGAAATATTAGTTTTTCAGACAATACAAATCAAGCCTGTAGCTCTATAAATACATCATACTAATTAGCCCTTCTTATATTTTTCGAATCAAACGGTCAACTTTTTCAACACAAACAACAAAACCCTTTTCACCTTCTTCTTCATTCATCATTATCTTTGTGATCACTCGATCAAACCCTAATCCAAGATTCAACCTTTTTATAAAAAGATTCATAAAAAAGATTCAACCATGTTGGCTGATTCTCTAAAATCACAAGAACCCTCCAAAATCGACCCACCAAAAGCCGCCAACAAAAACACCATTACTGCTTCTACCAGTTCTACAACAGAATCACCATCCCTCAATGTGCCACTCGAACTCCCTCAACCACCAATCCCACAAGAAAACAATGACGAGAATACGGCTTCAAGAACCATCAACATATGGAGTAAAGAACACGAGATCAATGTGTTGAGATGCATTCTTGAATACTACAGCGTAAACGGAAAGTACCCGTTTGTTGATAATGAAAACATGCAAAAGTTTTATCAAGAGTGGATTGAATGGCGTGGGGTTTACGTAGATGAAGATGTTTTTTTTAACAAAATGGTTGAATTGCCTGAACGATTTCATGTGCACAAACAGATGGTTACTTCGGGACAGAATGTAGTTGCTTCTATGGAGAGTAATGATCTGCAGATTTATCAGTTGTCGAATTTGATTTGGGGACAAGAAGACGAAGACGAAGATGATCAAGATGACGATCCGGTTTTGACCAAATTCTTAAATGACGTTTTCGAAGAAGACGATTATCAAGATTAGTAAGGGTTGGATTTGAGTGTTTGAGTTTGTTGTTTTTGGGTTTTCGAAGTTGCATTAGATAAATCAAGATCGTTATTATGGTTTAGTTTACTTCTAGAAAATTTGTTTCAAGTTCAGATTTTGTGTAGTTTTTTTTTGTAGATTGTGTTTAAGAAAGTCAAAGGTTCAAATTGACTTTCTTTCATATGTTATTCAGTACATTCATGTTTTTATAAGAGGTTGATTTGATTTTCATGTCAATGTTGATGAATTAGTTATTTTTCTACTGCCTTGTTGATGATTAGTTATTGTTTTTACTGTATACTTAATGAATTGTATGTTGACTTTTGGCCGAGAATATTGCAGTGGACAAGAAGAAGAATGTACAGATGTGAATTTCAATGTCATGGAAAACTAGGAATCACTAAGTAATGATAAAAGTGGTTGATTTGTTTTGCGTTGAATTGGCCTCATACAAAAAGATTTTACCAGCATGAGAACTTTTACATTACGGTAAGATAGATACTAAACGGGCAAAATGATCAAGTGTGGGTTTGGTAAAATTAACTAATTATGAAGTCAATCAAGTTCATGTTCTTCGCTAAGGAATTACGATCATGATCAAACAGGTAATTTTTCAAGTGAGTTTAAGTGGGTTGAAATGTTGTACTAACCCACCAATATCATTTTATTCACTTTTAATTTATAAAAAAGAATGTATTATTTATGTTTTATAAGGTGTTTGGATAAAGGTTTGCAATTTTTGAACTTATAAAAGGGGTATAAGTGCATATAGTTCATTATTCCTAAGATCCCTATATAAAAGCACACACAAATAATCCAACATGGATGATCTTTCACAATTACAACAGCACTCTGTTGATGTAGATAGTGATGTTCATGTTGATGCTAAAGATTCAATGCCAAAAGATTCGCCGTCTAAAGGAAATGAAGTTGTTTCTTCGGGTACTTAAAACGGGTGTAATCTGTCTTTTCGTGTTGAGTAAATGGTTTACGAAGATGCATTGAATGATTCAAGATTTTTTAGGGTATAGTCAGTAGGGTTTAAGAGTTTAGTTTGATTCAAATCTGGAAAACAAGTTAGCTTATAAGATCATTAAATGTTTTGCTATATATAGATGAGTGGCCAGATATATTATTGGAAACTGTATATGGAACTATTTGACTTATAGATATTACAAAGTCCAAAATAGATGTGGTTTGTTGAACTTATGCAGTGAATTACTTTAGGAGATTGAATTTTTTTAGCATTTTTGAGTGAGCATTAGGCACAAGTGCACAACTATAAAAACCACAAGTTTTTTATTAAACTTGCTCAGCAGTTATAAATGCGTACAATAGTTATGCAAATTCTTGAAATCCCTTCTTCATCTTTACTTAAATGAAGGTGGATCTTCAGTTTTTTAACTAAACGCATACAATGTATCTTATATGGAGTCTGGCATTTAGATTTCTTGGTTTTGGGGTTTGTAATTTTGATTAGATGAGTCTTAAGGGTTTCATTACAGTATAATAGCAGATATGCGGCATTGAAATAGAACCTTTCTGATACAGAGAAGTTTGACTTTATGCAAGTCAAAGAGTTGACTATTTGTAAATCTGAAATATGTACTGATTTGTGTAAATATAATGATTTTGTTTATCATATCTCTTGGAACCTTTATGTTTAGATTTCTTTGACTTTAATATTTGTTTATGATGTGGAAAATGTTAAGATCACATTCAATTGGATTTTATGTGTTTTGTAAATCACTTCGAGTTTAGTTGCGGAAGCTTAAAAATGAGAAAACTTGAAACAAGTTGAGATTAGAAATGTGAAGATCATAAATACAAGTATGAAGTCACTAATACCAACGTTTAGCGCCTAAAACACGTTTAAACACTAAATTTACATTTTCAGTTCTTACACTATCAAGCTTTGTGCAAATGTAGCTAAAACATTTAAACTCTCAAGTTCATCACTAAAAGTTTGAAAACATTACCAACATTGTTTTATTGGAGTTCATGAGCTATCAGCAGGTGATAATGTGATATTGTCGCGTGAAAAACTTGAAAGACAAGTCTTAACAAAAACTTTTTTTATTTTATTCCTAGAGTTATTTTATACTGAAGAGTGAAAACCTCGTTTTTGTATTCTGTTTCTTTCCTGCACAGTACACACTAACCATGACTTTTTGACTTCCCTAAAGTCAAAACTGGGAAAAAAATAATAAAAGAAGCAGGCAAGTAAATCGAGAGGGTTAAAACTCAAAATTTAACCAAATTCCAGTGGGTTAACTTTCTGGTTTTACTCTTTTAGTGAAAATTCAACACAAATCCCACCACAAACTGGACAATACTTGTTGGCTTTTCACAAGTCAATATTAACAAAAAAGACAAGAAGTAATGTAAATCCATAAAGGGTTCAAAATGATATCAGAAACCAATCAAACCATCAATTTCTGAACATCAGAAACAAGAACTCTTACACATTTGACTTACTATAAGTCAATACTAAAAAAACAATATACAAAAAATCTTCTGAATCGATAAAGGGTTCTAAAATATGTAAAAAACGAATCATGTCATCAAGAACTGAATCAGAAACTAAAAGGTTTTTCACATTTACCCAATAGTTGATCAGTTGACTTTCTAAAGTCAAACATCCAAAAAATCAAACCATTTAACACTGAGATTCGATCCTTATGTACAATATTTGTTCACCTCAAGACGTGCTAAAGAGCCTCGATTATCTATATGCCAACTTTGATGATCCAAACAAACATTCATTCCAAAAAGAGATCGTGCTTCCATCTCCAAACGGTCATTCTATGACTATAATTAATGGACTAAACATATACTTCAAAATTAACTCACTGATTGCAGATATGTAAAGGCATACATGAGTACATCACTGTTTCAACACGTAATATAATTGATATTATATATATGCATGAACATCAAATCAATTTCTGGATATTCTTCTTTTTGAGTACTACGTATTATAACATTTTCGGTCAAAAAAAAATAAAAATAATAAAACATATGATTCATGAAGAAGACGGTAAAAATATAACTATAAATCATCAAGATCGACATGCATGAATATCAAATTAACCTCTCATTAATATATGAACGTGCATCAAACCCGGCAAAAATATAACAACTTGAACATCAAACATATGAAATAAAGTCAATTATATCCTTTGACTTTCCTAAACATCATCAACTTATTAACCTTTGAAACCCCTTAAAGACTAAAATACTAAATCCTCAACAGTTCTTGATAAACCTGAATACTCGTCTCGAAATATATAGCATAAGAAACTGAAGATCTATTAAATCTTCATCTACTAACTGACCTTTTACGACTAAGAAACCGCAAAAAAATATGAAGCACAACTACTAATTAACCTTCGTCAACTAAAAAACTGCAAAAAATCTGAACTTGAAACAAATTTTTTAAAAGTCAATAACTTTGACTTTTTTTTTTTTTTTTTTTTTTTTTTTTAACTTCCATCAACCAATTAATTTCATAAACTAAACCATATTAACGATCTTGATTAATCTACTTGTAACTTCAAGAACCCAAAAAACAATAAACTCGAATGCTCAAATCAAACCCAGATACTAATCTTGCAACACGTCATTTAAGAATTTGGTCATAACCGGATCGTCATCTTCATCATCGTCATCTTCGTCTTCTTGTCCCCAAATCAAATTTGACAACTGATAAATCTGCAGATCATTACTCTCCATAGAAGCAACTACATTCTGTCCCGAACTAACCATCTGTTTGTGCACGTGAAATCGTTCGGGCAATTCAACCATTTTGTTAAAAAACACATCTTCATCTACGTAAACCCCACGCCATTCAATCCACTCTTGATAAAACTTTTGCATGTTTTCGTTATCAACAAATGGGTACTTTCTGTTTACGCTGTAGTATTCAAGAATGCATCTCAACACATTGATCTCGTGTTCTTTACTCCATATGTTGATGGTTCTTGAGGCCGTGTTTTCTTTGTTGTTTTCTTGTGGGATTGGTGGTGGAGGGAGAGGGAGTTCAAGTGGCGTATCGTCTTTTGGTGACGATGATGATTCACCAGAAACAATAGAAGCATCAGCCAACTCGGTGATAGAATTAATGTTCTTCATTGATTGGTTTCTTTTAGGTATGAATCTTTTGTAAAAAAAGGTTAAATCTTGAATTAGGGTTTTGATCGAGTGATCACAAAGATAATGAATGAATGAATGATGATGAAGAAGAAGAAGGTGATTAAAGAATTCTTAAGTGAGAAGAAATATAATGTAGCCGTTTGATTTGAATAAAAAGAATGACTAGTGTGATGTGATTATTTATAAAGTCAGTATTGATTAGTCCATAAAAGTTTGTGGGCATTTGTGCAACTTCTATAACTAGAGGGACTGAAAGTAAATAATGTTAGTTGGTCAGTTGGTCTAAACCAACTGCTATACAAAGGGCGTTTGGCTTGAAACAGATTTAGTTTCCTTTTCTTGTTTGATCAATCATAAGTGACACAACAAAAATTTTACATACCTTACTCTTAAAATTTGGAATGGAGATTTTGTGTAGTTAAAATTCTATCATAGTTACTAAAAACATAGTTTAATCAAAAAACGTAACTTAAGTTAGCAAACCGTCAGCCGATACAAAATAGCTAGCCATCAACCGAGCTCCTCACGCTATTGTAATTAGCTATTACGTACTGATGATTGTAGTCATATCCTGAGGGACTTAGACTCTTAGACCATGTATACTTTTACATATGTGCAATCAACGGGTTAAATTTAGAAGTATATGCTTTTAAGTCCAATTCACTTCTTTTTGAATAACCAATTGTTTCACATTTTTCCTAAAAAGTGGACTTCTAACAACTTTTTTGGTCTGAGGCGGATTCAACCCAAAACAAATTATTAATTCCACATACTTTGACATTATACATTCTTCTTATAGAAACAAAACTAATCAGCATGGTAAGAACATTGAATTTACTGAACCATTAACATATGAACATTACAAAAAACCAACTATGAACTACATTTACATGTACCAATAGTAATTCCTCTGAATTCTTTAAATTCCATTAACTAATGTAAACTAGGAAAAGCATATGTTCTTAGCTGATCATCCACAGGAACTTCAGAAACCTGGCCAATCGAGTACTCGAACCCAAATTTTTTACGTCAAACTAAAAAGCAAAAAAAATCAATGATAGTTGACAGTGATAAAAACAGAACTCCCTAATTAAGTTCTTAAAAATCTGACGAATCTTCATAAAGCCAAAAACAAGAATCTTGAATACTCAACTCCAACGAGAAATTGTAAGTTTGTAACCATTCGTTTGAGTCTTTGTATCATTGATCATATATTTTCTTCTCCCCAAATCAAATCTGATAAACGATAGATTTCGCCATCATTGGTATCCATGTACACATATGCACCAGAACCTATATTCCTTTTGTTATCGAAGAATCTTTCAGCCAATTCAGTCAATTTGTAAGTAAACAAATCTTCATCTACATAAACCCCACGCCATTTAATCCAGGCATTATAAAAACCTTTAATATCTCTGTCGTAATTAGCAAACGGGTACTTTCCAGTTTCTTTAATACCAAGAATAGTATTCAAAAGAGTAATCTCGTGATCCTTACTCCACGTGTTGATGGTTCTTGAGGCCGTATTCTCCTCTTCGTTATTTTCTTGTGGGATTATTGGTGGTTGAGGGAGTTCAAAAGGTAGTGATGGGACACTATTTTCTGGGACACGAGTGGATGATGTCGAACCACCAGAAACAGTAGAACTAGTCGTATTGATGTTATCGTCTTTTGGGCCGATTTCGGCAAAAGGAGGGGAAGAGGGTTCTAACTTTGAAGGATCATCCATGATGAATAATGGGTATAAATCTTTTTATGAAACGGTTGAATCTTGAATTAGGGTTTTGATCGAGTGAATCACAAAGATGATGAAGGAATGATAAATGAATTTTTGGTGTTATGTTACCGTTCGGTTTAAATGGAGAACGGCTAGCATGCACGATGTATTTATAGAACTAATGGCTTAATTGTTAAGTAATTTTATTAGTACTATTTTTATTTATTATTATTATTATTTTATTATTTTTTTTAAGAAAGGCAATTTTGAAGTAATTTTAGTGGTTATTATTATTATTTTTTTTAATGGGTAATTAGTTTATTATATTTTGAACTCTCAGTTGGTCACAAGGGCTCCTTCTAGAGCTTGAAGATGTTTTACCCAGGGTTCGAGTCTTGCAAGATACAAAAAATTCAAGTTTTCCTCCTAGTGCGAAGCCCGTGAGTTGTAGGGGTTTCCTTTCGTCGGTCTCTCTTAGTGATTCGGGTCACGGGGCCTATCCGTTTGGATAGTTTAACTCGGGGGTCGGATTTCAAGTGTGATGTCATTCTAAAAAAAGTTTATTACATTTTGAGCCATTTCTTTTTCTTTTTCTTTATGTAACCCCACCCTCGATTAAAATTATCATGGTTTTGGAATTGGAACTCAAGAGCCTTTCAAGTCGAGCTCTTATTTAACTTTTTTAAACAAAAAGTTATATTTTTAAACAAGAAGTTATAAAAAATAAGCAAATTGACTTTTAGTGACAAAAAAAATGTCAGTCAATCTAGCTTGTTAATGACACTTTCAAGTCGAGCTCTTATTTGGGGTCTTTTTTATATGAGAAAAGTTTTAATATGTCATTCGGTGTTTGATTTAAACTATAAAAAGATCCCTCAAAAAGAAAAATAATATAATGTAATTTACAAATTTACCCATATCCGAAAAATTAACCACCGACATAACATTTAATTTGGTATATAAATACATCATATTAGTCATTCTCTAATTCAAATCAAACGGCTAAATTCTCTTCTTCTTCCATTCATCGTATCAGTGATCAATCGATCAAAACCCTAATTCAAGATCCAACCTTTTCTTAAAAAGATTCATACCCAAAACAAATTCATCAATGAAGATCATTAATTCCATCACCGTGCTGGCTGATTCTCTAAAATCACAAGAACCCTCCGAAATCGACCCACCAAAAGACGATAACAAAAACACCAATACTGCTTCCACTAGTTCTGCAACACAATCATCATCCCTCGATGTGCCACTCCAACTCCCTCAACCACCAATCCCACAAGAAAACAACAACGAAAACACGGCTTCAAGAACTATCACCACATGGAGTAAAGAACACGAGATCACTGTGTTGACATGCATTCTTGAATACTTTGTTGCAAACAGAAAATACCCGTTTGTTGATAACGAAAACATGCAACAGTTTTATCAAGAATGGATTGAGTGGCGTGGGGTTTACGTAGACGAAGATGTGTTTTTTAACAAAATGGTATATCACTTGCACAAACAGATGGTTATTTCGGGTCAAAACGTAGTTGCTTCTATGGAGAGTAAAGATATGCAGATTTATCAGTTGTCGCATTTGATCTGGGGACAAGAAGATGAAGACGATGACGATGATCAAGAAGATGATCCGGTAATGCGCGGATTCTTAACGGGCGTGTTGAAAGATTAGTATTTGGGTTTTTTGTTTACTGGATTATGAAGCGATACAAAGAAGTTAACTAGGGTTTAGGCTAAAATTGTTAAATAGTTGATGGAGGTCAGCGAAAGTCAAAGTTATCAACTTTTCGAATTTGTTTGAGTTTATATAAATTTTTTGCTGTTAATAATTAGTTGGTAAATGAAGTTCAGATCTTCGGTTATCAGATCTTGTTAGAGTCTAGCTAGTATTCAGGTATCTTGTTTTTGGATATTACAAGATTGCTCAAGCACTTAATATTAGGGTTTAGTTGATACGTAAAGTCAACGCTATTGACTTTTATAATGTTTGGAGATCATAGTTATTGCTGTTAATTAGTTGATGAAGGTGTTTTAAAGGTTAGTACGTTGATGGTGTAATTAGGATGTTCGAATTGTATTCTTTTTTTAGTTTGTTGTACGTATGTTCATGGTTTAATGATGAGGTTTATTTGATTTTCATATCAATGCTTATTTATTTTATGAATTGTGTGTTTGGCTTTCTGTTAAATTTGTGTGAAAATGGACATATATAAATTGTATAATGTTATGGAAAGTTAGAAATTATTTTGAAACCAAAATAAAAGGTGAAAAAATAATTTATCGTTCTTTACCAACTGTGGGTGGGGTAAAACGGAAAATTCAGTTATTTTTTTTGGGTAAAAGGTCAAAAGACCCGGTAAATATATTACTCCAAAAAACATTTAAGAACAACGGATATGAGTGAATCCCATATCTCAGCCCGTTACATAGGCGAAAAGCTTACATAACAAGATACTTCCTATTTTCTAGACAAGAAAACAAACCACTACCACATCATATAGAAAAAACTCGGACAAAAATAACTACTTCCTACGACCTTGGAGATTAAAGCCATAAATGGCATTAAGAGCATCCAATTCCCCTGGAAGATCATGAATTTGCTTCGAGTAATCATCATAGTCATCAAACTCATCTTCACGCTCTTGACTTCTACCAAAAAGATTCGCAGATTCGTCGAACGTGTTAAGAACCTCCTCATCCTCACTATCAGAAACCACAACCTCACCCACTTTGGAAAATGGGTTAGCCCTCTTAGTGACAGAGGCAGACGGAACAGGATGACCATCATCATCCACAAGAGTACCTTTCCCATCAATGAGAAGCTTTTCAAACTTACTAATTTTATCAACTAAAGGAGTAGAACCAACTTCCTTAGTTCCCATTGAATCACTCACAAGTGGTTCTTGTGATGTAGCACCAGTCTTAACCGACTTATCCACATTAACTTCCATTGTACTTCCAGTATCCACATCCATGCTGGTGTCATAAGTAGGAATACCAAACGTATCCGTATCATCCATATTAAGCGCATCAAATTGGTTAGATGTAGAGATCGTTGTTCCACTCGTACTAGCCACATCAGAAGTCTTCTTCTTACTATCATTAACTTTTTTGGGTACAGTAGGAGTCTTCTTTGGCTGATATTCAAAATGCTTACCCACAACAGGTTTAGTAAAACCTCCGCGACCCGTATTCGAGGCAGCTTGCTTACCCTTCTTCTTATTATTAACAATCTGAAAACCATCATTAACATTCTTAGAAGGTTGAGCAGTCGGTATCACACCCTTAGGACAATCCACCAAAACATGTCCAAACACCTTGCATTTATCACAGCGAGGCGGTTTCCACTCATATTCCACACTGATCTTCTCAATAGTCGAACCCGAACCGTCAAGTAAAGGAATCTCAACAGTAAGGCTGTCCCTAAGTACCTCATCCGACTTCACTTCAATCATACATCTAGCAAAACTACTCCTACCCCAAGATTCTTTGCACATCTGACTAGTAAAGGCATCCAATCTCTTGGGAGTCCCAATCAAAGTAGCAAGCAAACTAAGCCCATCATCAGAAAACATCGCTAAAGGAACATCATGAAATTTAACCCACACCGGAATGTGAGTTAAATCCTCTTTCAATAAATTGGTATTCAAAGTCCAAGGTTTAAGAATAATAGGAACATTACGGATCAACCATGGACCATTATCAAGCACATCATCAACACCTTTCTTCGAAGTAAACTTGAAGAAGAAGAAACCCTTAGCGTTCATCATTACCTTTTGTAACCCATACTTAGCCCATGCATTGCGAACATAATAATCCACGACAGGAAAAACAAGGCGCTGACCAAGGAAATATCCATAGAGAGTGTTTTCAAACCGCGTGTTCACCTCTTCCACTACCTTCATTGGGACTGAAAGGTCAACATTATCCTTCTTATTGCTGCTTTCTAATCTCCGAAAATTAGACACGTGTTTCAGAGAATCATTAGAAGCAACACCCACATAAGAAACCGACTTCACTCCACTAGTAGTATCCTTCTTAGAAGCATTATGCCCAATACCACTTGAAGAGGAAGCCTTATTAGCGACAATTTCCCGTTGAATATCAGTCATGGCATCATCAAAATTCTTATGTGCATTAGATAGCAAGTGCTGCACATCAGCACTTGTAACCGGCTCCAAGTCGTCACCATGAGATGCATCATTCATAAGTGGAATCGGCTCCACTTCCTGAGTACCACAATCAAGAGCATCATCTACCTTCAAACTAACATTACTATCATGAGATGCATCATTAGACACGTGTTGCACACCCATGTTACCCTCGTGTCCCTTAAGCCTACTCAAACGAGCAGCCAATTCATCATTAGTACCCATGTTCGCATCGTTAGAACCAGATACATTATTACCCTTACCCGCAGTCTTACTAATCAAGAACCCCTTCTCCATCTCTCAAAAACCCACTTCTAAAATCAGCACACTAATAGCCACACTAAGTACCCAGCAAGAATGCAAAACCAGTAACAAAGGAAAACCCTAATCGCAAGATTAGGGTTTAAAACATTAAAGCGCAAAAAGCCTAACCTGCTCCCATCATCAACGAATCACCAAAGATAAAAATAGTAGCAGTAAAGATCGAGTTGAATAAGAGTAGCCCTCACCGACCCACGTTAGATGAATAAACAATATAGATTGTATGGATGGGACAAGACAGCGAATGGAATATTAGAACAATCGAACACCAATTAAACACAATCACCGACCCACGAAGGATAGGAATTAATAATTAAAAGGTGAGGATCGATCGTAATATTGTGGGGTTTGTATTCGCCAGAGAGAGATCGTATTTAGGGTTTTTTTGTCTTACGGAAAATTCAGTTAAGTATTAAGTTCAAGTGGGTTGACGTGTTGAACTAATATTAGCCAATACGATATTTAGTTGAAACACAAAATCACAAATAGTAGTTTGCAGATTATGGGTGAAAACTTTTTGGACTAAAACATCCTGTTCATTCACACAACTTGTATATTCAGAACAGGGCTATAATTACATGTTCATTTAATATTTTAGAACTTGTGTCTAAAAATAGTAAATTGAATGTAATTCAATAAATCTCATTTTAAGATATCCATAGTTCGATAAATAAACGCTGTTATGATCATCGCCTAAATCTCGTTGTATGATCTTCGCCTAAATCTGTTTTTAGTTAAGACCATATATGACCAGTTATGCGTGGCTGATTTTTAAAGTAGAACCCAATGCAACCCACAAAACCCTTACTCGTACTTTTCTTAGATATACTTCTCTAGTTTTATATATAATATTTGCTGATTGTATGTTAATTAGTAGTGGAAGTTCATATTTTTGTGCGATACGTTGTAAAAGGTTAATTAGTTGATGACGTTATGATATGATATATCTTCCGATACAGTATTGGGGTTTTTGAAGTAGTATTCAGGTTTATTAAGAATTTGGGGTTACTTACTTAGTCATTAAGGGTTAACAAAGGTTAATAAGTTGATATATGGTGTTTAGTAGAGTCAGAAGGTTTAGTTGACTTTGCTTTATATGTTTAATGTACACGTTCAAATTTTAGTAAGAGGTTAAGTTTGGGTTCATGTCCATCTTCATGATTTAGTTATTTTTTACTGTCTTATTGATAAATTGTATGTTAACTTGCCCGAAAATGTTACTATTAGTACAGTAGTCGAGAAGAAGAAAGAAAAAGAAAGTGTAATAATTGATTCTTGGTCAACAAGAAAACTTTTCAAATTGTATGGTAAGATGAATACTATGAAAACCAAATAACTGTTGTATCCCATAATGTTACATCGTAGAGTGTATGTATTACTCTAATGGGCCTAATAACAATTGCTAATTACAATAAAACAATACATAACACATGGACCTAATGAAACCCGCTAACAGCCCCCCTCAGTTTGAGCGGGAGAGGAGCGAACGCTCAAGCTGGAGCGAAACTCATCAAACAATGCCGTAGGCAAGCCTTTGGTGAAAATATCCGCATACTGATAACGAGAAGGAACATGCAAAACTCGGACATGACCAGTAGCAACCAAATCGCGAACAAAGTGAATGTCAATCTCAATATGCTTCGTGCGTTGATGTTGCACGGGATTGGAGGAAAGATAGACAACACTCACATTATCACAATACACAATCGTAGCCGTAGAAAGTGTTGTATGAAGCTCACGTAATAAATTACGTAACCAGCAGGTTTCCGCAACAGCATTGGCAACACCTTTATACTCAGCTTCAGCACTGGAGCGGGAAAGCGTAAACTGACGCTTAGAGGACAAAGATAGAAGATTGTTGCCAAGATAAACACAATAACCTGAAGTTGACCGGCGCGTAGTCGGACAACCAGCCCAATCTGCATCTGAGTAAGCAATCAAAGATGATGTCGTAGATGAATAAAGCTGCAACCCATAAGTCAATGTGCCCCGAACGTATCGTAATATCCTCTTGAGAGCCGATAAATGAGGCTCCCGAGGATCATGCATAAAAAGGAAAACCTGCTGAACAGCATAAGAGATATCTGGCCGAGTAAAAGTAAGATACTGAATCACCATCAGCAACTAACTTGAAATCCGTGTCAACTGGAGTGCGACTCGGATTACAAGAAAGCATGCCAGCACGCTCAAGTACTTCAGTAGCATATTTCTGCTGAGATAAAAATAGCCCTGAAGAGTTACGAGTCACAGAAATGCCTAGAAAATAATTAAGTGGGCCAAGATCAGTCATAGAGAACTCCTGATGTAGAGATGTAATAACCCGCTGAAGAAAAACTGTAGAAGATGCAGTCAGTACAATATCATCCACATATAAAAGTAAGTAAGCTGTATCAGTCCCCTGTCTGTAGATGAATAAAGAGGGGTCACAACGGCTATGATGAAAACCAACCCGAGTAGCATAAGCCGCAAATCTATGAAACCAAGCCCGAGGAGCCTGTTTAAGCCCATAAAGAGAGCGCTGCAAGAGACACACATGATCAGGATGACGTGGATCCCGAAAACCAGGAGGCTGATGCATGTAAACAGTCTCTGATAACGAACCATGCAAAAAAGCGTTATTGACATTTAGCTGATGAATAGGCCAATGTCGAGAAATAGCTAGACTAAGCACAAGACGAATAGTGGCCGGCTTAACCACTGGGCTAAATGTCTCATCCACATCAATACCTGCAATTTGAGTACTACCATTCGCAACAAGGCGAGCCTTGTAACGATTAAGACTACCATATGCATTATATTTGTGCCGAAACAGCCACATAGAACGAACAATGTTCGCGTCTTGTGGCCGAGGTACAAGAACCCAAGTATTATTTTTAATTAAAGCATTATATTCATCAATCATAGCACTAGACCAATTGGGATTATGAAACTCATGGTTGTAGGACTTAGGAATAGGGGAAATGGTGGACACATTGAAAGTAAAGCGTTGTGTAGGACGATTGGTACCGACATTGAAAGTCACGTGACGAGAAAGTATAATTTTATTGGTGTTCAAATCAAGGCACCGATATCCACGGTGATTGGTTGGATATCCTAGAAAAATGGATGGAGTGGCCCGTGGTTCAAAGTTTGTGGTTGGTGTGAAGATGTGGGTAGCAAAGACAACCAAAAATACGAAGATCCGTATAATTAGGTGTTGTCTTAAATAGACGGGTGTGAGGAATCTCATTGTGAATGGCTTTGGAGGGTAAAATGTTTAAAAGATGGGCGGCCATGTGGAGAGCTTCAACCCAAAAAGTGGGCGGAAGGTGGGCTTGAAACAAGAGGGTGCGGATAAGGTTGTTGATGGTACGAATCATTCGCTCAAATTTACCGTTCTGTTGTGATGTTTTTGGGCAAGAGAAACGAATTGTTATACCATTAATAGCAAATAATTGGTGTAAGGCATTGTTGTCAAACTCGCCCCCATGATCACATTGCAAAGATTTAATATCACAGTTAAACTGATTCTTAACATAAGCACGAAAATGAATAAATTTAGACAATGCATCAGATTTATTTCTCAAAGGATACACCCACAAATAATGCGAAAAATGATCAAGAACAAAACATAGTACTTAATACCCGAAAGACTCGGAAGTGGAGAAGTCCACAAGTCTGAATGAACAATGTCAAAAGGAGACTTAACAATTGTGTCAGAAAGCGAAAAAGGAAGTCTCACGTGCTTGCCAAGCTGACAAGCATGACAAAGAACGGGAGACTTAGTCTTATTACATGAAATGAAATTATTAGAAACTAAAGAACGTAACACGTCACTTCCAGGATGACCAAGTCGTTGGTGCCACGTTTATGTGCAATGGGCGGCGGTGTTAAGGGTGGGTCGTGGGTAGAAGGTGGGGAGGGTGTGGGTGTTGGGCTACGTATGATAGGTGTTGGGCCGGGATTATGGATTGGTGAAGGTGGGTTGGTTGGAACAGTGTCCACTGGAGGTGTATAGGAAACAGTGGGTGTTGTGAGAATATGTTGTTGAATGATGTTAGGGGATGTATCGAGAAAGGTGTATGAGGGCGAAAGGCTTTAGGGATAGACGAGAATGTGACTGGATAGAGATCACCCGTGCTGTCACATCGGAGCAGAATTTGACGGGTCCAATAATCCTTCACAGAAAAACCAAACTCGTCAAACTCAATAGTACATTTATTATCGCGAACAAATTGACGAACCGAAATTAAATTTTTAACAATGTTTGGTGTAATAAGTACATTATTTAAGTAAAGGGTTCGGTGAGGTGTGATCAAAGTGCTATGGCCCGAGTTAGTGACGGGAATTGATTTCCCGTCACCAACTTGAACAGAGGGATAAATGCAAGAATTAAAAATAGTACTAAGGTTAGTAGCAGAGGAGTTAAGATGAGAGGACGCACCAGTATCCATGTTCCAATTCGGATCCGACTTATCTTGAAGTGTCATGGTGCTAAAAGCTTGTGGTAGAAGCGTGGCTTGACCGGGAGACGTGGGTGAGGTAACCGAGCCTTGAACCGCAGTTGCATACAGTGCCTGTTGTTGAGGAGTGAGTGTCAATTGTTGGGCTGGTGGTGCGAATCCAGGTAGTAACATGGGCCGAGAGCCCAACAAGGAAGCAGCATGGACTTGTGACTGACCCAAAGTATTTTGCAAACCATATTGTGCCAGTAACTGATTTTGGGCCTGAAGTAATGCTAACAACTGTTGCTGGCCCGCCAAGTTAAGTCCACCAGTCCCTAATCCATGTTGCACATTCTGAGGTGAATTGTTTGACCGAGTGTTATTTTGTGAGCCATTGTTTCGTGAGTTAGGAGTAGAAGCACCTGCACGGTTAGAGTCATGGAGATATCGACAATGCGCACCCCATCTACAGAAACCTCGACCATAATTATGACACACCTCGGTCTTGTTGGTGTTACGGGATTCACGATCCCTGTTGTTGCTGCTATTTTCATGTCCACGATTTTGTGATGCGACTAACAAAGCTTGTGGTGCACTTGACGTGTTGTTTGTGGACATAGTAGGCAATTTAGACCGAAGACGCATCTCTTCTGTTGTAACCATGGATCGCATGGTAGCAAGAGTAGGAAAAGGATCCTTGTGAACGATGATTTGGGCATGGCTGCCAAATTTTTCGCTTAAGCCATTTATGGCATAGGTAACCACATCGTCTTCGCTGATGTCCGAACCGAGATCATTAAGCAAGATGATGATGGAGTCAATTTTGGAAAAGTATTCTTCGGCACTTCGTTCTCCCATTTGTAGCATACGTAATTCGCCTTTTAAAGCGACCGTTCATGTACGTTTGTTGTCTTGAAAGAGGGCCTCGACTTGTTCCCATGCCGCGAGAGCCGTCTTAGGGTTGAGTTTGATGAACTTTCGTTGAAGGGAAGGAGACAATGTAAGAATGATCCACGACTTGACAATGGAGTCAGCCGTGAGCCACTCTTCTGTCGGTGGTGTTGATGTAGAAGCATCTTCCTTTGATCCTTCGATGTGCATTAGGACACCGAAGTTGTTGCAATGGATTTTGAAATAGTAGCACCATGATGAGTAGTTTAACTCATCAAGATCGAGTTTGACGAGTACTAGGTTGTGGATGTTGTGTACCGCATATAGCTTTTCAACAAGTGTGAGAGCGGGAGGTGTTGGTGGTGGGTTGCTGTTTGTCATGGTGGTGATGATATACTATTAAGGTGTGGACTGTTAAGTCGTTTGATGGAGGGGCAGAGAAGAAAGCCGACTGTTAAGTCGGCAGGGATGATTTAGAGTTTTGTTAGGATCGGTTGTGAGAAACCAAGCCTGATACCATGAAAACCAAATAAATGTTGTATCCCATAATGTTACATCGTAGAGTATATGTATTACTCTAATGGGCCTAATAACAATTGCTAATTACAATAAAATAGTACATAACGCATGGGCCTAATGAAACCCGCTAACATACTAGAGGGGGCAAAACCGTAGACTGTATGAGTTACCACATGCGAGATGTCTCAGGTTCGAGTCTCTGTGGGGGTTTTCCTTCAAGGTGGAATCTGTGGGGTTCTACCCCACAGATGTGTCGATTCGAGGCTGGCAGGGACTACCTTCTGGGTATGTATTGTGGAATCGAATCACTAATTATTATTCGAGGTTGGCAGTAACTACCTTCTGGGTAAGTATTTTAGAATCAAATAATTAACTTAGTATTGTACTAACAACTAAGGATCAAATGAGAAGAATCTTTAAAATAAGAAGGATGAGATCGAAATGACTATAACTACACATTAGAGATGCATCAATTTGAATTAGATGCATTCTTAATCTTTTAGATGCATCACAATATATTTTTTAGCAAAAAAGTAGATGCATATACATATATTAGATACATTTGATCAAGTTAGACAAACCTATGTATTTTTCGTCTTCTGCGGGTCAAATTTGTTGCTAGTATACTTTGCATCGTTTTCACTTCAAAATCACTTTCGAAACTTATTGTGATACATCTAAATTAATAAAGATGCATCTAATTCAAGTCGATACATCTTAAATATGAGGTTATAGTTATTTCTCATTCTTCTCATTTTAAGTTTTTTTCTCATTGGATCCTTACCCTTGTACTAACTCGCCGTTCAAAAAAAATACTATTTATTTAAAAAATAAAAATTAGTTTATGTTTGAACAGGTAATTACTAATTACACGTAAGTGTTGTGTTTTGAAGTGTATAGCAAAGATATATAGTGGGTGTTTGTTTCGGCTTATGTAGCCGGCTTATGGCTTATTTGGTTTTGGGCTTGTATTTCATAAGCTCATTTTTTGTGGCTTACTTTGAAACTTTTCGGCTTATATAAGTTTGTTATGTCATAACAAACTTATATAAGCCGAAAAGTTTCAAAATAAGCCACAAAAAGTGAGTTTATGAAACAAAATTCTAAAACCAAATAAGCCATAAGCCGACTATATAAGCCAAAACAAATGTCCAAATAACTGCACATTTTTGGATTACTATTCAAATAGGAAATATTTTATATTTTCTAAATATAAATAAATGATAGATTTGCTAATTGGTGCTAACCGGACATTATTTATAGTATAAACATATGAAAAGTTTGAGTGTATTAAATTGAAAATCACATTTAATTATTGTAAATTTTACACTTATTTAATGTTCATTAAATGCATTTTTGATTGAAAAAAAGGAAGTTTAGGTGAAGTAATTACACGTCAAATGTATGTATTTATAGTTTAAATGACAGTGAGCACTTATTAGCAAATCCCATAGATGATATATATGGGTTTGTTTATAGGTTAAAATATTGCATTCATTAAACACAAACTTTACTTTTAATACACGTCAATTAAACTTTAAATATTAACATAATTAAATCTGTTGCCCAAAAGGCAAACAATCCATCTTTCTATTGCATTTTCTGGATGTTAATAAAAAATAAAAAATAAAAATAAAAATCGTTACTGCATCGTCCCTATTCATTCAATACTTTTTTCTAAAACAGGCCATAATTGCATGTTATATGAGTAAATTAACCCTGAATGTAGTTCAATATACCTTTTCTAGTTATTCATATTATATTTTTAGCAAGTAATTATATATAATATCATTCTTCTACAAAATATCATTCTATATGAAGCTAACACAATGTACATTAAACAATGGGCTTTATTTCAATCATTATAACTAAGAGGGTATACATTGAATTTGAAATCAATCAAAGGGGCATAAATGCAAATAGTTCGTTAGCAGTGTGATCCCAATATACATGCTGCATGCACTCGTTATTCTTTAAACCTCTCTTTGAACAAATACACAAACAAAATTCAACCGGTTGAAACTACGAAAGAAACCCGTCAAGAATCCACCATGGATGATTCTTCTTCACAATCACAACAACACTATGATGATCCTGGTTCCACGTCTACTCCTGTTTCAGGTTCTGACCCATCAGAAGAACAAGAAGATAAAGATCATATGGATGTCGCCGTGTCGAATCTACCACCCCAAACTGAATCTTCAACCCGGAAAAGAAAAGAAATGATGGACGCTCATACCGCAACGGGAAGTGCTAACAGCTAGAGAAGGTAAATCTGATGAGATTGGTCTTTTGATGGATCTTTATGCTTTACACAGCAGAACTGCGCGATACAGATCATTATCAGGATCCAACGATGATAAGAAACGAGTTTTTTTACAAGTATTGGATTGAAGAAGAAAAGAAATTTGGGAGTCAAGAAGAATTGGATAAAAAAGTTGATGAATTGCATGCAAGATTCTTGAAGAATATGGATAAGAACGTTGAAGGTCCGAGTAATTCTGTTGATATCGAGATCCTTAGAGTGTCGCATTGGATTTGGGGTGAGGAGATTGATTCTGAAGGTTTATCAGATGAAGATGTAGATGGTGATGTCCGTGATGATCATGCTGATGCAAAAGATTCGCCGTCGATCTAAAGGAAATGAAGATGGGTCTTCAGGTTCTTAAAATGGGTATAATCTGTCTAGTGGTGTTGAGAAATTGGATTTTTTGTTAATCGGGTTTACAAAGATGCATTGGATGATTCAAATATTATCAGAGTTTTGTCATTAGGGTTTACGAGATTAATTTGATTAAAACAGAATGATTTTGGATGTATAGAAGTTTGACTTTAGGTTGGTCAAAGGATTAAATTTTGTCAAGTATGTTTGAAATTCATATTTCTAGCTATTGATGTTAGTTTCTTCACTTCTTGATGTTGTGGATAGTCTTCGGCCTTTTTTTTGCTTGAGTTTATGAACTAAAATTGAATTTGTAGAGTTATGGAATATACTTAGTCAGTGTGAAGCAATATATTGAGATTTGAATGTGTTTGATCTTAATATTTTGGGTGCGTTTAGCTGAGGGAAAACACCCTTATTTTTCATAAAATGTTTTGTAAAAAATAAAGAAAACAGAGATCGCGTTCAAATTAGTATTTTCTAATAAAATTATCTACAAAACGTTAAAAAAACATACGAAACCTTTATTAAAAAAACAGATGAAAGCGTAAAAAATCAGACAAAAACGTAAAAAATGAGATAAAATGTTAAAAAAAACATACGAAAAAGTAAAAAATCGGTCGAAAACGTAAAAAAAACTAACGAAAACGTAAAAAAAATCTGACGAAAACGTAAAAAAACTGACGAAAATGTAAAAAAAGGGACAACACGTAAAAAAATGACAAAAACGTAAAAATTCGGACGAAAACGTAAAAAAACAGACAGAAACGTTATTTGACTCCACTACTGAAATTTTTTGAGAAAAGCGTAAAAAGCATTGCACTACTTATACATTGACTCCACTACTCAAATTTTTTGAGAAAAATTTTAATCAAAGTGCGTAATTTTAGGTGATTTAGAGTGATTTCGCATGTAAACTTAGATGTTGGAAAAACCTCATATTCACTTTTTCATTACGGTCATCTAGTGACTATAATTAATAGACTAAACGCACTTGTATATATATACTTCTAAACTTAAATAATTGATTGCACATATGTAAAGGTATCCATAACATTGTTAATCTCATTCCGATTATTAACGCGTAAAAATACTTGACATTTTTACATTGGACCTTAAGTGTAGGGGTGTTTGTATTTTGGAATTTAGGGATGAGCGTAGTTTTAGAACTGCTAATAACCGGAACTAGAACCGACATACCTAAGAACTGAAATTAGGAGAAAGCGGGAATCGAGAACCAAACCGGAACAAGTTCCGGTTTTTCGGGTATACCCGTATAGGAAGTGATTTGTACCTTATGAAGTTGGTGTGACAGTATCAAAAATACCCAAAAGTCCTTATATATATATATATATATATATATATATATATATATATATATATATATATATATATATATATATATATATATGTGTGTGTGTGTGTGTGTGTGTGTGTGTGTGTGTGTGTGCGCGCGCGCGCACGCACCTAGTTAGGCTTGGACCAACAACGTTTAACTACTAAAGTAAATTCATATAATAAACTCACATAATCATTAACATGTTATAACGATCAAAATAGAAGAAAAATAGTAAGAAAAAATCTTACTTCAATTGTTTTATTTATAATGGTTTTCCATGTGAGCTTTAAATGATAAATAAGCATTAATCTTATTAGGCTTAGATTAATTATTGATTTGAAGATGATTCATATGATTAAAAATTAGGTGTTGTGATGTATGTAGCATGAAGGTTGTGTCATAGTTTTTTATGGCCTTGTGCAATAACAATGATTAGGTCTCGTTACACTTGTAAGTTAGAAAGAAATTGAATGTAAACTTGAATTGCATGCCTAATATATGTTCAATATCTAACGTATTTGTAACAAAACTTAAAAAAAAAAAAAAAAAAAAAAAAAAAAAAAAAAAAAAAAAAAAAAAAGTCTCCCTTTTAAATGGAGGTTCGCTGTAACGACGCCGCTTGCATACCCCTTAATCGAGCCCCCTCTGTGGAGAATGAAAAGAGGTTTGATAGGTTCGTCATTTTTAGGATCTTATGGAACTAAAGTTGTTTATTAAAATTCCTTTTCTCTAGTTTTGTGGGTTGTTGGTTCCGGAACCAGGAACTAGTGGAGCCGAAGCCAGAGATTCAAGATGCGAAATTTAAAAAAAAAAAAAAAAAAAAAAAAAAACGAAATCGTAACCATCGAACCAGCAACCATTTTAATTGGCGAGCTTCTCACACAACAATGGGTATCTTTCGGACACAAGCATTTAAGTTATTTTATACAAACGAGTGTAACTTTTTCATTGCAAATTAAACAGTCAGAAAGTAAAAGATCGAAAAAAGATCCCTTAATACAAAAATGATGTTAATAACTAGTTATCGCCAACAAAAATCTGACTATCGACATTAGGAGACAGTAAAAAGATAACCAAATCATCAAGATATAATAACAGAAAGTCAACCTCTCATTAATATTTATACGTACATCAAACCCATGAGAAATATTAACAACGAACATCTAACATATGTAAGAAAGTCAATTAAATCCTTTGAAACCCCTTAATGACTAAAGTACCAAACCCTAAGTTCTTAATAAACCTGAATACTGCTTCATAAACTCCAATACTCGTGTCAAAAGATATATTATAACGTCTTATAAGACACCCAAGATCTATTTAACCTTCATCTACATTCTACTAATTAACCTTTTATAAACTTGAACTACTAATTAACCTTCAAACAGCAAAAATATGAACTACCAAAAAATTTATATAAAAGTCAATAACTTTGACTTCCTTTAACCTCCATTAACTGATCAATATTTCAAGAATAAACCCTAATACTAATCTTCCAACACGTTCCTTAAGAATTCGTCCATAATTGGATCATCTTCTTGATCATCGTCATCGTCTTCGTCTTCTCGTCCCCAGATCAAGTGCGACAACTGATAAATCTGCACATCATTACTCTCCATAGAAGCAACTACGTTTTGTCCCGAAATAACCATCTGTTTGTGCAAGTGATATCTTTCTGGCAATTCAATCATCTTGTTGAAAAACACATCTTCATTAACATAAACCCCACGCCACTCAATCCACACTTCATAAAACCTTTGCATGTTTTCATTATCAACAAACGGGTACTTTCCGTTTACGTTGTAGTATTCAAGAATGCATCTCAACACATTGATCTCGTGTTCTTTACTCCATATGGTGATGGTTCTTGAAGCCGTGTTTTCATCGTTGTTTACTTGTGGGATTGGTGGTTGAGAGAGTTCGAGTGGCGTGTCATCTTTTATTGATGATGATTCACCAGAAACAGCAGAAGGAATGGTGTTTTCTTTATCGTCTTTTGGTGGGTCGATTTCGGAGGGTGGTTGTGATTTTAAAGAATCAGACAGCATGGTTTTCGAACTAATAACGATCTTGATTGATGGGTTTGTTTTGGGTATGAGTCTTTTGTCTAAAAAGGTTGGATCTTGATCGAATTAGGGTTTTTGATCGAGTGATCACGGAGATGATGAATGATGAAGAAGAAAATAGATTTGTTTGTGTTAAAAGATGTAGCCGTTTGATTTAAATGAAAGGACTAATATGATGTATTTATAGAACTAGAGGCTTAAATTAATTCCAAATTTAGGTCTAAATGTGTTTATATATAGGGGTGATCATCGGTCGGAAACCGGACCGGACCGGCCAAGACCGGACCGGACCGAAGACCGAGAACCGGAAAACCATAGACCGAGACCGGACCGAATATGGTCGGTCCGGTCTCGGTCCGGTCTCGGTCCGGTCGGTCTTCGGTCGGTCCGGTCCAATTAGGCAAGTTTTTTCGGGTTTTTGGTCGGTCCGGACCGGACCGGACCGGACCGACAGGACCGAGACCGAATTTGGCAAAAAGCTTAGACCGAGGACCGGACCGAATGTGGTCGGTCCGGTCCGGTCGGTCTCGGTCCGGTCGGTTTTGTCGGTCGGTCCGGTCCGGCCGGTCCGTTTGCTCAGCCCTATTTATATATGCATTTTTTAATTTAAAACTTATTTGAAGGTATAAATGTGTTTGGGTTTATGACGTGCAATTATGGAATGTATGCAACTTGGAAGTTATTTATTGCTTTTATGTATTCAAATAAACTATAACGTGCGGTATTAAACACGTGCATTCATAAATATTGTATTTTCAATACAAAAGTGTAATTGTACTATTATGGAGGTTAAAATAGTTTGCACGTCAACAGCGACGTTTAAAATCTCTATTGCTAGCTCGGAATTAATCATTTAATTGCATTGTAATACGAAGTGGAAATATAGTAAAGTAATAGTGTAAGCAAAATTCTGGTTAATCATATATTTTAAATAGGTTTTGTTAACACAAAGGTTGTGGTTAAACATTTTTTAATAAAAAAATCAACAATCAATAAACACCAAATATATCATGTTTAACATTACATTACATGTTTAAAACGAATAAATATATATAATTGTGAAATACAATAGTTCATTTATACTAATTTGTTAATTAAGAAATGTTTAAAGACAACACATAGGATTGTTGTTAACAAAACCTATTATAAATTTATAAATCTTTTCTTTCTTTTGGGCAAGTGTTTTGTCACTACAAGCATAGATGAAATCTAACAAGTTTAACTGGATGGGCCAAACTGTAACGTATTTGTTTTAGATGACCAAATTATATTTTCATTTAACATTCGTTCTAATAATGTCTAACACTACAAAGAGTAAGGGTTAAAAATGTATTTGTAGCTAAAATTCTGAGAGGCCACGACCGCTCCCGGTTCCTACTAAGTTTTGTCTCTAACTACAAGAATCGAGGCTTTTAGCAACGACCAAATGTCATGGTTAAAAGTTAAACCGTCATGGCTAAAGATCTTTAGCCCATGACTTATCGTCCCTGAAAGGTTGTCGCTAAAACACTGTGGCTAGATTTTTTAGCAACGAGAAGTCAAATAGTTTTCACTACAACACAAGTGAGCTAATGGTATGGTAGGAACCAATTGTAAATGGCCATTTTGCAACGGATCATATTCCAACAGTTTTTCTACAGTTTTGTTTTTTGGGTAAAAGGTCAACGACCCGGTAAATATATTACTCCAAAAAGCGTTTAAGTACAACGGATATGGGTGAATCTCATATCTCAGCCCGTTACATAGGCTAAAAGCTTACATAACAAGATACTTCCTATTTTCAAAACAAGAAAACAAACCATTAATCACATGATAGTAGTGACTCTGACAAAAGATAAACTACTTCCTACGACCTTGGAGATTAAAACCATAAATGGCATTAAGAGCATCCAATTCCCCTGAAAGATCATAAATTTGCTTCGAATAATCATCATAGTCATACTCATCTTCACGCTCATGACCACCACCAAAAAGATTTGCTGATTCGTCGAACGTGTTAAGAACCTCATCCTCATCACTATCAGAAACCACAACCTCACCCACCTTTGAAAATGGGTTAGCCCTCTTAGTGACAGAGGTAGACGGAATAGGATGACCAGCATCATCTATAAGAGTAGCTTTCCCATCGATCAGTAGCTTTTCAAGCTTACTAATTTTCTCAACAATAGGAGTAGAACCAACTTCCATTGTTCCCATTGAATCACTCACAAGCGGTTCTTGCATATCACTCACAAGAGGGACTTGTGATGTAGTACCAGTCTTAACCGACTCATCCTTATTAACTTCCATTGTACTGCCAGCATCCACATCCTTGTTAGTAACAACCTTAAGAATACCAAAACCATCTGTATCATCCATATTAAGAGCATCAAACTGATTAGAAGTAGTGATCTTGGTTCCACTCGTACTAGCCACATCAGAAGCCTTCATCTTACTGACATTAGTTTTCTTAGGTTCAGGAAGAGTCTTTTTAGGCTGATATTCAAAATGCTTACCCACCACAGGTTTGGTAAAACCTCCTCGACCCGGATTCGAACCAACTTGCTTTCCCTTCTTCTTATTGTTAACAGGCTGGAACCCATCACTAGCGTTCTTAGTAGGTTGAGCATTCGGTATGACAACCTTAGGGCACTCAACCAAAGTATGTCCAAATACCTTACATTTATCACAGCGAGGCGGTTCCACTCATATTCAACCCGGATCTTCTCAATAGTCGAACCCGTACCATCAAGTAGAGGAATCTCAACAGTGAGACTGTCCTTTAGTACCTCATCCGACTTTACTTCAATCATACACCTAGCAAAGCTACTCCGGCCCCAAGATTCCTTGCACATTTGACTAGTAAAGGCATCTAACCTTTTGGGCGTCCCAATCACTGTAGCAAGAAGGCTAAGCCCGTCATCAGAGAACATAGCTAAAGGAACATCATGGAATTTAACCCACACCGGAATGTTAGTCAAATCCTCTTTAAGCAAGTTAGTGTTCAATGTCCATGGTTTAAGGATAATAGGGACATTACGAATCAACCAAGGACCATTATCAAGGACATCATCGACACCTTTCTTCGAAGTAAACTTGAAGAAAAAGAAACCCTTAGCATTCATCATAACCTTTTGTAAACTATACTTAGCCCACGTATTGCGAACATAATAATCAACAACTGGAAAAGCAAGGCGTTGACAAAGGAAGTATCCGTAGAGAGTATTCTCAAACCTCATGTTAACCTCTTGCACTACTTTCATTGGAACTGACAGATCAACATCATCCTTCCTATTGTTGCATTCTAACCTCCGAAAATTAGACACGTGTTTCTGGGATTCATTAGAAGCAACACCCGCGTAAGAAACCGACTTCACTCCATTACCACTAGTAGTATCAACCTTGGGTGCATTAGGAAGAGTACTAGTTGTAATAACATTAGTAACATTCAAATTAGGTTGAAGGCCACTACCGCTTGGATTGTGCAAATCAGAAGAGGAAGCCATAGTAACACGAATATCACTTTGAATTATATTCATGGCTTCATCAAAATTCTGATGCGCATTAGCAATCAATTGCTCCACATTTGGCTGTTGTGAACCATTATAGGCCGAATCAATAACATTAGTCACATTAGGTTGAACATGAGTACCAGCAAAATCAAGTGACACCGGCGCCTCTTGATGTGTTATGGCTCCATTAGTACTAGCAGGAGTAGTAGTAACCTCTTGATGTGTTGTACGAGCAGCCAACTCATCAACATCGACCCTCGAAACACTAACATCCACATCCACGTCCACGTTAATCTTCCCACTAGCCCTAGAACCAGTATTAGCATCCTTATTATTCAAAAAACCTTTATTAATCATCTCTCTCTAACCCACACACACATCCAACACTCAAAAAAAAGATAACCAGCAAGTAGCATGAACACCAAATCGAACAAAGAAGATGAAAACCCTAACTGGAAAGTTAGGATTTCAAGCATGTACGCACCAAAGATCAACCAGGCCCCATAATAAAAATCGACATAATAATATAAAAAGTGATTCAATGAAGATAATATAGGGACAAAACCGACTTAGGATCAAAGAAAATAAAGAAAATCGACTCAAGAATCCCTAAAGTCGGTTTAACCCAAAAACGATTTTCACAAACCCTAAAAAAAACGATTTTCTAAATCCACAGAATCTAATGAAACAAAGCTCAAAACCAATCAGGAAACAAATAACAAAGGATGTTAATTCATAACCAAATCAGATTGAAACAAGGAATCAAGAGAATAGGCAGATTTGAGAAAAAACGATTAAGATAGGAGGGAGAGAAAAAAATCGCCAAGAGAGTTTAGAAAATCGTAGATAAAGTATCAATAGAAAAAACGATTTTCTACGGTTTTGTTACAGTAGATATTGCAAGAAAATTGCAATGGATAATATTTGGTACGAGATAAAAACGGAATAAATTTGTTGCGAAATTGCAACGGTATAAATTTGCAATGGCATAAAGTATCAATAGATTTTGCAACGGTATTGTAGCAGATATGTTTAAAAATAAGTATAAAAAAAATACTTTAATTTTTGCAAAGGATTTGCTATGGTTTTCTGTGTCCTTGCTAATAATCCCTTGCAAATATGTTGCAAACCCGTTGCATATTTGCTGCAGAATATTTCCGCTGTAAATTTCCATAGCATTTATCTAGTTGTGTAGTAGTGTTTAGCAATGACGTTGTCCCAAAGGTTATACTCCCTTTCGTCCTTAAATAAATGTCCATTTTTTACTATTAAATTAAAGTTTTTTTTTTCAACTTTGACATTAAATATTTTTGCAGTGTTATATAATACTTGATGAAATTATAACAATGAAAGTACATTTAAACTCAATTCATTAAGATATTTTACATTAAGTATTATACATAAAAAATAATTAAAAAGAAAAAGAAAAAAGTCAAAGTTGAAAAATATTGACTTAAAAAAGTCAAAGTGATGTTCAAAAAGATAAAGTCATAGTAGGATATTTATTTAGGGACACATGAGTAGTAAAAAGGGTTAAAAATTACACGTTTTAGCAATGTTTTTGAAAATCGGGTTTTTAATCGACCCGGTGTGCTTTGAAAGTTAAAGTCAATGTATAAATGATCTTTAGCAACAACATGATTATTTTGTCGTTTTGTTTTGTGGGCCTTTAAAGTTGTGGCAAAAGTTTACCATGGTTAATGGCCTCTTTTCTTGGCTAGTGTGTAAAGCTCAGTGGATACCCAAAATTTAAGATACGGTTCATCTCAAGAAATAATTTAGATTAAAGAAAATGTTGTCATGACAACAACAACAACAATAATACCCAATCTTGTTTGAGCGAGGTATGAGAGAGGTGAGATGTAGACACTAACACCCTACCCGAGGGTAAAGGGACTACTTCCAGAAATATAGACCACTACGTAAAAGGAAGCATATATAACACAAACAAACATGCAAGCAAAAACATAACCGCATACAGACAAAGAAACATGGAGCATGCAAGTCAAAAAGAAGGAAAAAATAGACTAAGGGCACATAAGATCAAATTTCACATAGACAACATATAAAAGTATAAACAAAACAATCAAAACAAACAAAAATAAGCAATATAAAAGTTGTCATGAGTGTTGCCAAAAAAAAGTGAATGGGCTTAAAATTTGTTGGCTTTGGTAAAATTAGCTAGAGCTTATAGCTGCAGCTGTTAGCTAAATTTATAAGAGCTAAACCTAGTTCTATTATTTTCAAATACTATATGTTTGAAGAAATGGCTTGAGCTGAAAAGAAATGACATAAAATATATAAAATACAACACGAGTCATTCCGTTTGATTTGATTTTAACAATTACTTTTGCGATCTTCACCTGAACCACAACATGGTGACGACTAGTAAGAATAAGAGTCAAGATGTCAAAGATAAAAAGCCAGAGGACCAAAACTATACATACATAATAAAGTAGAGATTGATATGTAACTTATTGTAACTGGTTAAGTATTAATTCTGTTTCATTCCTTTCTTTTTAATCATTAACAAGAATCAATTTTGAAGCTCATTAACACGCTAATTGGTTAAGCTTGGCATCATCACCAATGTCACTATTATTATGCTATAAATAGTACTGTATGTCTTAAAATTATGAAGCTCATGTCAACCGGCTATAAATAGTACTACCTCCGTCCTTAAATAAATGTCCAGTTTGATTTTTTAAAATCAAACTGGTTCAACTTTGACTTTAACTATTTTTGTGGGTGTTTATATAATATTTAATGCAAAATATATGAATAAATTATTTCTTAAGTGTATTTTCAATGATATAATTTTTTATCATGTATATATAACATAGAAAAAATATTTAAGGTCAAAGCTAAACAAGTTTGACTCTAAAAAGTCAAACTGGACATTTATTTAGGGACGGAGGGAGTATTTCTTAAAATTATGAAGCTCGTGTCTTAAGTTTGGAATTGACCTTTTGTGTTGTAATAAACATTCTATCACTTGAAACTAGCTACACATGAATATTTTTTTTTGAACGGCAAATGAATTTATTAAAAAGGCTAGAAAGAAACTAGCAGACGAAACACGCAAAAACGATCCAACATACAAAGAACGAAAAGGAACAGAAAACTCTAACGAAACGAGACAAACTCGCAAAACAACCAAAGGCTATTAGAATTAGAAAGATCCCACCATGGCGCCAACAGAACTAACTCCCATGAACGAAACCGAACACCCGTTGCAACAAACCAAAAAAGCGATCTAACCGGCATCCTTTGTTTGTCTCGATAAGGCATTATGAAGAAGAATAGCTTCTTTAACGTTGCCATAATAACTCCAAATCTGAAGATCACTAGGAAAATAATCTTTCCACGTACGTAGTTGCGCGAGAGAGAACAACCCGTGAATATTTCCATTGGGGTCTCTATAGCTCCATCGTTTATCAGAATCAATCTCGTCACTAGTTAGAGGACCAACATAATCAAGCCACGAAGAACTAGACTCAACAGCAATATTTAAATCATTACCCGGGGGTGTAGATGGAGGCCCAATGATGGAGTCTTTTTCAGGAGTAATAACTGGCGTAACCTGACACTTGTCTTGATGCAATAACCTGCTGCGCAAAGGATCGTTATCATCAGTGGTGACATTACCACAATCACCCTGAGAATGAACTTCAAGAATCTCGCCAGCATCATCTTCCAAATTCTTTTCCATGCCACCCTTAATACACCCATCATTAAACCAGACCGAATCACCACGAATCTCGCCTTCTACAAAGGAGTCCACAAGATCATTTTCCACCCCACGAACATCCTCCTCTCGCAAAACCCGACTAGAAGGCGACACCGAATCATTATTAACATTCTTAGGGGAATCTGAATCACAACTATCGACATCCAAATGCTCCTCATTTTCCAAACTTTCATCCAAACTAGGACCCTCTGCATCCTTTCTTTCCAGAGGATTAGACTCGGAATTGACCTCCATCGATTCAATATTGGGCGCCCAATATGCAAACTCAGTAGCGATAATACGATAATTCCGATTACGATATGAGACTATAAAGGACTCTAACACACGATGTAAAGACTCTGTAAGGACACAAACCTTCCCGTGAGACATTGGTCCATCACTTACCATATCCGTAAACACGCTGCTTCCCCACCGACCACCCAACTTCTTATAAACCTCTGGAGCCCATGATCCCAATGGCATACCCACCACGTCTATCCAAACACATCTTTCATCTGGAATAAAATCGTGAGAAACATCTTTGAACTCCAAAAATATCTCTTTTAACGCCTTTGAAGTCTTGACGCTTTCCACTTGATCCATAGAGTCAAATTCCAACCAAACCCAACGTCCCCCAACATATCTAAGACTAACATCATCGAATCCCTCAGAAGACATATGTTTAACAAGCTCTGAAATGACACTTAAATCTTTTACTTTAGCAAGAATACTACGCTCCATACCATCCAAATCAATACAATCGTCTACCGAGATAGTCATCACCGCTTCATTACCCACATCCTTATGTACCTTGTTACAATCCGACACCCCCACAGATTCTGCTCCAGCATTACTTGTACCGTATTTGCCCGACATGTCCACTGATTTATTGCCCAGGACCGCTTTAGCATACGAGTTCAAAGACTGAAAAACATTTTCGTTGATACTAACAGATTGAGATTTCGAGCCTACACTGGGTTTGCCGTCCCCAGAACGTTCCACAGGTCTATTATAAGTTCGACCATACTTAGCCACATCGGTAAATAAATGAAAACCACCCATCCATGTCGTTCTTAGGTTGGAAACTAACTGATTGATATCATTAACGTTTATAAAACGTACAAAACCAAATCGATGACCTGATTTGGATCTCTTTGTTGCTATGTAAACATCGATCACCACACCCCATTTGTTACAAATATCCCAAAGATCTGGGACCGACGCATTCCATGGGATATTAGAGACAAAGATTGATGAAAACGACTTATGTTCCTCACGAAAATTAGGATGGGATTTGTTGGGAATACCTTCATTACGTTGCTCTTGGCGATGATTATTATCGGGATGATCGTTCCTTTTGCTTTCTGAATAATTAATAGATCCGTGACTTGTGGCAATTGCCATCGTTATTTAACAACAGAATAGCCAAGATCCGAAAATAGGATTGAAAACGCCTATCATTTGTGAAAACGGGTGGGGTTGATTGATTGATTGATGCAGATCTGATTAAAAGAATGGTAGATGTTTTCTCAGTGGGTGTTTGGTTTTCAATTGTGTTATGATACATATATCTATACACACTTGTGCTAATGGAGATATTCGTCGTGGGGCTCACACCACCCTCGCGCTCCATGTGTGTTATAGGTAATAGCTACACATGAATATTGTTTGATCATAAAGCAGAACTCTTAGCCATACGCGATAACTGTCACCCTCATTACGAGATAGTTTCACACCCACAGGATCATTAAATTGGTCTATAGTCAGGGACGGACTCATAATTTTTGAAAGGGTGTTGCACAAACAAAATTTTATGACCATGAGAACTAAAGTTGCCTGATAAAGAATTTATTAGGTAAAATTGGGTGTTGCACGATTCCAGAAAAGATATATTCTATATAAAATTTACACTTCGTGATCAAAATTTAGGTGTAGCCAGTGCCACACCCCGGCTTCTATATGGGTCTGTCCATGTCTATAGTGACCTCTTCGAACATAATCTTAACTATTCCAAAAAAGTTTTTTTTTTTTTTTTTTTTTTTTCAACAAATCATTCCTCAAACTTTTCCAAAAAAAAATGCAATTTACAAAATATATGACGCGAATTCAACACAAAACAGATTAAGATCTGACTAATTCTGTATGATCAAATTCCAGCTGTATATGTCCATTCTCATTATAAAAAAATAAAAGTAATCATCAAGAGATAAACATTACAGTATTTACGAAACCATCAAGATATGCACACTAAAAAAACTAAACATATGAACATAAAGCACATTTACTTATATCGATCAATTGACCCTTAATTTGAAAACAAAACTATAAGTTCTTAGCCCATCTACCTGAACCGAAACATATAAACATCATATCAAAAAACTAAAAATATATGAACTAAAAGTCAATCTTTTGACTTTGATCCTAACCCTTAATAATAGACTAAAACGTAAATAATTCTTTAGTGATCTGACGAAACCCGAATACTCAAGTCCAACAAGAAATTGTAACATGTTATTCTAAGAAGCTGAAAATTCACATTCATCCGAGTCTTCCGAATCATCTTCTTGTGCCCATATCAAATGCGATAAGTGATAGATTTCGGCATCATAGTAATCCATAAGTACATTTTCACCAAAAGCTATAATATTCTTTTTGTTCTGAAAGAATCTTTGAACCAATTCAACCAATTTGTTAATGAATACATCTTGATCTACATAAACCCCACGCCATGCAATCCAATCTTTATAAAACTTTTGCATGTGACTATCATTATCAAAAGGGTACTCTCCGATTACATCATAATATTCAAGAATCGCCTTCAAGACAGTTATCTCATGCACCTTTCTCCATGAGGTGACGGTTCTTGATGCTGTATCATAGCAGTTACTTTCTGTTGGGGTTAATGATGGATGTCGTGATGGGTTGATTCCTGCGAAAAGAGTAGATGAATCTCTTGTATAAGTACTAGTATGAGCAGATTCGACGTTGGTATTGTCGTTATCAACTTTTGGGGTATATGATCGATAGCGTTTACATGGTAGTTTGGTGAAAGGAGGGGAAGAGGGCTCTGACATTAAAGAATCAGCCATGGTGTATTGATCTTTATTGATGGATTTGTATTGGGTGTGTTTCTATATTTAAAAAGGTTGGATCTTGAATTAGGGTTTTGATGACAGAGATGATGATGAATTAAAGAAGGGTTTATTTGTATTTAAGATGTGTTACCGTTTGGTTTGAATGAAAGATGTTGTATTTATAGAACTAGAGGCTTAACTAAATTCCAAATTTAGAAGTAATTTGGATGCACGGTTTGGTTAGAATGGTTTAAGTTTAAGTTTATTTTACAAATCTTTTGTGATTTTTGCAAAAACAGTAACAAGTGTCTTTTTTTTCTTTTTTTTTTTTTTTAATCTGCGTTTTGTCAAATCAACAATAATTTTGAAACAAGTGGAGTATCATTATAACTTGTTAAAGGAATGTACACTTTAAAATAAAAAGCTATATAGATTTATCTTGTGCAAATGTATATGCTTAAATATCCTGTCGTAACACGCGGTGTCCAGTTTTGTTGTTGTTGTTGTTGTTGTTGTTTTTTTTTTTTTTTTTTTAAACCTTCTGGATTTAGATGATTTCTTGTATTTTTTGGGTTACTTTTAAAAAGTCAACTGATCAAATGGTAAATGTGTAAAATTTACTTGTTGTTGATGTTCAGTACTTAATGATTTGATTTACATGAGTTATTGTCTTATGTGCAATTTTGACTTTAGGAAAGTCCAGATGTTATGGTTTAGTGATTTTAGTCTGTAGTGGTATTTGTGTTAGAATTTGACTAAAAGAGTCAAACCAGAACAATAACTGATGCAAGAGTTTTAACTTTTAAGTATCAAAGAACTCACGAAACGAAAATCAAAAAGGGTTTATTGGATAAACATAGAGCTGGAAACCTGACCCATATTACAATTAACGGGTAGATATGGGTCATGTTTTTATTTCACGGGTTGAACTGGGCAACCCCTGATGGACACAACAGGTCTAACGGGTCAGGTTAGATGTTGTGATTAAGAAGCTGAAGATCAGCCTTCATGCGCTTTTGATGGTTCATCTTATGGACCATCTTTTTTGTCCCCAAATACTATACGATTACAATAATTATCTTCATGTTCTACAAGAATCGTTCAGATGATGTAACCAATTTGTTACGAAACACGTCTCCACTCACATAAACCTCGCCTCGTTTGACCCAGAAGTTGAAGAATTTTTGCATATCGCTTAAAGTATTAAACGGAAAGATTGAATATTCAATAATGTACTATTATCGTTTGGAGTTTTAACATTGTGAAAATACGTGTAACACAAACAACAAAAGTTAAAATTTGAAGATTCCAAGCGATGTGATCAAAGGCAGTTAAAATTTGAAGAAACGAACATTAAAAGTTAACACAATTTCATAATAACATCAAAGTATCAACCAAATTTCTTCTATCTCCTTCGTATCAACTAAGCTGTTGATATTAAACCCCTTTGGCTCATCTAATGAAAATTAGTAAACACGAACATGAAACCCAAATTCCGAATTCACGAAAAGATATATCATACATGTGATGTAACTAATAAGCTAAAGATCTGCGCTTCATTCGATTTTGATGATAATTTGATGGTTCATAGTTCGGATCATCATCACCACCACCATTATCATATTCGCCGTCATCTTTTTTTCCCCAAAGACAATCTGATAATTGATAAATTTTAACCTCATTTTTATCCATCCATTCTTTAATATCTTCATCACTAGACAACGTCCTGTGCTTGTTGTCCAAGAATCTTTCATGCAATTCAGTCACTTTGTCAATAAATACTTCTTCAGTTACATAAACCTTGCGTTTTTGGATCCAAAAGTTAAAGAATACACGCATGTCGCTTGCATTATCCAACGGGTATTTGTGATATTCAAGAAAGTCCACCAAGAGATTGATTTCTTGTTTCTTCCCAGGGCTGATGATTGCGTATGGATCTCTTGCTGCTTCCATTGCTATTCGGGTGGCGATATCTTGATGCTTTCTTGGTGTAATGTAGAAATCTTTTACTTTATCCTTCATTTTCTTGCTGCACGAACTACCAGCACCATCATTTTCTTGTGTTATTGAAAAATGATCCATGATGAATTAATGATCTTTATTGATTGGGTTGCTTGGGGAATGAATCTTTTTGAAAAAATGTTGGATCTTGAATACGGGTTTTGATCGAGTGATCAGAGAGATTGATAGGCAGGGATAATGAAGAAGAAGAAGGTGATATGATGATGGAATTTCAAGATTTTGGATAACAAATTATGTAATTGACTATAGAGGGACTTTCACTTTAGTCACAAACTTGTGATATTTATAGTTGTGGGTGTGTTCTGTTAACGGTTGAATTACTATCTAAAATAAAAAATTCAAATATGTGTGTTCAATATTTTAGAATTACTAGAAAGGTGTCCGCGCGATGCAGGGGCGGATTGTTGGGGTGAAGAGGAGGGAGGTGGGGTGGTGGAAAGTGGTTGTTGGGGTGGTTATAAATTGTTTGGGGTGGTTGTTGAAGTGGTTATAAATTGTTGGGGTGATTGTTAAGGGTGGTTGTTTCCATAATTAGTAATTAAAAGTCTGAATTTTTAAGCCTTTCTAATTATAGAATAGTCCCAAATACATTATATAGTAGTATAGATTTTTTTTAAACAGTACAACTATGCTTAAATTAAATAACCTACCAGACAGCAAAAAAATCTCAGTTCGATAAACGTAAACAGAACAACGGAGACCAAGGTTTCAAAAGGATTTTCTTTCCGAATTACTACATGATGTGATATCTTAGAAGGTGAATGCATTGGTATCTCAAGTTTTGAATCCATAAGAAGATTTTGAAAAGCCTGGATAGTATCTTTGTACGTTGTAGACTTGTAGCTCGAAACATTTATACTTAATGAGTTACTTGTTTTGCCAACCACAAATAATAATCGACCTTTGTCCTCAAAATCCATTATGACCTGTATGTAAGATTTGTAGTTTAAGTTTGTTGAGCTAATCTATAAATTCGAAGCTTACCAAGACCCAATGTAACAAATGAATAGATAAATGATAGTAAAGAATTAGGAAGCATGGTTCATTATAGGTCCCTGAACCCATATTTCACTATAATGCTTAGAAGGAGGCTTATCATGGAATAGTACTCAGGAGTAAAGTTATCGAACCCCATTTCTGGGAGACAACATGCCCTCATTTTGGTCAAACCATAGACTCGTAGACATTGCCAAGTGAAATTCAGCAACTTACAGCTATTTCTCATTTGTGTCACATTTCCAGACTACACCTGAAATAAGCTCATTACTCTCAGTTATGATTATTAGCATATCTGTTTGCATAATTAAATTTCACGGTTAGTATTTTTCAACCCATTCGAGTACACGCTGATGTTTCTTATCACCCAAATATGCCCTCTGTTTCTATGAAAGCTCTTCTGTTTGACAGAAACTAGACAAATCATTAGTACTCAAATATTGAATATCTTAGTACATTTCGACACTAAAGTTTAATATAGATTCTTACCAAATTTTCGGATGGTGGACTTTAAAAGACATCTTTTTTGTTTCTTTGCTTATGCTTAGTTTCATTCTTATTTTTACACCGACTTACAATGTGCCCATAAGCCCATTATACGGAGTAATATTTCATAACAAGCAAACCGAATGGTGCTATGCAACATTAACACATCAACAACATGATAATGAATTCAAAAAAATGCATAAACAGGTTCGAAAACAAAGTTACATCATAAAGAAATGAACATAAAAGAATTACACAAAATCAGAACATCAAACAAATTTACCAAAAGTCAACTCTTTGACCTGCCTAAAGTCAAATCTCTGTATCAGAACTGTTCTATTCCTTTGCTCCATATCAACTAACATACTCAACTTAAACCCCTCAAGACTCATCTAATCCGAACTAATAAACCCGAAAAAACAAGAAACTCAAATGCCAAATTCCTGGTAAGATACAATGTGCTTGATGTAATAAAAAAAACTGAAGATCCACACCTTCATTTAAATATGTACGGCACTTTCCTATCCTTAACTTTTTCTCCCCAGAGATTATCACATAACTGATAGATTGTTTCGTCAATTTGATCCATGACCGGATTTTTCTTGCTCGAGTTCTCTAAGAATCTTTCGTACAATTCAGTTATTTTTTCTTCTAACAAATCTTGACTTCCATTTATCCCACGTTTTTTCTTCCAAAATTCAAAGAATTGTGGCAGGGCAGTAAATAGATGTTCGTATGGGTAGATTCCTACTTCGTTGTAAAATTCAACAATATCATTCAAAAGATCGATCTCTTGGTTCCTCCCTAGCCTGACGTATCTATGTATCGGATCATTTGGTCCACCAAGGATTATTTTGGTTTGGGTTGATGATGATTGATGGTGCTTTCTTGGTGTATTAATGTCGATATCTTGTACTCTACAGAGTCTATACTTCCTTTTCTTGCTCATTGTGGACTGCTCATTGTCGTCATCTTCTGGTCCCCAAATCTTATACGACAACTGATAAATTTGCATATCAAGTTTCTCCATAGAAGCAAATACATTTTGACCCGAAACTATAGCATCTTGGATGTTGAAGAATCTTTCAGGCAATTCAATCAATTTGTTAGTAAGCACTTCTTGATCTATGTAAGCCCGAGACAAAAGCATCCATTCATGATAAAACAATAGCATGTTTGTGTTATCAGCAAACGGGTACTGTTTGTTTTTACGATAGTATTCAAGAATTCCATTCAAAAGTAGGATCTCTTCCTCCTTACTCCATGCTTTGATCTTGTATCTGGTATAGTCAACAGAAACAGTAGAAGTAGGGGTGTTTGTGTTTTTGTTATGGTCTTTTGGTGGGTCGAGTTCGGACGGTGGTTGTGATTTTGGAGAATCATCAGCCATTGATGGGTATGAATATTTTTGGAAAACTGATGGATTGATCTTGAATGATGGTTTTGATCGAGTGATCAGAGTGATATTGTGTGTGGGTGATGAAATAGAAGAAGGTGGCAAAAGCAATTTCAAAATTTTGTTAAAGAAAATGTTACCGTAACTTATTGTATTTATAGATATAGTTTTACTCCAAAATGTAGTCAAAAGTGTGATGGTTTTTGACTACTTTTTTCATCACAGCAGTAAAAGGATTTTATAAAAATTTTAATAAGTAAAACCCAAGTTCATAATATACTGTATATTTTTTAAAATCAGTTTTAATTACATATTGCGAAATAATAAGCTAAAAGAACCACTATTAAAACTAATTTTGGGTTTACAAATTAAATTAAGCTCTAACAAATATACTTATGTTTGTTCTATAAAACATTTTACCACTAAATTAAACAAATCTTGCATTTGAGTGTTATATGGTTTCTGAAGTATCACAAAAGATATATTAAACCATAACAATACATGTTTATTTGTAGCTCATGAAGTTAAGTTTCTCTTCAATACTACATACACTTCATATTGATTTATCTTTGGTGATCTAAAAGGTAAAACTTGAACTTCGCAATTACCTTACAAGATTAATGGAATTTGGTCATTACTAGTCTTGCGCGATTCTATATTTATATAGTTTAGGATTACCAAAATTGCAGCTTATGAAAACTTGTTAGTTAAACTCCGAAGCCCTTATCCTCTAAAGTTAGGCTTTTATTTATATTTACTAAAATAAGTTACCAATTCATCTATAATGTGAATGAGTGTCAAATGACTGCATTTTTTATATGCTTCACATCTCTGCTACACATGAAAAAATGTTTTTTTTAAAACCTAAAAAACCAGAAAGTGAATAATGGTCAATTTCCAAAATACCTATTTAAAACTTCAATTTTAATATTTTGTTTACTTTCTCACTTGAAAATTCAACCAATATTCTCTTAATTAAATAGTTGACTTAACAATGTTTCCACTAAAAATTTTAAAAAATATAAGTCTGTCAAGATTTCAAGCGCACAGGATTGTTTTTGTCTTTGCAAGATCGAGATCGTAGGATCGGATCGCGATCCTACTAATTTGTCATATTTTGTAAACAAATGATATACGAGTCAAACTGTTTTAAATTTCTACTCAACGTCAAAGATAAATTAATATAATATCCTCTTGAAAATGATAAAGTTCAAATTTCAAACACTAAATTAATAATAAAACACAAAAAGTCAAGTTTCAATCATTACATTAACGATTTAGTGGAATAATATTACATAACATAAGTCCTAGATTAAACTATTGAACACTTTTATACTATAATCTATTTAGTAAAGTAGAAAACTGTGTATAAACTATAATCTATTTAGAAAATGAAACAATTGTAGTTTACTCATTAGACATTAGTAAAACACACATTTGTTTTTTTGCCTAAGCAAATGGGATGGACTTAAAAGATAAAGATAAAAAAAAAAAAAAAAAAAAAAAAAAAAAAAAAAAAAAAAACTCGTATCGCGTGTCGAACTTACGAGTAAACCCGAGAGTTTGACAGCCTTGCTTTTGACAACATTTTTTAATGTAGTTTCTAATAAAAAAGATGACTCCTTTTTCTTTTATTTAATACCAACATTAATAATTTCTAAATATCCATCCACAATCCTTAATATACAAGACATTATCTATACTACATATAAAACAAAAATGTTAAAATATTGTCTTTAATTAAAAAAAATCTAAAATTCTTGAAAAAACAATATTCTTGGTAGACTAAAATACTCTTACATAAAAAAAAGGCAACACAATTTACTAATCATAAATTACAATAACCTAACAAATATTTTTCACTATCACTTACTTTACAAATAAATGCACACAAACAAACTAACGCTATTATACACCATCTTCGCTATCCACATATAGCATCTGTTAATTTAAAATTGATGTTATATTTTCATTTTCAATTACTTTATATGATCGTTGATACATTTTAAGAATTGTTCTTTGAGTTCAATTATCGCATGTTATAACTTTTTGCAATTACATTTTGAATATTTTACTCTGTTGTATGTATAAACGTTACACGAAACATTTAACTACAATATCACAATTATAACTGTTTGTTACTATAAAATTTTATTCTATTGATACACACGAGTACTCTTAGTGTGCGTTTAGTTGGGAGAAAACATCATTGTTTTTTACAAAATATTTTGTAGAAAATAAGGAAAACAGAGATCAAGTTCAAATCAGCGTTTTTTAACAAAATGTTTTGCAAAACACAAAATACCATATTTCCTAACTTAACAAGTAAAATTACAAAACAAGTTTTAGTTGTTTTCCTTTATAACTCACAACCCTCCCTCCATATTAAACAAAATAATTTTTTAAACAACTAAACGCACCCTTACTATATTTTATGAAAAGAAAATGACTTAATAGACTAAAAAAAATTTACATCAAAATGCACTAGTAAAACTACTTTTATTTTTTCCCGCCACAACCTAAATCCCTCCTCAAATTGGCGGGAAAACCTTCATCCCCAATTTATCCAAGTTAGGGTTTCACTCAAACCAAATCTTTAATCAAACCCAATCAACCAATTATCAAACCAACAATGAGCCAAGAAGAAGAAACCCCACAAACCACAAGAAGAAGAACCACAAGACTATCCTCAAACCACACCCAAAACGAAACCCTAAAAAAACCCATCACAAATCTCCCATCTTTAACCCTTAAAAACCTCACATTCAATCAAACCAGCAAACCCTTTAGCTACAATGACCTCATTTCCTCTTTACCCGGTCGAAAACCCCAAATCGCCGAAATTTTACGCCTTTTAGGCCCCGTAAACTCGCCCCTTTCGCCGCTTTTCATTTACGGGTCCGCGAGCACTGGTAAAACTAGTACTATACTCCAAGTTTTCAAATACTTAAATAGGCCATTTGTTTACACTAGTTGTAGGAGTTGCTATAACGCGCGGGAACTGTTTGATAATGTGCTTAACCAGATTATGTTGCATAGGCGAAATGGGAGTAACGGGTATTCGGGCGTTAAAAAGTGCGAAAAGGGTTCGGATTTTGTTAACTTTTTGAAAGAGGGGTTGAGGAGCGTTGTGGAGGGGTTGGATGGGAATATGGTTTATTTGGTTTTTGATAGTTTGGAATTGGTTAGGGATTGGGATAAGAGGTGTACGATATTGCCGCTTTTGTTTAGGTTGAATGATGTGTTGAAGGTGGATGGTGTGGGGTTGGTTTTTGTTAGTGGTGCGTCGATTGATACGTATCATTCGGATACGGGCTTTGTTGACCCTGTGCCGGTTTATTTTCCGGATTATACGGAGGAGGATCTTAGGCAGATTTTTATGAGGAATCAGTCGAATTTGAAACTTTGGTCGGCGTTTCTTGAGTAAGTGGTTGTAGTTAAAAGTTTTGTATTCCATATATTAATTGTTGTTTGCTTTTATGTTGATTGGTAATGCTTCTGTTATGCTTAAATTTATAATCAGAAACGCCTTCCAAAAAATAATCAGTCTAGTTAAGCAATCTCGAAAGTGCTTATGTGATCTTACAAAATGCAATAAGCGTATAAACTGTTTAAATGAGCAAATCCCAAACACCCCGGTTTCCATGTATCGATCTTGAGTGCCAACCCTAGCACTTATCAAACTTCTATAGACCATTTGTATAAGTTAGTTTACCCTTTGTTCCACAATAAGTTACCTTTATAAGGGATATTTGGAAATGCGCTGGAACCAAGTTCAGTAATCAATATCTAGTGTTTGGGTAAAGGTACTTACTTATGTGTTTGATATTGTGATATTAGTCAAAGCCAAGATAATCATGCTTGGAGAATTAAGTAGGAAATTTTTGTGATATTAGAAAACTTATTATTTGTATAAATGATGGTTACTTAACTTATCTTTAGCTTTATTAATTATCTTACATCTTATTTTGTTTCTTAAAGTCACAATGATTACTGTGAATACACTTATCCAAAAACATTTAAATATATGGAACTTGGGGTTATTATGTTTAACTGCTGAAGTTGTATTGCACCCTTTTGTTTGATCGAAAGATCTATGAGGCGATTCCTGAAAGCATTTTTTTTTCATGGGTCTTGTGGTAAACAGTGTGGTGTTGAAGCCTTTCTGCCGAGTTACAAGGAGGCTTGATGAGTTATCAACTGCTTTATCACCATTATACGAAAAATACTGTGAGCCTTTAGATGATTTGAGTGTTGTCCCTAATGAAGAAACAAAGAGACGGTTGTTTAGCTGTATTCAGCCTCATATTGCTCCCGCTCTTAACGAGATATTCAGAGTCAAATCCCAGCCATCTCTAGAAGCTGGAGGCAAGGACGATCTAAAAAGAAAAACCAGCTCAAAGAAATTTGGAACTTCTGATTCTATTGATGATCTAGACTTCCATATGTCTACTTCTGCAAAATATCTTCTTGTGTCTGCATTTCTTGCTTCAAGAAATCCCGCTACCCTTGATGCATCATTCTTTGATTCAACCGGAGGTTCTGCAAATCAAAAGAAGAAGAGAAAGTAAGTGCGTTTATTAAGTATACTTCATGAAAATTTATTTGTTGTTTGTTCTGTTTGTGTCCCTAAATCTCTTACTGTTTTTCCGATACAGGAGCTCAGAAAAATCAAGGGATCTAAAAGAGGCCTCGGAACAAGAGATGTTCATGAAAGGCCCTGGAACTTTTCCATTGGAGAGGTTGTTAGCTATTTTTCAGTGTATCACATCAGGTTTGGAAGATTCACTTGAAGAAGAAGAAGATGGATTACAAGGAGGAACAGGTTTAGGTGGTAACGTTGGTGAAAACAGTCTTATGTCTGATATTCTATTGCAAGTATCAAGTCTTTGTAGTGCTAATTTTATAACCAAAGGTGGAAGTTGTCCATTAGAGGGCTCAACTCGGTATCGGTCTACAGTTAGCGACGATTTGGCTTTGAAAGTAAGCTTCTTAAACTCAAAGTAATGACTTTTTTTAAATTTGTATGATGTTAAAGCAATTTACTTCTTTCTGTTCAGGTTGCAAGGAGCCTGAAGTTCCCGCTTTCGAAGTATTTGTATAGAAGGTAGTATGATGAGAAAAAGCTGGTTACTTGTCACACAAAAGTTTCACATTTGACATTAAGGTCAGCTATACCACCTTTTTAAAATTTTGTGCGTTATATTATGGATCTTATAAGAAAAAACAATTGTCTTGTTGTATTGATTATTAAAATACAGCAAATGTATTTGTTTAAGAATTCATAAATTTAACTGTCATTGAAAGGGTCCCAGAGACCTTTATATGTCGGCAAAAGGGTGCACCCCACAGCAATTCATAAGAACCTTTCGGTTGGTAAATGATTGCATTATGTTTTAATGAATACTCTTATGGGTTTGTTGGGACTATTTTGGTATTTAGAGGATGGCTTTAGGGGTATCACATATGGCTTTTTCTAGTACAAGTGGATTTCTTTGGCACTGAACATATACACGTCGTTTAACCTTTAAAGAGGAGTAAGATTTCCTCTAGTAAGAGTGTAATTCATTGGGTTTTAAATGTTGTACGTTTTCCTTCCTAGCTTGAAATGTTAAATCTAACATGTGTTTATTGATGGCTTGATGCAATTAATAAATATGTGTTGTTTTTACAGTTCTAGTAAACCGTACTTATCTTTTTTTTTCCTACATCATTTTACTAGCATATTGGCTGTTTTAGATTGAAATGCTAAATTTGCTTGCTTAGTTTACACAATAGTCTCTTTGTTACCAATGGGGTAACATGTTTTATGTGTTGGTGGTCTGTTTTGAAACATAAGAACCTAGTCAGTAGTCATGAACCCCACCCTATGTTCTGGTTGGTGACCAACCTTGGTCACTGCTTGAATACAAGCGGATCAGAATGTTTTTCTGATGTTTGGAAGGTTGGTATGATCTCTCTACCAGAATTCTTGGTAGTGTTGATCAACTCTTTCCTCAATGTATTTGGTCCAGTGGTGGGCACTATGCTATTAAGCGATACTCTTGAACTAGTGGTCATAGATCAGGTGCGTAGCCACTAACAAGATATTTGTGTTTGACTATTTAAATAAAGTAAATTCGCATGTCTACTCTCGAGTACATGGATCCAACTCCTGGAAGTTTTCACCTATATGGTTTTTCAAAATACGCCTCAAATCAAGAAAGAATTTAGCTTCATAATGTGGATCAGTTTGTATAGCAAATTTGGCAATCCATATAAATCACGTATTTTTACTTACCAAATATAAATTAAAGCTAGAATAAAATATCGAACAATATAAATTAATATTGATCTCTCTTTGCTATTGGCTTTACAGTCTTTTTCTGACCTAGCTTCTTTTCATTTGTTTTAGGTTCCAAAGATAGTTATATTTTTCTGGTAAAGCATTATTGATTGTAATGGAACACATATCAGATATGAATGAAGATTTATGTCTGCTTAGGTTAATCGCTAAGAAAATCAAAGATTAATCGCAAACTGATGTGATGTGTGTAAAGGAAATATCACATAGGAATTTGTCTTCTCGATGTTTAGAAAGATGCAAAACATGTTTATCTTGTCATATATGACTTATTCATCCATTACATGATAAACTGAAATCGCAATGGATTTATCAAATTTTTTTGTGTAGCATAAATCAGAATACTAATGATATCGTTGATGTGATGATTTGATGCAAATATGGTTAGACAATTTAACAGAGTGGGTGACATGCTGAACTGTGCTTTTCACTTGTTGATTGTACTTTTTTTCGTAATTGTTAAGACACTTTCAACCAAACATACCATGAAATAATATTTATAATTTGCACATGGCATGTAAATTGCCCTCTTACATTTCATGAAAGAAGTGACTACCTGCTGACACTATGATGGTAATATGTCTATATCATGATAATAGATACATGGTTACAATGGTCAGTTTTGGATAGTAAATGGACTTCTAGTTGATTATGGTAGTTGATATAGACAGTCGATTGACGTGCTATATGATTGTGCTTTGCAACCTTGTTATATGCATATTCATTTAGAATTGACAACGAGCTGAGATGAGATCCAGCTTCATTTAGCTGTGTTACACTAAACAACTCCACAAGTTTTTATGACACAAACCTGAGCTCAACTGGAGAGTTCGAGTAGCTAAATGATATTTGTTACTTGTTAGAAACCATGAGCAAGCTTGACTTGAGAGCTGATATAGTTGACTTATGCAAGTCAGAGTCGATTTTGAGCTTCAATAACTCAATAAGCGTTAAACTAGTTTGCCATTTACTTATAAGACATGGTTCAGAAAGGTCAATTTGAATTCCTTTATAAGCTTGAACTTGATTACGTATGTGTCCAAGTTTGTTTTATGTACTCAAGCTCGAACTTTAACTTGAACTCAGTAAAGCTGTACACAAACGTGCTCGAATAACTTAAGAGTTTGATTCACTGATATAAATGCGATTGTTCTTGATAAAACTAATCTTCGTACAAAACAACTAAAATGGCTAAACAAACACTTCATTGGGTAGCACTAAGCATTTAAGCAATCAACTAATTACAGTATAATTTAACCATCTGCTACTTGAAATAGATGTTACAAGTTATGAGTAAGATATTTCATTTTAATTTTAGTTTTAAATATAAACATTTGCTTTTTACTATTCAAAATAGTAAACATCAAAAATGATTCATGTGGTATACTTACGATTATAAACATTGTCTCCAAAAAAATTGCAAAAAAGGTCCCTATTGCTTGCCCTTGATTGCATAAACAGTCCTTGAGCTAAATATATAGACTATTTGTGTGACAAAAGGTTATATAAACGTCCCTTCGGTTTACATGTGTTGCAAAAAAGTCCCTCTATTTACCCAAAAAAAAATCCTTAAGTTTACAAAAATAAATCCCTACTGTTACTTGCGATTACAGAAAAATTCACTCCATGTAACATAGTTGATTCATATTTAAATTTAGCTTTATAATAACACAAAATTGTTATCGCTAAATACAAACCTAAACACAATAAACTGAATTGCTATTGGTCTGAATTACATAATATCTGTTAGTAAAAAGTTATCTTACTAACTATTTAAGGGCGTCCTAGTAGCAAAAGTCTTGTGACTATCATCACAAAAGTGTGAAGATGGTAAGTTTATTTTTTTAGCTAGATACAAGCAACACTGAAGTAGTCATGCAAACCTCCTAATAAAAGAGTGTTTGTTTTATCTGGTTTTCGTGTGTGACAATGGGTTTAAACCGCGTGAATAAATCGGCTAAAAGGTCAGAAATCGTATTTATCTTAATAAGAAAAAGAAGGTTGTGTTATGTTGAGGCGCATATTTAAATATTAACATTTCATAAATGTTATTTCACCGTACATCTGCGGTTCATTTATGAAAGTGCAAAAAATGTTAGTCGATGTTTATAGCCAATAGGCTAATGTTATGTTTTGTAGTCCAAGCTCATATTCAAGACTCTTCTATGTAATTATATATTGTGATATTGTGAATGAACATTATTAAGGATTTTAACAATCTACTATGAGCTAAATTGATCCTCCACTAAAAATCTCCAATCAACATGTTTTCTTTTTCTCTTTCCCCTATTCACGTCTAACATCAGCCGACCCCTTCCTCTCATTTTTTTCTAATCCTAAATTCAGTTCTTCATTGCCGAAGATGATATCCCTCCTACTCCACCCGCTACTTCAGCGAATGACAAACTCCTTCCGTTTGGAGTTGCAAGCATCTATAATAATGTTCTTGTCAAGTCGAGTCTTGAAAAATTGAACTACAACTCATGGATTTCCTTTTTGAAGATTCACCTTGGTAACCTTGGACTCGAGAAGCGTATTGAGGATACGTCTTCTAGCACAAGTACTCGTGATCCCTATTGGGATAGGCTTGATGATTTCATAAAGATGTGGATTATAGGGACATGTACGTAATCTCTTCAAGATCAAGTGGTGTCTACCCCGAGAAATGCTAAGGCTTTATGGAATCACCTCAAGGAATTCTTTCATGACAACGAAGATGCGTATGGCTATAAACGAACCGGACGAACACGAACGGAGCCTTGTTCATGTTCGTTCATTTAAATTTAGCCGGAAAAATAAACGGACACAAACGCTTAAACGAACGGATTTTCTTGTTCATGTTTGTTTATTAATAAAATGAGTTGTTCATGTTCGTTTATAAGGAAACTAAACGAACATAAACGATCAAACATAATGAAAATAGACAAACAAACATAAAGTTTATTAAATTATGCATAATATATTGTTTTATAAGTGTTGTTTTGTTTAAACAAACAAATTTTAAAATCATACAATTAAAATATATGATATACGAACATAACTAAATAAAATGAACATAAACGAACGTATAATCAGACGTTCACGAACATAAATGAACGGACACAACTTTTGTTAATGTTCGTTCATTTAATTAAACGAACATAAAATATTGTTCATGTTCGTTTATTTAATAAATAAACGAACATAAACAAACTTTTTACCGAACGGTTCATGAAATGTTCACTGAACGTTCAGTTCGTTTACAGCCCTAAAGATGCGTATGCCATCAATCTTGACAATTAACTTCGTTCCATCAAAATAGGTAATCTCTCTATTATTGATTATTTTTCTAAGCTCCAAAAACATGGCGGATCGGCTTAAGAATCTTGGTAGCTCGGTTAAGGATAAAAATCTAGTTATTTATGCTTTTAATGTTTGGATGCTAGATATAAACCTATTGCAAAATTATCCGTCACATAAGCCCTCTTCCCACTTTTGCTACCACTAAAAACATGATTTTATTGGAAGAGAGTGAATTGAATGAAAATACGGGAAAGAGCCATGTAGATAACACATCCATCTCCCACATTTTTAGTCACCTCTACCAACCTTCAAATAGGTCCAATAACAATAATTCTACCAAGCATGTATTTCAATTGTGTAACGATTATGCTAAAGGGACTTGCAAGTTTGGGAACTCTTGCAAATTTATTCATGATAGTCGGACTCGTGGAAACACTAGTGCTAATACATCCTCGAGTGTTTGGGGACAGGCATTACAAAATACCAAAGACCCTTATGGAAATGCTCACTATTAGATACCAGCACAGAGGAGTTTGAACCCTCCTACCTGGTTAACTAAAATGGCCTAACAACCCTTTAATGGCTCAAGTCCTTCGGCCCACTCTCCCATACCAACTGTTTTTCACCATCCCGACTATCGAAGTCTGCAATATGTCTTTTGGACCCAATAGACCCCGGCCCAGACTACCTCAACCCAGCCGCAAGTCAGGGCCGAACCGCACAATGTCCAGCCCACCCCATTTGGTTAGCAGCCTTAGCATACGACCCACCAGGCTATTGTTTCAGCCCCATAGTTGGGTATTTTAGGCCAGACTCCTACATACATCCTGACACAGGAGACTTTACTTTCGAATGATTTCAGCACTATGTTTCTCCACGATCCCACTTGGAATATGGACACATGTGCGTCATTACACCTTAATTCTAATGTTAATAACTTAAGTACTATATTTAATACTATCTTGTATCCCTCTGTTCATGTTGGTGATGGTAAAACTATACCGGTCACTAACACATGCCATAGCATCCTTTCGACTCTTATCGCCTTTTACATCTTCATAATGCTTTTGTCACCCCTAATATTATTAAAAATCTTCTATATGTTCGCTAGCTTACTAGGGATAACTATTGAATCTAACGCTTTTGGTTTATCAGTGAAGGATCTCTTGACTCGCCTCCTCCACAAATGTGACGGTTTGGGTGATCATCCGGTAACCAAGTCGTCATTTGTTTCAAGTGCTTTGATGTATCTCAGTTCTTCCACCAACGTCTCAGTCACCTGGGTGATGAAGTGTTACGTTATCTTGTTTCTCGTAATTTTATTTCTTGTAATAAGAATAAGTCTCATCATGTTTGTCATGCTTGTCACCTTGACAACATGTGAAACTTCCATTTTCTAGTTCGACATCTACTGTTTTTAGTTGTTTTGTAATTATTCATTCGGATATTTGGACTTCTCCAATTGTTAGTACGAGTGGTTTTAAATATTTTGTTCCTTTTCTTGATAATTTCTCTCACTATTTATGGACTGCTCCTCTTTGAAATAAATCTAAAGTGTTTACTAAGTTTGTTCATTCTTTTGTTCAAAATCGATTTAAATGTGGCGTTCATAGTTTTCAATGCGATCATGGTGGTGAGTTCGACAACACCTAACTTCTTGACATCTTCACAAAGCAAGACATTCAAATGAGATTTGCTTTTCCAAAAACTTTCCAACAAAATGGAAAATTGGAACGTATGATTCGTAGTATTAATAATATGATTCGTACGTTGTTTTTCCAAGCCTATCTTTCGCCTACATTTTTGGTCGAGGCTCTTCACATGGTCGCCTATTTACTAAACCTTCTTCCCTCAACCGCCATTCAAACTAAAATCACATTTACCAAATTATTCAACAAACCACCTAATTACTTCACCTTCGTACATTTGGATGCCTATGATATCCACATTTGTATTCACCACATAAAGTAGCCCCTCGTGCTACACCTTGTATTTTTTAGGATACCGAGGCTATCACCAAAGGCTATAGATGTCTTTACCTAACCACAAACAAAATCATCATCTCTTGACATGTCACATTGACGAACCTTAATTTCTTTATCCATCGATCTCAAATACCACCTCTCCATCATGTAACTTTCTTGACATATCTTCATCCCCGGTTACCCAACATGTCATTCAAACTCCTCTACCACAACCCGTTGCACCTCAAACCCAGACTCAACACCAGGCTATTCCTGGCCGACCCGACCAGACACCCACGTCAATCTACTCCCAGCCCAAATCAATCCAGCAACCCACGACCATCTTTTGGCCCACCTCTCGGTTTTTCACCACCCGCCTCAGCCCAATCTCAATCCTCGACCCAAGCCCACTCACCGTCCCCTGTTTCACCCGAGACCTAAACTCAAACACTCTCTCAATCCCTTACTAATTATCCACAAACCCGAACTCACCCTATGTCACTTGAAATCAAGATGGAACACGTAAGACTCTAAACTTTCACGTCTCTCGTATATCTTTTGTTCCCAAAAAACCCGTCTACTGCTTTATCTGATCCGCATTGGCGGGATGCTATGTATGATGAATATAATGCATTAATTAAAAATGGTACTTGGGTTCTTGTTCCACGACTTACTGGTGCTAATATTGTGCGTTGCTTGTGGTTATTTCAACATAAATTTCAAGTTGATGGTTCCTTAAGTCTGTATAAAGCTCGACTGGTTGAAAATAGTACTCCTTCCGTCCTAAATTTATTGTCCACTATTGACTTTTTTAGTCTTTCTTCTTCAACTTTGACCTTAAATATTTTTGTGAGTGTTATATAATATTTGATGCAAAATATATAAATGGATTAGGTTTTAAGTATACTTTTTAATGGTATAATTTTTTATCAAGTATTCTAATATATATATATATATATATATATATATATATATATATATATATATATATATATATATATATATATATATATATATATATATATATATATATATATTATGGTCAAAGTTGAACCAGTTTGACTTTGAAAATTCAAACTGAACAATTATTTTGGGATGGAGGGAGTAGTAGTTAGCAACTTGGCATTGACTGTTGATGAGACCTTCAGCCCCAAGTCGGACACTGTTCATACCGTTCTTAGTCTTTTTTTACCGGACATTGGCATGTTCATCAGCTGGACGTTAAGAACGCTTTACTTAATGGTGATTTATCGGAGACTGTGTATATGCATCAACCCCCCCCCCCCCCTTTTGTGGATCCTCGGTATGCTCATCATGTATGTCGTCTTTAGCGATCTTTATATGGATTGAAATAAGGCCCTCGTGCTTGTGGTTATTTCAACATAAATTTCAAGTTGATGGTTCCTTAAGTCTGTATAAAGCTCGACTGGTTGAAAATAGTACTCCCTCCGTCTCAAATTTATTGTCCACTATTAACTTTTTTAGTCTTTCTTCTTCAACTTTGACCTTAAATATTTTTGTGGGTGTTATATAATATTTGATGCAAAATATATAAATGGATTAGGTTTTAAGTATACTTTTTAATGGTATAATTTTTCATCGAGTATTCTCCAAAAAAAAAGTATTATGGTCAAAGTTGAACCAATTTGACTTTGAAAATTCAAACTGGACAATTATTTTGGGATGGAGGGAGTAGTAGTTAGCAACTTGGCATTGACTGTTGATGAGACCTTCAGCCCCAAGTCGGATACTGTTCATACCGTTCTTAGTCTTTTTTTATCGGACATTGACATGTTCATCAGCTGGACGTTAAGAACGCTTTACTTAATGCCTTAATGGTGATTTATCAGAGACTGTGTATATGCATCAACCCCCCCCCCCCCCATTTTTGTGGATCCTCGGTATCCTCATCATGTATGTCGTCTTCAGCGATCTTTATATGGATTGAAATAAGGCCCTCGTGCTTGGTTTCATTGATTTGCTGCTTATGATACCCGAGTTGGATTTTCTTCCGCTAAATGTGATTCTTCTTTATTTATTTAGAGTTTTGGCATTGATATAACATATTTATTGATTTATGTGGATGATATTGTTCTCGCAACTTCTTCTACAACTTTGCTACAAAAGATTATTTTATCTTTACACAGGGAGTTTGACATGACAGATCTCAGTGCTCTTAATTATTTCTTTGGGATATCGGTGCTCTTAATTATTTCTTGTGCTCTTATCTTTACACAGGGAGTTTGACATGACATCTTGTTCTACAGCACAAGGATGTTTCATTCTCAGAAGAAATATGTTATAAAGTGTTAGTTTTAACGGATAATAAATTAATATATCATGACCGGACTCGAACTCGAGACTTCGGGATTGCACACTTTACGTATGAGTTTCAATTAATTAATAATTATTGTTTTAGTGACGAATAATTATTAAATTCATGAATTGAGCATTTAACGGTACCTAACGACCGTTAGACGAAAGATGAAGGACTAGATTTGGAATAGAGTGAAAGTTTGGTTCGGGTTGGGCCTTGTGAACCCATTGCCGGCCACACCCCTCTCCCCATAGGGTTTGGGATGGCTTTTGCTCCAAGTTGCTTGAGTACTATATAATGAGACCTCCTCTCATTCATTCATTCATCCCTTGGTTCACTTGCAAACCAAATCTCCTTCTCTTTCTCCTCTTGAGTTAGAAATCGAACTACACCCTTATAGGGTTCCTACTAGATTTCTAAGCTCAAAACCATTCTTGTTTAGTTGATCAACTAGACCCTTCTAGGGTTCCTACACGATCTTCTAAACATTGTGTTTGGATTGCTTGTGAATTAAGAACCTGGCTTTTCTTATTGAAACGCTACTAATACGTGTGTTCAAGAACGAAGTGTTGGCATACTTTTGCTAACAAGGTGATTTGCCCTATTCGACTAACCCTAGTCGATCCACCATTAAACCCAATTAGGGTTTATAGTTCTTGTTCCATTGGTTTCTTGTTCTTGCTAGAAATCACAAAGAGGTACGCATCCATTTATATTCGGTTAATTTATTATTTGTATTTGATCTATTCCGCTGCGTACTCTTTGATGCTTATATGTTTATAGTTTATTATTATTCATATATTCCAACAGTGGCATCAAGAGCCGTTAATACATTATAATGAATTACCGAAACACATAAAAATTGAATCTGTGGAAAACTAGAAGGGGGGTTGAATAGTTTACCGTTTAAAATCTTTTTAACTTGTTTAGTTAGCTTTGAAACTTTCCGTTTGATCAAAGATATATGCACAAACACAATATATAACAAGTAAGTAAATGAAAGAAACGATCAAACCACAACACGAGTATTTATCGTGGTTCGGCTACAAGGACTCTATTTCCTTGCCCTGCGTCCACGCCCCGAGTATCCAACTCGAGAGTTTCTTTCACTAGTCAACAAGCTCCTTTCACCGGCGGAGAAAACCTTACACGTCGCTTATACTTTTACCGACACAAAGCTAGATGTCGAGTTCTTTTACAAGGGCACAACCACTCCCGTTTAGTTCTTTTACTAGGGTACAACAACTCCCAACACTCTTTGTATTTTGAGGACTAAAATACTAACCACTCACTACAGAATATACACAAACAAATGACGTGTAAACAATAAGAGTTTACACAATACTAAGCTAACAAGTCTTGCAACGTTGTGTTGGAAACTTGTAACTTTTGATGACCTTGTGAGCTTCTTTGCTACAAAAGGAAACTTCACATTTACAATGTTAAGAGGTTAGAAGAAAAGATGAGTGTGTGTGTAAAATATGATCTCAAGAGGTTGGCCAAAAATCAAGTTATAGCTTGGTATTTATAGCACACCACACTGCATGCTTGGCGGATCAGGCGGAACCCTCAGATGGGTTCCACCCATGTACCCCCAGGGTACCGCCGGGTTTGCAGTAGGTTTTTGCAATAACTCTTCAAACCAAATAAGGTCTTGTCTCATAACTCCTAGCAACCAAACAATGTCACATCACTTAAATCAAGTCAAACACAAAACTTGTAAGCAACATCAAAGCAAGTCAAACACATTTCTTTTCATAAATGCATAATGACAAAACTTGCCATAAATGTGATGTGACTATTTCTAATTTAAGAAATAAACTTGTGTTGTGTTTTATGAAATGTAAAATGTAGCAAAAGTCTAGTTTATGCAAGTCTTAAAAACTAAGAATATGTTTTGCTTAAAAACTAAAGTTTACATTTTGTCGTTAACAAAACTTAGCGAAGATCGTAAAATATAAATAACGTTTTTAGGCGATATTTGTATTAACAGAATCGTTTGATTAATCACATGCTTGGTGTTCTTATGTTTTTATATTTTTCATAAACCCTATATTTTATTTTTTTTTATTTTTCAAAATTTATTTATTTTTTTTATAAATGTCGAATTTTTTATTTAAAAAGGAAATTAGGGTTTGATGAATTATGTGATAAAAACTTGTAGAAACCCTAGGTTGCATGTAATTTATGTGTATATAAATGGATATTGGTAATATGCCGTTTGGTTGCGTTCCTTGATTGACATGATTATTTGTTATAATATGTGCAATATGGGCATCCATGACAAACCATGCATGTGTTGTCTTGGATTATGATGATTTGGTTTTAAGGTTTCATGCTTATTATGCGATTCTATTATAATTGATAAATCGTTTAGTAAATATTATGAATAAAGATTACTAAAATTTGATTAATTATAAGATTAGGGAAGACCCTATTAATCGTATATTAAATCAATTGTGTGTTTTAAATTGATTTTGATTTGCATGTCCATTATTGTTGTTGTTTGTTTATTTTATTTATTACTTTTGTTTTATATGTTATTGTGACATGATAGTAACAAAGGGTAATTTCATAAATAAAATATTAAACGGACTTAATAATGGTGAAATCTTGTTTTGAGCTTATATATAAATCTTGAACTTTTGGTTGATTGATCGCGACTGTATTAAGTGGTTGTAAGGTGAAACTATTTTGACAAACTAAAAAGTGGGTATAAGGATGGCTTAGCATTAAATTGCGGCCTTAGTGAGCCTCCATTCTGGCTTGCCGCTCACATGTGAGTCAAATTTAGTTTTACCTAACATCTATGATAACTACGAAGCACTTAAGGCAAAGTTGTAAGTTTCTCAACGCCTCAATCAAAACTTTGGAGATTTAAGCTCGTAAAGAAACTAATGAGTAAAGTTTTTTACATGAAACATATGCTACAAGATGAATGCATGACATCTTTGTACATATATTTTGATTACATACATCAAATTTACTACCCTTAAATTTAAGTTATATGCCATCCAATGAAACGGAAACACCTAAAATTGGGTCTACGTCAGGGCGTAACCTGGCTAGATTGCAATGGAAGGGCAAATTACATGATTCCATCACTAGCAGATCAACTGGTGTGGTGGAATTATGTAAGTTTGTTGTTTCTTAAGTTGGTTAACTTAATTGAGTTGATAGCGGGTTCTGATCATTCAAGGCATAAGAAGATGGGGATAAAACATGTTTACATTGCAACTGCGGTTGGCAAATATGTAAATCCCATCGATTCTAGGAATTGCAATTGAATATTGGCAATTGAGGTTCGACTCGTACCTTATTGAATACCGTCATCACTAGCAGATCAACTGATGTGATGAACCTATGTCAATTTGGATCCTAGTTTTTCAGTGAAAATTAAATGGTTATTTGATTATGAACCATGGGTATTTAATTTTCTTGAAAATTTAATTATCAAAAATACTAAAATTGAATTTTGTAATTCTTTTTAACGTATTAATGCAACATTAAAGCCGTAAACGTGGTTTGGTCTTAAATTGGTAAATTGATATAATTCTGCTTTCAAACATAATGTTTGATTGAGAAAAATTTACCGAAATGAAAGAAAGTCTATTTTCCATGAGAGAAGAATAAGACTCAATCCTATTCCTTTTCATGATTGAGAAAGGTATGATAGGAACATAAGAATAAGACTCAATCCTATTCCTTTTCATGATTGAGAAAGGTATGATAGGAACATTAGAATTGTCTACATTCTAATATATAACTCATAGCAATCTTTAATATTTAAGGATATAGCACATCTTATTTTCCATAGAAATTTCATTACTCTAATTTGGTGAATGAATTCTTCTATAACAAACAAGGCATTTGGTTAAATGGAAAATATGAGTTATTAGAAGCTGGACAGATTACCGCAAAATTGGTAAAAGGCAAAGCTAGTATTTTATCTAGTTGTTGTGCTTTAAAGGTGCTACATACCATTATGGGGATGGTAGGCCTATTAAGGAAGAAGATGCATGCTCAAATTCTTCAAGTTAATCTCATTGATGGATAATCCATCATAAACATAGTAGAATACACATTTTAGAACCTGAGTAATTATTACGTATGGGTTTTTCTAAATGTGTAGGAAAGTAAAAACAAGCAAATTGTTTTCACTGGTTATGAAACACGTACAATGTTGTCAAATCCAGTGGGAGCTTTGTGTTGTTTACTGAATATAGAGTTATTGTTATGTTCTCTAATTCAGTGGGAGCTACAAGACTTAATTTCTGTGTATTAGCCCAAATTATCTTCAAGATAATTACTTTCAAATTGTAGACACTCATGTTCTTAGGATAGCCATATGCGTTTCCTGATAAGACAAAGTAGTCCTACATCTACTTATGACACAAATCATATTGAATCACATAAACAAACTTATGTTGTGTTGTTTATATACTACATGATATTGTTCAATGCACAAGTGGGAGAATTGTTTATTGTGTGCAAAGGAACAATACATAGAAATATGATAGAATTCTCTTAATTGCAAGGTAAGAGATCAATGTTCTAATAGGACTTATACATTTAATGTGTAAGATTGTCTTATGTAGAACATATGTCATGATTATAAGACTACTTTTATGTCTTATGATATTCAAATTAAAAGAAACACTTGAATTTACAATTTACGTCAGGGTGTAACCTGCCTAGATTGCAATAGAAAGGTAAACTACATGATTTCATTACTAGCAGATCAACTGATGTAATGGAATTATGTGAGTTTGCAGTTTCTTAAATTGGATAATTCATAAAATGACATAAGCAAATGAAGTAGTAAATTAACTTGAAATTACTATTGAAACCAAATGGTGGTGTTCACAAATACTTTAGTTATTTATGTTTATATCTTATTATAAACATGAAGTCTTTTAACTATTACAAGACTTATAATAAAGTAAGACGTTAAACTTGTTATGTTTCAAACAAGAAATCATTGAGTTGATCAATGATGTACAACGTAAAGTGGGAATATAACAGTTTATGTCTTCTTAAGATAGGAACATGAAGTAACTTGTTCAAAAGGTACTTATGTTATATAGCATGCAATTGGCTTGGAAATTCTATTGTACCATTAAGTTGACTTAGTTGGTAAATAGGTAAGCCAAAGGGAATAAGTTTATCTTACATATTGTTAGTTTGTCTCACAATATTAATTCTAATGAAACATCACAAGTTGGTGGTGTGTTCAGTTAGGAAAAATCAAACTCTTGTTATATTGTTTGATTAAAAGATAAATATGACTTCTTTTCTTCCAAAAGTTATCAAGATTAGAAAATTGAGTATGAATTGAATATACTCAATAAGACTCCAACCTAGAAGATTAAATAAGACATTATGGAATGTGATGAATCACATTAAAGTCTTAAAATGAAGTTCTGATTTTGTTAACAAACAAGAGTCAGGAACTGTAAAATATTTTTGTAATATCCCAAATGAGAACGATTTAGTGTTGTTCATCTTGCTAAAGTATTTATAAAATACAAAAGGCAAGTGGGAGTTTTGTTTAGATCTTGAAAGATCAAAATTACAAAATATATAATCTTCTAAAACCACACTAGTGAAAATCATGATGAGGTTTGAAATGTAAAGGTTAAATCTCAACATGATGAAACTCTCATTCATAGATCCGTAGGGATGTCTCAGATATTTAATTAATATGCTGAGAATTATGAATTACAGGATCAAAGTAAGTCTGTTAATCATAATGACGCATTTACTAATTATGGTAAATTGCTCATACTATGAATGTTAAGATGTTGTCCATAAAGATAAGTCAACTTTGAAAACTTGGTTTATCTTAATGAAGATGAGTTTCTGCTAGAGAAGAAAAACCCTAGAGGTTTAAATCTTTGCATAAAGAATCATATGGACAAAATTGTATACATATTTTAATGTATGTCTTATGACAAGATTATTAATCATACTTAAGTTATTAACTATGATTGAATACTCTTTCCTAAGCACATTAAAAATACAAAGATGGTAATTATCATACTCATTTTTATGAATATGAAATTTGACAATGGATTATAAAACCTCTTTCTTATATAATTACTTAAGCGAGGACGATGAGTAATTAAGAGTTTTATGAATTCATTTAATCTTTGAAAGTATACAAAATGCAAGAATCCAAGTATGGATAGATGCATGCATCAAGGAGATAAATCTTATGTTTAAATATTAAATCTATGTTTTGATTTATAATTTAAAATAAGATAACTCCTAAGTAATTCTGAAAGCTAGTAGGAGTATTATGTTTACTTATTTAAATCATATATGTTGTATAACATATAGGAAGTAACATTCTATATAAGTTAAATGGTAAGTCATAACTTGGAATGAAACTTTACTTGAAAGATTTAATAAGTAAAACATACAACCTTGAATATATGTTTATTGATGTAAACATGTGCGGTAAATGAATCTAATAGAACATGATATATCATTTAGAAAGTTTAAATGGATATGTAGTACATGAATGAAATTAAGTTGGACACGAGAATTTTTCATGTACATCATGTTGTTGTTATATCATGCTTTGATAAAAGATGATTTGACAACATTGATATCTAATGAAGATATTAGATAAGTTGTGTAATGAATATTCTAAAGGAATATATTTGGATATAGAATCACATCCTTAGCCTGGAACAATTTCTAGATTCTATAAATGAACAATTTGTAAAATTGTCATAGCCAACAAACTTGAAAGTTTGGAAGGAATAAAACATTACACATTGAAGTTTACGGAAAAGAGCATATTGTTGTTTGCATACAATGATGCTAATATAAATTGAGATGACACTCAATACTAGTCATGGAAGGATTTCATCCTTGTTAATAACCATGTGAACTAGTTATGCTTAACGAAAAGCATAGTTGCATTATACGTTAAAGAATAAGAATACTTTAAACTTTAAAAGGTTTGGAAGTTTAATTATCATAAATTGTATGTTGAGGATGTCATACACATTTTATGATGTATTATGTGGTTATATAAAATTATTTGAATCCACATATACAAGAATTTCGTTATTGAAATAAGTATTCTCAAAATTCCGATAGATCAAAGTTAGTTGAATAATGCCTTGTCAACAAGTATGATTACTTGAGGTATAATTGTCAACAAGTATGATTGGTATTACTTGAGACAAAATTCATTAACGAGAATTTTTATGCATTGATCTATTTAGTATTTGGATAAGGATGTTAAGCAATTATTATTTAATAATGAATTAAAGTACTGAGTATGTTTGTTTTCATTAATAATAGATTGTATCCCATATTTGCATGTTTAATCCATGAATAACTTATGTTATTCTAAATAGTCCGTTGTCAATTAATGATATGGGAGTATCATTGATGCGTGGACATGCCAAATTCACATGATATTCAATACTGGATAAATTGGATATAGGACAAAATCCCAATTACATGATTGTACTTATGGATGTTGTCATTAGAGTAAATCATGAATATTTATCCTCAGACTTGAGATACCAGGTAACTACTGTGGATGTAGTTCATTTTCTGTGAGATAATCTAACGCTATCCGTAACTGGTAGTTATAAGGATTATTTTCAGAGGTGATGCGAAGTTCATAGGTTATGCTTGTAGTCAATACAGGATTTGGTTCCTTCAAATTTGTTTTGAAGTTTAATACTGTTTGGCCACTCGTAGGATTAACAAGATGTTTGCATGGCCATGCCCAAGGTCTATCTGGAATGCGTTCAGATGAATTGGTAATCTTGCTTGATCATAAATAACGAGAAACACTAGTTAATTATGTAATGACTTCGATCCATATCCATATTAACATAGTATTAGAATCAAAAGGATAAGTATGATGATGAATCATCAAAGGTGGTTTTTTCCAGGAAACCATACTCGAGATCGTTTTGGGGACATTGGCGTGTTATGGTAGACTAACCATTGTCATTGTTACATTAATCTATATCCGAGTGGGAGCTGTTAGTTTTAACGGATAATAAATTAATATATCATGACCGGACTCGAACTCGAGACTTCGGGATTGCACACTTTACGTATGAGTTTCAATTAATTAATAATTATTGTTTTAGTGACGAATAATTATTAAATTCACGAAATGAGCATTTAACGGTACCTAACGACCGTTAGACGAAAGATGAAGGACTAGATTTGGAATAGAGTGAAAGTTTGGTTCGGGTTGGGCCTTGTGAACCCATGGCCGGCCACACCCCTCTCCCCATAGGGTTTGGGATGGCTTTTGCTCCAAGTTGCTTGAATACTATATAATGAGACCTCCTCTCATTCATTCATTCATCCATTGGTTCACTTGCAAACCAAATCTCCTTCTCTTTCTCCTCTTGAGTTAGAAATCGAACTACACCCTTATAGGGTTCCTACTAGATTTCTAAGCTCAAAACCATTCTTGTTTAGTTGATCAACTACACCCTTCTAGGGTTCCTACGCGATCTTCTAAACATTGTGTTTGGATTGCTTGTGAATTAAGAACCTGGCTTTTCTTATTGAAACGCTACTAATACGTGTGTTCAAGAACGAAGTGTTGGCATACTTTTGCTAACAAGGTGATTTGCTCTATTCGACTAACCCTAGTCGATCCACCATTAAACCCAATTAGGGTTTATAGTTCTTGTTCCATTGGTTTCTTGTTCTTGCTAGAAATCACAAAGAGGTACGCATCCATTTATATTCGGTTAATTTATTATTTGTATTTGATCTATTCCGCTGCGTACTCTTTGATGCTTATATGTTTATAGTTTATTATTATTCATATATTCCAACATAAAGTAGCTTGAGCGTGCACATATGCTCAACTGCAACCCTACACAGACCCCTGCAGACACTGAGTCCAAGCTTGGTTCAGAATGGACACCTGTCTCTGATCATACTTTGTATCGCAGTCTTGCAGGAGCCTTTCAGTATCTTACCTTCACCTGTCCTGATTTGTCTTATGTTGTGCAACATATTTATCTATATGTGCATGGTCCTTAGGAGCCTCACTTAGCTTCTCTCAAACGTATTCTTCGTTATTTTGATGGCACTTTGGAGTTTGATTTACAATTATACGCTTCTTTTGGGTCTTCTCTTGTGGCGTATTCTGATTTTGATGGGGCTTGTTGCCCTATTACTTGCAGATTTATATCTGGATATTGTGTATTTTTTGGGAACAACCTGTTATCATGGTCTACTAAGCGGAAGCAAACTCTCTCCCGAGTGTTGAAGCTGAATTTCGCATCGCGACTAACGATGTTGCTGAAACTGCAATGCTACGCAATCTTCTTAGGGAACTACACATACCGTTGCTAACAACTATTCTTGTGTATTGTGATAATGTTAGTGTGGTATATTTATTTGCTAATCACCAAAGGTCTTCCTTCGGCAATATTTAAAGAATTTTGCACCAGTTTGAATGTTCGGTCTCCTCCCGCTCAAATTGCGAAGGAAATGTTAGTTGATGTTTCTAGCCAATGGGCAATTTTTTCTGTTTTGTAGGCTAAGCTCGCATTTTAGACTCTTCTATACAATTATATATTGTGATATTGTGAATGAATAAGATCAGAGATTTTACCAATCTAACAGGAGTTTCATATAAAATTATGGGTCATAAAATCTTACTGTTACATACTTATTCTAGTAAATGGATCTACATATATAAGTACGTTTTGCCATCATATTATTCATGTTTTGTTTGATATGTACGATTTTTGATAACAATGCATATTCTCACAATTACATTATCTCCCTGTCAAATATAGAGTTATAGACAGTTAGACACACTTCATTTGATAACATTTAGAGATATCTCAACAACTTTGGTCTTGCTTGGTAGCAAATTAACATCATTACTTGTAACCTTAGATGCTCATAAAAGAAGTGACGAGCAAGCAGCACATGACAGAAATTGAAGATTCATCAATTCGTTCATTACGATTTATACCTTATTTATGACAATTATTAGAATTCTCCTCGATGACTGTACATCTTGTACTGTTCGATCTGTTATGGCGCATGTTCTCTTATGGCGCGTAATATTTTTTTGATGCACATGCATGATAAAAACACATATCAGCATCATATCATATGACTACGACTCATAGGGTAATTCTAGTACATGCATTTTATTTATTTATTTTCCTTTAACTCTCGTAGTTATATGCATATCATCATTCATCAGTAGCATGCTACGTAACTACGTTATCGAATACTAAAATACTGATAACAATAGTAAAAGAAAATATATACATCTTCATGCATGTACAACTGTAGTTGATAAATTCTAATAACTCGTTTTCAAAGATCTTAATGTGAAGAACCAAACATAAAGAATACAGTTATACAGTATATGGTATGAAATTAACTATCGACTTGAATACAAGAAATATCAACTGCAAGTGGTCCAACCCCAATACGTATTAGAATTGAAGCAATTTATTGCTACACGAGAGGAAAGCAGATTAGTTGCTGACAACATCACGATAGCCGCAACAATACAATTCGATTTTTTAATTGAACAAAGCTGGGTTCTTCATTATCTATTACCCAAACTCTAGTTTATAAAAAAACAGTGTGAAGAATACGATGATGACTGATGTAAATAGCGAGATAGCATAATATTAGGACTCGACAATGACAATTACAATCACAACGGCGATAACCTCAAGTGAACTAAAAGAAACGCAACATCATATCACAAGGATGTCCATACTCTCACTATATATCAAAACAAGCGTTCGCAATTTTATTTTAGTTCGTTTAACTTCTCAAGTTTTTCAATATATAATGACACTAGAAGTTGCATTGCTTTTTTCTACTTTTACAAGTGTGTAGGGGTATATATGGCATGCTTATAATAGAGCAAAAACTCGACATTTATAAAAACTGTGTGTTACTTTCATTGTCGATACTTAATTTGGACGTAAGAAACAACGCGTTCCGTTGAACCGAAGACACCATGCATGCGTCTTTGCCTCACGCGGTCATAGATATCGTGTGAGTTGATAAGATAAACTTGGATGAAAATACAAGAAAGACATGAATGGCCATAGCAAAGGCAGCTAACTCTAAATGCATGCATGTAGTAGTATAACTGTATAAGCAACTTAAACACCTCAGAATCATGCCCAATCTGATCATGGCTCAAACTTCCATTCAGCTGATCAGAGGCTAATTCAATGTTGACTTTATACTGTTTTAAATACAAGAATTAAGGTTACATTGTGAAAGTGTTGACTTTATACTGTTTTAAATACAAGAATTCAGTGTTGACTTTTTTATGTTATCATTATCATTCCTATGCATTAAAATTCAGAGTCAGTCAGTAGGTTGACTTTTTTTTTTTCAAGTATTTGTTGGTTTGTAGTTAAATGTTACGAGATAAGTGATCAACCAATGTGGTTGAAAAAAAAAAAGTCAACCTCTTTTTTTATTAAAGTTAAAATATTGATATTTTTTATCTATGAGTTTATGAAATTTATATGTATGAATGTGTGATGTAAATAAATCTAAAGCTATTTAGACTAAGGAACAAGGTCCACAAAGTTGTTAAGATATGTAAGATACAAACCTTAAAGTAGTTAGACAAAGATACAAAACTTACAAAACATCAATATTATGATGACAAAGATTAGAGTCATAACAGCTTTACAGTTAGTCGAAATGATCCTTTTATATTTATCTTTTTTTTTTACAAATTTTATTCTGAATATATCAGGATAGATATAGCGTTTTTAATTTTCCTACCAAGAATATGATTCAAATTTACATATTCCCACTAGCAATAAGTATAACAGCGAGATACAGTTGACTGTTGACATTGATTTTGGTCATCGTATATATACTACTTTTTTTCTACTTTGTTTTACTTAAGACATTAAATTTTGGCATTCAATTGCTAGTCAAATAGTATTGTATTTGTTAAGTATATTTTTACCTGGAAGTAAAATTTCTTATGCATAATTCATATTTCTGAATATGAGTATAAACCATATAATGATTAATACTAGTACTTGTTATGAACATCTTTTTGTTTCTCACTTTGCATACATCTTTTTTGTACTAATTATGTTACATCTCTCAATTTGCATACAGTACATCTTTTGTACTAATGTAGCTTTTGTGTGTTGTTAATATTACAAATTAAATGATGACTATATGATATGGATGCATAAGATTCATATGCTTTGTTGCCATTAATATCAGACATGTCGACAAACACCAGTACTACCCCATTAGACAGAAAATACGGAGTATTTATTACTGTGATTAATTATAACCTAATGGGGTGGTTGAAATATTTACTTTTCCTCTATTGTTAAAAGTCAAAGTCAATATAGTCTAAATAAAGAAGTCAATACCACTATTCATAAGTTAATGTAATGGACTAATGACAAGTAAAATTTATAATTACTTTTTTTTAAAGCAACGCAAGATATATTATACTGTAAGTCTGTAACTATTAAAGCGACCAGATAATCTGTATTACTATATATAATGTTAATTAAGTTGTTTCCGTTAGATGACCATGACACAAGACAATATCGTACTTTCACACAGTTGAAACAGAAACTAAAAAAGATTAAAGATGGAGTTTCTTTTTAATTTTGAAAAGCAACATTTGAACAATTAATAGGCAAAAAAAATAAAAGGATGAGATGAATGCATGTATCGATTTTTTCCTATTGAGATCATAAAAAAAGAATGAGATTTTTTTAGTTCAGACGCACATGAGTATTCAGAATATATCTACGATCATTTTACCATTTCTCTGATTATCTAAAAATGTTAACTAGCTAAATCCGAGGTTGAGACATCTTGTAAGAGCACAAGACGTCTGATAGTAGAATATTTTGGTAAAATATCAATAGGCTAAAAACAAAATTTGTCAAAACAAACTTAGACAAATGAATGTCGTAAAGCATTATTATCAACAACTTATTGGCAACCATCCATAGTTTAAGTAATTTGTAGAGTTTCATGGATAGCTGGATAAGCAATCTAAAAAGGTGAATTATTGGTTACCTAAAATAGTTAGATTATTTATATTTGAAAAAAATAAATCTGTATTTTCCTTTGTATGAATTAGTTCACCAAATTCTAACTAGCAACTATCATCAAACGTCCATGTTCAAGTTACTCTCTTTATTTTTCATGCAAAAAAAAAAAAACTACTTTCCTGTTATTTTAAATAATTACACCAACAGATTGAAGTTACATTAATAACTAGTTAAGTGTTTTTGACTTTTTGTTGCAAATAAAACATCCTAGCTAGCAAATAAAACAAAGCAATCAGATTTCAATAATATGTAACAATTTTATTTTAATTTTTTTTAAGAAATAAATGCAAATTAACACTTTAATTATTAAAGTTCTATTTGACCACTCTACATATGTAATGTAACCAAACCAGTTGTAAGTTGTAACCACCTCCTCCTATGTACTAGATTACATAAATAATTAATACCACTAAAATTAACATTAAACTTTGATCACCAATATTTCATTTTTTTCTTCATGTTTAGTATAACCACATTACTACAACTTGTTTATTTTATAAGTCCAGATGTACACATATTAAAATTCGTCACATTCATGCAATGCAACCCTTCTTCTCATGTAAGTTCTCTTTCTTTCCACACACTTAAAAACACACACACATAGTTTTATACTTTTATTAAATTTCTCTTCTCTCTCATGAATGAGTGAATGAAATTTAATTCATACAGCTCCTCACCACTGCTGCATTAATGGCACAAACCAAAGCAATAAAAACTTTTAAGTAAAAAAAAAAAAAAAAATGGATATAAATTTTTACAACGACCTCTGTTATTGCATTAATGGCGATTCATATCAAATGGCTGAAATCTGTCTTGAGTAATTGCATTTCCATCTCCTCAACTAACATTCTTATATAAATCACACCTCTTATTCCCTTCTTTTTTGCTCATATCTCTCTCATCCCCTGTTTTTCACTTTCTCTCTCTACATTTTTTTCTTTTTTCTTTTATCATTTGCTTCATTTGTGTGATATTTGAGTTGGGTTTTTGTAAAAACATCAAAAGTTTATAGCTTGTTGATGTAATGCTGGTTAAATTGAGCATGATTCAAGCTTTCTCTCTCTAGAAAAAAAGTATGTTTTTTGATGAACTAAAAGTGACCCATTATTTGTTTTTGTGATATCTAATCTGGGTTGTGTTTATTTTTTGCAGAAAAAAAATTTTGAAGAATTTTGGCGGGAAAAACAGGGGTGATTGATATAGATATATATAAAAAAAAAAAAAAAAAAGATGGATGTGTCTATAGCTTTGTTGTTGTTTACTGGTGTGACTGCTTATTTGCTATGGTTTACTTTCATTTCAAGATCACTGAAGGGTCCACGTGTATGGCCTTTATTTGGTAGTCTCCCCGGGTTGATTGAGAATTCGGATCGGTTACATGAATGGATTGCTGATAATCTTCGGGCCTGTAACGGGACCTACCAGACATGTATCTGTGCGGTCCCGTTTCTGGCCCGAAAACAAGGCCTCGTGACGGTCACGTGTGACCCGAAGAATCTTGAACACATTTTGAAGACTAGGTTCGATAATTACCCCAAGGGTCCGACTTGGCAGGCGGTTTTTCATGATTTGTTGGGCAAAGGGATCTTTAATTCTGATGGTGACACGTGGCTTCTACAAAGGAAGACGGCTGCACTCGAGTTTACTACGAGAACCCTTCGACAAGCCATGGCTCGATGGGTGACTCGAGCCATCAAGAACCGGTTCTGTCCCATTTTGGAACGGGCTCAGGTTCAAGCTGAGCCCGTAGATATGCAAGATCTTTTGTTAAGGATCACATTTGATAATATTTGCGGGTTGGCTTTCGGGAAAGACCCACAAACGTTAGCCCCTGAGTTGCCCGACAATAGCTTTGCATTGGCTTTTGATCAGGCAACGGAGGCTTCGTTGCAACGGTTTATTTTGCCCGAAGTTATTTGGAAATTCAGGAAATGGCTCCGGCTCGGCTTGGAGCTCAGCTTGAGCCGAAGCCTTGTACACGTGGAAGATTACTTGTCCAGCATCATCAGTACACGTAGGCATGAATTGTCTACTCAGCTTAATGGGTCCCTACATGATGACTTGTTATCAAGGTTCATGAGAATGAAAGAATCTTATTCCGACAAATTCCTACAACACGTGGCACTCAACTTCATCCTAGCTGGACGTGACACGTCATCAGTTGCAATGAGCTGGTTCTTTTACTTGGTGATTCAGAACCCAAAAGTGGAAGAAAATATTCTAAAAGAGATCTCTAGTGTCTTGCTGGAGACACGTGGCGATGATGTGGCAACATGGACCGACGAGCCGTTAGGGTTTGAAGAAGTTGATCGTTTGGTTTATTTGAAGGCAGCATTATCCGAGACCCTAAGGCTATACCCTTCGGTCCCGGAGGACTCAAAGCATGTTGTAGCTGATGACGTGTTGCCAGACGGAACATTTGTTCCGGCTGGGTCATCAGTTACTTATTCTATATATTCTGCAGGTCGAATGAAGTCAACATGGGGTGAAGATTGTCTAGAGTACCGTCCGGAGCGATGGTTATCTCCGGACGGCACAAAGTTTGTTAGGCATGGTTCATATAAGTTTGTCGCATTTAATGCGGGTCCAAGAATATGTCTAGGCAAAGATTTAGCTTATTTACAAATGAAGTCTATCGCGGCTGCGGTGCTAATGCGCCATCGCCTCGCAGTAGTACCGGGCCACAAAGTGGAACAAAAAATGTCACTAACATTGTTCATGAAGTATGGTCTAAAAGTTAATGTGTTCCAAAGGGACTTGAGGGCAATTATGGAAAGTGTGAAGACTGCGAAAGAAGGCGAAAACTAATGACGATTGTGGTCGTTAACGGTGACGGTGACGGTGACGGAGGTGGTGGTTGAGGTTGTTTAATAGAAGCTTTGATTTTGGTGGTTGGGTTGATTTTTATCGGTATAAAGTTTGATAAGGTTAGGTTGGAATTTTGAATACCATTAATTTTGTAGTTGGGTCGGGTCGGGTCGGGTCAAGCTTGTGTTTTGAATATGGTTCACATGCAATTTTCATCTTGTAGGTACAATTTCATTTATTATTGTGCCATAATAGTCTTGTTTTTGCAATTTCTTTTATGGGATAATAAAATAGTTACCGTATAAAATTTATTTTTAACAGCAATCATTTTAGTTTTACATGAAATAGGTACAAAAAGTCAACGTTTTAAAAAACGCTTTTCTAGTTGACCCGGTCGAGCTATCGGGTTTCGCTTCAAATTGCCTTCCGATCATCTGACCGGTTCACGGTTCAACAATTCAACCGACCCGATTAACCCGGGTTTTAAAACACTGCAAAAAAAGTTATAAAATGATACAACACATACATTGAATGTTTGCTGCTAAAACTTTTTATGGTCCTTTATTATATAGTCTATTATTATTTGCTTTTTATTATTGTGGCATTTATTAAAGGTTTCTAGCAAGCTACGGTATATATTTTTAGGCTAATGATTTGCACACTCTCAAAATTTATTTGCACACTCAAGATACAAGCAGTTAAAGCGGTATGTTTAATATTGTACAAGTGTTTAATGCAGAGATGGAGTGTCCCAATAAATTCTCAAAGTGTGCAAATCAATTCCCATATTTTTATTGCATTTACTAAAGCTTTCTACTAGTTTTCTTCTTGTCGTTTTGCACATTTTCATCTTGCCATCCGATTTTTGCTCTTATTGGTTGTACATAAATACCAAATAATTTAAATTTTCAATTTAACTATGGTCAAAAGTAGCTTGGGGAAATTGAATGTAAAGATGAAAATTAAAGTCAAGCAAGTTGGTTGGTACTCTTTTATTTACTACCCCTTTTTTTGTCACTTAATAGATTTTATTGCAAAAGTTTTGGTATCATTTGAAGACTTTAAATTGAAAGAAACTAAAAGTGTGAAAGTTGGTTATAGTCTCTTTGCACTTCACATATACTCTTAAATGATCTTTTAACACATCTTTTTTGCTCATAAAATTTTATGAAAGCTATATCAAAGGGTAAGTAATAATCATAGATATGAAATTTTGTAAGCGTCTAAACACGATACTGCGATCTTGTTTTTTCATCATTTCTCCACACGGTATCATAGGATGTTTTTTGTTTATTTCGCCTGCGGAATATAAATGATTAATAGGGTTTATGATTCGATTTTTGGAAACTTCTGCTCGAACGCAAGATTGTATGCACTAAAATCTTGCTATTAAAAAAAAAAAAAAAAAAAAAAAAAAAAAAAAAAAAATGATTGGTGAAGTGGCGCCATATGCAACTTACCGACCAGTCTCAAGAAATCCATTACATATAGCAAGACATGTTGCATTCAACGCAACAATATTTGGCGTCTTAACATTATACAACAATATAATACGTGTAACACGTAAATTGTGAACATGTTAAGAAAAAATAAATAGGACAGTCCCTAAGGGACGCCAAATACTTCCGACTAACAAATAATCTTTTAGAAAACGAAAGAAAATTAATTGTGCAGAGCAGTTATGGCCACAAGTTGGCGTAAGTTACCATACTTGACCCACCATACCTGGACAGCAGATCAATGGACCCGAGGCTACTCTGGCCTAGACATGACGGGCTATTTTTGAGCTAGGGCCCGGTTGAGCAAAAGAAGTTTTACCATTTAGATATCTATGTTTTCTACTGTCCTTGTTCAGTCAAGAACTTTCTCACCAGTGGCAAAGATGTTCCAAACAAGGGTGCCGATGATGTACAAGACAACAGCCACTTTGAACACGTCATCCCAAGAGCCTGCGACATATACTCGGTTAAGTCTTGAATAACTAATAAAGTAACTTAACAATATTAAACCAGTCACTTTTGATTTGAGTTGGCGGAATATGGGTGAAGTTTAATGTCTAACAAGTTATGATCTTTACCATTCTGAAGTATATAACCAGTTGCAGCTGTACCAAAGACTCCAGCAAGAACTCCTGCTGTGTTCGACAGTCCCAATAACACTCCCTGAAAGTCAAAATTGGTTCCATTTAGCTCTACACGAGAAATATATACGAAATAAAACCTAAAAGTAGCACAAACCGGCATCTCTAGATTGTCATTATAACTTACATTATACGATATACATATTGGATGAAGAGAGTAAGTACTAACCGCATAACGAGGTCCAATGTCTTGGTGGTTGGAGTACAGGCCAGATTGTGAGAATGCATCAGATCCCTGTCAAAAATCACGGCTATGATTGTATCAGAGTAATGCTTGACTTTTGAAAGCTATAATTGTTGACTTCTGTGAAAGAATACATATATTAGATTCCAAAAATATACACTTTTATGAATTTACAGTCTGCAGGTTGAGTGGTTGACTACAAAGCAGTTATTCAGTAGACTTCACTATAATTTTATCTTGTGTCTTCAATTTGAATTCATTCAATGATCTAATACCATCACTTGTATGCTAAATCATAACCGGTCGATACCATATATACCCCCCCCCCCCCCCCCCCCCCCCCCCGACGCACACACCCAAAAAATAAAAAACTAAATTTCAGACCTGACTGCAAGCCATACAAAGAACTGCCATAGCAGGCGTCTTGACATTACTCAGCTGAGTAAGAAAGAAAGCAGGGCCCAAGAAACCAATTGACTGCATTATCTGCAAGATATGAGAAATTTCAGAAAATGATCTTTCAACATATAGAGGAAGTGATCTAGAGTTATCATACAAGGAGAGTAATGGTGTCACTAATGCGTTTGAAAAAATCAGTATAGTTACCTTACGAACGGTTGTGATTGATAGACCTCTGCTAATAAGTGTGTCTGCAATCCAACCTCCTATGTTGGCAAAGGCAGCCATAGTCAACCATGGCAACACACACAACAGTCCAGATTCAGTAAGGTTAAACTTTAACACCTGAGAAAGAAACAACATGTATATACCTTAGTTCATTTCAAAATATGTATTCTCATTCTACACACAACACCTTATATTCCAAATTCAGGAATGAAGAAACTTATACGAGCTATTATTGACACTATGCAAAGCTGACATGTTTCAAAAATAAGTAAAGTAGAAGACACCATATAAGAGGGACAATGATAACTATGTGACTTTTATCATACCTGGTTATAGTAGGTGGGCATCCATGTTAAAAGAATAAATGTTCCCCAATTATGGCAAAAGTGAGATATAATTAGAGCCCAGACAGGTGACTTTGATAATATAAGTTTCCATGGGATGGCAGTGACGGGTTCCTCTGAGATGCTGCCACCCAAGATATGCTTCTTTTCTTCTGCACTAATCTCGGGATCCTCGCTAGGAGAACTATGAGCCTGGAAGAAAACAAAACCAAATTTTTTTTACAATTACATTGCCACTATATGCTTGAACGTACGATGAGTATGCAAGTCAGGGGTGAGCATCGGTCCAGGACCGGACCGGACCGGACCAACCGGACTGAGGACCGAAATAGCAAAAAAACCAAGACCAAGGACCGGACCGAATGTGGTCGGTCCGGTCCGGTCCGGTCTCGGTCGGTCCGTCGGTCGGTCCGGTCTAACTAGGCAAAATAATCGGTTTGTGGTCCGGACCGGACCGGACTGGACCGAGGACCGAAATAGCAAAAAAACCAAGACCGAGGACCGGACCGAATGTGGTCGGTTCGGTCCGGTCCGGTCCGGTCTCGGTCGGTCCGGTCCGTTCGGGTCATTTGCTCAGCCTTATGCAAGTGAGTAAAGAAATAACTTACTTTAGTCAACCATAATGCAAACCACACAATTCCAAGGGAACCAAATGAATAAAACACAGATGGCCATGCAAACTTCTGGATCAAGATAGGAGAAAAAGCCAACCCGATCACGGAGCCTAGGAACATTCCACTGTATACCAATGCCAGTGACCTGCTTCTCTCGGAGACAGGAATCCACTTGCTAAGTATGTTATTCATAGCAGGCATTGCAACACCCTGACAAGAAAAGACGAGCTCATTCAAGCAATGGTTTAGTTCCAGAAAATAAATGATGGTGGGAATTGATTTCAAAATCAGAATTTGTGACGTAGATCACAGAGCTGAAAAGAACCTTGTATTATTTCAGACACTAGAAACCTAGAAATTAGATTAAAATGGCTTTCGAAGGTACAATCACTTAATTTCGATGGTTGTCATCATTAGCTTGATTGAACAGAATGATCATTACAGTACTTAAGAATCTAACTAAAAAGGTTCCTGTAGTTTGTTAGATAATCCCCAGTAAATTGAGAAGTTCGCGTGATTTAAAGAATAATAGACCAACCTCACCGATCCCCATGAAAGCACGCATGACAAGTAAGAAAGGAAGTCCTAGTCTGGCAGCAATAGGCGTTAAAACTGTTGCAATCGACCACCAGATAACTCCAAAACCGAGCACTTTCTTACCACCAATTTTGTCTGCCCATATACCTCCAACAATCTACTACCCAAGAACATGAAACCAAAAACGAAAAAATCTGATTAAGAGAAAGTTGGATAGCTAAAAACGAAGACTTAGAAACAGGTTCCACATAGGAGACGAATAAATAGCATTGCATACATATTTGCTCATATTAAGCATACATAGAAATTAAGATTGCTAGCAAGAATGTTTAAACGTCTACTGAAATACAATGGGGAAAAAGACTACCAGAATTTAGATACACAACACAAATACCTACAAAAAAAATCCCCTTTTACAAAGTCCAACGGTGAAAAGAGTACCCTTTTATGTTAATGCCAAATGAAGTGCATTGGTGAATATGAAAATACTGCTAAAAGTCTAAGAATCTAATATCCAAAAGTTGTCATGAAAGATCATGGAAAGACCATGCAGAAACTTGTTAAATCTGATCATAATTTGTTTAACTACGATTCCCTCGAATGCTACTATCAGGATTTGAAAACAAGAAGTTAACTGCAAGGTGTTTGGTTAAACTTTAACAGGAAAGAATACAATGATGCAGGGTCACATCTGTAAGCAGTATATGTGTACAGTTAGCAACGCTATATACTGTATACTGTATATTGTAAGAGCATTGTATAGGATCAAAACCAACCTGAGTAAGTAAATAGCCCCAAAAGAAAGAAGATTGAATCAGACCAACTGTGGCACTATTCCAGTTAAACTCCTTCGACATGGGCAGTATTGCTATGCTCATGTTCACCTGAAATATTATAAATATAAGCGGTACTTATCAATAGAGATTAACAAACAAACAAACAAACCAAAAAAAAAAAAAAAAAAAAAAAAAAAAAAAAAAGGAATGAAGACGTAAGCATATAAAACAATATTGTATCCTATTGCATTTGCATAAGGTCGCAACATGTAATTTGGCTCACTACTAATGCGTATTAACTATAAAGTATAATTCACCTTAAAATGATCAGTGAGAAGTGAAGTGGAAAGAAAAGACCCAAATTCTGGAAAACTTTAAAATTCAGATAGGAAGAATGAGTAATAACTCACACGATCCATATTGCATAGCAGAAATGCAGAAAAGCAAAGAAGTACTATCACCCAACGCTTAGGAAACTGCTCCCACCAAGGTTTTGTTTTTCCAACAAGAACGGCCTCACCAGCTCCACCTTCTGATGATATCAGTGAATCCAAATCTGTTCCAGTCACGTCATAGTCCTCAGCTTTATAGTTTGCGCGGGTTCTATTGATAGTAGTATGTCGTGGCTGCAGAGGTTGCCTATTAGATATACTGATATTTTTTAGCTGTACCAGTTTAATCCAGTTGCAGTTCTCGGAAGGTATAGAGACAAAAGATCTGCAAATCCCTCTCGCTCTGGATCTCAATCCATTGCCAGTTAAAGGATCAAAACCATGAGAACATATGGAATTTCGGTATCCGGAAACAACGTAGATCTTATTTAAACTATATAATGTTTTTGAACTCATGTTTCTATGCACACATTGTGCAGAAGAGAGACTCAATTTCTCTGATCTCTGGTATGATGTAGCTTGTTCAGGCTGATATGATTTCCCTGAAATATGATTGTTTAACGATAAGCAAAATCTTCAAATGGAAGATAAATGAGCTTTGACAATATAGTAACCAATAAGCATGTTAATATAAGAATAACATGCATTCCGGTGAGTATTAACATGAAAAAATTATTTTATGCAAAGTAGCACAAATACTTATGTTCTTTGCATATCATAATACTGTATGACAGTATGAGGAAGATGAAGTGGTGAGTAATCACAAATTCGTAACCATCAGCGGAAACATTGACAGTCCCTGCTGCATTTATAAATTTGATACATTCAATTTTTGAAAAGGTGAAAATTAAACTCTATTGCACCCATAATGTTAGATGAAAACAGCCAAGCAATTTATGAACTGGGCTAGAAATAAGTCTAAACAACCCGTCTAAAAAAAGTGACAATCTCAGCAAGTCGCCATTGAAATGACAAGTATGCTAACAGCCTAGGTACATTTTTGAATCAACAAACCAGATTAATTAATGGTGCAAACATGACTAATCCGTTTCTAAATGATAAGTATGCGCTAATTCCACACAACTAATATCTATGCAACAAAAGTTACACTTGACAGAGTTGTAATTCAAGTACAACCAACCTAGATGTACAATTATAAAAATAGCTAGATTTTTGGTGCTTCAAAAGTAAAGAAAGCGTAGTTTAAACTAGAATTCTGCTCCAATTCTACTGAAAAAAATAATAATAATACTACACATCAAGTTTGTTACACCACTAAGTTGGCCTGGTGGTGAGGCACCATGATGTCCTCACAAGAGGTCTCAGGTTCAAACCTCACTAAGAACATATTTTGAGGGTGCGAGGGAAAAGGTCTGAAACGGTCACGGGGATAACCCGGGGTAGGCGGCGTACATTTGAGTCAAAGACTCGCCCTAAACAAGTTATAAACAACAAAATAACAAAGCCGATAATAGACCCATGCCATTATCGGAGCCAATGAATTGAGTCATTCTAGTATTAATATATAAACAATGTTGTCAAACACCATTTCAAATAACCTACAACATGCATGAATCTCTTAACTCTAAATAAACAGATGAGTTTTTTTTCCTTTCCCCCCCCCCCCCCCCCCCCCCCCCCCCTCCCCCTTTAGGGAGAGCGAGTCTTTGACTAAGATGTACGCAACCTAACCAATCAACCAGGTTTTTTTTTTTTTTTTTTTTTCTGACCTTTTCCCTAGCCACCCCCAAATGTGTACCTAGCGAGGTTTGAACCCTGGACCACACTTTGGCGGTGGTAATCTCTTATATATATCTATCTTACAAAACGTAACATACAATTCAAAGTACAATATACCTAAACATATAGTAATTACAGTACAATAATAAACATTACATTCGTCCAATATATCATACTTAATTTTAGACATAGCATTTCTATATTAAAACTTAAAAGATCACTTTATTTTTTTAGTGAAATAAGTGTTGACCAAGGTCAACATATTGAGGACTTGTACGGACAATTCGAAATTAATTCTTTTTGTGCTTCCCTTCAAAACTGGTGTAGGACGCACCTTCATATAGCATATTCAAGAGATGAACTGCCATACTAGTAAACAGAAAAGATTATTATTATTTTCCAATATCACAAACCTTAGGATTTCATTTACATTTTCAACTATTCAAAAGCTATAATAAGCTCCTAACCTTCAACTTTTAGACTTTTTCAACTTTTTATATTCCCGCATTTTCTCTAAAAGCTTTCACATGGAGTCAGGCACCACGGGTGGTGCCTATCGTCTTCACCTCGACTTAATAAAGTCACTCGAAGATGCCCGGGAGCATGAAAAAGCAAAACTTGAGAGGTTTTTACTTGTCGAAACTTTTGGCGGTTTACTCAACAGGTTTACGAGTGATGATGAGAAATGTTGGGAAGGGAGTTAGAGGAATGAAACGTGTTCAACGGTGCACTAATTACGCTCGTCAGAAGCCGGAATACGACACGGGTAGAAGTTATTTAGAGATTGACTCCGTTGATTCAAAGGATTATACCTTTATTAAGGTATTATTCTTCTTATTAATTAATTAATTTATTGATTGATTTAATCATTTTAATTTGCTAAATTAAATGGAAACGGATTGTTTGTTAATGTTAATTTAGGCCTTGTTCAAGTTTTGCTATAATGGGTGTGTTTAGGGGTGTTAATGTAGGATTTGATATTTTGGTACGAGTTTAAACAAACACCCCTAGACATATACCCGCTATAGCAAAACTTGAACAATGCCTAAATTAACAGTAACAAACAATAATTTTCCATTTAATTCTGTAAATTAAAATGATTAAATCAATACATAAATAAATAAATAAGAAGAATAATACCTTAATAAAGGTATAATCCTTTGAATCAACCGAGTCAACTCTAAATAACTAACTTCTACCCACATCATGTTCGGCCTTCTGGCAAGCGTAATGAGCGCACCCTTGAACACGTTCCATTCCTCTAATTCCCTTCCCGAAAGTGAACATTCCTCATCATCACTCGTCGAGTAAACCCCCAAAACTTTCGACAAGTAAAAACCTCTCAAGTTTTGCCTTTTCAAGCTCTCGGGCATTTTCCAATGACTTTATTAAGCCGAGACAAAGACCATAGTCAGCACCTGTGGTGCGTAACTCCATGTTTAATCTTTTAGAGAAAATGCCGGAAAATAAAAAGTTGAAAAAGTCTAAAATTTCAAAGGTTAGGAGCTTATGATAGCTTGAATAGTTGAAAATGGAAATGAAAATGAAAATGAAATCCTAGGGTTTGTGATATTGGAATATAATACCAATCCTTTCTCTTTACTAGTACAGCAGTTATTAAGCTCTGCAATATGGTAAATGAAGGGTGGGCCCTACACCGGTTTTGAAGGGAAGCAGAAACAGGAATTAATTTCGAATTGTCAGTACAAGTCCTACTGAAAATGCATTAATTGAAACTAACAACTGCAGAAAAAATTGAAATATGAATCTGTTACCAGAGGTGATAAAGGATGTAAAGTTCCGGTGAGAAATAACGGCACCGATAGCCATTTGTTTTGACTGGAGGATAATCTAACAAGATGTAAAGCAGAAGAATTTAATTACCACACCATAATTTATCTCTCTAGCTTTAGCTAAGGTTTTAGAGTGAGAATAATAATAAGAGGATAAACCCTGCACTATAGACTACTCGTTGTTCATTTCTTCTTCATACAAATTTATTTAGCCACACCAAAAAATATAAAACTATTTTTAATAATTTATATTCCTCTTTTTTTTTATCACAATTTGAAAAGCGGGAGTTTAAAATATCTGCTCGGCTAACATGAGGTTCAGAGACTGACACGCGTACATTCGGTTTGAGGATTTGATATTTTTTGTACGATTTTGCTCTTTGGTGAAGGTGATATTTACGGTGAGTTTGTGATGGGTTTTTTAGAAGGTGAGGGTGGTTTAGGTATTTGAATAAAGGGATATTCCCCACTTTTGAACTTGTTTTTTATTCTTCGAAAGGTTATTGTCAAAGTTTTTTTTTGGTTGACACTTGTGGAAAGGTAAATACTTACGGGGTTACAAGCATTAGGTACCTTATTGTGTCACGGGTGGTGTAGTATAACAACAAAATTTATCACGTCAAAAACATCGTTCCTTTTATTTTTGGTGTCATTTAACATATCTTATTCTCACATAACCCACTAAAAAATAAATAAATAAATACCTAACCGTTTGGCAGGTTACCATGACGCAAAGCACGACGATGCCAGCCTCGGTGCCCTTGTGGCACCATGAGGTCACGTAGTGGGACAACGCCAGCTCCACCGGCTAATGTACCAGCTGCTCTTAGAGCACTTGGTACGCATGGTTGGTAGCCATGGCGCCAAACCACCGGCCCACTTTATGGCATCACAACGACACCAGGCCCCGTACCATAGGGTATGGCGTTGTCAAGACCAACCCACGTTGTGGTGTTTTCTTTTTTCTTTTTTTTTTTGTTGTATTCAATGTTTTGAAAGACTTCAGGCGCACTAAGGCACAAAAGGCTTATGGAGCCTTGAGGCGAGGCACAGGTAAAGGCATAGGCTTCATGAATATGAGGGGCAGTAAATTGAAAAAAAAATTTAAAAGTTTTGCGCGACAATTTATGTATTAATGATGACTTAAATAACACTAACATAATTAATTTATCAAAACAAATCTCAAATTCCAACCCAAAATATCAACCAATGTATCAAGATGACGGCATTATGACATTTTACTGTCTCATGCTCAAAATTGAAAAAGAGTTATGTATGTATAGACACTTGAATTAAAGGATAAAACTCTCAAATTGTCTAGTTTAGTTAGTTTCTAAGTTAGGTTTCACTAACATATGAGGTTGATAAATGTTAAATTTGAAAGGAAAAAGAATGTTCAAAACTCGTCACATCTCCTAGGCACAAGGCTCTAATGCCCAAGGCGTCGCGCCTTTTGTGAGCCTTATGCATGTATTGAGCCTCGATTCGAAAAAATCCCTAGAGCTTGAGCTTTGAGCCAAGGCGCGCCTTAGGCGCGGTTTTTAAAAATATGGTTGTATTTATGTTTTATTGGGTTATTTGTAGGCCATAGGGTCTCCTATGACACCAAAAATGGAATGAAGGTGTTTTGCGCTGTGTTATATGTTCTATGTTATAGGAAAAATGTTGTGGTGACAGCACTTTTGCGCATGACAACAGACCCATGGCACTATGGGTACCTTGTGCTCTCATAGTTTTTTATTGGTAGAGTGACAGTAGCAATTGAATTATGGGGTGTGTTATCTACAGAGTCACGTTATCTCTTACTCTATAATTTTATAACAAATAACTAAAAAGACACCTTCACTCATATAACCTAAGTTATATCATATGAAACGATTAAAAAAAAGTGAATCACAAAAGTGTGAGTTCTTTGTACATATAACTCACACTTTTATATTATTTACACTAAAAAAAATACAATGACGCCGACTCTTCTCTTGGAGACAAATATAACACAGAGGCTATGCAACCATATTAGTGTACGACCAAGTTATAGAAACCAAAATTTTATAACTTGCTCATATAGCACACTACACCTTACACCCTTAGATTTTATAGAATCAACTTAAGCCTATCTAAAATAACTAAAAGTTCATATAAAACTTGAAAAAAAAAAAAAAAAAAAAAAAAAAAAAAAAGTATGGTTAGTTAGTTGTACCACACAGTTTATGAAACGATCAACATGTTAAAGATAAATCTGAGAAAGAGATGCGAGGTATATGCGTAGATTATTAACACAACACCGATTAGTCTCATGATCGTCATTCGGATACAATCTCAAAATAGTTGATATGAAATCTTATGCACCACATCCTCAAATCAAATATTACTACAAGTAGATAACTATAAAAAGATTGATAAAACAATTTTTTTTTCCTGAAGTACATTTGGCAAAGTAGAGAGAGCCAAAGTGAGCTTGTAGTTGGAGTTGAATGTGAATGCCCCCTCCCCATCGGTTGCAGGTTGGAAAGGAAACCTTTCAAAGACGTCACATATTGATGGGAATGGCGGAATTGTTTGGATCGCGGTGATCAATGGTTTGCTTCTTCATTCTGTTCCATAATATATCTTCGTGAAAGTGCACATTTGGTCACAACTATGGATATCCAGCAAGTGTCTTAAGAAAATCTTCGAATTGGAACCACAGTGTTTAATCCAACCTCTTCTTCTCTTCTTTTTAAGGGAAAATTCCAATTGTAAGCCTAAAATCGAATTTTACATCACAATTGAGTCACTTTTCATACAACTTTCAATTTTGGTCATGTGCGACTTGTGCTACTGTGCGACTCCATACATTGTGCGACACGTGGCAGTACCCCACTATCATATCAACTATTTGCTGACCCCACTGCTATTTTGTTTTATTCGAATAAGGTGTGCGACTGACGGCTGTGCTACTTGTACTAGTGTGCGACTGGCGGCACGCAATCTTTCTTAGATTGCATGGGGAAGGAACGATAGTGTTTAATAATAATATTTTTACTATTCTAAGTTTTTTAATAATTTAACGTCTCGGTTATCGCGCTAATACTATTCCAACTATTCAAAACTAGATCTAAAAAAAACACACACATTGGCGGATATATACCAATTGGTGTTACGATTTTATGATTTTTACATGGAGAATAAGAGACGTCAAACCGTAAGTTAACATTTTATGATTTTTACCCGGTTGTTGTTACGATTTTTGTGGTTACATTTTAATATAATTTTGTGCATTTACTTGATTTAGGCGAATCCTGAAGAACAAGAACTGGTACAAGAGACGTGGAGACGGCAAAGCGTACGTTTCTATGATTCTTAATCTTGGTGGTTTTTAATTTAAAAATGCATTTTTAATGTTAATTGGTTTATAAAATTAGTAATTATTTTTTTTTTAGTGTTTGAAATTATTTTTTAGGTTAATCGTTTGTATGATTCTTAATTTTGGTGTTTTTTAGTTTAAAAATGCATTTTTAATGTTAATTGGTTTAAAAAATTCGTAATTTTTTTTTTTTGTTAGTGTTGAAATAATTTTTTAGGTTAATCGTTCCTCTGATTCTTAATTTTGGTGTTTTTTAATGTTAATTGGTTTTTAAAATTTCATAAATTGTTGTTTGTTATTGTTAAAATTAATTTTTAATGTTAATTGGTTTTTTTTTTTTTTTTTTTTATGTAGGTTTATAATGCGAAAGTTACTGTCCGATCTAGGTTGTACTTAATTTCAACCATTAAGGGTAAGTTGGCATATAATGAGGATCGATATGCCATGTTTAGAAACACCGTTTTCGGCCCATGGTTGGATTTAAGATCAGAAGACCATGATAACCATGTTCTGAATTTTATGCTTCAACATCAAAAACATATTGATAACCCTAGCTTCGAAACCCCCATGTATTTTGAGATAGATAAACATAGACTAGAGTTTGGTAGGAGAGAGTTTTGTTTAATGACTGGTTTAAGATTCGGCAAAATCTGTTTAAAACATTTGGAGGAATCAGTGTCTGGTTTTTGTGAGCGTGTTTTTCCGGGTATTGAAAGAATAAAGGGTTATGATCTTATCAGGGTTCTGCAAAGTGAAAGTTTTAATAAAATGTCAAATGAGGATGCCGTGCGTCTATGTCTGCTGTTAGCACTAGTTTATGTGTTGATGGGTCAAGAGCTTAGGCATGTAATGTCAAACGAGATACTTTGCCTAGTTGATGATTTTTATGCGTGGGATGTGTTTCCTTGGGGGGAATATATGTGGAGGGAATTTCACGACAGAGTTTATGTTGGTCCCTTTTACTTGGTTAACAGTACCTAAGAAGCTAACGTAACCAAGTTATATGACTTTAAACAAAGATGTAAAAATGATTAACAATAAAGTAACGTAAAAATAAGAGACAATATTTTCCAACGTTTAATTCTTTATTAGAAGTTAATCACAAAGAATCGTTCCCAAGTGTTTGCGGAATAACACTTGGGGTTGAATCGACAAGTATTGTATGGACTCCTCACTAAACTTAACTAAGTGAGTGACAACTTAAATTACCCACTGAGCTATCTCAGGGGCTTGTGTTGTTCTTTGGAGGAGTAAAGTGGTTTGTGAATGCTTTGCATTAATTGCACAAACTTGTCAACTTTTACTCCTCACATTTGCATCCTATTTATACACAAGTATAGAACAACTAAATATACATTGGACCTAAAGCTTCCTTAACAATATCTTGAAAGATATTATTCTTCTGGCAAGGAACCTTCATTGAGTTAGATCCAAAAGGCACTTTCTGATGACAGACTGGTTTTAACCATTTGGGGAAAGTTTGACATTAAAGTGATAAAGCACTTTAATAAAGCAGCTCAGACTTTCCCGCCCAGTCCCGCCAAAACTTCAGTCTTCATGTCATCAGTCTTCAGTACGATTAAGTTGTTGAGGATTCATTGGGGTTCAGTGAGTTATTGTCATCCTCACTGAACCCATCACATTCTTCTTGGCTTAGATCACACTTCACTGAGTTCCGCCTCACTGAATGGAGAACCTTTCTACTTAGGCTCGGTCTTAGCATCCTGAAGGTGACTCACTGAGTCACCCAGTGACTTGTTTACACTTAGGTGATTTTACGTTCAAATCCTTGTTAGAAGATTTGGGGAATTCAGTGACCCAACAATCTCCCCCTATTTGAACATACAAATAGCCTAAGTGATACTTGATTCAGCTTGAGTTGTCAGGGTACATCTTCTCTTGCTGAATGTTTGTTGTAATTGTAAGTAGGACATAACTATTTAAACAAAACATCAGTTTATTCATTAGCTATTACATTTTCCTACAAATTACAAACAAAATAAAGATAGTTGTTGCAGATCAGATGTTCAGATGATAGCCAAGTCCCTCAATCTTAGCTTTCTTTGATCTCAGCAGGTGTTTCTCAGGATGCTTCTCAATCTTCGTCCTTAGGTCCTTACAGAACCTTTGGTTTGCACCACTTTGTATAGGAGAAGCTAACATCAGGTACGTTACCATTGCCGTGACCCCTGCCTTGTCTATATCGGACCACCTTTGGAAGGCAAGGTCTCCATATTCATCCGTAAAGCATAGACCTCGTTCAGGGGTTTCAAGCACAGTATTGTTCACGAAGGTGATTCCTTCAGGAACAGACCTATCACAATCCAATCCTGGGACCTTGACCTCAGGCTCGGATTCAATGTGCTTCCTTTTTCTTTTGGTGGCTGTTGATGAAGCAGTTCCTGTTGTTGGAGCAGGAAGAAGGGAGGGAATGTTGAGGGCTTCAGGCATTGCTCTCAGTCTGTCATACCTTTCACTCAGTGACTTGAGAAGTTGATCAACCACGGCACCATTTTTCTTGGCGATGATGGGTCGGAGTTCATCAAGTTCAGTGATCCCAAAGTCAGCGAATTTGAATGGGTTATGAGTGTCCATGATTCTTTTATCAGCTCCCCTGAAGACAGTGACCATTGCGGGTTTGGTATTCCTGTGGATTTTGATGTCAGTGATGGTTTCAGGCTTCAATCTTTCCTTCATCACCCAATGATATCTTTCAACCCTGGTCTTTCTGATTTGAGCTTGCCTTTTCAGCTTTTCTTCCATTTCCCTTTTCAGAGCATTCATCTGTTCTTCCTGAGCCTTTTTAAAGGTTGCACCAGCTTGCTCATTTGCTAGTGCCTCAGTATCCAGACCAATCTTTTCAGCCTCCTCATGAACAACCTGTATCAGTTTAGGCTTGCTCAATTTCTCTTCTTCAGCTGCCTTTACCGCTTTCTCAACTCTTCCCATGTAGTCTTGTATTTGGTCATGAGTGAGTTGATAGATTTTTCCATTAATTTCATACGGGACCCTGATAGGTTCATCAGGGTCAACTCTGACAATTTTGGAGGCAGGCTGGAGTCTTACTTCAGGTTCTGAGGTGGTGGCTATGCTTTTTCCTCTGCCCTGAAAGAGAGTGGAGGAGACTGGTTCCTCTTGTGGGGGAACTTGAGTGATTGGTGTGGCTTCAGTGACATGCTCCCCCTCAGTGTGAGAGGGCTGTCCAGCTTCTTGTTCATCAGTAACAGGGGTTTCAGGAACATTCTCCCCCTCAACAATTGCCGGAGCTGCAGTGATGGCAAGTGTTGGAGTTACTGAAGATGAAGTGGAAGTACCCTTAAAGGCTTGAAACATTTCCGTCATCATGGACTTGATCTCCGCAGTATCCTGATGAATGAGAGATACCTTGGAGTCAAGTGAAGCCTGAGAACTTTCAAGGGCAGTCATCCTGGAACCCATTGTCCATGCCAGAGATGTGGACTTCTGGGATTGAGCTGTCACTGATGCTTCCAACTGAGTGAAGGAAGACTTGAGGGACTCCACCATGGAGCTGAGATTCTGAACATTTGAATCCCTTATCAAACCAAGTAACTCAGTAAGAGCCGCCGAGTTGACCTGGTACGTCTCAGATGCCTGAAGAATTCTCTTGTTGAGCTCAGGATCATCCTTGACTGATTCTTGAACTGACTTAACCCCTGTAGCCAGCTCCTTAAGGGATTCCAAAAACTGATTGATGTGCGAAGCCATTTGTGTCAGGGAGTGAGTGACAGTGGAATTTTGCTCCCTGACATCTTCATTGTAATCTTCAACAACATCTTTGAGGAGGTGATAGTGGACTGCTTGCTCAGTATGCAGATCAAACACCTCTTCAGTGACCCCCCTGTACAAAACATTGGTCATTTTCTTGATGAATTTTTTGAAGGCTCTTTCAGTGAGAGGAGTTGAAGCGTCTTCTGAGGTTTCCGGCTCGGAATGTTGTTCATCTTCATCATGGTTAGAGGGTTGAGGAGACTAAGTAACAGGTTCAAGGACTGTCTCCTCATCTGTTGGCATGAATATTACGATATTTAATCTAAACATCCTCTTCATGTTTTGATAATGACAAAGATGTAAACTACAACATATAACGTAAAGTGCTTAAGTTACTTGTGATCACAATTCATCTTTGCATTCTTACGTCAACAAGCCTCGACATCTCAACGTCTCGAGTTTGCCTCAACAATCACTTAAGGTATGTACAAACAAATGTCTAATACATTTTATGATCAAAGGGATTTTATTTAAACATTACAAAGTTTATAAAATGATATAAACATGTTATATATTTTTTGAAAAACAATTTTGGTAATTAAAGGAAAATGTTTAATTCATAACAAATATATGAATTCAAATTTTTAACCAACATCAGTTAGTTTTTCACCAAATAAACTTTCCCCACCAAAAGACAGAAAATCTTGCCGTTTCAGTAGGGCGGCCCTCTTAATTTTAAGGGGACCGGTACACAATTAAGGGGACCGGCCACGCTCCCCTGTCAGATTTGGTCAGAAATTTTTCCCTATAAATACCACCTCAAACCTGGAATTTTTCTTACCTTTTGCACAAAAATTTTCAGATCCAATTCTCTCTAAACATCCTTCTAAAACCCTTTGATCATAAGATTATTAATCTTTGTTTCAAGTGATCCAATCTTTCATAACTCAAAGTGCAAGAGAAGAATTCTCCCCATCATCAAAGCCAAAGATGTAGTTAGTGCTTATGTGAAGTTGTGAGTTATGTATATGTAATAAGTAGATCAAGATGATCTTACTTAGTAGTGATTTAATGAGTGAGTAAGAAGTAGTGGGAGGAAGTAGTAGTTTGGAGAAGACATGTAGTTGTGAAGATGTAGGTGTGTGAATAAGTAGTGGAGTTTAGAAGAAGTTGTGATGAAGTCGTGAAGTCGTGAAGAAGTCGTGAAGTCATGTAGAAGTCGTGAAGTTGTGTAGTGATCTAAGTTGTGTTGTGAGATTGGTTCTAGCTACTATTAGAACTCGACATTTAGCTTAGTGTCGTTAAATGGTGTAAGCAAAAGTTGTGTACGGTTTTCTCCGCCAAAAGCGAGCTTGTTGAGTAGTGAAGAAAACTCTCGAGTAGGTGACTCGGGGAGTGGAGTAGGAACAAGGAAGGTGTCCTTGTAGCCGAACCACTATAAATCATCGTGTCCGGTTTGCATTTCCTTTCTCTTATCTCTTTTCATTTATTCTTGCATTTATCGCTTTACATCTATGCATGCCTATATGTCTTAATTGTTGCTTATATAGTTGTGATGATTGATTGTGTTGTACATAGAAGTTAATATTGTGATTGTGTGTATTATTATATGATATGGTCAAAAAGATTATTATTCACACTTCTCATATTAAGTTTAACTTGATAGATAATTTGATACAAAACGTTTTAAGATTTTAAAAGGAAAACGTATTCACATAAAGATCGACCAAAGCTCCATTCATGAAAATAAGTTTTTCAAAAAGCTTACATATATAATTGATCATATTGATTATATGTTGTTTTCATACTAAACTCTAATTGAAGGTTTTTCAAACAAGCAATTGAATAAATTAGAATCGACATTTTGGAAACCAAGTTTTTATAAAACGAAAAAGAGGGGAAAACTATTCAACCCCCCTTCTATTTTTCCACATCATCCTCCATATCATCTCCGGCCGTGAAGACTTCCTCGTCACTGTTGAATTCATCATCAGAAAATAAGAATGCCTGAGCATCCGCCAGGGAGGTTATCTGCAACAAATGGAGGTTATCCGGCTCCTCTTCATAAGAAGATTTGCCTTCGTTTTAGCCAGGTCCTGACCCCTCAAATCCGGTAGGTTGGGTTTTACCTACCTGGTCTTTAAGGCCAGTTCCCAAGTTATGCGCACCTCCGGGAGTGGTTTTGGGTTCCATATCAGCGGGTGGTTTATATCCCTCTGAATCTTTGTCCCCCGTGACCCCTTCAGACACTGATGGGTGTTTCTCAGTGCCATCACGAGGAGCAGTGATTGTTGTGTCCCTATCAGTGGGTTGTCTGTTTCCCACTGAGTCTTGGGGATGAGTAGGGGTGCCCTCAGACAAAAGCTTTGATTTGCGAATGTCCTCATCAGGCATATGAGTGGTTGAGTCCCCCTTTCCAACAGGCTTGTTCTGGCCTGTCGAAGGTTTAGGAACATGAACTCCCTGATGCTTGGGTTGTGATTTACCCGAGCCTTTAGCAGGATGTGATTGTTTGTGGACCCCCTTCTCAGTGGAGTAGTGCTGCCCCACCGAGGATTTAGGATCCCTTACTCCCTGAGACTCTGGTTGTGATTTGCCAGAGCCTTTAGCAGGATGTGAAGGTTTGGTTTGTTTCGGCTCAACCGTCTTGTTTATGACAGTAGAGTCTTTGGAAACGGGTATGCCCGAGGACACTGAGTGTGATGTCTCAGTGCCCTCCGTTGGCTTTTGTTGCAGGCCTAGTGACTGGGTTATTATTCTCATGGTGTCAGCAGTCAAGGGCTGTTGTGGTTGCCTCATTGTAGGCTTGGGATCAGAGGTCTCAGTGTCGAGTGACTTGGGTTGAGCCACCTTCCTGGACCCCTGTCCCTTCTTCCTCTTCACCTTTTTGGTGGGAGAGGGGACTGGTGAAACTTTATTGTCACCCTGGATAGCAGTACGCATGTACAATGTCAGGGTGACAGGTGTAACCTCAAGAGGGTCACGAGAGTAATTAGCCTTGTGTAACACTTCAGGCTCAAAACCTACTGCATTAGGCTTTGCATACTCAGACCCAAGCAAGTCTTGTAGGGCACAGGAAATGAATCTAGGGTATGACATAAGTTTTTGCCTAGACTTCCCCCCTAACTTTGCTATGAGGTCCTTGAAGATCAATTCTCCAAGGTCAATAAATTTACCCTCAATGAGACTGAACAATATCATTGCTTGAGTATTGTTCAATTGCTCAGTAGAGGACTTATTTCCCCCGAGGACCTGAATGACAAAGGTCATTATTATCCTCCAGGGAGCTGGGAACCAGGTCTTGATGATTGGGGCTTTGGCTAGTAGGGCCCCTGGTGCCACTTCAGGGTGAAGTTTGTCATAAGGCCCTAACGTCAGTAAGACCTCCTTCACATCTTTATCAGATGGTGGGACTTCGAAGGTCTGTGTGTAATCAAGCCCAGTGGCTTTGGCAAAAGTTTTATAGTCAAGAGTTAGGGACTTAGTTTCATTCTTGACTGTAAACTTAATTTTGGCCTCTTTGGGCACATCAGGGCTTTCAACCACTGCTGTGCACCAAAATTCCCTCAAGTATTCAGGGTAGATAACTGAGGGGGTTATTTTGAATGCGGTGGTCAGAAAGCAGTTCTGAAGGAACTTCACCACTTCCCTGTATTCAGGGAACCCTTCAGGGTAGGCAAAGTTCCCCACCACATTATTCTTGGTGAGGTCTACGCTTTCCATTTGGAAATCCACATTGGGTGCGTATTTTACGACCTTTGAAGAATCCATTTGGTATGATAAAAAGCCTGGTTTTAGTTTGAAAATGGGTATTGGTGAGAGAAACACATGCAGTTTTGAAAGACAATTTGCAAGAGTTTAGTTAAGATTTTAAAAGCGTGTGTGTGTTTCTCTTTTGTGGGGGTATTTATAGTGGGAATTAGGGTAGTGATGTTGCGGATATCAAAAACGTATAATATTCAACCGAAACGGCATAATAATATAGGTTTGAGATCCGCATTAAATATCACGATTCCCACTACCCTCTTTTCTCTCACCCTTTGGGGTGCCTCTGCAAATAATGCACTTTTGCAGAGGAAAAAATCATCACACTTTTTGTGTGTGAGAGAGCATTTAATGCTCAGTGGTGTTTGGTGAGAGAGATGTGGGGGCCCAAGATGTGGATGCCAGTTGTGTAAGTGACATATATTCCTATATTTAATAGGAATCAGTTACCTACCTGGGACATTTACTAACTAAGTATTCAGATCATTTAGTTAGGGTATTTAATGCCATTTTTCATCCACAGCCCCCTGAATGAATTATCATTCAATAAAAACTTTCAGGAAGGGATGTGATCAGGGACCTAGAGAATATACATCATGTTGGAACACTTTTAGATTAGTTCCCTGATTCTATGTCCAACATGCCCAGTTCAGCTTTCAATCTTCTGAAAGTGGGTTCATCCAAAGGTTTAGTGAAGATATCAGCTAGCTGATACTCAGTGGGGATGAAATGTAGTTCAATTTCTCCATTAGAGATATGGTCCCTGATGAAGTGGTATCTGATGTCAATGTGCTTGGTTCTTTGATGAAGTACTGGATTGTTTGAGATGGCTATGGCACTAGTATTATCACAAAAGATAGGTACCATCTTATACTGAATGCCATAGTCACTCAGTTGGCTCTTCATCCATAGTACATTAGCACAACATCCTGCAGCAGCCATATATTCAGCTTCAGCTGAGGACATGGCCACTGACTGTTGTTTCTTTGTACTCCAACACACAAGTTTACCACCAAGAAATTGGCAGGATCCTGAAGTACTTTTCCTATCCATGTTACATCCTGCATAGTCAGAGTCAGTGTACCCTTTGAGATCAAATCCTGAACATTTTGGGTAATACAAACCAAGGTTTGGAGTACCCTTCAGGTACCTGATGATTCTCTTGACAGCAGTGAGATGTGATTCTTTAGGGTCAGCCTGGTATCTTGCACACAGGCAGACTGAGAATTGGATATCAGGCCTTGAGGCAAGTAAGTACATCAGGGAGCCAATCATTCCTCTGTATTGGGTTTGATTCACTGATTTTCCAGTGAGGTCAGGGCCAAGGTTGTTAGGAGGAACCATAGGGGTTTTCACTGAAGAGCAGTCAGTGAGCTCATACTTCTTCAGTAGGTTCCTGAGGTATTTTTCTTGGCAAATGGATATTCCTTTATCAGTTTGTTTGATTTGGAGTCCAAAAAAGTATGTGAGTTCACCCATCATGCTCATTTCAAACTTTGTGGTCATAAGTTTTTCAAATTGTTTGCAAAGTTTGTAACTTGTTGAGCCAAAGATGATGTCATCAACATATACTTGGACAAGAATGACATCATCATTTATTCTGTAGATGAACAGTGTGTTGTCAATTCTTCCTCTGACAAACTTGTTTTGGATCAGGAAGGCTGAAAGAGTTTCATACCATGCCCTGGGTGCTTGTTTCAGTCCATAAAGGGCTTTGTTAAGCTTGTAGACATGGTTGGGGTATTCACTACTTTCGAAACCAGGAGGCTGTTGCACATAAACATCTTCTTTGATGTTACCATTCAGGAATGCACTTTTAACATCCATTTGGTAAACTTTAAAGTTCATGTAAGTTGCATAGGCAAGGAAGATCCTGATGGCTTCCATTCTTGCAACAGGTGCAAAGGTTTCCTCATAGTCTATACCTTCCTGTTGATTATATCCTTTGGCAACCAGTCTTGCTTTGTTTTTGATGACTGTGCCATTCTCATCAGTCTTGTTCTTAAAGACCCATTTCATACCAATGATTAAAACACCCTGGGGGCATTCAACAAGGGTCATGACATCATTTCTGTCAAATTGTTCCAATTCATCTCTCATGGCCTGAACCCAACTTTCATAAGTCAGGGCTTCTTTGACATTTTTAGGCTCTATTTCTGAGAGATAGTCAGCATAAAGACATATATTGGCAGTGGCAGCCTTGAGTTTGGCAGCCTTGCTTCTTGTGAGCATGCCTTCAGTGGGTTCACCAATGATGTTCACAAGCTCAATGATTTTGGATCTAGTCCAGTTATCCTAGGGTTTGGGATAGGTATTTGAGGTTGTAGGAGCCTGATTAGATTCAGACTCAGGAACATGAGGTAACTCATCAATATGTACTTCAGTGACAATCGTAGGAACAATTTGTTCTAAGGGTTCCTGAACAATTTGTTCAGTGGTGTCAGTCTCATTTGAGACAGGCTGAGTTTCTATGAACTCACTGATAGGTGGTTGGGTTAGGTTGTGAGGGATGATGTAATAGGAGACATCAGCATCAGCTTGGTATTGGGTTGAGGGATTGTTCTCAGGATGATACTCATCAGGAGGATATCTTGATGAGTCATCAATACCAATTTCTTCAACTGAGGAATTTGAGAATCTGATGGGTTCAGTACTCTCATCAACAGTAATGTGATAAGTTTCCTCAGTTTGTTGTCTCCTTGTGTTGAACACCCTGAAGGCTTTAGAAACCAAGGAATATCCCAGGAAGTATCCATCATTAGCTTTGGCATCAAATTTACCTAAGTGATCCTTGTGATTATGTATAAACACAGGACACCCAAATACATGAAAATAGCTGATGTCAGGGATCCTTCCTTTGAATATCTCATAAGGTGTCTTATTATGCCTTTTCACAATGATTGACCTGTTTTGAGTGTAGCAGGCTGTTTTAACTGCCTCAGTCCAAAAATGTTTTGAGAGGACTGAGCCATTCAGCATAGTTCTTGCTGCCTTAATGAGTGTTCTATTTCTCCTTTCAGCTACTCCATTTTGCTCAGGAGTGTAGGGAGAAGTGAAATTTTGAGAAATTCCTTTCTCATCACAAAAACACTCAAGGTCTTGGTTTTTGAATTCAGTGCCATTGTCAGTCCTTAACTGTTTAACTTTGACATCATTTTGATTTTCAATGTTCCTGACAAATGACATGATTGTTTCAGCTGCCTGACTCTTTTTGGTCAGGAAGTAAACCCAAGTATATCTTGAGTATTCATCCACTATGACCAGAGTATACTTCTCATGGTGAATGGACATTGGACTGACAGGTCCAAAAAGGTTCATATGAAGAAGATGTAGGCAGCTTTTGATGGAAAAGGTTTGTTTGGTTTTGAATGATGCCATGTGGTGTTTTCCTTTTTCGCAAGCAGAACAAGGCTTGTCTTTGGTATACACCAGGGATGGAAGGCCCAGAACTTTGTTCTGTTTGGCCAGGTTGTTGATGCTCTTGAAATTGAGATGAGAGAGTCTCCTATGCCATAGCCAGTTGATTGTCTCACTTGCTTTTGAGAATAGGCAAGTCCCATTTTGAGTCAGGGATGACATGTCAAGGACATATACATCATCCCTCCTGGGGGCAATCAACACAACTTCCTTATTGGCATTAAAGATGGTCCCTCTCTTGTCATCAAACTGAACTATGTATTTGGCATCACATAGTTGGGAAACACTTATCAGGTTGTACTTTAGACCATTAACATAAGCTATTATTGTGAAAACTATACCATTGCAGTTTACTGAACCATAACCTTCAGTGGGAGCTGATGAGTTATCACCAAATACTACTTTGGGTCCTGGTTCTTCCACATATTTGTGCAGAAAACTTTTCACACCAGTCATACTTCTGGAGCATCCACTGTCTAGATGCCAGGTAGGATCCTTGATGTGTTTCTGCACAAACAGTAAACTGGGTTAGTTTTGCTTGTTGACCCACCTTCTAGTGGGCTTAGTCCTTAGGGACTTTTTGAACTCTGTTAGTGAATCATGGTCTGAAGTTGTGTGACCTGAGCTTCCACATGTTTTACATTTTGTGGAGGTTGATGCCTCAGGTGACTGAGAAGTGTTGGTTTGGTTTTTCCTTCTGGACTGAATCACTTTGTCATGCCCCCTGGTTTCATGGGAGGGATCTCCACAGATGTCACAGCATTCTTTCATCATACAATCATCAGAAAGATGATCATTGAAACCACAGTGAGGACATGGTGAGAAGGGCTTAGCCTTCAGTCTTTGTTTGGAAGGTGTGGCATACTGATAGCCTTGGGTTTTGTATTGACCCCTTGCCTTTAAAGAGGCAGTGTGGGGGATGTGATCACAAGTTCTGTGGTCCTCTTGCTTGCATATCATACAAAACAGGACTCTGTAGCATTTATCAGTGCTGTGATTTGGATAATTGCACAATTCACATCTCCCTGAGGGTCTGGGTGTGGTTTTTGGTTTGGAAGAACCTGAGGATACTGAGGGCTTTGTAGATTTAGAGTCAGAGTTTTTCTCAGTAGACTCAATTTTCTCACTCAGCATCCTGACAAGTTCAGCAAGCTGATCAACATTTGAATCAGTGCTTTCAGGCTTCACTTCAGTATTTACTGAAGGTTTTTGGTGTTCAGTGGGTGCAGGAGTAGGTCTTTTCAGTATAGTCCTTCCTAACCCTGATTTCTCTTTAGGAGAATGTGGTTGAAAGACTAATGGTGCAAGGTTAGAATTAGGTTCTGCTCCCTGAAGTTGTTTCAGTGGAGGAAGTGGTGAATCAGACTTAGACTCAGTGATGGACTCAGTAGGACTAAGTTCATCAGTGACTCCTAGCAGCTCCTTTATAGCCTGACTTTCAGGCTCCAGGATTCTTCCAGTGTTAAAATTTGGCAATTTATTATCAGGATTGTTTCTCTCAATCCAATCACTGGGTTTGGGAGCTAGTTCTTTGCTAGAGAGAATGTTGGTTAATAGAAAAGTTGTAGAATGGCTATTCTCCCCAGAAACTTCAGTGAGTTGGTCATCACCCAGACCAGCCTTTTTGGGGCTGGGTGAGAGACTCAGTGTTTGAAAAAGTTTGGGGTTTTTCTGAGTCCATTTCCAAATAGTTTCCTTTTCTTTCTTAAGTTCTTCCTGAAGAGCTTGATTTTGTTTTACAAGTTCAGAGTTTTGAATTTGAAGTGTAACACTTTCAAGCTTGGCTTGTTTTAAGGCAAGTAATTCATCTCTGCTATGATTTAATTCAAAACTCAGTTTGTTAAATTTTGAAAACAAATTAAGTCTTTGCTCTTCAACATACTTAAGATCAACATTAATATAATCTAAGTAAGATTTCCAATCATCATCATCATCATCCATAGAAAGTAAAAGATTTACCTTTCTCATAGTGATGTTGACCCATTCACCATTTCTTGCATGACTCTTTCCCACAGCAAGTTTGTTGTCTTCTGACAGAGCCATCAAGGCACTGATGTGAACTTCATCATCATCAGAGGACACTTCAACCTCATCCCAATCATACGTTTCAGCAACAAGCCCTTTGTTCTTGGCTTGAGTAGGCTTTGGAGCCTGAGGAGGCTGAGACACTGTTGAGGATGATTCAAGAAGGGCAAGCTTAGCTTTTGCCTTTCTGTACTTTGCTTCAAAGTCAATTTGAGGGACTTTTTCAAATCTTTGACTAGACTGAAGCATTTTTGGTTGAAATTTGCTGGGGCCTGAAAATGAGTTGTTTCCTGAAAACTTGAAAGATGGTTCTGAGGTTTTTTTTGAAAAACAATCTTTAGCAAAATGCCCCATTTTGCCACATTTAAAGCATTCAGTATTGTCATTTGCTTTAGAAGGAAATTTGTTTTTCTTAAAAAACCTTTTTGAATTAGCAAGGAGTGCTCTTTCATGAAATTCAATATGAAGATCATTAAGATATTCCTCATTGGTTCTTTGGTCAACCTCATCATCAGATCCATCCTGAAAATCCTGCACACCACCTTTTGAATAGAAAGCAGTTGATATGGGTGTAATTGTCAAGGCCTTTTTGGTCTCCTGAGCTTTACCAGGGTATCTCCTGGTGATAAGATTGTCTTCATAGACAAACTTCCCATAGATGGCAGGGAGCTCAAGGTTCTGAATGTGGTTTGGATTTCTCAATCCCTGAGAGAAGTTTAACCACTTCTCAGGGAGACTATTGACAAAACCAACATTGATCTCATGTTTTGACAGTATAACACCATCATTGGTTAGCTCATTCAGGAGGGTCTTATACCGAGTATAAGTCTCAGAGAGACTTTCAGAATCCTTGGCCCTGAAGGTATTGAATTCAAGCTTCAGGTCCATGATTCTATTCTCTTTGGTATCAGAAGGCCCTCCATAGCTATGAACCAGGTCAGTCCATGTCTGCTGGGCAGTAGGACAGTTGATCACTGATTCCATTATATCATCAGGAAGGCATGATATAATGATGCTTTTCAGGCGATGGTCTTGATATAATGATGCTTTTCAACCTTCATTGAGTTAGATCCAAAAGGCACTTTCTGATGACAGACTGGTTTTAACCATTTGGGGAAAGTTTGAAATTAAAGTGATAAAGCACTTTAATAAAGCAGCTCAGACTTTCCCGCCCAGTCCAGCCAAAACTTCAGTCTTCATGTCATCAGTCTTCAGTACGATTAAGTTGTTAAGGAGTCATTGGGGTTCAGTGAGTTATTGTCATCCTCACTGAACCCATCACCTTCTTCTTGGCTTAGATCACACTTCACTGAGTTCCGCCTCACTGAATGGAGAACCTTTCTACTTAGGCTCGGTCTTAGCATCCTGAAGGTGACTCACTGAGTTACTGTTCACTCAGTGACTTGTTTACACTTAAGTGATTTTACGTTCAAATCCTTGTTAGAAGATTTGGGGAATTCAGTGACCCAACAGTTTACAATGTTGTTTCAAAGAAAAAGCGCATTTAGAAGAATACATGAAAGTGGGTCCCTCATACGCCGCTACATATTCGCTGTATGGATTTGTGTTTGCTTTGAAGGTTAGTATATATACTATTTAAGTGACATGCAAATGTTTTGATCCTTTCAATTGTAGCTAAAGTTTGCATAATATAGTTACATAGTTTAGATCTGTGTATTGAGGTTGACTGCTGTTCAATTTAGGTTGTATTAGCCTTTTACCTAGTTTAGCGATGATGTACTTGTATTCAAAAACTTTAAACCAAATCAGTGTTGGGTAGATTAAAACGCCAAATTCTCAAGTTAAGGGGGTGTTTGTTATAAGAATAATAGTTTAGATTAAATAACCATTTTGATTTTTATGTTTTTAGATTAGTGTAGTTTAGGTTTTTTTTTTTTTTTAAAAAAAACTATGAACTAAATAATGGTCTATCAATGAATTTTTTTACCCAATTTGGCCAAATGTTGATACTGTCCATACCTTGTATAACAGCATAAATAAGTTGAGTGTGCCGATCGTGAGCTTTTGGTTGAATAAAATTGGTTGAAAGTGCTTATTATTAATCTGTTATTCAAACTGCCCATTCCACAAGCTCAAAATCAAGCAGAAGCACTAACAATGCAACTTAGAACAACCACAACGCAGCTCTAAACTTTGAATATGGCTAATGGGGTAAATAGAAGCAAAGACAACTTTGAACAACCACACGCAACATCTAAACACCATTCCACAAGCTCAAAATCAAGCATAAGCAAGGATCAAATAACCTCATTCCTTACTGAGTTATAACAATTTCATAACCTTTATCCTTTGTATTGGCATAAATAATCAGAAGCCAAATATTGCAGGTTGACAACCATAGTATTTAAAGTTTCATATACATCACAATCTCCATATTTGCTAAACAATGAACAACATTATTAGACAACACAATTTATCGCAACGTATCACATTTAATTATGAATGTATCATCATTTAAGTGTACAAAAACCAACAATATATAGATAATACTGGATTTCCATTAATAACTAATATTTACATAAAAACTTAACGCGTACATAAGAAAATCGCGTTAAGTAACCATACATAAACGCCAAAGTTAAACCAACATCCCCAAAAGTACTAGGCTATGCAACATACGCCTAACAACACCTAACTACCAAACATTCATAGCCTAGACCTACCCACCAACACCTATAGACGCAACACACTGCCAATAAACTCCAAGAGTAGATCAGCATTGTATCGGGCCTCATCTGCTGCACGTGTGTACAAGAGTATTCTTGACACATCCTGATAGCGAGCAAGCCTGAGCATACGACGGCCATGGGCAGCCACAGTCGAGCCAAATACCTGGCCGAGCTCGAACAAATACAGATCTATCTATGTTATTCTATGTCGGGCCTCCTCCACATAGGCTCGCATCTCTTCCTCTTCCGCGAGGTTGGCTGCACGGAGCCTCTCAAAGTACACAAATAATTGTCGAGCCCTGCTCAAAGAGCGAGCTTCAACTGCTAGGCGGTCATGAAAGGGGAAATTTGTTGAAGGCATTATCAGATTTAGTTAGAGAGATACTATGAAAAGAATTGATGATCGGAAAAGTAGTAGGTGATGATCGAAAAAGTAGTGATAAGATTGTGTTAGGTTGTGGAACTATTTATAATGGGAAATCAAGGTATCTTAATACCTAAGAGGATTAATACATCTAGAATATAAATGCCTATCAAATCATAGTAATAATCAACTAAAACAAGCACATATACACATATAAACAGTAAAACATACCTTATTATCAATCATTATTAATCTTAATTATGACTATCAAATGAACAGTGTTATTGAAAATGGGAGCATCACACACACACTTCTTGTTCAGGAAGAAGAAGTGGAAAAAAAACAGAGTGGAAAAATAAAAAAATAATAATAATAAAAAAAACAAGTGGGCTTGCGTTCCTTCCACATGCAATCTAAGAAAGATTGCGTGCCGCCAGTCGCACACTAGTACAAGTAGCACAGCCGTCAGCCGCACACCTTATTTGAATAAAACAAAATAGCAGTGGGATCAGCAAATAGTTGATATGATAGTAGGGTACTGCCATGTGTCGCACAATGTATGAAGTCGCACAATAGCACAAGTCTCACATGACCAAAATTGAAAGTTGTATGAAAAGTGACTCAATTGTGATGTAAAATTCAATTTTAGGCTTACAATTGGAATTTTCCCTCTTTTTAAACTTTAATTTGCCATAGTTTTGGTTATATTTTTTTGACAGTTTTGTACATTGAAAAACATGTCTTCGTGGTCTTGTTTTCATTTTGGTTCTAGTAAAACTTTGTTTTCTCGAAAAAAAATATTTATAGCTCAAGCAAACTTTATACATTCCAAAAAATGGGCATGTTTATAATGAAATTGCAAAAGTCATGCCCCGGTTGGACTTACTTTTTAACAAGTCCATAAAACTTTTTTTTTTTTTTTTTTTTTTTTTTTTTTTTTTTAAACTACACATGTCTTAATCCAAATGGCAATTTGTTTAAAAGACAGCGAGACACGATACAGAGAATAACACCACAATTTAACTAAACACCTTGTGAAACCTAACCCACCAATAAAAGGTTACCGTCGAATATAGCCATACATCTGTTTTAACAAAACGCAATATTTTATCTAACTCATAGCTTCATAAGTTTCTAGCGTAAGGGGAACTTTTTCTATCTGTAATTATTTAGTTTTATGATACTTGACTTCGATTTAAAAAATATGTATCATAAGAACATGTTATTAAAATATTTGTTTGATCCATTTTTTGTTAGAATCAAGTTCAGGGGCGGTTTTGGGCCGGCGCACCATCAGCAACCGAGCCGGGCCCAACACAATAAGAGACACTAAAATTTTTTATACCCATTATATGTACTAGGCTCAACCCACTATGGATGTTATAATATATAGGGCACTTTTTTCTTTCTATTTTTTTTTCGTGCCAGGCCTAATTTTTTTTTTTTTTTTTGACGTTCTCAGCACCGCGCCTGATCAGTTCATCAAATAAAGCTATACACAAGAACAAAATCAATATATAGTTCAACTGGCACACTACTGATAGCATATAACATACAAATTGAGATAAAACAAAAAGTCTGTGATAATTCTTATGCTAGAAACTTGTCTTTATATTCACTTCTTGTAACCGGAGACACACTTTTTTTCTTCATAAGATACACAAGACTAGTTAAATAAAATTATATTAATATCAAACCATAATAAAAGAAAACATAAATATTGAACTTTTATTTGTTTGTCCACAAATGATGATGGATGAACAAACACATAATATCCAAAGAAATTTCATCACAATTGAAAGAATCTAAACATTGTTTCATGGTGCACCTTCATAAATAATAGTAATACCCCAAGTAATATAAAAGTACTAGTCAATAACCACAATCAACAACCATTAACCACCACCAAATAACCACCAACCAGCAAGTTTAATCTACTAGATTGGATTGGATTGTATTCACTTCTTGCCATACATTGACTCCACCTTACCATCATTCCCACCAAGCAACAAATACTTGTCTTTCCTAGTCAAATTGGTGCATTCAAATCCTAGAACACCACCCAACACTTTTTGCACATGGTTCGCCACTTCAAACGATGTTTTTCCGCCACCCTTAACCGTCATTTCCTTAGGTAAACGCTCAAGAAATGTGATCTCGTAAGTAGGCCTTGGGTTCATGAAATAGAAATAAGGGTCCCAAAACTTAACACCACGAACGGTTGTCCCGTGAAACATGTTTTGCTTAAGGTTCATAGCCACGGGAACAATCCTGTCACTTAACTCGGCAAATAAGGCACTAAAACGTAACAAAAAAGGCTCACGACAAGTTGTCCCTTCGGGGCAGACCACTAAGTCTCCTTTTTGTAGTAACTCTTTAATCCTAGCAGCATCTGCTTCTCGGTCACGAGTAAGAGCAATTGCTGGAATAGGAGACATGAACCTTGATAATTTGCTTACACTATATGTGACACAAAATGGTTTTCGAGCTAGTGCAATGGCAATAATAATCGGGTCTAGAGCGGTCTTATGGTTGCATACATAAAGGTTTCCTGGGGTCCCGGGTGATGGGGCGGGGGGTGGGTTCCCACGGATCACGAGCTTAATTCCAAGCATACCATAAGTGTAACGAACTAGTTTTTCAGGCAATGGGAGATTAAAGTAAACGCGGATAAGTGACAAAATGAACCCGAATGGAAGCCAAACGAAAGTGATTAGAGCATTAAGCGGGTCAGGACGCTGGACTAACCGACCGTCATGAAAGATCAATCGAGTTTTAAGACGATCGGGCGATACTATAGGTGCTGATTCGTCTTTTGGCACCATAAAACCTTCCTGTTACATGTCACAAAATTTCTTAGTACTAGTACAACTTTTAAAAAAAGAACAATTTGTACGTATACAAAATTTAACACATAACAAAGTCATAAATGACCTATTGAATGAAGTCTTTATGTTAAAGGGACTACCACGTGGATACTGTACATAAGCATGAGACTGGGCCCAATATAATTCAAATGCTATTTAACGATTACTATCTACCAATCTACCATAGTCTTAAATTCCCTCATTATTCTTACGATAGTACACCAAACTTTGCACAATTTTTATTACACCTTCAACTACCATCTTAAATATATATTGCATCAAAATTTAATGTAAGTGAGTAAGTGACACGATAATGCAACAATGCACCGAAATACACATGAGCAAAGTACTAGTGTACGTGACCTTCACCAAGAAAAATTCACATCATAGTTGTTATGTTACTTGTCTCAAAATACTTGTTTCGTGTTTCGGTCAATGTCGATAGTCGATTATAAGTTATTTTTAGATTCTTTCGACACATTTTGGTATAACCCTATCATGGTGCATTAGCATAAACATAGAAACATGTCATATCTAGCTTTATTTTCCATTTACCAATTAGCAATGCATACATTTAAAATTTAGCACAAAAAATAGAGTAAAATTTGGAAATTGAGATGATTGACATTTATTTTGGAATTAGATCAATTTGTACAAAGTAACCCGACAAAATGATTTTCAGTTACCATTGAATTTACTCATGGTCTTTGGCACAATTTATAGTATTTGCATTAAACATTAATGCTAGAAATCAAGTTGAGAGGGACAATCAGATGCGGAACCCGGACCAAATATTACCAGGTGCACAGATTTTTTGAAACCGTAATATAGAAACACATTTCGCTAGATCGGGTGCATTTAAGATACATTTATAAATAATTGATTTTTTTTTTCAAAAATTACACTACATCAAAAGAATCCATAAGAGTCCGGACACCCGCGAGAACCTTCCTGGTTCCGTCCCTGGTGACAATATGATCTATGTGATACTATCATACTATCAGAAGAACTACACATATATTGCAGTACACCACTAGACATACTTTAACTATCAATAACTAACATTAAGTTATGTTCAATTCCATCCATGTTTAGTCAAAGATAGCATATCACAATATTGAAGCATCATATCTCCATAATCCCACTATACCATAAATACACACACACTAATTATCAATTGCAATAACTCCAATTAAATACCACAATATGAACACAAACAACTATGAACTTACCTTGCAAACAGACATGAAATCATGATCAGATTTACGATCACCTAGTCCAATATCAGGCGACTCGTCACCAAACTCCTTAACCATGGCAATTCTCTTCCATTTACCAACCAAGACACCAGGCTCCTTAACAAAACCCGTAGCACGTTTCGTCTTTTCGTTAACCTCAATTTCGGTCCCGAGAACCTTTTCACCACCTAGATAATCCTTAACAAATGCATCAACCATGATAGTTGGATTAGCCGTTACGACAACTTTTCGTTCACACTTATCAAATATGTCGAAACTGTCACTTCGAACATCGGCTGCGTAAAACCTAGGTAAAACCGCACGTGAGGCTAACTCAATGTCCTTAACTTTAAGACCCGAGAACGATATGAAAATAAGCATTTTTATAGCTAAGGCCTCGGAAAAAAATACATAAGCTATAGCAATGATGGGAAATGCTAGTAGCAGTACAAGGCCACGGAGCAGACTCCCGGCCTCTATTGCTACTAGCATGTAGTATGGAAAGGCGGAACTGTGCTTTAGCAGAGTTCCGTCTAGGTCCGCGGCTACGGACTTGTGGCTTATGGATGAGATGTTGCATTTTGTTATCGGGGGGAATGTTTTGTCGGGGAGTTCTGGTTTTGGTAACGACATTTTTTTTGCTCTAGGATTTTGGGACTAAGGAAATGTGAGTATGTTGATAGGTGTGAGGCTTGGTTTTAAATGTGGTGGGCTAAGGGTGAAATGACTTATTTAACCTTAAGTAGTTGAGCGGTTTAATGCATTGGTAAGAAAATTGACTAATTAAGTTTGACTTTTAACATACCATACTGTCATAGTACTACTACAGATAAGAAAGAAATAAATTGTGTAGTTTATAGTTATACAGTAATACTCCGTAACTTTGTAATTGCTTCACCAATATCATAGTTTGTTGATGATTTGTACCATATAACTTTGATGTCTTAAGTTTATTAAGAGAAACGTAGAACCAAGTAATACTTGGATGATGTGGGTAGTTTAAGCACATATTGCTAAAAGTTTAGTTATTGTTGAGCAACTATCCACTAGACGTTTATATTTCCGTGTATCGCTTATATATTTCCGGTAATAGAAATATCTATTGAGGTTAAACATTCTATTGAGGCTGTCCTTTTATTGTAGTTTGTTTTAGGGCCGAGCAAATCCATTCGAAAACCGACTTGAACCGACAGAAACCGGACCGAACCGAACCAAACCGACCTTTTTCGGTTTGGTTTCGATTTTGTATATTTATTTCGGTTTTTGTCGGTTTCGGTTCGGTTTCGGGTCGATTCAGTTTTTGTCAGTTTTTTCGGCCCGAAGCCCGAAAACCGAATTGAACCAAGTTATTCAGTTTGGTTCCGATTTTGATATCTAATTTTTGGTTTGAGTTTTTCTCTTTTTTTGGTTTTCGAGTCGGGTCAGGTTTTTTCGGTTCGGGTCGGGTCAAGCCCGATGCTCACCCCTAGTTTGTTTTGTGCTTTCAATTTGTAATAAAGGTTCATTTTCAAGAAAGGAAAAGAAAAAATCTTTTTGGGATACATATTTTGTAAATAGTTTAAGATTAGATTGCAAAAATTGCTCTTTGGTTTTGCCAAATCGAAGGCAGGGGCGTTGTATCTGCTATTTCTTATGTCATTATGTGCGTCGACCACCCTTATATTGAGTCTCGGGTTACATATTTAGTCTCAGGTTGCATATTTAGTCCCTGACAGAAGTTACATGACTAGGTAGAGGTGTTGTATCTACCATTTCTTAGGTGTATCGACCGTCCCTGTATTGAGTCTCGGGTTGCATATTTAGTCCCTGACATAAGTTACATAACTAAAATACCTAAAAAGAAATAAGACAAGGGTATTTTAGTTATTCTAATTTAGCCAAGGATGAAATCGCAAACAAAAGTTTCTCGCAGGTACGGTGCCCTCACTTTAAAGTGCAAAGTGGTCAAACCACATAGATGGATTTTGCCATTTACTCATAATTAAATAACTAGCAGGGTACCCACGCGTTGTGGCGGCGGGTACCCTGTGACGATTAACCGAAGAAATAGATCTCGATGAGGCATAATTCACCAGTTTGTATCGGTTCCAACGGTTCTTCTCTGGTTCGTTTTCGGATGGCTTTTATTGGCTAGCCGAATCGCTGGCAAAACTGGTTCCCGGTTGAACTCGTTGATCTGGTCCCGATTTTCAAAACTATATGTACATCAACTTGTTAGCTTTTATGAAGCTTTGTGTGTTTTATTAATTTGTACAATGTGTATAATAACATGTATTTTTTTAGGGGTGTTTTAAAAATAACATTAATTAGTGTGTTTAATTATTTTATATTTATTTTGTAGCTTGTTTAGATTGTACATTGTAAATATTTTATTGTACTTTTTAGTAAAAGGGTATTTTAATTGTTTGTATTTAATTTGACAGATATGTTTTTAATTGGTTGTACAATGTGAATAAATAAATACACTTTTAAGTAATGAGGTATTTTAATAAGAGTATTAATTATGAGAATTACGTTTTTTAAAGGTGTATAATGCCATTTGTGTTTTAAATGGATGTTCCTTTAGCAATAAAACTTGTAATGTTGAATTTTAAGGTATTTAATGCCTGTTTTAATTGGTTGTACCTTTAGCAATAAAACTTGTAATATTGAATTTTAAGAAATTTAATACTCAAAAGTGTTTTAATTAGTTGTACCTTTAACAATAAAATTTGTAATGCTGAATTTTAAAGAATTTAATACTAAAAAATGCATTCATACTTTATTGTAGACTAGCAGGTTATTCGCGCGTTGCAGCGGTGGGTACCCTGTGACAATTAACCAGAGAAATAGATCCCGATGAGGCATGGCTCATAAGTTTGTATTTGGATGGCTTTTATTGGCTAGCCGAACCAGTGGCGACACCGGTTCCCAGTTGAACCGGTGGTCCGGTCTGGTTTTCAAAACTATATGTACCATCAACTTGTTATATTGTATAAACTTTTGTGTGTTTTATTAGTTTGTACAATATGTATAATAACACGTACTTTTCATTTTAGGGGTGTTTTAAAAATAACATTAATTAGTGTATTTAATTATTTTATATTTTGAATTATGTTGTAGATTGTTTAGATTGTACATCACTATATTGTGAAAATTTCATTGTACTTTTTAGTAAGTGGCTGTTTTAATTGGTTGTATTTAATTTGATAGCTATATTTTTATCTGGTTGTACAATATGAATAACTCATTATATTTTTAAGTAATTGGTGTTTTAATGAGAGTATTAAATGTATGTTTTAATTTAATGTTGGAATGCTGAATTTTAAGACATTAAATGTATAATTGTGTATATATTACTTGTACCTTTAGCATTAAAAGGTGTAATGTTGAATTTTAAGGTTTGCATTAATTTTTAGGCCATTAATGGCCTAAAGTGACATGTATATGTAGCTACAAAACTTGTAAATGTCTAATTGTATTTATTTTTAATATATTAAATATCTAATTGTGTTGATATTACTTGTACTTTTAGCATTAAAATATGTAATGCTTAATTTTAAGTATTTCTATATTTAGCAGGCCTAAATGCTTTATAAGATAGTTAGATGGTAAGATAATTGCATGTTTAATGTTCAGCATACATATTAAGTTAGTGCTAACTCTTATGCAAATATATTTTGTTACCAACTTTTAAAGTCTTAAATACTTTCATAGTAATTTCTAAGTGCTTAATTTGTATATTTTTATCAGTTAAAGCATACTTGGTGAATATGTGCATATAGTGATGAAAATTTAAAGCGACAAATAAGTATAGTTGCAAAATTGTTGTTAAGTATTTCATGTTCGGAATGAATACGATCAAGCATTTCAATAAGAGATAGTAGAAGCACAATTTAAAAATTTTGTCTAACATTTTAACATAATTTTAGAAATTAATAAAGTTGTCATTAAATTAAAAAAATCTCTACATTTTTAGAAAAACAGCTGTATACACATAAAAGTAATTCAATAGTTCACATTCTAAGTTTTTAAGCAAACTATTTTTCAATTTACATGTAGTATAAATTTATTCTATTAAAACCTTTGACCTTGATATGTGAAAGGTCTATATAGTTTCAACTTACAACGATAGGTGCTCATTAAAAAATTTAATTTCGATGAAGGCATAAGTTGGTGAACCGTTTTATTTGGTACTTAAATAAATGGATTTTAATGGGTATCACAATATCACGTAAGTTTTCTAATTGATTTTATACAATGATTTTTTTATTTGATTTAACGTATAAAGAAAGAAAACAACAAAGTTGCTATGACCAAATTTTTATAAGTAATTGTATATGTTGAGTAAACAAGGTTAACCTGATTTTTTTTTTTTTAAATATTTTTTCTTATTAGAATAAACAACAACAAACAAGATTACTAAGATTCGTCAAAAGCACAATGTTTGTTGAGTACAATGAATAAGTATGATTGGAATTTGGGTTTATATAAAAACAAGGTTGACACAACATTTCATGTGGCTCATATCTTATTTCCATATTGAGTTAATTTTATACTACGTATTTTTTTAACACGTTACATATGTAATGTCGGGAAAGAAGAATGCGGTACGTAAGATAATAAAATACGTAATGTCTTAGCAGCAAAGTTACAAAATATTTGAATGACTACCAACTCTATAAACTGAATTAACTTTTACTTTTTAAGAGGTGATTTATTTTTAAGGGGTAGGACACAAAATAGGAACAAAGTTTTTTTTAAAGTTTCGTCTTTATACGTGAACGAAAAAAAAATCATTAAATGAAATCAATTTTCAGCAAGTGTTTCAATATGTATATTTTGATGTGTTGTCACATTTAAAATAGTAACACGTGTCAGTCTTTCTGGTATGACAACATGTGTATATTAGAATAGGGGTGAGCATCGGGCCGAAACCGACCCGTCCCGACCCATCCCGAAACCGACAAGCTGGAAATCCCTAGCCGAATTCCGACCCGAGTATATCCCTAGTCCCGACTTGTTTGGTTTTCTTTGTGTTTTGTCGGTTTATCCCGAGTCCCGACTTCCTGGAAATCCCAACCCGAGTCCTGACCCGAGTATAACTTGGTTTGTGTCGGTTGGGGTCGGTTTCGGTCATCGGTCGGTTTTGCTCACACCAATATTAGAACACTTTATTAAAGTTCGTTGCATTTAATAATACTTTTTATAGTTCATGTATCAAGACGGAACTTTGAAAAAAAATTCTTTACAATCTTGTGAAAGTGTGAAACATATCTTCATAAAATTAGTTGACGTTTATTGGGCTCAGTCCACTCTAAACCCACAAATAATAAAAGTGTAAAACATATCTTCATACTTTAACTAGTCAAATCACATAAAATCTTGTTGCTGTGCACGAGTACTCGTCTATATCAGGAAATCTGCTTTCGAAAAACCTTGGACAAAACAAAATCTTCTTTCTCTTGCATAACTAAAATCAAGCTCATAAAGTCATATAGGGTATGTTTGGCGACAAATAGCAGTAGCAGTAAGCAGTAGCTGTAGCAGTAAGCAGTAGCTGTTTGTTTAAAAAATGTGTTTGGTAACGTAGCATTAGCTGTAATTATAAAGAGTAAAATTACGAAAAAAGACATATACAAATTAAAACAAAAATTATTGAACAAATAAAAAAATTATTATTTCTAAGGTACTCATTATTTTTACATTCTTGATATTACATAAACATGCCCATAGTCACTCATACCTATAAATTTGGGTATAAAGTGAAATTAAACAAGAGAAGGGTATAATAATCACATAAATCAAATATTCAAGGACTGTAAAGTAAAACAAAACTCAAAAACTTACAAGTCAAACCCCAAATTTATCATATTCATACCAAAACCACCCTTAGTTTTATCCCTAATTTGAATCACACACACAAAACAAAAACACACAGACACACAGAGAAATATAATCTAGTAATTTATTATCGGTGTTTGTTTCTTATCCATAAATTATATAATTATCTTTGATTAACAATAACCGTGCAATTAACCTTAATCTCAAACCCCTAATTTCATTAGATCTTCTTCACTCAGGTACATACATATATAACTCTAACCACGTTTTCATTTTTGTTTAATTTAATTATTGTTATCATTCTCATTTTTGTGTGTTCTTATTATTCATGTTTAAATGTTTTTTTTTTTTTTTTTTTTTTTTTTTTTTTTTTTTTTTTTTTTTTTTTTTTTTGGTGCGGTATTTAGGTGAATTTAGTGTTTGTTTAATTAGGGAGTTATGAAGAATTTAGGGTTAGGGTTTTGCAGAAATAATGAGTGTTAATCAGGTTAAATTGATTAATCTTTTCTTAGCTTTTAAACTAGTGGAGAAATTAGGAGTCGTATTCGAACCTGAAGAGGAATTAGGGGGGGGGGGGGGGGGGGGGGGGTGTTTGGGATTGCTTATACTTTGAGCAATCCGAAACACGCCTAATTGGTGCATAAAGAATTAGTCGTGGCTAGAAAACGGGAATTTGTTTTTTCGTTGTGGACATGAAATGACTAGTGGTATGTCTAGAGTTTTTCTTGTTAGGAACGATTTGTTGTTAGCTGTAAAAATCATTGTTTAAAAGAACGGAAAATTTTGCTGCTCTGTGGTTAGTAGGATACTGATAAGTTGAATAAATGGGAAGCTCTTTATCTCATTATAATGGTCGTATTAGTATCTGGTTAGACTGGGAGGCATGTTAAAGGATTATGGTGCTTATTTTGCTTGTGGTTTAGAAGCTGAAAAATTATATCATGGCAACCTAGGTGAAGTTTTGACTTTTTGAGTCTGTATGTTTAGGCTGAAAAGACATACCCATACGCTTATTATAGTAACCATTAACCAGCTTCCCGGAGCTCAGGCCATAACATAACATTGGTTTTGCCATAGATTTGTTTTATCTCTTTCTATAAACATTTGGAAAAGAGTGATTTTTGTTTTATTCGAACCTGAAGCGGAATTAGGGGGTGTTTGGGATTGCTTATACTTAAGCAATCGGAAGCACACATAATTGGTGCATAAAGAATTAGTCATGGACTCATGGCTAGAAAACGGGAATTAGTTTTTCAGTTGGTGTATCTTTGTAGACGTGAAATGACTTAAGTTTTTCTTGTTAGAATCGATCTTTTGTTCGCTGCTAAAAATCATTGTTTAAAAGAATGGAAAATTTTGCTGCTCTGTGTTTAGTATGATACTTATAAGTTGATTAAGTTACAAATGGGAAGCTCTTTATCTCATTATAATGTTCATATTAGTATCTGGTTAGAGTGGGAGGCTCGTAAAGTATGTAATTAACGATTGATTTAGAGGTAAATGGTTGGCTTAGGGTTTCCTGTGGTTTACGCACTTTTCTATATCAAATATGTGGAAGCATATTTCATAATAAATCAGGCATAAAAGAGATGCTTATGTCTTTAAAATCAAGGGGTTGGGATTGACATGTTAAAAGCTTGGGCACATTAAAGAATTACGGTGCTCATTTTGCTTGTGGTTTAGAAGCTGAAAAATTATATCATGTCAACCTAGTTGAAACTTTGACTTTTTGAGTCTGTAAGACTGTATCTTTAGGCTGAAAAGACATACCCATACGCTTATTATAGTTAACATTAACCAGCTTCACGGAGTTCAGGCCGTAACATAATATTGGTTTTGCTATAGAATTGTTTTATCTCTTTCTAAAAATCTGTGGAAAAGAGTAACTCTTGGACCATCTTACTTCATATTTTGTTGCAAAGTAATTATTGTTATTTTGTAAATTGTGGAAACAAATGCCAAAAGAAACACATTTTTGTCCAAAATCACTCATTTTTGGCAAGTTTTGGGCAGTTTTGGAAGAACAATTGATTATCTTAAACATAAAGCTAAATACAATTGCTTGAAATGTCTTATCACTTATATGATGCTTATCGCTTATTGTAATTTCAAACTGTATTACTGGTTCACATATGGGAAATTTTGAAATCATGGCTGCATTTGACAATGTTGTCCTTACTTGCATGTTTCTACTTTTTGATGGATAGATGCATTATTGGTAATAGATTGAGTTGCAGATGGTTTGTTAATATCCAAATCTCACATAAATTTTAAACACAACTTTTCAATTACAGGTTCTTTAGTTGCGTGTCATCTCTTTTTTCACTTATTTATTGTGCTGGCATAATGTCAGAACCGGATGTTATTAAACCCGAGGTATCATACATCGCTTCTCTTGTATTTCTCCATATGTGTTCCCTGCTTTTGCTTCACTTTTTACTTCATTCTCTCCGTATTTCCAAAACTTTTTGATTTTAGGCTGTTATATGCAGAGGTCTGTGATTATTTATACTTGTCATTTTTCATACCAGTTGTTGATAAATTATACATGTAGCCTGTAGGTAATGTAATTTGTTTCGGAGAAAGAAATCAAAACATGCTTAACAAGATTATTCCAGATTTCTTGTCTCGTGTTTATAGTATTTTTTGCCCTGGCTGATTTCTTAAAACCTTAGTAAGTATGTTCTGGGTTCTTGGCGGAATACTAGACAGTCTGAAACAAAATTATTCTAAAAAAACTTCATAGACAGATATAGAAGATTTCAAACCTCTACCTCACCGAGCCAAATACTCAATGCATTTATTCAGTTATAAATCAGTTTATTAAAAACCATGAAAGCATCAGAATCATGTTTAAGCCTTTAAGGTTTATGTATGCTGTGTACAAATTTTGTAAACATTGGTGTTGGCCTTCTGAAATGGTATTAACTTTTTTCCAAGCCTGTTTACACTTCTCAACAAACATAGAAAACAAAGTTTAAAGTGTTGCAAGTTATACCTTTCCCGCTTTTCGTTTATTGATTTCAATTTCTCAAAATGCTAGAACTCAAAAGTGCCAAGTATTTTATGTCTATTACTTATGATTAGATATCAGATATTAAAAGATACCTTAGCTCAAATTCTGAGGGTTGGAAGTTTTCTTTGGCTTGTAAGGCTCCGGAACGTAAATTGTTCAAATTTGCATACAAGATGATTATGTGGTCCTAAATTGCGCAAGTAGTCTCTTACTTCATTGAAAATAACCTCAGCAAATTCATGGTTGAAATTTACTTCTATGTCATGAAGCAACAATCTAGTTTTGCACAATCACATTCTCTAGAATTAAGATAACACATTTTAAAATTTCTATTGCAAGATTATATTTTAATGTCTTTTTTCAGATGATGAAGTCTTATATATGGCTTCAAACAGCTGATGGATCGATACAACAAGTGGAACAAGAGGTTGCTATATTTTGTCCGTTCATATGTCATGAGATTCATGCAGGCGTTGGATCTTCAAAAACGTATCCAATCTCTCTTCCAGCACGAGTGAATCCAGTCACACTTAGTTTAATTCTTGATTATTGCCGATTCCATCAAGTTGCAGGACGCTCCAACAAGGTATGTATCAAAGACGCACAATTGCAATCGACTTATGTCAAAATGGGTAAAAAAAAGTTACAACAGGAAACATGTCAAATGGTTTAAAAGTTGCCCAAACTGGAAGTGTTTACAGCATCTTAGATAAAATTATATAAGAAATTGAATCACTAATTTGATAATAGCTTCTGCAATCACATTTGGTGTTTTCGTTCTATATGAAGTTAAAATAGGTGAACAAACAACATACGTGTGATTCTAGCTACTATTTTTAGTTGATGGGTTTTTTGTGGGTAGGAGCGGAAGTCATTTGATGAGAAGTTCATCCGGATGGACACAAACAGACTCTGCGAGTTAACATCTGCTGCTGACAGCCTACAATTAAAGCCATTAGTTGATCTTACCAGTCGGGCACTAGCAAGAATGATTGAAGGGAAAACTCCTGAAGAGATTCGTGAAACTTTCCATATACCTGACGATTTAACAGAGGTGTTTTGTGCTTTCATGTTCTTTCTTAATTATATGCTTTATGGGCCATTTGTTATAATAAAGATTTTCAATTGCTGCAGGAAGAAAAATTGGAGCCGTTAAAAAATATAACTGATGATCCGCGGATACGATTATTGAATAGATTATATGCAAGGAAGAGGAAAGAACTAAAAGAAAAGGAGAAACTCAAGGTAATTTTACTGTCACCAACATTTTATATCTGCCAGTCAATTTATGATTTGCATGATAGGAGACTTCGGCCTGTCTGTTGTGAGTAGAGGTGGAAATTTTGATCCGTTTACTTATGAATTGGATCAAATCCGGTTTTGTTTTATCTTTAACCAGATAAAAAAAGTTAACTTGAAAGGAAACAGTTTAAATTGGTAAAAACTTGCCTAAATAGTATTTTAAATGCATATAAATAGTATTTTAAATGCATAAAACATCCTTAAACGTCTATAAAATAAGATAATAATTCTTAGTAAAATAATATAAATTTTGTTAACAGATCTGATAAGCTATTCATTTATGAAAAATTCTAAATAATTGGATTTTCAGAGCGTTGAGGTTGAAGCAGAGCCTGTGGATGATCGTTCAGTTGATGACCTCTTGTCATTTATTAATGGAGAAAATGGAGGTACCTCAGTCTAATCTGTATGCATACTTGCTTCTCTTCTCCATTTTTTAATTATGTTTTTCATGCATTTGTATTACGATATCTTAGCTAACATGATTATTAGCTTGAAATTTGTGATGAAGAAGAATTTATAATTGCGTCTTGCAGATTCAAAGGAAGTAAAAGCGCCTAAGAACAAAAAGAAAAAAAGTAGAAGAAAGGACCAACAAAAGAATGCTCCCCCTGTATGCACTGTCTCAGACACGTCTTCTTCTCCAAACAATGCCATCAAGGTTTATATCTTAAAATGCCAATGATAAACTTGTCTGCAATGTGGTATATTAATTAATATATGTTTCAGGAATCCAATGGTGTTAGTTCTGTGGGGCATGATGATAAGGTGAAAGGACATTGTCTACCCGATATTAGTGACCTTTTGAAGTTGCAGTATTCAGACGATGAATTTAATGATTGTGATGATACTGGAGATGGGATAGATCCTGAAATAAAAGAGCAAATTGACAGGTACCCGTTGCTTTACAAATTATGTATTTAATATTTTTGCTCACGTATATTATGTATATAAGGTTTATTATCCAGGCAAATTTTCATATGCTGATTCACTATATGTTTCATTGTGACGAAAACTTTATCCTTCATAAAAGTAATTTTAATTGCATTACCTCTATCCTTCAACAGAGTTGTTATTTTATTGCATTAGTAAATTTTGTAGGATTCTAAAATACCTTAAATGAACTTTAATTGTTGAGTTTAAAAATGAGATCTCAACTGTAAGTCTATGCTGCTGTTTATGATAGTTGGTCCTCAAAATTTGCTTTGTGTAAATTTTGCAAAACCCGAGCCTTAAAAGTTTTTATTAGTAGGATTCCATATTTTGGTTATGGATAGTAAATCTCTACCATTCTCTGGTCTTTTTTTGTTGTCAATGAATCTTTAACATAAGTTTGATAGCTGCACTTGATGTAAGGATCTGATGGTACTTGTCTGCTGTAAATTGACTTCAATGGTGCTAAAGCTTTGTTTATTTAGTTTATTGAGTTTTTGGCTTTTTGCCACAAAAACTTGATCTTAACGATCAGCAAAATGGTGTTCTAACTAATATTGCATTGCACGACATTCATGTTCTTCTATCTGTGTTACATTCTTGGTGTGGCCTGTAATCACCATTCGATACATCCTTTATATGCTTATTATGTTTCTCATTTATTTGATTTCTCAGAGAAGTGGAAGACTTTGCTCGAAGATTGAACTCTGACTGGCCGGAGAGAGTGCAAGAGCTTTTATCTCTAGGCCAAGACCGGAGACCAAGTTTATATACTGTAAACGGAAATGGTTGCTCAGCAAAACGTTCAAGTTAGTACACTTTCTTTATTCTTGTCCATTTTTCTTTGTTTACGTATAGAATATTTGCAGACAAAAAACGATCATTTTGAGTCATTGCGCGTTGCACCTCATGATATTGACGCACGACACATAAAGTAGTCGCTTTACTTATGTAGGATTTTCCTTTATATATGGAACATAGGGTGCACAGTACATCAAATTAGTTAAAAGGAAAGATCATATATCCATGTTTATCTTAAGCTGTAAAGCTCACCCTAGACATAGTCTGTTGAATGATTCTTTCATTTTCCACAGATAGACAGGACTTTAAAATTCATGGTGAACTTATTCCACATGCAAATAATATCGAATTAAAAATGTATTGACTATCATACTCTTATCAATTAGTGGGTAGTTTCTCCCGCCTTTTTATTCCCATTGATTTAGGTTTACATAAAAGTAATAAACGTGGTGTCTCCCTGATTAGTCGGTCTCTTTGCCAAGTTAGCACAAAAAAAGCAAACAACAAATATGTGAATGGCAACATAGAACATTTCAGGTTTATATGAAAATAATAAATATGGGTTTGTCATCAAGCTTGAAGTGTTAGTGTGCATGTATTGAGTGGTCTATAAAATTATGAAGCAATATAATTTTCAAGCAAGTGTTGTTGTAGGTGCTATGAGTGGTCTAAAATGTACTATATTGCCATTTTCATCAAATGTCAATTATATGTTCCATTTACATATGTGGTATTTGCTTTTTTTGGTTTAGTTTGGGAAAAACAGGCTGGATAAAATCATGCAGGCACCACATTATTGTTCATCATGTAGACTTAACTTAGAGGGAAAAAAGTTGGGAGTGTCTGCCGTTTATTGATAAGGGTATATATGACAAATTGGTTTTTAAATTGGGTACATATGACATTATGATTTTTGGTCGAGTAAATATGACATATTAAGGCTCTAATGGGTATATATGGGCTTGACCCTTTTTACTATGATCAGTTTGTATATGATTTGGTAACCCTTTCTATCTTGAAAAAAGCTTGTGAAGGGCTAATTCAAGAGTAGTAGCTTGGATGTATCCTTTTTGGGATATGTATGGAACATACCATGTATACGAAACATCTTCTAATTGTTTTTGTAGTGAAGTATGACATGTTCTTGGTATTGCTTAGGATCCACGAACTGACCTACATGGTATGCATTTAAACCTGGACAAATTTTAGTAGTATTTTCTAATCTTTATAAACATTATTTGTTCTATCAATGCACTGAAAAAGATATGTAATGTATGATTGAAAACTTAGGATTTGCCACTGTAGGGTCTTTCTGGGTTCAAGATAGACGTGGAACCAAAAATTAAGTAAAGGAAGTACGGAACTCAAGGTCCAACCAATAGACATTAAAATATCAGTAGAACTGTAGAATCTGTCCTGCCTAGTATGCTTGGGTATTTGAATACCCAATTAGTCAAATTGTAATTGTGGTAATGGAAAATTCACTCATTTATATACAAGTGGGTCAATATGAGATATCCTCTATCTCTAAGGGGCTATAAGATTTCACAGGAACATGCTAAATGGGTAAAACAGGTCAAACCCCATGAAACCTTCTGACTGATTTGTGAAAAGTTCAGATTATCTACAAATTTCTGAAAATGGAATAAGAAATGCAAAACGTTAATCTTATTCAATTGATACCCAACTTCTCGTACCTGTTGATTTTCACCTTTGGTTCTAGTGTGTTTTGCTTGTAACTTGCATACTGATATCCAACACTTGCGGACAGGTTCAACAGGGCTGGAGAAGCATGAGAAATGAGCTCTATAATGACCAAGACTCGATTTTGACCCTCAGAAAGAGTTTAGAATATGCATGGAGTCTCTCAACTGTAAACAAACAACGTAGTTGTGTTACTTGCTTGTCTGCCAAACCCAAATGATGCAATTTTGATATGTTATATTTTGGTTGGATAATAATCAAAGTTGTACTTAATATTGTGGGTAAAACAAAAGAAAGTTCTAGTAAGAATCATCTACTGGAAGTTAGAGTGGCAAATCCTTTATTTTTCATCGTATGATGATAAAAGCACATCAACATCCCTTGTGCCCCCGCTGGTGTATAATCTTACAAAAAGTTGTATGGTTCCAAAGTTTAACATCTGTTTTAAGTTTGGATAAATCGGTTTAACTTACTTTACCAATAACAAGAAATACATATGGGAAATGAGTGCTTAACTTGATAATGTACAGTTGTCATTTGATTAAGTAGACAGGTATAAATCATAAACTTCAGTTGTCATGGCAGTTGGATCTGCCCCACTGCCCTTAAGGTGTGATTGGTAACCAAAGAATCAAAATCAGGTTGGATGATTAATTTGTTATGGTTGACATTTGTTTATGAAGTCATGCTTGTTAAGACAAAATCTTTTCAAATTTAGTCTTTATTTACAACAGTTCTTCGTTAAGTATTCTTAAACTAGAACACCTCAAGACTCAAGTATGTATTCAATTCATGGCGCATTTTGGGACCAAACTGATTCTGAACATGAAATAGCTTTAGATTAGGAAAAAAAAAAAAAAAAAACAAAAATCAAACCAATAATCAACTCTCATTGCAATATTACAAAAGATGTTGCTATATCTTTTGCTATTTACGCACGGTATAATTTTACTACAAAACATAGAGCCTTTTAATCTAAGCACAACTTTCTAATGCATTTATCTCTCTAGCTTCAACTCTCGCTTGAGATAAGGATTATATCTTCAAAACAGAAAGCGAGTTACAGATCACATACAGGCAAACTGGTCAGAAAGTCTATGCCTAATGCATTAGTAAGTTGTACTTGTGGCTAAAGTTTTAAACTGTTATCTATTTAACTATTCGACTTCAGAAGGCAGGACTTGTATTGCCTGTTACGCTCAAGAAAACTAGTAGTTTACTCTCCTGAAGGTTGAAGACGCACATGAGGGCAAATCCTGTCAGGCTCACCCTTTGTCCATAGATGTCTTAGATCGCCTCGTTTGGTTCCTAGCGTTATAAACGTGCCTGAAAATGTTGCATTAGTTTTAGAACCATTAAAGTAAATTTAAAAGAGGTTGGCAAATTCCACCCATTACTCATGAACAATGATCCACATTCTATTTCACTACAGGTCGACAGCTAACATTAACAACTTAGCTAAAACAGAACATGTCAAATGGGTCAAGTGGGTAGAAAACCAAAAGTAGACTTTTAATGCACAGGAACCTCCTGATCATTTGTCCAAAAACATCGGATTGTTAATGAAATGCTAAATTTTTTGTAATCATATTTGACATGCTAATTGATTAGAAAAATAATGCACAAAGAATATTTTGGTTCAATAAACATAACCATCAACCATTTGACTCCTTACCCGACCCAACCCGATTTGATACCTCAAGTACTAACTGCCGAAACAAAACCTACCCAATGTGAAAGGAACGATGTAAAGCAACGCTGGTTGACCATGTCCGTCCATCAAGTTCAAAGCCACATATGTAATAAGCAGACCTGCATTATAAGAGGCTCAGGTATTTTAGTCTCACGTAGTACCAAAATCATGAAGCATCAGGGTTTGATACCTTTCTTTATTTACTAATAAAAAGAAAATGGCAGCGATCGAATATAACAGGTTATAACACGAATAGGTACTTCACTCACATTAAAAAGATGACACTTCCTATCTTTGGATGTTCATTGCTTTTACTTATTATTACACATTGAGATACGAGATTCATCTATAACTCTCATTCAGTACGATTTATAATGCAGAAAGTTAAACTGTATATATGGTTAGACTTTTGGTGATAGACAAATGACTATTACCTATTACTTATTAGTCAAATCCCTTAACTCCCTTCCATTATAATATTTTCACCCAGAAGGTCGATCCAAGTGGTGGGAGACTGGCATAAAGTCATAAGTGTGCCAACAGACGGGAGATGAAAATTTTAACCCTATCGGTTGTGAGTTCCAAGGTCATCCGCAAGAAAATTATCATATAATCCAATTATCAACATCGTGATTATTAAAGTGATCATTGGACAACCTATAATCTTAAAAATTTATCAGAAAAAGGAAATGGGTAATTTACAAAGAAAACTGTTAAAACTTTTTATCAAGGTATTTATGTGCATGTTCCAGTGGCTAAAACCAGAAAAGAGAAAGTAATAGGTGTAGACCAACTCCTTCACAAACACCAGTAAAAAAGGAGTGATCAAGTTTCCATCCACGCTGAAACTAATCATCGTCCTTGTAAAAAAAAATGCAAAAAATATACAACTTGCAAAAATGACAGTTTTAGAAGAAAAAATGTCAAGTGCTTAAGCTATTTTTGAACTCATATATCCATGGGTTATTCATAATCACACATCTTAAAAAACATGACATTATTTTGCATTTCATGAAAATGATGGTCTATTCACGAAAAATACATATGATGGTTAGAAAAGTAAATAACCAACTAAAAATTAATTCAATTCCTGCCATATAGATGAGTTTATGTACCTAATCCATATGCAATCATTGTCCATAAGAAATATCCTGCTCGAAGACTCTTGTTTGACAACCAATCGTACCTGTTGAGTCAAGAAAAGGATGTCGGACATTCAAAACATAACCATTACTCTGCCTAGTTAAAAATTTATTTATTTATGCCATTTACGTCCTTTATTTTAATTATGATCTCTTCTGGCACAGAGTAAACAGGACCTGCTGTCACATCGTCATTTCCTCTAGAGCAATGTAAATAGGACACAGGACGAAACTATTAAGTCGTCTAAGCAACTTGAATATAGTATATCATGATTAGGGAAAAAAAGCAACGGGTCAAGCCTTAATAAAAGGCTACTGATACTCTCAGGAATATAACGTCACCAAATGAATTGCACTATAATTAGTATCGTCTACTTCGTGTAAGATATAACATTTGTGGTTCTATTTATTATTTTATTTTATAAACCTTCTTTTTCCTCTGTTTTTTGTTTCACCTCGCATCAAGTACTATATGCCCGTCTTAATTTCCCTCGTACCACATAAATGGTACCCACAGAATGAAAATGTAAAATGTCGTAACAAACTTAATCAAAGCATTTCATGTTGTTGTATTACTCATTGCAAACTCATGTATACTCGATTTAGGTAATGTTTCATGTCCAACAGGTCAAAATCCATCCGACCTCTATGCATAAACCTCCTAAAAGTTACAATAATATTGCAATATTCTAGTTTGTAATCATACTTACCTCTAGTAAAAAGAGAAGGTAAATGTTCAAACCACAAGAAAAAGAAAAAATAAAAGGTCCATATTCAAACCTTAGAGAAAAGGCTACTAATAACCCTGGTAAAATAATGTCACCAAATCCGATGATGCTGTAGCCACCCCATGGATCAAACATCCGTGGGATTTTCAGTAGCATGGGAATGCTTTCTCCACTATTATCGCCACGAGCTACCTGTGTTGATAGAAGAAAAGAACAATCATGCTGTGGTGATAGCAAGAACAAATATAATACAAAGAATAAAAAGATCAGAAAACTCACCACTATCATAACACTTTCATGGAACATCCATTTAGATACAAACACCCAGAAAATGTCATACAAGAAGGCGCAACTGAGGAGAATTGTTCCCACCTAATTAGAAAACAAAAATAATACTCCGTAACTTATTTAAACTAAAAAGCCAAATACAATCATCCTACTTGGGTACATGATACCAGGTTACCATGTTAAACAGAATATGAATGGAGCAACAACTACTAGAAACGAGAATCTGATAATTACCTTGAGGTTAGGTACTTGTATGATCTGGATTACAGTTATTATCAGCGCAACACCCTGGTGGTTTACAAGGAAGATGAAAAGGTAAGATTTTATACTATGCAATTATTTCATCTAGACAGATTCTCGATCAATCTATTGAGGCTTTCAAAGTCCACTTGAAAGCATCACATATAATTAGTCTCATCACGAAAGAAAATAAGCCAAAAGAAAATGTAGTCGAAAATATACAGTTAACAAGAAAAAAATATAACCATCGAGTAGCTGGCTAACTTCTACAAACTGTATGCTAATTATGTTTCAGGAAGTTCGAGATTTCATTTTGCAACATAGGGAAGAAATTAATCTTACAAGTATATCTTGGCCTATCCAAGCAAAGTGGTGTCGACGGTAAAATGCCCATATAACAGCACTAGTCACGCATAATGGAGAAACACCTAGCGTCAAATATGACATTGCTCCTATGAAGGGGACCTTGATATATGTTGTTGCAGCTTGTTCAAATAATCTGAAACTGCATTAATTACAATTGTTAGTTCAGACTTACATGAATACTCTCATCTGTAACTTAAAAGGTGTAAGTGAATAATTGTGATCCATGTAATAGTTTCATATATCTATAATCGGTTAAATTTTGTATACCCTCGATAATTAAAACTGCAAGGATATATGAGGAGCATACATACCATGACAATAAAGCCACCAAACAAGTTTGCAGGCCCTGAAAAAATGAACGAGTAAGAACTCATTAATTCACAGAATAACTTGTTCCTATTATAATCAAAGGAATGAAAACAACATTATCATGTCAAGGTAATACAAACCTCAACCCCACCAATGGCAAATAGGACAACCAAAACCTCGATAAACGCGTATGACATCCATTTGTAAAGCATAACTAAGAAACAAGATGCAACCACAACAAACACGATTGCTGATGTGGTTGTGATCTCCACCACACCACTGGAAACTGATGTTTCCGTCTGCAAGTATTCATCAGAACCATCCTGAAAATTTCAATACTAGTCAATTTATGCTCCACTTTATGAGAAGGTAAACCACTATCAGATGTATGAAAATGTGGGATGACCTTTAGTAGTTGGTCCCTCTCAATGGCTGCTTCTCTTGCACTCCAGGCAGACCAATAAGATGCGCAAAGTATAGTACCCACAGCCATAAGCCATAAAAACACCTCAGCAACGTCAACCAATGGGCGCTTTGGAGAGTATAGCTGCACAGAAACTGAGGAACAAGCATGCCAATTTCCAGTTAAGGTTTATTTTCTGATTCCATAGTTCTAATATAACATGCACCCTTACCATTTAAATTTTTCTGGAAATTCCCTATCAAGGTATGACCGGCATCTTGTGGAAGCATTACTACCGGGATGTTAATATCAACATCATCTTCATCTGCTTCACAAACCATCTTGAAGAGCTCTATAGAAGAACAAACATTAGCAATATAATCATAAGATGCAAAATCTTTTACCAATATAGTTCTGTCCATATGTATATTGTATTTTTGTTTCTAGTGAGATATTCTTGATTCTTATTTGTTTTTGGTAATGGTAAAAGTATGCATATAAAAGTACCTGTACGATTGTTGATAATGAGGATAGCTGAAGCTCCAGCAGCTTCAGCAACATTCGCCTTAGTTGTAAAACTACAGTTCCCTCGGTGCACAAGAATAATTTCACCAGTAAGCTGTAGACAACAACACCTCCGGCTGATTAGTCACAGTTATCAATTAACTGTCTACAAAAAGATAGGAAGTGAGGGAAAGAAATTAAACCTTATTTTTAGGCGTTGTACAACAATCAGGAGGGTCTGCAAGAGCAATTCTGCTTTTATCCGCATTCTTCTCCTTTGATTCCAAGGTGGGACCAAATCGGGCACCGACACCTACGAACTCATCTGCTTCGTTATCATCTATCCAACTTTGAACTTTCACCTGTTACATAATACGTAATAGTCAGCCAAGATGACAGTTGACCCGATGATTACAACAGAAAAGTTGTAAACAATCATCGACTAGACTAGGGCTAGGAACTGTGTAACAATTCAGTATACAAACAAAGATGGTCAACACTCAAATTAGGCGAGAACCTAAACTAACTGATGTAATAACCCATCCAAGATATTGATCCTCAAACAAGTTTATATTCCGCAAAACAGAAACTATAAACCTCAAGTTAACAATTTCTGTAACAAGAAATTTCTTACTCACATTAACCAAAAACATTACAAACTGCTACGATGATACTTAAAAAATATGTATCTAGGCTGAAGTTCAAAAGTGCTGAAACTTAAACCATGGAAATTCGGGAGTCCACAACTGGTCGATTGAACAGTCTCGACAGCACACAGAAAAAGGTTCATACTTTTTGTCTGAACTGTCATCACCAAAATTCCATACCTGTACAAGTTCCTATTACAACTTTCCCACAATTTGCAAGATCTTTACCTTTCTTTAACTTTGTTCCTAACGTAAATCACATGAAACCCAAAGACCCTTTATTTCACACATCATTTCACTTTTAAAGATTCAATACACGGGCGTTATTTTTATTTTTCGAAACCTGCCAAAAACGGCAGTAAACGAAGTACTAGTAATAAGGGGGTGTTTGTTTCGGCTTATACAGCGAGCTTACAGCTTATGTGATTTTCGGCTTATGTTTTTCATAAGCCCACTTTTTTGTGGCTTATTTTGATACTTTTCAGCTTATACAAGCTTATTATGACATGATAAGCTTATATAAGCCGAAAGATTTGAAATTAAGCCACAAAAAGTGAGATTATGAAACATAAGCCTAAAACCAAATAAGCCATAAGCCCACTATATAAGCCGAAACAAACAACCCTTAAATATCATATCACACGGGTAATAACTATTGTCGGACAACCTTAAAACCTAAAGAAACCAAAAAAAAAAAAAAAAAAAAGGTAGGTTAATTGGAACATGGGTTCATTTTATAAACCTATCATAACAGCTAAATTCATCTTTCTTTCTAATAAAAGCAAGTGTTTGTAGCTCAAAATTGTTGGCTACTAAACATAAATCAAGAATTAATTAACCTTAAAGATACAATAACCAAAAAAAAAAAAAAAAAAAAAAAAAAAAAAAAAAACACATGAAAAATAAAGAAGAATTGCATACCAGAACAAAGTTGTTGTCACAGCCAGGTCTCTTGGGCGATTTATCATCATGGTGAACTATATCACCTGCGTGTACTCCTCTTCTGCTTAAAGATATTATTATTATTAGAATTAACGTTAAGACATATCTGCTTATTAAAGATTCCATCAAATAGATTGTTGCTGATGAAGATGATGATGATTTGGTTTGGTTTGGTTGACGGTGACGAGTGACGACGGAGAACACGGCACTAGTAGTAAATTTATTTTGACTCGATTTTTTTCTTTCTACTAATATTATTTAATTAAGCGCGTCAGAAACATGCCCGATTACTAGTACTGTTTTTTAGGTTAGGTTGACTTTTAAAACTAGATAGTAGTATAGATCCACTTTACAAACCCGGGTCGACTCGGCGGGTTAACCGGTTCGATCGGTTCTGGTAAAAAAAACAGATCAAAAATCCCGGGTTTCCAAAACCGGGTTAACCGATTAGACCCGCCGGGTTTTGAGTGACCCAGGTCAACCCGGTTCTCGAAACCCGGCCATGTTTCATTTTTTCAAAAATTTTTAATAAAAACCCGAGTTGAACCGGTCGAAAAAATTAAAAAATTAAAAACCGGGTTGACCCATTGCCCGGTGACTCGGCCGGATCGATTTCGAACCCGGTTTTCAAAACATTGCAAACATCAAATAATACAATTTTATCGCTTATTTTGACACTTATGAACTTATATAACATTGACATAACTGTTAAAATAAGTTACAAAATTGTAGCTTATGTTATATAAGTCGAACACATATAAATCATAAGCCGGCTATATAAGCCAAAACAAACACCCCGTAAATGAATTAGTTTAGAGTAAAACTCTTATTTTGTAAAAAGTATGAAAGAAAAAGTTGTAATAATATTTTTATTATTATTATTATCTTATAATTGTGTGTTTTTTTATCGGTGAAAAATTATTTTAGGATAAAAGGAGTATTATTTATTAGATTTCTAATCTTGAATAATCAAAGACAAAATATTAAGTTGCTATAAATAATGTTTGTTTTTACTATGATACTAATGGATAAATGAATGAGTTTTTACTGTTTAGGTTACTTGAGAGCGCGAGTATTTTGACTCAATTGTATGCATCGTGACTGTGATATTTTTGACCTTTCACTAGTCATCTCAAATGTAAATGTTGATGTTTAAAACTTTAACCTCTTGTGATGAATAAGTTGATACTTGGTAACTGTTACCATGATAAATGTTGTATCCTTTTAATTTACTACTCCTTATATTTTTCGTAATCTATATGTCAATTTTTCATCAATTTAGTAACAATGTATGTTTTTTTGTTGGTGATTTAAATGTCATCAACTATTTTAAGTAATTGGAATTTATTAGAGACAAATGAAACCTCATATTATGCAGATACGAGTTATGAAAGTGCAGAGTGCACAATTGTTCGACATAATATGTTTTGAACCACGACAAAGATAGGTTAAGAGGGCAGCGCCCTTTAACAGCTTTTCTCAACGAAACACAGCCAACATGTTTGTTGGTGAAGGGTTGTGACTCTTGGTGTTTAACCAATTATAACCGCTCATAACTATAAATAATGTTTGTTACATAATGGATATATCTGGTCTCATTCTAACATGCGAAAAACACACAATTCCTTTTTCTTTTTGTTTTGTTCTCTTGTACCTAGAAATAAAGTGTTGTTCTTGAATTATTCCAATAAAAATTTTGTGATACTCAAGCATCAATAAGATCCAAATACTTTATTCAAAAAATGACCTTACATAATAAAAATAGATATCCAAGATTATTATAACAGCGTGACCCAATTTTTAACATCTCCTATGTTTTTCTTTTTAATCTATAACTAATATGTGTCAGTGTAAGAGCGTATTTAATCTCTTTTGTATACTAGTTCACAAACTTCATTTGAAGTTTTGAGCAAAACAAAAACGGATCTTATCTGTTAGAACAAGTTCTGAAAATTTTCAAGTATAGTGTTAACATACACAAATAACATTTTAGATAAGTTTGTAACCATAGTAGAAAGCAGAAATATCTACTTAATAATAAGAGTATTAGACGATTAGATTATGGCTCAAACCCGGTTGTGGGCTACCTTATATAGGAGCTTAGCTGGTGCTCTTCAGTACCTTACATTTACGCGCCCATATATTTTATATGCAGTTCAAAAAGTCTGTCTATACATGCATGACCCGCGTGACACACACTTTCATGCTTTGAAGCGTATCTTACGCTATCTTCGTGGTACTTTGGCTCATGGATTTCAGCTGCATGTTTCGCCTACTAATCAACTTGTTGCTTACGCCAATGCTGATTGGGTAGGTTTCCCAATTACACGCAGGTCCACCTCCAGTTATTTTGTTTTTCTTGGGGACAACCTGCTATCTTGGTGTGCTAAACGTCAGGCAACATTTTCTCGGTCCAGTGCTGAGGCAGAATATCGTGGTGTTACTAATGTGGTGGCTGCGACTGCTTGGATTCGTAATCTGCTACGTGAGCTTCATACCCCTTTGTCTACAACTACTATTATTTATTGTGACAATGTCAGTGCCGTCTACTTATCGACGAATCCTGTTCAACATCAGTGTGCGAAACATATAGCGATCGACATCCATTTCGTGCGTGATTATGTTGCTTCGAGACAGGTTCGTGTACTTCATGTTCAGTCTCGTTTTCATTATGCTGACATATTTACTAAGGGCCTGCTTGCTGCTTTGTTTCTTGATTTTCATTCCAGTTTGAACATTCGAATGCCTCCCGCTCAAACTGCGGGGGTGTATTAACCGATTAGTATTATAGCCCGTTTGTTATGTTTATTATTATTAGCTAAGCCCATCAAGGGTTAATTGTGGAACACGACATTATGTACTATATATGTTTCAATGTTTAATGAAATCAGTCAAGGGGAATACACCTAATTCTAATAAAGAGATCTCAAACACCCTTCCCCGGATCAATACATATTGCACTTTTTGACGTTTAAAAAGTAACTTAAATATGTTTGACCAAATAATGAAATGATGTCATGGGTGTAGACTAACTATCAATTTGTATAGATATATATTGAATGTCAAATAGATGAATGTGTTTGTTTTAATGTTCAAATCAATCGTGTTCAATCTGAGAAGCGTACCTAGAGTCCTAGAGAAAAACTTGAGCATGACTTTTGGACAAACAACAATCCATAAAAATCAAATCAAAATCCCACATATTCTGATCCAGAAGTGAAACAGATGCACAAATTAAAAGACCTTTTATGTGTTATGTTTTGTTTTTCAGTTCTATTAAAAAAAAAAAAAAAAAAAAAAAAAAAAAAAAAAAAAAAAAAAAAGTATTAACATGCAAGAGCGAGTAATATGAAATGATACTCCATTGTATTCAAACTCCATAACTTTCTGTTTAATATCATTAACTATAGGTTTGAAGTATGTGTCATCAAACAAAGATTGACGTATCAACAAGTTGTCTGACTATTTGTTTCATGACTTCATCTAAAGAAAATACCATGTCAAACACGCCTATATTAGTGTCGATATCGATGACACCATTGTACTCCATCATTAGACTTCATCTTCCTATGCAATATAGGCCATAAGGGTGGTGGCAACCATCATTCTGAAAATCACCCAAACCTCTTAACCAACCAATAATATCACTCCACCTCACTCATACATTTTTCATACCTCCTAACCCTTTTTTAGTGACAACCATACCTTTTTCATACCTCCCAAACTACCAACCTTTTTCATACCTCCCAACCATACCTTTTTCAAATACAATAAACACCCAACGTTCACTTTGTATCAAACCTCCGAAACGAAAATCACCGCTGACCCAAACCTTTGAAGCAAACCGCTGGGGTGGCGGCGGTGTTCCCCGACGGTTTGCCCAAACCGCTGTGGTTGCCACTACCCTAACTCCATAAGTCATTGTTTTAAACATCCTTTCAGTGTATTATTTGTTGTTACGGTATAATATTATGGGTTTTGCTAAATTAGAATTGTTGTTAACAACTGATTTTAAAAAATTATGTTAAAACAATACCAAATGACCAATTAAAATGTTTTGTATAGCTGTGTTACGGTCCTTAGCGAATCTAATAAAATTGGCCTATAAAAAAAGATATTGTCATAGTTTTATCATTAAGATTAGAAATTACAAACATAACATTGCAACGACAATACTAACGTCCATTTTATTTTCAACCAACTCTACATCCCTTCGGCATCAACCCGACTACATCCCCACCATACACAAGCCTAACTAAATCGAAACCCAAAATCAAACATTATATAATGATGCATTGCATTATATGAAACCAAACATCATTTATAATACCTTTATTATTCCTCATCTCTAAAATCCTCCAATCAAGCACCCCTAAAAATGTCACGTCAACAAAAAATAACATAGATAAGTGCATTGGGTAACCTGTGGTGCCGTGAAAAAAGTCCCACCTCAGCATTTTTAACATCATAATCTATCACTCAATAGAAAACACTCATCATTCCAACAAAAGTAGTGTCATGGGTAAAAGTGGTGTCATGGGTCAACACATAACCCAACAAAATACAAATACGATACAAAAAAATAAGGGAAAAAAAAGTGTATACTTGACCGTGTTGACTGATCACCATGGCATGAGAGTTCCAGCGGGTCATCGTCGTTAAAATCCAATCGCAGACTAGATCTAGTTGAGCTTACGTAGGTATTGGCAGCTACCGGGTCATATTTCCAGTCATGCGGCAGTTCGTTAAGATTCTTCAATTCTTCTGCAAAACCCGTAATAGCACCCTCAGCAGACTCCAAGTCCAACATGGAATCCATGTCATTCTTGTTGGTCTTCAAATGATCCCTAAGAACCACTGCCTCCCTAATGAGATGATATAGGTCTGGTGGAACTAGAAATTTTGCCTCATGTCCCTCCTTAGTAAATTTTTTTTTTTTTTTTTTAACGTGACTTCATACTTTTGCTGCATTCGGATGTGTTGTTCGAGTCAGCAGATGAAAGACTCGAACTCTTCTTGGTGGTTGGTAATCTAACACGAGCCATAGCGATCGATCTACTTCCCAAAGCTAATCTTAGTCGAGACCTACCAAAACGGGGGTGGGTATGTATTTATAAGACAGACAATACTTGACAAAGTTTATATCGCATAACGTTAGGTTTCTCTTAAAACCGGCATAGGTAATGTCACACCGACTATATATCTTAAGCCTAACTCGAATTACATTTTTTTTTTTTGAACAGATATTTCATTTCACACCTCACAAATGAAGGAAATTTGTACACAACAAGTTACATCGAACATACACAACGTAACAAGCTACGACAAAACAAGACATACACCAAAATAGTTGTGACAGACTACAGCAACACCATACGAGGGTGGGGGGAATCACCAGAGTGAGCTTTTGGCATACACAACTATATAAAGGTGTAGCTTGACAAAAATACATAAAGTACAAAAGACATACAAAGAAGATAAAACTAGGCATCTTTAAAGGAGCCATACCTAAACCTAACAGATCTAAAGCCAAAACCCAAGGCAGCATCAGACCATCGATGGCAGACCGCAATAGATCTGAGCAGAGAAGTCCGGGCGGTGGCGGCAGCGAACGGCGAGTGGCGAGATGACAGATCTGTGGGTAAAGATTATTATTAAAAGCAAAATAAAATACAAAAGATCTCCGGACGGCCGGCCGAGACCGACCGCCAGATTTAGATGGAAGAGATCAGATTTATAGAGTTATATCGGATTTATTTTCTAGCGAGAAGGAGGAGAAAACTTTTTTACTCGAATTACATACCATAAGCCTTTTTTAAGCCCAATTCAAACGCAACAATGGGGAGTATAAATAAATAAACAATTCGGACTGTTTTTGGTAACAAACTTTATAATGTTTCTTTACTTTTCTCTAAGTTACGCACATTACTTGTACACAATAGATAACTAAGTTTTAAGATATGTTATAATCAGGTCACCTTTATTGAATGTTTCGGAAGTTAAGATAACAGAAATAGACTGGTAGACACGACACTGAGGCATGTTTCATGACATTTGTTGAGATTCATAAAAAATCCATGCATGCCATAGAACCTATCAACCAATCATAGCTACCCATTTATATTTTCTATCTTTTTTTTTCAAAACAACATATCTTGCAAACGGTAAATCTTCAAGCTACAAAAAAAATACCATTACGACGAGAATTAAATGATCTTTCTATAGATATCCATTGTTATATACTTTCGACGAATTTTTTTTCGCCCAGAAAGAATCATATATGATTCGTAAAAATCATATATGATTCGCAAAAAATCATATATGATTCGATTCTTCGAATTATATATGATTCTTACGAATCATATATGATTTTTCTAGGCCAAAAAAAAGTTCGTCGAAAGTATATAACAATGCATGTCTATAGAAAGATAATTTAATTCTCGTCGCAATGGTATTTTTTTTGTAGCTTGACGATTTACGGTTTGCGAAATATTGAAGTTTTAAAAAAAGGGTGAAAGTTTATTTTTTTATTTTGATAAAAAAAAATGAGTGGCTAAGATTGCTTGATGTGTTCTATGGTAAAAGTTGAATCTATAAAGAACTTTTGGCTTCATGACATTTGCTTTCCAACTTATCGATCAAATACGTCAGCTCAATATTTTAAGTTGTGAAAGACCTGGTTTATTACAACATATACTAAAAAAAATAATTACCAATATTGTAACAATTTGCAATTTCAGGTTAACTTTTATTCCCGAAAATTTCACTATTCACTTTTTACTATTCACTTTTCACTATTCATCTCAGAAATTTTTATTTCATATTCTCGTAAGTTAAACTATTTTAACGATAATCCGAGAGTTTGACGCTCGTCGGATCATTTCTGCAAAAATCACAAAGCCGTGTCCGAGATTTACTTTTAGGTTTAAACGTCCTTCCGGCATCCCGATATGTCCATAAAACATTATAAACAATAGAAATATGATTTTCTCTCATTTTAGGACAATTCCAAAAGTTTCGGAATTTTACGTTTTTCAGTTCAGCGTTTTACGCGAATTGCGCGTTTTAGACCCGTGTTTCCAGTTTTTAGCAGGGTTTTCGCACCCGATAGATCCTACCACTCATTTTATATTTTATTATGGACTATATTGACATGTTTAACCATATTTATAAGTTTCATATTTTTAGGATACCCGGTTTTACGTTTCGTGGCCTAAAAACTTACGGTTAGCAATTTACGGAGTCAAAACTAGCTACATACTTAGGATATTATCATCCAAAGACCATGACTACTCATCTAGTCACCCTTATCATGTATAAACCGACTTAGGGGGGTAGGAGTCACCATTTTGTGGCTTGATCTTGACCATTGATCTCTAGGATGTTTACAAGTGTCTAAATTAACCATGGTTACATTCTAACCCAATATATAGTTAACTATTTTTCTCATCCTATAAATAGCCAACTAATAACACATATAAAACTTGCACCACACCTTCTTATAACCTTCAAGTCCTAAAACCTAAGGCACTTCTCTTATATTTTGTAAGAAAGTTAACTAGTTTTTGAAAGAAAACTAGTGTTTGATCTTCAATCTTGGAAATTTTCTAAGAAAAGTTGTTATAACTTTAAAGTCTCCAAAAAGACGTCGTTATAATCTTCAAATAGCTTTGGACTTCAAGAAGGCGTCGTTATAATCTTCAAATGACCTCGGCTTATCATAGATTGCAAAGGGTGAAGCTTAAGTCTAACAAAGTCCGTACCTTACTAGTTGCTTACCTTTCTTAAGAGAAAGCCAAAAGTTGTAAGCAAACCCTAACATACTCCTTGCTTAATTATCATTTTCATGCTCTTTGTGTTCCTTTCACGCTATATATGTTCTTTTTATTGTGTTCATGATGTTTAAAAATGGATAAAACAAGTATTGGTATACATATGTTAACTTATGACAAGCAAACAAGCAAACTAGTGATTTTTATGGAAAACCACGACCACAATAGTATAACTTTGATATTTGACACTTACTTACTGTTAAAGAGGACTTAACAAGGAAAACATAGCAATTTGAATCACCCAAAACGAGTACACGAGTCAAAAGTTATGACCATTTGAAGTTAGCGAAACCAAAACGGCAAATCTGCCTAAATAGCATTCTGATCAAATTATGATTTTGAAAGTCCCACTTCTGGTCCGATTCATCAAAAAGTTAAAACACGAAAGTTGTCCGGAACGACGTTTTCGTTCAGGAGTAAAGAAGCTCGAGCCCTGAAAACGCTTTCTGAGTGATAAATTTCTTCAAATTCTTAACAGCCCATTTTTAGACCAAAGTAACTATATAATGGTTATAATTAGATGAGACCAAGAGGTCTAATGACCTAAAGCCAAGACCACAACCATGGCTAAAGCCAAGGTTGAGTCTCAAGACCATGTTAACAATGACCAAGGTCACGGCAAAGCCACGGCTAAAGACCATATAACTTTTAAAGATCAAAAAGCTTATATATATGTTATCAAATACTACAATAGTAGGGAGCCTCATGTGAGGAGTTCATTGAGTAAGCCGTCGAGACGAGTTGTGGATTTACGAGTTAAAGTGTCCTGGCTCCTCGAACGTTTACTCCATGACTTCTGAATTATGTCGGCCCGAACGGTAGTAAGAGATGTACAACCTATACATGTTTCATAAACCATTTATATTCAAAGACTTACACTATATACTAAGTACTACATCATGAACTATATGCAAGACATATATAGGCAATTCTTCGTATTCTTAGACGTTACTCCAAACCTAAGTCGCAACGTTCTATTATAGGCTGCTCTTAGAGACTTTCGCGATTCGACTACCATTTTCATTACTCACTACATAGACTTAAGGTGAGTCATAGCCCCTACTCTTTTCATATTTGTCTTAACTCTTTGGGGGAGACACATGCTCAACTACTTGTTTACTTGTACAAATACTCAAAACGTTTATACGTGACTGTGTTATACTTGATTGTCTTATACTTGATGGCATTATACTTGATTTAATACATACATGACTGTCTTTTATCTTTGGGAAGTGGCTCCCAGTTGTCTTTGGGAATTGACTCCCAGTTGTCTTTGGGAATTGGCTCCTAAAGTGAGGTCTTCGGAGATGAAGTGTAGACTCACGACTAATTGCTTAACTGTTTTGATAAACTTATACATGTCTTTATTATACTATATTTGTAGCAGTGGGTTGTGAACACACAGGTTACAAGTCTCTTATGGCGGGACTTGTAACTGAGTGGATTCTCAATGCCTTTGCTGTGTGAACATTCTTTTAAGGCTTTTCAACTGTTTTAAGACAAACTCTATGAACTCACCAACCATTGTGTTGACACTTTAGCATGTTATCTCAGGTCTATAAGGCGATAGCTAGTGCGTGGAACTTAGAGTCAAGCTGCATATTCTGAAGACTTACACTTTTGTCATTTACCATTCAAACATTTTGTATACATTTATGTATCATACTTTGAAATCTCATGTTGGTAACTTTGAATTCATTAATCGAATGGTAACTTTTCAAAACGTCTCATTTAGAGTTCGTTTTCTATAACTTGTACTTTGTATTATGAAGTAGCACCCCTGTGACACAGTCTTCCGCTGCGGTATTTTGGGGGTGTTACAAATATGATCCCAATATACTACTGGTTTTGCCGTTTGTTTCCCAAAATATTATCTTTCACCAATTCGAAAAATATGATGCACAAATAGTGGTGCTTGCGCATCATTTAGTTTTCAACGGACCAAATTAATACACGCTTTATATTGTACACAAAAAAATTAATTTTGGTGAGCAAAAAAGTGATGCTTGCGCACCAAACTATAAATGCACATTTACGTCTATAAACCCCCAACCACCGATTTTCAATACTCATTTATTTGTTTTTATAACCTCATCTACGGTATATTCATCCTCATTAAAAAAAAAAAAAAAAAAAAAAAAAAAAAAAAAAAAAGATCTTCATCTTCCTTCTTTCATTAACCAAAATAACTTTTAATTCAATCTTCAATCTTCGTAATCATAATTGCAATTCATAAATAATTCCTTAACCAAAATTATCTGAAAAAAAAATAATAATAAAAAAAAAAGAAGGCCCCAATAATTAAATCCGAAATATAAATCCAAAAATTAATTGTTATTTTCACGTGTGGTGCGCGAGTTTTGATGCGTGGGGTTGCGTTTGGTGCGTTAATTGACTGGCATTTGAAAAAAAAATCTAGCATTCGAATAAGAAAATCTACACAAAATCTCAAATGAATAAGAAAACAGTATCAAAAAATATGAATGCATTGTTGTTTGTTGTTTATTATGCAAATAAGGTATTTGATACGCAAAATCTAATACTTGCGCACCAAATATGACGTGTCAATCTCTCATTCGTTTAGAAATTACTTATGGTGCCCTAAGATATCCCAACAAATCTCATTAATTTTGATGCGCAATATACCCATTTTACAAACTAAATATAATGTGTCCAATTATCAATGGTTTATAAGTTGGTGCTCTATGATAACTAATTTTCTTTCTTTAAAATTAGGTGCGCAAAAAATGTTGTGTTTGCACCAAAATGACAAAACTCTCAAATACGATCAGAGTACATCCTTTTATAAAAATACAATAGGAAATACGACTATTTATCCAAATAACACTATATTACTAGTATAACTTATTCTAGTGCGTACAAGTGTACAACCAATGTACTTGAGGAGAAAAGTAATGTTAAACATTATAAAAGTTTGGCTATTCTCGTGGGCCGTGGCCCAAAACTTTTGTAACAACTACAAGTAGGTCCACCAATGATAAACTAAGTTGCCACAACTTTATATATTGGCCACTCAAGGTTTTCTATATTGCCAATGCCCTGTGTGGCCTGTGACCCAACTAAAGTTCAGTCATTCCTTAAACAATCATGCCCTCTTTCTATGCCAGAATAACAACTTTTTCTTTAGTACAAAGTAAATCATGTTGAATTGGGCTATGAGAGGTAAAATATAGACAGCGGAATGTAAAGAACATGCTTTCAGAAAGGGAGGTAATTTGCACACTTTTATAAATGATTGAGATACTCTAAATTAGAGTGTCTTGATATTTATACCTCAGATATAAATGTCAAGACACTCTAATTTAAAGTGTCCCGATCATTTATAAAAGTGTGCAAATCACATCCCTTTCAGAAATAATTATTAGGACTAACATGTCAGTTAAAAGAAATAAGAGCCCCCTAAAAAACAAAAATAAAAATCATTGCGATCTAAATATTTTATCCGTAAGTGTAACTATTGCTTAATAAAAATGAAGGATTTTACACGATTTGAGTCTGTGTGCGATGAGTTCAAACCATGAATCTGTCGCCGGAAAGATTGAAAAACAATTTTGAAAAAGTAAAAATAAATAATGGAATGAAACGTAACCAAAAAAGTTGTTGCATTTTAATTCAAAAAGAGAAAGCGGAAGTTCATCAAACGTAGCAAAACATTTCATTTTCGTTCATATCTTTTATACAACCTGCAAAATTTTGCAGTCTTTTTATATCTAAGAAAATGATAGAAATGGTTCAATCAATAGTTAAACCAAATTGCAATTTGTATTGTAACATGAATTCATTAGACATTTTACTTGATCAGTTTATACTTGTATATTCATGCTCTTTCTGTTGCACCAAACAATGTGTCATAAAATGTCGTTTGTCAATGATAACAACCACTTTTATTTACGATTTGAAACAAGACAATAAAGTAGCAGAAATGATTGAAAAATGTTTCCGTTTTAATAAAGTGTAGACATACCTTTTCTTTTTCTAATTTAAACTTACAGATTTGGTTTTATGATATTCGTTCGACCATTATAAAGTTAGTATACAAATATCGGTATGCTTTGTCAAAAATAAGTTAAGAATGAGCTAAAACTGAAATTGTGAATGGAATCGTTACTGAAACTGAAAAGTTAAGCCTAGTTTTGTAAGCTGCTAATTAAATTACTATTTGATAATCTAAGAGTTTCAACAATTATTGTCAGTTAAACAAAACTTATATTATAGATAGCATTTTGACTAAAATAAGTTTAATCTCATGATAATTTAGTTCACCAAATACGTCTAAAAAACTTACAGAGAAAAAGTAAAATACACCAAACACAACTACACAAGAATTGACTTCGTTTGTTTACACACAATTACGTAAGTAAAGTGGGTCTCGAAGGTCTTAGGACGTCCATGAATTTTTATGTCCTATTGTTAAATAACCTCGATTTTTTATAAATGCGCTCGTTCTCAAAGTATTGTGCATGTAGGTTTTTTTTTTTTTTTTTTTTTTTTACCGACAAATTTATGAAACGCTAGTAAGGAACTAGCAAATTACAAAGGTATTGTGCATGTAGTCTTGTTTGGTTTTCTTTAAATACACCTAAAAGTAAAGTTATACAAGATTGCGTTTCGTCTATTATGTCACGCTTTTTGTGTCTTATCCATACATTTGTTCTTCCCTAGACGTTTGGTCCTATGTGATTGTGATCATTGATGATTATATTGTCGGATTGTTAATCTATACAAAAATATCAAAAGTCTAATTCTCAAAGGGTTACATAAGTATCGATTTTCATTCCACATGACAAAGTTCATAACTAAAACACAAGAAGGGTATATGAACTTTTATGTGTAGTTCTTCAATAAAACACAAGCATCTCAAAATTTAATGCCATGATATGATTTTTTTTTTTTTTCCTTTTTTATGAACAACATATTAATTATGCAATTTTTTTCCCCTATCTATGGTACTATGGTGAATGGTCTAAGTTAGTTTCAAATAATAGAGTTTCTCCCCACATGTGATGTTAGATCTAGTTTGACTATGTAACCAGATATTTTTGTTGGCTAAATCTCATAATAGGTATAATATTTAAAGTCATTTTTATTTTTTTTATATTTTTTTTTTTTAACTTTTCAAAAGTGATCATCGGTCATAGTTTTGGCCGAAATGGCTTTTAAATGATCAATTATAACATACATCATATTGATTAACCAAATCAACTGAAAAAAAAAAAAAAAAAAAAAAAAAAAATGAACGATAGCTTCTTTCGAAAAGTAAAATAATCTTACATTGTAAAAAAAAAATAACTTGAACATTTTAAATTGAGAAAAATAAAGTTGGATACCTAAAATTTAATTTGATCTTAAAGGTGATATATTTTCATGCGATTTACCCGATTTTTGTTAGATGTTTATTTTTCCATGAAGCCATGATATAATTATCACTAGCTATAAGCCTATGACATACGGTAAAAAGAGGTATTTGAATTTTTTTTTTGAAAGGTAGGTATTTGAATAAATGCCTCATATCTTACGTTATCAAGTTGTTTATTGTCTTCTCTTATTTGGTGGAAATGTGGAATATTTTCAGTGGTGGACTACTTTTTGGATGCATATTTTGACTAAGAAATTTGATATATCGCAGCCTTGTATTTTTCACAAAAGTGTATCATTTCATTGAAGAATAGATAAGATGGTCGGTGATGCATGACATTAACAAAGTCGAAAGTTGATGTCTTAAAACAGTTACACCATCGATTGTTTAGTAGACTTCTTTCATTAAACAGATATATACACATGGTAGAATGGTCGTCTCGTAGTTTTCGATGGCCCTATGTAATAACAACAAAGAGACTCTATCACACTTGTAAACTAAAAAGAAATTAGATATAAATTTGAATTATGTGTCATATATGTTTAATATTATATGTATTTATATGCAAAACTAATTAAAATGTGACCCCTTTTAAGTGGAGGCCCTATGCGACGTCATCTATTGCACAACCCTTCAAGACCCCTCTATATAGTAGTATAATAACTCTTGTTTCGTAACTTGAATGATAATTTTTTTAACAAACAAGCGGATATATTGTTAAAGTTAAGAGCATCTCATTTCGCTACCGAGGTAAGTTCAAGTGGAAAATATACATCCTAGCTAAAAGAAAAAATGGAAGAAGATGTGAAACGAGCAGCCCAATGAGCTATTGGTTGTTTTCTCGACTATTCACGAGAAATACAATTTCATGTTCTTTGGGTCTAAGTCATTTTTAACACTCTATTTTACGGTATTAACACTTTTAGATAAAAAATTTTCAAAAAATGAGATTTGGCTCATTTAAAATAGTTACTCCTTATTATATAATTAGGACTCCTTCTACATAAAGGTTCAAGCTCCGTCACTGATCACAAGCAAATATCAACAACGAGAGCAACAATACTCTATAATAGGACAATTTCTGTGGATTGGAGTCAGCTTCAACAATTGCATGATACTACAAAGATTTTGACATGAAGTGGAATTAATGCAACTTGAATGATCGTTGGTTAATCGACATAGTAGATATTATCATAATTTATTAAGTAATTTACTTTTTGAGACATATAAATGAAAATTTAATGACAAATGCAGATGGGGTATAACTTCTTTCTTACATTATTATGACCTTTAGTTGAAGAACTTGTTTTCTCATGTGCAAGAATGAAGCTCAACTACCAATCGTTTGGGTAAGAATGAGATACACTTGTATAAGATTTAAAACTGTCACTTCTCTTTTACACCCTTGAAAATAAACATTATAAAATATGTATTTTATACTCGTAGCTATAGTGTTAGTCATGCGACAAGGTTAAGTTTAGATTTGACTGTTTGCGGCATGAGAGCATGAGTTGCTTGTACATGCTGTTTTTTTTTTGAACGGCGATATTATTAAGCTAGCAAGGTGCTAGAAAGACTTACAAAGCTACGGAACTAGGAATTTTCATCCAAGAGTTCCAATCCAAGTTAATGTTACAACGATTTGAACACCAAAAAAAAGATAAACGAACAATATCATCAAAAAGAAGATCCATGCGTGGCTGCTTACTCCCGAACAAAACTTGATTGCGAAAGTTCCAAATAGCCCACCACACGACATAGCAAGTGCCTTCAAGAATGTCCTTAAGTCTCTTAGATAAACGGATATTATTAAACCAAGTGAGCCAATCTCCATATGAATTAAGATCATGAATCTCTAACTCCCACCAACGGGCAACTTTGAACAAAAGCTGACGAGCTAGATGGCAAGAGAACAAAAGATGCGATGAAGACTCCACGGCGGTACTACAAATAGGGCATAAAATAGAGGGGATATCAACCCCTCTAAGTGAAAGATTAAGTCTTGTTGGCAATTTATCCAAGCAAACTCTCCAAGCAAAAATATTAATCTTGATTGGGACTACTTTTATCCATCGCGTAGGGGTGTCAAGCTTGGGAAGAAGAGCATTGTCTATAAATATGCGGGTTGATTTAACCGAAAACTCTCCAGACGACTCAAGGTTCCAGATCCAACGATCATTAGCTTGTGGAAGAAGAATTTGACTCAAGCTATCTTCAAGTTTCCGCAACTGCTCCTCTTCTAAGCCTCCTCTCGGTGCTCTTCTAAAAGACGACACTAGAGAAGGTTCGTTGAGCTTATTAGCAACCGTGACATGAGGATTTAATTCCAACAAGAAAAGTCTAGGAAACAAAATCTTGAATGAAACATCATTGAGCCACTGGTCCTCCCAAAAGGAGGTATCTTCCCCATTTCCCACTTTTTTCTTTATAAAAGAGAAGAGATTGATACCTTTAGAAGCTAGGCCTTTGAACTCACGCACAATATCCAGCCAAGGAGAACATCTAGGAGGGGAACGAGAGCTATCAAGAAGACCATGGGGACCATGGATAGCCTTGATAAGACGAGCCCATAAAGAGTGATTATTAGCGGTGAAACGCCATATCCATTTGAAAAGTAAACCACGATTAAGAGCGAAAAAACTTGAAATGCCAAGACCACCATTCTTTTTAGAAGCCATAACCTTCTTCCAAGCAATAAGAGCTAACTTCTTTTCAGGATTAGTCACCCCATTGAAAAAATTCCGGCGGATTGATTCCATTAAGTTGAGAACTCCCATAGGACATTTGAAGATGGATAAATGATAAAGTGGAAGAGAGCTTAAGACCGATTTTAACAAAGTAAACCGGCCTCCAATGGAGAGCGTTTTAAGTTTCCACTTAGATAGCCGAGAGGAAAGTTTATCAATAACGTCGTCCCAAGATCCACGCCTCGACATGATACCACCCACTTTAACACCAAGAAATTTAAAAGGCGCGGAAAACGTCAAACAACCTATAGAGTCCGCTGCTAAGACCACTTCGTTATGAGGAATTCCAATACCCATGAGTTTACTTTTATGAAGATTGATTTTGAGACCCGAAGCCAAGAAAAAACACTTGAGCACATTCACTATGGTATTGATATTTGACGTATCCCATTTGCCAACAAACACCACATCATCGGCATAAAACAAGTGAGATAGAGACAAACTATTATCAATAGGAATACCTTTATAGATACCTGCATTTTCCACATTCTTGATTGAGAGATGAAGACTTTCCATGATCAAAATAAAGAGTAACGGGGATAAAGGATCTCCCTGCTTCAAGCCTTTGTAAAATTGGAACTCCTTAGTCGGGCTACTGTTAACAAGAATGGACCCTTTAGCATTATGGAGACAACCTTGTATCCAACAACGCCATTTGTCTCCAAAACCAAATTTAGCTAACACGTCATCAAGATAATCCCAACGCACCGAATCAAAAGCTTTTTCAAAATCAACCTTGAAAACCATTGCTTTGTGCTTTTTATACTTGCACCAAGAAAGAAGCTCATTAAGAATAAAAGGACCATCAAGAATTTGTCGATTAGATACAAAAGCCAATTGAATCTCACTAATAAGACTTGAAATGACAAAACTCAAGCGGTTAGCTAATATTTTAGCAATGATTTTGTACACGCTGCCTATTAAACTTATAGGACGAAAGTCTTGAACCACCTTGGCATCATGGCATTTAGGAATTAAAGCAATAAACGACGAATTACAACCAGGTGGGAAGATACCTGACGAAAAGAATTGCTTGACCGCAGCTACAACATCTTTATCAATGATGCTCCAGTACCGACGAAAAAATTCAAAAGTATACCCATCAGGTCCAGGAGATTTGTTGGTGCCACAATCCCAAACCGCATTCTTGACCTCATTATCCGTTACATCCCTTTCAAGGTCAGATTGTTGATCTAGTGATAAAGTATTGGGGAACTGAGAATCGAGAGTGAGTCTAGTCGATGTTGGAGCGGCAAATCTATTGGAGAAATGATTTAAGAATTCATATTTAACATTAGGTGGATCCGCAATCCACTCGCCATCAATGAAAATCCCCCGTATAGCCAATTGAGAACGTTTTTTGTTTATGACCCCATGAAAATATTTAGAATTCTCATCTCCTTCGATGGCCCAACGAACTTTAGCTTTTTGCATCATATCCGACGCAACACATGAATTAATATCTTGAAGCTCTTTTAGAAGATTAGACCTTGTAAGTAGAAGCTCGTCATTACACATGCCTTGATCAATCATTTTATCCAAGTCAGTAAGTTGTTTCTGAATAGAAACCTTGGCTTCAGTCGAATGAGATTTAACAGCAACACACCATTGTTTAATCGAAGACTTTAGGCCTTGAAGTTTTTTCTTTAAAGAAACAATACTATTCGGATCCGAGATAGTCAAGTTGTTCCATGAATCTTCCACCATTTTATCAAACCCTTTCATATTAAACCAAGAATGAAAGAGTCGAAATGGAATGGGTCCATAGTCCACATTCAACTCACGCAAAAGAATAGGACGATGGTCAGATAGATGTCTGTCAAGACATATAGCCGATAAAGAAGGAAAAACCAACAATAAACCTTCCGTAATGAGGAATCGATCCAATTTGCTCATCTTAGAAGCCGATTTATGAGACCAAGTAAAAGAATATCCTTCTAAGGGAAGATCAACTAATCCCGTCGTAGTAATGAAGTTATTAAAAGCATTAGCACTATGCGAATTAAACATGGAACCATACCTTTCTTGTTCCATACGGACTTCATTAAAGTCGCCCATGAGGATGCATTCACCATTCCAAGAAGTAATCAACTGATGAAGAAAGTCCCATAGATCTCTTTTTTCAGAAAGATCTTGAGGAGCATAAACGGATATTAGAAGGAGTTTAGTAGATGTAGCAAGCCAAGTACCCCTAACAACGACAAAGTAATCTGAAATAGTATGGCTATCTTTGATGAAAGTATTCGGATCCCAAACACATAAAATCCCTCCAGAATAGCCGACAGAAGGACTGAAAACATGATCAAAAGAAGAGTTTCCCCATAGAGCCTTAACAGAAAAAAGGTCCATTGTCTCCATCTTTGTTTCTTGTAAAGTTGCAAAGTTAACACGGTGTTTCGTATTCAGCTCTTGAATCCACCCTTTCTTGGCCTTTTGGCCAAGACCCTGAATATTTAAGGATAAAATATTCATTTAACAACATTACCATCTCCTTGTGAGCCAATAATAGCTTCAATATTATGTATGCATCCATCCATATTGTAGCCCATTACTTGCCCCACTTTAATCATTTCATCCATAACCTCCAATAAAGAGCCGCCCGATTTGATCTTCTGAATTCCATTGTATCTACTAGTAGCACTAGAGCCACTATTATTGTTGTTTGGCACATCATTAGCACTAGGCACATCATTAGCCTCACCAACACTATCCTGGAATGGTTTAGTGTCATCAACATCTTTAAACTCAGTAGCTTCTGGAGTGAACCCAGGTGGGAATTGGGGGTCGACACTTCCCGAGGCTGCCTTAGTATCACCTCTTTTCAAAATCTTATAAATTCCAAAAGGGTCACCAGAATTAATAGAAGCCTCCTGTTCATTAGTGGATGGAGCTTTTTTATCAATGCCATAGTCATTCATGCAGCTCGAATCCGAAACGTGATCAATTTCATCATCACTATCTAAAACATAATCACCTTGATAATCCTTGTTCTCATCATTAATCTCGTCATCAGAAGAAGAATCATTATCCTTTACATCTGCGAAATTAGGAACCCAAGGTTCTAGTTCCCTAATGCTTATCCAAAAAACTTTTCCTTTAACAATGACTTTAACCTGATCATTGATGGTCACATGAGATTTCACCTTCACACATAACTTCTTGAAAGAAAAATTTATGCATTCAGGTTCATCTACATCTATAATTTCACCCCACGCAGAAACAATTTTAGCACAAGAGTTACGGGTCATTGCAGTAATAGGGAGGCCCTCAATGGAAATCCAAATAATACGTTCATCACTCACAAACGAATTACAAGCAGGCTTTAACTCAGAGAACCAAGATCCGATACCAACATGTTTGTGGATTTTATCTTTAGTTGCAGCAGAGACCATGTCTAGAAGAACCCACATACCGCCCAAGTGAGTGACAGTAACATTCTCAAAACCTTCGTTAGAAAGAATTAAGTATAGGTTTGTTAGAGCGTTTATGTCTTTGATTTTTCCCATTAAGGAGCAAGAAAAATCACGTTCCATAAAACATGCCTCATCAAGAACTATAGAAGGCTTTAAATTAGGAGCCACATTGGTACTCTTTCCTCCCGCATTCAAGACAGAAGCAAAAGTCTTATTATTATTACCCATGTTCTTGACAGGACCCCTATGAACTTTGTTTGTTTGAGTGGCATTAGATTCCTTATGACCATCATGAGATGGTTTAACAATCGAATTCCTGTCAAACCTAGCCACATTGGCATGTAGCCGCAATTTCCCAATCCATACATTAGACAACGAATCAATAAGGCTTTTAGAATTAGATACCTTAATAAAACGGCAAAAAGCAAACATTTGCCCAAATTGATTCTTACGCTTAGCAATATAGACATCCGCAAGCGTGCCCACCTTACCACAAATATTCCAAAGCTCACGTTCCGTAAGATGAGATGGAAAATTTGAGACGTACACGGATAAGGAAAACCTTGACAAATCATCCACATTTGACTTTTGTGTTTGAGAGGGCTTCAGTCTCTCGAACACGGATCGACGATTCTTACGGTTAACAACATGCCAATCAGAATCACCCATCGAAACAGTAGGATCAATCCCTAACACAACGAAATACAAGATGTGAAAAAATTAAAATTGGGGGTTGTAAAATTTGGGGCCAAATTAAAATTAGGGATTGAAGAAAAAAAAGGATTATGATTGGAAAATATTGGGGATTAAAAAAGGGAGATTGAAAAAGAGGCGATTGGCTTATCTGCTTGTACATGCTGTTACCTACGGATATGCGCGAGAATTGTGTTAGTCTACATAATCATCATACAAAATAAAATTTACTTTTTCTGTTTCATAAAAGAAACACAATCGATTGAATATAAAAGTAGTGGAATCGAGAGTGCAATAAAATAATATGAAAACTGAAGTTAACAATCAATTAAAAAACAGCAAGGACCACTCCTGCCTCCATTCCTATGCAATAAAAGTGCATCCAACAACGTCTAGTCAATTACTCATATTCAATGTTCAAAAAAAAAAAAAAAAATTACACATATTCAACAATCTTATAATGTTTGGATGGTTATTGTTAAAATATAAAAAAATTTGAGAGAATCATAAAAGTAATTAAAAAAAAAGAAAAAAAAAGTTTAGTGATTAAAAAGTTGTGAATAATTTTTTTCTAAAATGTATATGTTTGATGCAAACAAATTTAAAAACGTATGCGATTTAAAATTTTATAAATTGATATTTTGTGCATCAAACTTCTTTTTATGTTACCAAAATTTTAACAAGTTTTTGTGCATTAAAAAATAGTGCAAAAACTCAAAATTAAATAAAATTGCTTCACAATTTTTGTATGCACCAATATCGTCTATTTAGAAAAAGGAATCGGATTTTTTTTTTTAATTTTTTAATTTTTTAAAGTCTTTCTACATTTCTCATGAATATTTGTCTTTTATTTAATTTATTCTAACATTTGTATTAATTCATTCTCTAAAAAATTGATAACTTGATATAATCTTTTATCATTAATAAAAAAGCTATAGGCTAAAATTTGATTTAATATCAAATAAATATTACGAAATAAGCTGCTGTTTATAAACTTGTTTTATGATTTTATAGACAAGACCAATATGCTAGTAAAGAAAAAAGAAGAAATCCTAAACACACTATAAGACCTCTCGTAATGTTGGCTTAGACCACAAGTGGTGGCATCACCACCACGCGTTATGACCATTCCTCCTCAACCACACGTGAGTACCTGTTTTGGAGATGGTTTGGTGATGCAAACCACCAAACGTGATGGTGTTATTTGTGTGAGAATATATTGCAAAGTATCTTTGTATTAAGTGAGTATCTTGTGTGTTTGGTATAGTCGTCATCATTGCAATTGTTTGTTGGTTTATTGGTCTGGTGAATGAATTAAATATTGAAGTGGTGGCGAATACACTTACCATTAGGGCCGGCAATTTTGACACGAAACCTGTTAACATGATACGACACGACCTGTTCTTAACAGGTTTCGTGTTTGACCTTAACAGGTTTCGTGTCTTAACAGGTCAGACCTGTTAATACCTGTTATGACCTGTTAATATATATATATATATATATATATATATATATATATATATATATATATATATATATATATATATATATATATATATAATCCTTAAAATTAAATACTCTAAAAATCCATCAAATCCATGTTACATGTACTGTGGGTCTTTGAAATTGTATGAACTTTTGCATCTTCAAGTGCAGCTCTTTGAAATTGTATGTTTCATGTTCAAGTTCAGGTTCTTAACAGGTTCAGGTTCAGGTTCTTAACAGGTTCAGGTTCTTAACAGGTCATATGCATGTTAACAGGTTCTTGTATCATTCGATTTGGTCATATGCATGTTAACAGGTTCTTAACAGGTCTTAACATGTGCACCTGTTTATTTTCGTGTCGTGTTCGTGTTTGAGAAAAATGACACGATTAGTTAACAGGTCGTGTTCGTGTTTGACCTTATCAGGTTCGTGTCTTAACATGTTCGTGTAACCTGTTATGTCAGCTCTACTTACCATTACACAAGGTCTAATTAATTTTGTTTTGCAAAAGACCAAACTATTTGGTTGGTCTACCCAAATCAAACGCGTCTCTCCTACTATAGAGACCAAACTGAATGCGTCCTCCAATAAAAAAAATAAAAAATGAATTGTTTTTATCTACAAAATAATAAATTGTTTAGTTTGTGTGTGCTTTTTGTTTTTATTTATTTTTACGGGGTATATTTTTAGTTGTGCGTGAGATCCTGTTACTAAGAGGGAGAGGTGTGGGCTCGTCATGGCAGCTTGTCGTCCGACGTGGAGCTCGCCACCACACCAGCTGCAGCTCGTCGTTGCTCGCCAAAGGGGATCTCCTCGTCTGCGTGACGAGGTTGAAACCTGCAAATCTTTGTCCTTTTTTTTTTTTTTTTTTTTTTGGGGGGGGGGGGGGGGGGTTATATTGTTTTTGTATGTATTTTGTAGAAAATGTTTTGTATGAAATGTTAAGTGAAGAATGAAATTGTGAAACACCGATTAAGCATAACATTGATATTACTTGAAACAACGACTACAACAATAACCTACGATACGATAACTAAGAAACATAAATTCAAACCACTAAAAAACGATACGATAAATAAACATAAAACTATGATTCAATAAAATGAATAATCCGACACATATCCCTCGTGACTCGAGTAGGAGGCACTTGAGTCGTCCTCACTCGATGGCACAGGTGGAAGTCCTTGAGCCCAACGCCATTCTGCTCTTCTGTTCTTCCGATCATGTTTTCCTTTGATGTACGCCTCACGCTCCCTTTCCTGACGGACTTACTCAGCTTCATACTCCAAAACCACTTCCATATCCAGCTCATACTGTTCTTCCTCGGTCAATTGACGAATGATGGGTTGGTTTTCAGGTGGAAAGTTTGGTGGTTGATTGTTTGGCGGTGGAAACATAACTGCTGGTGGAGTTGGAGGTGGTGGGTTGTCATACTGAAACACCGGAAACAGATCTTCTGGCGGTGTGTTTTGTGGGGAATTTGCTTTAGGTGGTGTGTTGTACACCGATCCGTTTTCAGGTGATGCGTTGTGAGACATTCTTTTTGAAGAACTAGACAGAATTTTTTGATGATTGTGAGTGTGAATTGTGTGTGTATTCAGCATCACCCCAATGGGTATTTATAGGATGCTTTGTGGAAGTATCCCGCTCAGAATTTTGAATTCAAAATTTCAAATTATCCCGCTCAGAGTTTTGAATTCAAAATTTGAAATGTATCCCGCCCTCTGTTTTGAATTTAAAATTTGAAATGTATCCCGCTTTCAATAAACCCCTATTTATACTGTGGAAAACTAGAAGGGGGGTTGAATAGTTTACCGCTTTTTCGATTCTTATTTAGCTTAAATATCCTTTTAGAAACTTCACGTTTGCTTAAAGATATAAACACAACATTATATGTTTGATTATTTGAAAAGCTTTTCATGTGAATAACAATTCTAACTTTACTTGTTTCATACTTTGAAAAGCTTTACTTGTGATGATCCTAACTTTGCTTGTTTTAGTTCTTTGAAAAGCTTTACATTTGTTTCAAGATATAAATACAACTTTACTTGTTTTAATTCTTTTGGAAAGCTTTATATGTGGTTAGCAATTATAACTAAAAAACAACATGTAATAAGCAAATATAAAGAAAGAAACGATCAAACCACAACACGATTGTTTATCGTGGTTCGGCTACAAGGACTCTTTTTCCTTGCCCTACATCCACGCCCCGATTTTCCAACTCGAGAGTTATAAGCACTAATCAACAAGCTCCTTTCACAGGCGGAGAAAACCTTTACAACGTCGCTTACACTTTTACCGACACTAAGCTAGATGTCGAGTTCTTTTACAAGGGTACAACCACTCCCATTCGTCGCTTACACTTTTACCGACACTAAGCTAGATGTTAAGTTCTTTTACATGGGTTCAACTACTCCCGTTCGTCGCTTACACTTTTACCGACACAAAGCTAGATGTCGAGTTCTTTTCCAAGGGTACAACCACTCCCGTTAGTTCTTTTACAAGGGTACAACAACTCCCGACACACTACGTATTTTGAGGCCTAAAATACTAACCACTTACATCTATATACATGACACACATGAAGTATAAACTATCAAAGCTTATACATGACCAAGCTACCAAGACTTGCAACTTTAGAGTTGAAGCTTGTAACTTCTTGAATGATCTTGTGAAGTCCCTTGCTACATAAGAGAATCACAAATCAAAAGATTACTGAGTTAGTTGAGAGAGTATGTGAATATATGTCCTAAAAGGGTTACCAAAAACTAACAAATAGTTTGATATTTATAGCAAACAATTCTGCAGGTCTGGTGGATCAGGCGAACCCCTCAAAAGGGTTCCGCCCGTGTACCCCAGGGTACCGCCAGGGCTGCAGTTGGTTTTGCAATAAATCTTGCAAACCAAACAAGGTCTTGTCTCATAACTCCTAGCAACCAAACAATGTCACATCTCATAATAACAAGTCAAATACAAAGCTTGCAAGCAACAACAAAGTTAGTCAAACACATTTCTTTCCATAAATGCATCATGACAAAACTTTCCCTAAATGTGATGTGACCTTACTATATAAAGAAATAAATATGATGTGACAAGACTCATTTTAGTTTAAGAAATAAACACAATTTTTTGTTTAAAAGGAAATGTTAACCTTAGTTAAACAAGAATTAAACACTTAAAGTGATGATTTACTTATAGCTAAACTTCATACTTTGTCATTAACAAAACTTAGCAAAGATTGTAAAATATAAATAACGTTTTTAGGCGATATTTGTATTAAAAATCTCCTCCTTTTTGTTGATGACAAAACATAAACTTTATTTATAAGTAAGTCACTAGTTTTAGTGTTAAGTCTTATAAAGTTAGGTATAAAAACTTGTTTTTGCTAAGATGATGTGATATGCACAAGCAAAAAATTTTTGAAACAAGTTTATATCTAAATTCTCCCCCTTTTTGTCGAAACAAAAAGAAGAGTAGCGAAGCGGAAGTAACCACTAGCTCCCCCTTGGACGATACTCCCCCTAAATGGAGTGCCAAGAGAGGAGACATGGATTTTGAACCTACAAGAAAAAGGTTAGTTGTTGCACAAGATAAGTCATGAAAGAATTTCATGTTTAAACACAACTAAGAGTTGTGAAGTGAAATAGTACAACACTCATGCTCCCCCTTGAATATTACTCCCCTAAATGGAGTATCAAGGAAGGAAAACATGGAAAATGGTCCTACAAAAAGAAAGATTAGTTTAAACAACATAGGATATATGTATGGTACCATAGCAAGGTATATTTCACTTATTATACCTAAATGGTCAACAAACAATGAAAACCTTGTAGTGTAATGAAATTCATTTCATGTAAAATTTAGACTCTTAAAAAGTCAAAGACAAGAAATTTGGATTACACTATCCTACCTCTAAAAATAAAGAAAGACTACAAATAAGCTACGACCATAAAAAGCTACAAGGAAATCATCATTTTCCTTTGTGAGAAACATATTCCAAAAACAAGGCTAAGGTTGTTTAAGGATGAAAATGTGGGTTGTGGTTGTAGCGGGCTTTATTTTGAAGGTGGAAAGGATGACATGGTTTTGGTTTGTTGGTTTAGATGGGAAACATTTTCCAAAAGAAACGGTTTTGTTTCATTTTGGAGACTCTATGGTTGAGGTGTGTGAGACGAGGATTGTAGAAGATCCAAAATGTGGTTTAGTATAAACCTCATTTCTTCGGATAGCTCACGAATTTCCCTTCGACACCCTTCACTAATGTGAGCGGTTCTTTCGCAATGATTGCAATCATGGCGGGAAAAGTTTGGTGGAAGGGTGGTTTGATATGTTGGTGGTGGATGGTTTGAACTTGAAGGAGCAAAGGTGGAAGGATGAGTAGTGTTTTTGCTTCCTTCATTTGTTGATTGAAGTGTTGTTTATAAAACCATGATATGGTTGATTTGAGAGTCAACCATACGTTTGAAGGCATGAAGGTGGTTTAAATGAGTGTCAATCTCATTATGAAGGTTTGGAGGTTTTTCCCACATGGATGCTTCTATTTTCTTATAAGAAGAAAGTAGAGACTCAAGATGTTGGGAAGGTTCTTGTGGTGATGGTTGTTGTTGTGGTGGTGGTTGTTGGTTTTGAACAAAATGGCGGAAACTTGGTTCGCCGATAGGATTTTCATGAAGGTCTTTGTAAATTGGGTGAAACACAAATGATTGTGAGTGGGTATGACCTTGATCATTTGGAAAAATGGATGGTCTAGCATAACGGTAAGCCAACCGTTCTACTAATGATGGTTGATGGGGTTCATCATCTAGTTGCTCACTAGGTTGTTGTTGGGTTTCCATTTGAGCAATGGTGTCAAAAAGTGACAAGGATGGTGGACTTGATGATTTGGGTGATAGATCTTCTAAAGTTTCCAAATAAGGTAATGGTGATGTTGGTGGTGTATGGAAAAGTTCTATTGGTGAAATTGTTGGTGATTGAGGTGATGAGGTTTTTGATAGTTGAGCTTGTTGAGAAGGTGATGATGAATCACTTGAAGGTCTAGTTGTTGGAGGAATGGTTGCCATGTTTGTGTAGCAATGTATTGGAGAGGGTGTTGGAGTATCAAGATTTAGCAATTCTTGAAAGGTAATTGCATTGGTATTACAATGTGTTGGGGATTGTGTTAAGGTAGTGAGATTAAGGAAATCTTGGATAGGTGAAGAAATGTTAAGTGAAGTATCACTTGAAGAAGATGAGCTTGACTTGACGGTTTTGTTAAAACAACAAGGTTTAACACTAATCCTATTGATTCTTGAAAGGGATTTTGATGACTCGGATGATGTGTTAGATTTGGTCATTTTCAAAGGTGTGGTTTTGATGTTTTGAGAGAAGAAGTTTTGATGGTGATGGTGTGATTTGAATTGTTGCCAACTTTCAAATTTATAGGATGAAGAAGATGTTGAATAGAGTGTTTGGATTTAATGTTCTACCATTCAAGGATTGAGGTTTCAAATGATTTACAAAAATTTCATGAATATGTCAAATCAATGCATGACATTCCAATAGAATGAGGTGGAGTGAAAGACCAACAAAAGCACTCAATGCTTTGTGATCATGGGATGTGATTTGTTTGAAAAATGTTTCAATGGTTTTAAAGGATCCTTTGAAAGGGTTCCTTGGGTTGGTTATGTTTGAATTTGAGTTTTTGGAGGGAAGTGTCTTCCTAATTGTTTTAGTGAGTGAAGGTAGTTCTAATATGGTTATTGAAGTTAATTGAAGATGTTTCTCACTTAGGATAATGGTTTTGACACATTACAAGTTTTGGACTTAAGAAAAAATGGAAAAATTTTCTGCAGGTGTTTGGCGGATCCCTCAGAATACACTGGCGGAACCCATTTGAGGGTACCGCCTGGTCCGTTGGGCCATTTCTGGAATTCCCAGAAAATACACTGGCGGACCCCAATTTTGGGTACCGTAAGATCCGCCAGGGGTAAAAAATTAGGCAGTCCGCGTTTTTGACCCGCGAGACGATTTTCAAAATTTTCGAAAACTCCTAAAATCAAAAAGATAAGGTATTACTGGTTAGGCAATGCAAAAATTAGACATGTAAACATACCTATCATGGGACTTTGACCTTGAGGTCGAGGATTTCACTATACTTAGTAAGAATTCCCATAAGCATAGAAAAGATGACAAACACCTTAAACATTGTCATTATGCATAAAAGTTCATACAAACATAATCCAACAAACATAATAAACCATGAAAGTGAAAAACACATAATTCACGTAGTTTTAACACAAAGACGATTCTAAAGCATTCTTATGCCAAACGCTCCTTAATCTTCTCACAACCGGTCTATCTTCTTTTTGAGCTTGTTTAGGTACCTTCCAAAACACTTGAACATTCCTTTGGTTTGCTTGAATTCTTCGGAAGCATTGTCAATGATGGGGAGAGCTTGAAGGTATTCTAAAGGAGGTAACTTAGAGTTGGGAAGTTTATCATCCTCGCTCATTCCGGATGATGATGATGATGATGGTGTTGGTGATCGAGTACATTTGCCCTTATTTTTGTAAACTCGTTTATCACTTAGGGGAACGAAGGTGTGAGGAACGAGAAAATAGTCAAGGCGTATTCCATCTTCGTTAGGAGAAATGGGCGAGATTGCTCTAAAGAGGCGGGTAAGAAGCATTCCATATGGAAGAGCGGTTGTTCCGACCAAGGATATGTCGGCCATTCTTTTGGCTAGGTAGTAGGCTAAGTTGAAGGGTTGACCGGTGGAAATGCTATAAAGCATGTAGCATAGGCATGTGTTGATGTGATCTCTATTTCCTATGGTACTTATGACGTTAGCCCTAAGAATTTCTTCCCACTTATTAAATTGTGGTTTAAGCTCATTGAGCTCCATACCAAAAGGATCCTTATCTACAGTATTCCTCGAACGGTTCACCCTAGTGGTAGAGGTTCTAACAAAGAGGTGTTCCTTAATAGTTTCCTTACTAGCAAGAGGTGTATCGTATGGATAAAAACGATCAATAGTATCAAGACTTGAAATGGGCCACTTATCCGTGTAGAGGCAAGTTCCCTCATTTGGTACACCAAGAATTATAGCTAAGTCTTTTAAATCTATGTCATGTGATATTTGATTGGTTGTGAAGTTTAATGAAATCCTACCACCAGCACTTGAGGAAAGGTTTACGGTTGCATAAAATTCCAAGATGAACCTAGGACAAATGGGCTCATCTATATCAAGGAGACAATCAAAGTGAATTGTGGCAAAGTTTTGGCGAATAGATGTTCCTTCTAGAAAGGATGGATCAATGGTTCTACCTTCGTGAACATAGCGTTTTTCTAATGCCTTAAAGGTTTCTACTTGAATCGGGTTGAGACCTTTGGTCATATGGTGTTTGGGCATGTACTTAAGGGTTTCTTTGTGATCGGATTTGTTTGCGGGAGGCATGTTGATTCCTAGAAAACATAAAATTGTATGTTAATGACTTTTAATCAACGAGGATGTTTTAATATATTCCCATATGCAAAACAATGTGAATACATGGTTCTCTTGACTCATTTTGATTCCTAAATCATTTTATTATGCAAATTTTGTTGTAAAAACAAAAGATAACCAACACTCTCCTAATTGAATGTGTCTTCGATTGAATGTACCCGAAAATACATATTAGTTATGTATCCCCTTTAGCATTCAAGAGATAGTATGCAAATGATGTTTAAATGATGTTTTTCATTTGTTTTAACAATGTGGTGATGAATTATGTTGCAATTTGAAAAATAATGCACTTGGTGTGTTTGGTAAATCAAAGTAACAATGAAAAGATACATTTCTTAACTAATGAAATACATAATTGACTAGCCACCAAGTTTTTCATGAATCATGAAGTTTTATGCAAAAGCCCTAAGATTCTAGTTAATGATTGTAAGCAAAAATGTTATAATTAAATTAAAAATGCAATTGTGATTAGAATACTTACAAAGTTAGTTGGATTGGAGGAGATTGAATTAGAAGCCCTAAAATTCGTGAGGATATGTGTTTTAGAGAGGGTGATGCTGTTTGTTAGTTTTTGTTAAGACTTAATAGGGTGTTTGGCTTTGAAATAAAAAGTTTAAACAATCTGAGATTTGGCGGACCAGGTGGAACCAAAAAATGGGTTCCGCCCGTATGGTTTGAAGGTGCCGTGGGTTCTGCAGGGAAAAACTTAAAAGAAATTTTCTTGATTTTTGTGGTTTTATCTTAATGTTCAAAACTAAGGTTTTTGGTCTTATGAGTCCTAGACTAAGCCTAGGGATGATGAATGATTCTCATTCAAGAGGTTTTGTGAAAACGTTAATAGAATGGTTAACGTATAAGACTTACTTAGTTAAGATGTTCCTCAATGAACATTCTTACCAAGACGATGATGATGGATCACAATATGTCAATTAAGAACATAATGGATTGACTTGTCCCTGAAGTCGATGATTCCTTTGTTGAAGGGATAACAATGTTGATAAAAGAATTCCGTTGTTTGACACGAATTTGCTTGTTCAAGCGGAGCTTGTTGATGTGCTTCTCCATCCGAAACTAATTTGAGAACCTTACGCGTTTTGGAGAATCATTGGGTAAGTAAGTATAACAGTGCAAGTACCACTTGTGCTTTTCTTATCAACTTATTACCGGCATAATTCCATTTGGCATACACTATGGTTTCTATTCCCGTTCTTTTGGGATACCATAATCCTAGTTGTGTAGTACCTTATGATATATCCAACCAAGCTCAACTAAAGAGTTGCTTTAGGATCTTCTTTAACACGAGCACATAGACAAATGCTAAACATAATGTTGGATCTAATTGTTATGAGAACAAGTAGTCTTCCAAACATTTCTCTACGTTTAGTTTTACCTACGGATTTACTAATCTCATTCTCGATAAGTCATCAATAACTTAACCATTGAGAACAAGAAAGCAACTAGGAATGTCTTTAAGTTAAAATCCCTTGCTTTTGTGGCTTGCTTTTATTATCAAAAGGTCTTTCAAAAATTGACACTATACTCACTTGATTACTTTGAAATATCAATTTCATTTCATTAGTTGTTTTATTCTAAATTCAAAAAATTGTTTTTGTTGAATTTGTTTAGACACAACTATGACCTCTAAATCAAGCTTTATAACTAATGTCAATTTTGCTTGATTCAATGTTTAACTCAAGGTGAGAAGATGTTGTTTTGTACTTTTACTCCATGCTTGTCTTGCCATCATTGGACTTTCGACTAAGTTATCATCTACCAAAGATGATATCATAGAAGGAGGAGATCGCTCGTTAAATGTCATATTCAACGACTCCTCGACTTTTTGGGTTTTCTTACTTATGACACTATGAACTCTATTTATTTTAAAAAGTCCAAGAGGTACAACATCATTAGACTATGTGTCACATTTGATGTGTAAATCCTAGATGTTGAACACTTATTTTCTTTCACTCATCCTAATATATGCTAATGTGATTTATTTCACCTTGTGTGTTTTGTGTGAGATTATCATAAAGGAGTGATTGAAGAAAAACACAATTTAAGACTCAAAGTATGGTGTTTGAGAATGTTATTTAACAAAGGTTTGTTTTGCAAGCATCACAAAAGTGTTAGACATTTTAACACTTAGGAAATTCTTAGTTAGCTCACTTGTAAGCAAGAGTTGAGTGAGACTCACTCAAGAGTTTCTCGTGTTTATCTCTTGATGGTTAAAGAACCAAAGCACCTTATATCTCCTACTAGTACTAAAGACGAATTTCCTTGTTGCATAGAATCTAATACTAGTTATTACTAATAGCAAGTAAACACTTTTAGAGTATTACTAATAACACATATTCTAACACATAATGCTAGAAGCAAGAGACTATTAAAGTCAAGTTGAAGTAATGTGTACCTTTTAAATTGCATAGAGATGCTATCAAGAGGATAAACACAACGCGTAGAGTCTTGGTTTGACGACACGCTTTGAAACTCAATTACTCATGTATCCAAGAAGGTTAGACAATCATATAAAAGCATAGAGCATGATAATCTTAATTCTTCTATCATGAGTTTCTATTAGAGATAGAATTATCTCTAAATCTCTCTTCTAGGTTAGACAAATTTTACTTGCTTTGTTTTATTAGTTAATGGTGCTTTTGAGTTAAATCCTAATCCGGTTTTATCTTTAAACAACCTTTGACTCCTCAACAATCTTTCAAAAGATTTTGAGCTTTCATTAAATTTAACTAATAATTTTTCCTTTCTCATTTTGCATTTTAATCTCATGTTTGTAATCTAGACATAATTTACATTCTAGATTAATTTCAACATTACTTTCAATTCTTGACATTTTATCTTCTAACAAGATTTCCTTTTCAAAGATTTTCTTAAAAGATTTTGAAGACTCTTTCTTGAAGATAGTTTTTAGGTCCATGTTGCATAAACGTTTTAGACTCATTTTCTAGTTTAGAAAACTCTAGGATAAATTTGTCAAAGCAAAAGTGTTTGGTTTCAAAGTGTACCTTGCTTGATGTTTTATCTAGTTTAGAATTACAAACCGGAAGGTTGGCTTCATCTTCATCCGTGTTATTCCATGAATCGCAAGCAAGTCCACTACGAGCTTGACATGAGTAATCATCTTCACTAACACCTTGCTTGTTGTTTCAATAAATTGACAATTAACTACCGGATCATTATCTTCGTCAACATCCATTTCATTCCATGATACGCAAGCAAGTTCATCAAAACACACGTACTCATCTTCACTTGTACCTTCATTAAAAACATTTAAACTAGTAGCACATGTATTAACTTCTACTAAGTGTCTATCAATTAGTTTTTCTAAAACTTCTAATTCATATTTAAGATCAAATTGATCATCTTTGACTTGACATATTCTTTGATGAAAGTTTAACATATTTTTCCAAATATCATTAGTCATTTGACAAAAATACATTCTTTCATATTTGGTACTAAAGCTTTATAAATCATTGTTTTAGCTTTAGTATTTTTATCAAGTTTAAGATAGTTATCTTGGTTTTCTAAAACTTGTTTTCTTTGGTTTGAAATCACCAAAAGAATTAGTATGCCAAAGATATTGATCAATTGATTTCACATAGTTTTCAAAATTACTTTTCCACTCAAGTAAGTTTTCTATTACAAAAAGCGGTTGGTTTTGAATAGGTTGCCCTTCTTTGAGATTTTCAAAATCCATGGATCGATCCAAGTTTTAAAATACATTTTATTTTAAAGATCTTGAGTAACGTAGCTCCTGATGCCAATTGTGGAAAACTAGAAGGGGTGTTGAATAGTTTACCGCTTTTTCGATTCTTATTTAGCTTAAATATCCTTTTAGAAACTTCACGTTTGCTTAAAGATATAAACACAACATTATATGTTTGATTATTTGAAAAGCTTTTCATGTGAATAACAATTCTAACTTTACTTGTTTCATACTTTGAAAAGCTTTACTTGTGATGATCCTAACTTTGCTTGTTTTAGTTCTTTGAAAAGCTTTACATTTGTTTCAAGATATAAATACAACTTTACTTGTTTTAATTCTTTTGGAAAGCTTTATATGTGGTTAGCAATTATAACTAAAAGACAACATGTAATAAGCAAAGATAAAGAAAGAAACGATCAAACCACAACACGATTGTTTATCGTGGTTTGTAACACCCCCAATTCATGGTTGCAGCGGAATTCGAACTGGGTGTTACTCGACGGCACAATAGTCACAATAATAGAAAACGAACTCCAATTGAGTCGTTTTTAAAAGATGTATCATTCAAATTATATAAATATCAGAGTTTACAAAATGAGGTCCCAATTGGTTCCATGTTTACAAATCACATTAAGTGAGTTTTTGAATGATAACAAAATTTATAGCCCTCTTGAACATCCGTGCCCTTCCGTGCCATCCTTGATCGTCATGAACCTGAAATACATGCTTGAGAGGTCAACACAAAGGTTGAGTGATATTCATAGAGTTTGTTAAATCGTTTGAACACAATATGTTGGTAGTGTGAGCTATAGACTCACACCAATGTTTGGAAAACAAAACAGGCAGGCTACGTTATTATACGCCCATAAAATGTATTATACACTAAGCTTATGACACCAAAACGTTAACGTGTACCAATATCGATCGGCAGATTTGTCCCGGTAGGTACTTTGCTAACATACCTAAATCTCAAATATTAATGCATTTGTATGAACTTAGTCATAACAAATGGGATTCGTCAATCCCAATAGGCCTATTATTAATATTCGCGCTCACTATTGCTAGTGACTAAATGGTTCATAATAAAGGATCTCGGTTTAGCAAGGTTGGTACTTAGTGATAATAAAACATCGTCGTGAAGCATACATTAGAAAGCATTGTATTCGATTTAGAAATAGCATGTATTCCCCCCAAGGAATTGTAAAACAATTAAGTAATGGAAAGTGGGGCTATGAACTCACCTTAAGTACGATAGCAAGTAATGAAGGTGATGGTTTGATCGTGTAGGTTTCTACGAGCAACCTATAATAGAATGTCGCGACTTAGGATCGGAGTAAAGAATATAACGGAGTGCCTATATATATATATCTTGCATTTAGTCCATGATGTGGTATGATGTATATTGTAAGTCTTTGAAAGAAAGATTCATGAAACATGTATGTTTTGGTATATCGTTCACTACCGTTCGGGCCGACATAATTCAGAAGTCATGTTAGTAAGCGTTCGAGGAGCCAGGACACTTTAACTCGTAAATCCACAACTCAACTCGACGGCTTACATAATGAACTCCTCACATGAGGCTCCCTACTATTGTAGTAGTTGATGAAATATATAGATATAAGTTTTGATCCGAAAGGTTACATGTCCGATATTTGAATAAACTTAGGAAAGTTTATTTGTACATGAAGATTGTTATTAGGGGTAGTTTCATAAGTCTTAAATGACCATGTTCTCTTGGTAAAATCTCATGGTTTCCTTTTAAGTGAAGTAAATCCAAATTGCTTGTTCAAGTTATCGCCTAACTTATTGTTTCATGTTTACGCCTATGTGAGTTGTTATGGTCATTTCGTCATGGCCTAGCCATGACCTTTGGTCCTTGTTCCAAGGTCATGAGACTCAACCTTGGTTCTAGTCATGTTTGTGGTCTTGATTATAGGTCATAAGACCTCTTGTTCCTTTCAAAGTATAACCATAATCTAGTGACTTTCGCCTAAAAATGGGCTGTTTAGAATTTGAAGAATTTTATCACTCGGAAAGCGTTTTTAGGGCTCGAGCTTCTTTGTTCCTGAACGAAAACGTCGTTTCGGACAACTTTCGTGTTTTAACTTTTTGATGAATCGGACCAGAAGTGGGACTTTCAAAACCCAAATTTGATCAGGAAGCTATTTGGCAGTTTTGCCGGAAATCTTTGGTAATTTCAAATCGCCATAACTTTTGACTCGTATACTCGTTTTGGGTGGTTCAAATTGCTATGGTTTCCTTGTTAAGTCCTCTACTGTAATATGTAATGATCCAACATCATATTTTTACCATTTTGATCAGGTCTTACCAAGAAAGTCACTAGTTTACTTGTTTTAGTAACTTGTTGTAACAATCAATAACAATAACTTGTTTTGGTCATTTTTATACATCATGGACATGATAACAAGACAATATATAGCACAAATAATATGTAAATAACATGAACATGATTATTTAACAAGAATCAAGTTAGGGTTTGGCTCACAACTTTTGGCTTTCAAAGATGAAAGGAAGTTAACATGTAAGGATAGGACATTGATAGACTTGCTTCAACCCTTTTTCACCTCATGCAATCTTTCTACCCTTGGTATTCTTGAAAGATGGATGATGAAGGTTTAGGTGAATTGAGTGGATTTAAACTCAAAAGAAATCACCAAAGTATATGAGGTTATGGAAGTGTTTGATGAATGATAACCTATCTAGGGTTTCTACCTTGAAGAATCACTTGAATCTTGCATGAAACTTGGAAGGAATTAAGCTAAGATGAGAGTGTTTGTGTGTGTGGAAGTGGACGGCAAACAAGGGGATGGGGAGGGTATTTATAGGGTATTGAGGAGGTTAGAAGTGTTGACTTGTCAACACTTGATCACCAAGTTTAACACTTGTAATCATCTAAGGCCTTTAAGCTTGAGATCAAGCCACCTAGTGTGAAACCCCCCCCCCCCCATATGGCGGTTCATAAGCTTGGAGGACAAGGTGTGGACTTGTGATGATATTATCCAAGATATCTAGTGTGTTTTGACTCCGGGAAATGCTAATCGTAAATGATTAAGCCTCAAAACGTAAAACCGGGTGTCGTAAAATTATGGAATTTGAAAGTTTTGTTAGACATGTCCATATGTCCCATAATAAAATATAAAATGAGTGGTAGGTTCCATTTGGGTGTAAAACCCTGCTAAAAACTGGAAACACGGGTCTAAAACGCGTAATTCGCGTAAAACGCTGAATATTGCGTAAAATTGAGAAAAGTAAAATGTTACTTTTCTAATGTTATAAAAATGATTTAAAATGACTTATAATGTCTAGACTGGGCTCAGTCTAGTGTCGGTTGGTATTAAATGTCTTTTAGACATCAAACCGTAAGCCTAAAAATCACGAAATGACTTATAACATCAAGGGATGATTTTTGGTCAATGGAGGAGGGAAAATTATGTTGACTTTTTCTAATAATTTTGAAAACTCAAAATGTCTTAGAAACTCGTTTTGTGGTCTAACGGTTAATCGCCCATTCGGTTAAGCGTGCTCATGTGAGATTAGTACCGACATGGGTGACCTGCTGAGAAGTTTTTGGTCATGTTTTTCTCAGTCACGATTAATTCTCAAATAAATCATGAGTGTGTCAAACATTTTTCTGATGTGGGGTCACCTGACGGGGTGGAATTTCGTTGTGCATAGAATTTTTGATTGACGTTTTACCCTAAAACGTGTAATTCCTTAATAACTTTCACGAAAATGAGCTTATGAATGTCAAACTTTTAATTTGTCATGGAAATGATTTATCACTCGAGAATATCAAATAAAAATCAACTTTCGGGAAAGTTTCGGGAAAAATGAATAGTAAAAGTGAATAGTGAAATTTTCCGGGAATGGTAATTATCCTGAAAAATGTGAATTGTTACATGGTTCGGCTACAAGGACTCTTTTTCCTTGCCCTACATCCACGCCCCGAGTTTCCAACTCGAGAGTTATAAGCACTAATCAACAAGCTCCTTTCACCGGCGGAGAAAACCTTTACAACGTCGCTTACACTTTTACCGATACTAAGCTAGATGTCGAGTTCTTTTACAAGGGTACAACCACTCCCATTCGTCGCTAACACTTTTACCGACACAAAGCTAGATGTCGAGTTCTTTTCCAAGGGTACAACCACTCCCGTTAGTTCTTTTACAAGGGTACAACAACTCCCGACATACTGCGTATTTTGAGGCCTAAAATACTAACCACTTACATCTATATACATGACACACATGAAGTATAAACTATCAAAGCTTATACATGACCAAGCTACCAAGACTTGCAACTTTAGAGTTGAAGCTTGTAACTTCTTGAATGATCTTGTGAAGTCCCTTGCTACATAAGAGAATCACAAATCAAAAGGTTACTGAGTTAGTTGAGAGAGTATGTGAATATATGTCCTAAAAGGGTTACCAAAAACTAACAAATGGTTTGGTATTTATAGCAAACAATTCTGCAGGTCTGGCGGATCAGGCGGACCCCTCAAAAGGGTTCCGCCCGTGTACCCCCAGGGTACCGCCAGGGCTGCAGTTGGTTTTGCAATAAATCTTGCAAACCAAACAAGGTCTTGTCTTATAACTCCTAGCAACCAAACAATGTCACATCTCATAATAACAAGTCAAATACAAAGCTTGCAAGCAACAACAAAGTTAGTTAAACACATTTCTTTCCATAAATGCATCATGACAAAACTTGCCCTAAATGTGATGTGACCTTACTATATAAAGAAATAAATATGATGTGACAAGACTCATTTTAGTTTAAGAAATAAACATAATGTTTTGTTTAAAAGGAAATGTTAACCTTAGTTAAACAAGACTTAAACACTTAAAGTGATGATTTACTTATAGCTAAACTTCATACTTTGTCATTAACAAAACTTAGCAAAGATCGTAAAATATAAATAACGTTTTTAGGCGATATTTGTATTAACATATACCATGCAATATCATTCAATTTTATACACACTGCAATATTTACATCATTCTACAATGACAAACCGTTGGTCAATGGAATAAGAATACGTGCTAGCTACCATTTGGCTTGAAGTTCACGATTCTACAGCCGCTGTGACTGAACGTTCCTTTTGGAATGAAGTTACAGAAAGGTTCAACAATCAAAGTGATGGTCCGCACCGTAATAAAAATAGTATTACGGCTCTATGGAGTAGGATGAATGCTGAATGTCAAAACTATAATGCTATTTACAAAGAGTTGCTGTGTACAAGTGATGATCCTTGTCGTCTCAGCAATGCAAACCGTATTTACTATGAACGCTATGGGAAAGAGATTAAGACTATTAAGTATCAACATGTGTGGTTCGCTCTGAGAAACACAAGGGCATGGGACATAGATGATTAGTAGTTGTCTTTTATGTTAACTATTTCCGTATCGTTTGTATTTCTTTTTCCGTATCGTTGTACTGTTGTGTAATGTTCCGTGTTGTTTTAACCACCCTTTTATGTGAATTTGAATTTTCAATTTGAATTCTAAATTATCCCGCTCAGATGAAATTTGAATTTTGAATTTGCACACGTTTTCATTGTTTTGTTTGAAAATTTGAAATTTGAAATTTGAAATTTTAAAATTTTAAAATATCCCGCCCCTCTGTTTTGAAATTTTAAAATTTTAATAATATCCCGCCACACCCTCTGTTTCGAAATTTGAATTAGTATGTTGTATTATTTTGTATAATTTGTTAAACGAATTTAGTTTATTTATTGAAATGAATTAAAAACAAAGGTTGTAAGTGATGAGCCTCAAATGAGTAAGTTGAGGTTAGTTATGAGTGAGGAGAAGTTAGTTGTGAAGAGGTGTTGGGGTGATGTGGCACTCGTGAGCCCCAAATGAGGAGGTGATGCCTGATTACCACACCTCTCCTTCTAAGAGCATTAGGTGTAGTGCTCGCCGTTCAGCTCGCCGTCCGACATAGCAATATCAACGGCGAACCGAAGCTCGCCGCTACACCAAAAAGCCCTCGCCGTTCCTCTTTGTTGGGCATCTCCCCGTGGCCACGGCGAACCAAATTTCTGACATTCCATTTTCTTTTTTTTTCTCCTTTGAATTAATAGACCATAGAACTTTTTCCGGCGTCTGAATTTTAAGAAGAAGAAGAAACGTCTAAAGTGGTTGGGCTAATTGGGCTGAGATAATTGGGTTGGCCAAAAAAACATATTTCAATAATAACTAATACGGAGTAAGAAGGAAAATAGTCTATGCATTCTTTCTTTTGAAAGTTTGTTAAAAAAAAAAAAAAAAAAAAGGTGAATGTATAAAATAAATAAAGTAAATAAAAGTATGTGTTGTTGTTTTTTTATTGTCGTATCGTATTTTTTTTTCGTATTGTAACTTTTTTATTTTATGAAATAAAATTAGTATGTTTTTTTATTTTTAAGTATTTGTGAAATTAATTTAATTAATTTAATGAAATGAATAAAAAGATAAATGTGTAAGAGGTGGAGTCCTAATGAGGAAGTTAAGGTTTGTTGTTTAGTGAGGGGGTTTATTATGGAGAGTTGAAGTTGAGGTGTTTTGTGATGTGGCAAGAGTGAGACCCGAATGGCGAGATGATGCCCCCCAACTACACCTAATGCTCTAAGAGCATTTGGTACGCGTTTAGTTTAGGTGTGGTTTTGGTGTGTCAGTCTTACACATGAAGATGTTTCTGAGACAACAAATGTGTGCAAAGTGTAATAATAACTGCATGAGAGTGAAATAAATAAATGACAGTGTCCTTGTGGGAAGATGGTGATAACAATGATAATGATCCAAAATGAAAAAAAAAAAAAAGCTTTTGTTCAAAGCTTTCATTATCATGATTTTGTCATCTATGTGTGTTTCCTAAAGTGTTTTACTATGTGTGTGTCATGACTTGATTCCATTGGCCCCACCACCCCAATTCACTTTCCTTTTCCAATACCAGAAATACAAATCCCAATTTTTCAATATCACTATTTCCCCCCTACCCAACCACCCACCCACTCACCCATCAAAAAAAGATCCATTCTTGTTCTTCACCATTAATGGCTGCCATACCAAAGAAAAAAAACAAAAAAAAAATCCATTCTTTTTTGGGTTTAATTTAGTGGGTTTTTGTTAAACGACTTAAATCCATCTGGGTATCTTTTATTTTGGTCAGTTCAACTTTCTTTTTTATAAATTTTGTATTTTTAGTGGTTTTAAGGTGTATAAAACCATAAAGGTTGAATCTTTATTGCATTAAGGTTTGATTTGCTGTTTTTTTTTATTGATTTTGGTGGATTGTTAGTTAGATCATTAGGTGTTGTTTAAAAGGTTTGATCTTTGGGTATTTAGTGTTTGTGTTTGTGTGATGATTTGATCTTGTTGTTACTTTTGGTACAGTCTTGTAATGGCTGCCACATCTTTACACCTAATTTTCACTTAATAATATTAGTTGGTTAAGTGTCTAATCTACATGGGGTCTATTTTTTTGATCATATAAAGAAAGCCCTTTTCGCATTTTCCTTATTTTTCGATTTTTTATCCTTTTTATAAAGCTTTTTTGTTGTGTGATCAGTAAGTTCGGGTTTTCGAGGTTTTGGTTAGATTCTGGAATGTTTGATCTTTAATCAAGGTCTTTTAGTTTGGTCAAAGCACTTAAAATTTGGGGCTTTCTTTAAGCTGAAGGTTTGACCTTTTTAGAATTTATTAATCATTAAAGGCATGGTGTGTGCTTGCTTGTCATCTAAGGTGTTGATGACCATGTTTTGCAAGTAATCGGATTCCAAAATTAGGGGAAAAGCGAAGAAGGAAAATAAGTTGATTCTTTGCCAATCAAAGAGCTCGAATCGTAAAACTATTGATTTTGTCTGAAGAACAACTTGTTTTGTACTAGTTGATATCATCAAAAGGTTGTTTATTTAAGGTACTTTCTCATCTTTGCTTTATTATTATCATGGCTTTGTATTTTCTAGATAATGAATCAAAATTTCGAACATGTATCCTTCCGATATTTTGCTTTAGTATTTGGTTGTTTAGACGCATGCATGATGTGGAATAGTTGAGAAATGCAAATCACAAATTTTATGATTCAAAATAGGAATAATCGTACCAATTTGTACAAAAGATAGGCAAGATTTCTGTTGGATTAAAGATATAAGTGTCTTTTTGCTCTTTTATGCTAATTGTAGTGTTCTGTCACTATTTTCTTTTGATTGTATTTGCAAATATGTTGAAACTTGAAAGCGAATGACGTAATAGCATTGTGATTGTTGTACTTGTCTTTGACGTGTTACCAATCATTCTATTTTCGAAAAGAAAAGAAAACAAGTTGCAAAGATTGCATGAATAACCATGAGCGTACAAACTTTGTGCATTCCTACACTTTGATGAAGCTAGGGGGCTTGCAAGTGCTATTCCCACTTTCCAATTTTGGTTATTTATAGAGGTGATAAAAAGTTAAGATACTAAGTTGTTTAAAGTACCCGCAAAAGACTCTGAACAATTTGTAAATTTCGCCCGCATAATTGATTTTTGGCTCTGCCACTATTTTTATGCGCCCCTTTCAGCTACAATGTTACATTTTGGCATTTTTGATAGTTCAATGGCTGGTTAGCACATCTAAGCCAAGCAAATGGCTCACTTGTGTTTGCATAACATCATAGTTTTGATCACACATTTATATGGTGTGGACTGAAGCCACTATGATGTCTTTCACCAATTCTAGTATTCATTACTTTTCACCAACACTAAGGTGGGTGATTGGATATGCGTTCTGAAAGTGATCACTGAGATTCACATAATAAGTTGATTAAAAGTAAAGATTAGTCAAGTCTTTTTCCATGTATCGTCAATAACGATTTTTCTGCTGCAACTCCTTACATGCTTCTGTGATTATTGTGGTCGTCTTAGAAAATCAGAACCATATCAGTTCTACCAAACACCAATCACCTCTGCACATCCATTCATCTCCCTAGCTACAAGGATATAGAATGGTTTAAAATCGCAATCGGTCATTTCTTGAGTCAGATATGTCAATATAGAAATGCTTGTTGTGATCACATTTCCTTGTGATAGATACCTTTCAACATAAGATGCATCTACCAAAAGTTGAGTTTTCACATTCTTTTTCTATTACTTTGAGCTTATATTCACACCGTTTTCTTTCTTATCAGGCATATAAAAACACGGGCATTGTTTAGTAAATCTTCATTTCAGTATGGCAAAAAAGTCAAAACAACGTTCTGCTCGGCAAAAGAAAGATCAGCAAGGTTGTATGTGGGGAATAATTAATATGTTTGACTTTCGACAAGGTCGGCCCACAAGAAGGTTGCTTTCGGATCGTAGAAGAAACACGTACGATGATACTCTTGGTAAGGCTTTTGTTTATCATGGAAACCTTGTTTTTTTCTTCAAAGTGAATAAATAAAGAAGAAAACAAATACAAATTTGTTATCGCATATGATAGTGCTCGCTGTGTCAAATATCAAAGATATTGCCCGTTAGTATTCTAAAGGTCTAAATCGTTGCTCTGCTTGTATATCTTCGGTTCTTATAGGCTTGTAAGGTTTGCACGATATAGGCAATTAGAGGCTTGTAAAAGACTTGAATATGGTGGTTTGTCTGTTTAATTTAGTTTTTGAAACTATATTTATAATTATTTTACTTTTGACCTGAATAGGTTCTCCTTACCCTTCACCGGAAGCGAACCTGCCGACAAGTTCTCAAGAAATGCATTCAAGCATTGAGGTAAGAATTTTATAAAATTAAGTTATTAAAATTTATAACCATTGGATGTTTATAAGGAACGTAACTTCTTTTGTTGTTGTTATAAAAGTATAAACCCATGGTTGTACCACAAGTTCCAACTTACCATGTTTTTCTTACTGAACCTTAGGACGGTGAAAACATGAAAAGGCCGTCCCTTGATATCACGAGGTCAAGGGTGAAGGAACTTATTGAAGAAGAGATGTTTGTTGACCAAGATTTAAATTCCATAACGAAACGTCATGAAGAAAAAAATTTATCCAAAACATTACAGGAATCTTTTGATCAGGAAATATCACGTCAAGTTTCAGCTCAGAAAGCCTCACAGTATCATGATCTTGAAGATCTCGTGAAAGAAATCTTGTCAATTTATTATAAAAAGAACGAAAAGGGGGCAAAACGGTCTTCTCCCATTGTCGAAGAAAAGCTTATTGCAGCTGTTGAGGTATTACTAAATGAAAAATCAACAAACATGGACCACAACAAAATTCCTCATTCGAAAGAAATGTTTCAGATGTTGAGTTCGAATAAAGAGTTATTCTTAAAACTTGTTCATGATCAAAAGTCAGCTTTACAAAATGAATACCAAAAGTCACAGTCAACAACAGATCAAGAACAGGAGGAACCAGTGACCCGCAAACACCAAAAGTTTTTCCGAAGGAGGAGCAAGTCACAAGATATAATATCACCAAATGGAAAGGATAAAATCGTTATTTTGAAACCAGGGTCTTCTGAAAATCAAGAAACTAATACTGAAGGAAATGGTTCCCAATTTTCATTCATGGAAATTAGAAGACGGTTAAAACATGCAATGGGAAAGGATCAACAAGCACCAGAACCCACTGAAAGAACAGGAAAAACGGTCGCGGATGGTGGATGGAGTTCCCCAAATAGGGATCATTTCTATACCGAAAGATTTGCTAGAATTAACAGCACGGGGGATAGATCTTTGAAGTTACGTGAATCCGAAACAAAAAACGAAAATGCAGATAATCAGATTTTGAACATTTATGTCGAGGCTAAAAAACATTTATCTGAAATGCTTACGAGTGGCGATGAAGATGCTGAGTCAATGATGAGAAGCCTTCCTAATCATAAAAGTCTCGGTAGGTTTTTGTCTCTTCGAGAGTATAACTCTCATTCTCCTGCTACAAGTCCTCGGAGACCAACGAGATTATTGGTCAACAAAAGTCAACCATTCTCGACTATTGACAACCCTCTTTCTCCTGGTATAAGTCCTCGTGCACAAACAAGACATGTGGTCAACAAAGGTCAACCATTCCCGAGTATCGATAATCCTCTTTCTCCTGGTATTAGTCCTCGTTCACAAATGAAACACATGGTCAATAAAAGTCAACTGCTTCAGAGTATTGATAGTCCTCTTTCTCCTGGTATAAGTCCTCGCACACAAACGAGACCTGTCAAGAAAAGTCAACCGGTCCCGACTATTAACAGCGGCGAAGAGAAAGTTTCAGTTCCTGATGATATGACTTCTGAAGAAGGTACTCTTCTTTTTTAAAGAAAACAGTATAGTTTGATTTTTGAGTTCAAACGGTTTTGTACCTGCTCATATCTGGTAAAAGGTCGTGTCATCTGAAAAATTATATATTTTATGCAGGGCTTCAAGATGTTGTAAAGTCACCTTCGCATGATAAAGAACTAACGGAAGTATGTGAACCATGTGTCTCTACAAATGGCGTTGATGACGAACATGATTCAGTCATTCTCAATGGTTTTATTAAAGATCCATCTTCTGAGAGCTTAGAACCGGTAATTTATTGCTTCACAGATACAACTGATACTCGAGTCATAAACTTCGTTTAATATCTCGTTCTGAAATTGAATTATATATATAGTAAATTTATATTTTTTTCCTGTTAATGGGCAGGATTTAGCTGATGATGAGAACGAGTTATCTTCTTCTATATCCAGTATAGAGTCTTCACTTGCTTGCAAGACTGAAGAACTCGAGATTAGTCCTGGAGATAGGACTGGGAAGCCTAGTCCTATATCTATTCTCGAGCCATTCTTCTCAGATGATGATGTCAGCCCTGCAAGGACTGTCTCTCGACCTGGTAAGCCATTGCCTTATGTTGCTTATACAGACTCATTAGCATTAGTGAGCGCCTATTTAACACTTTCAAATATAAGGTTTTCTGTGTTACTAGTTTATAACTAAATAAGGAACCAATTACCTTTATTATAATGGTAACTGTTCCTTAATTCTTCATACAACTTATAACATAGACCATTTAACGCGGATTTTGAAAAAAAGGTATGCGTTCTAAATTAGAAATTGACTCCATTTACGTGCAACTTAGCTAACATGTAGGATTATTTATTTATTTATTTATTTTTTATTATTATATTTTTTTAACTACAATATCTTGTACTATTTATATATAAGTGAAACATCGCGAGATAGTTTGGTTTTATGGAACTTAATAGGAAAACTTTGGTTCACGAATCTACTAAATCCAAACCAGACGAGACCATACATAATAAATTAGGATGGCCACAAAGGTAATTTCATTCTTAATTTTTTAAATAAGAAAAACGAATGAATGTAATACGACATTATCTATACACCATCAAGTGTTGTATTTATAGCGGTTAATATATCCGGTCGTGAGCTAACTTTAGTTTATTTCTTTTTTTCAATCAAATTTCAGTCGAATCCACGGTTCAACCACTTTGTATCCAATTCGATGAAACTGAAGACCAACAAATACGAATCACAGACTCAGGGGATACCGAGGAGTCCGCGTTTGAATATGTGGAAGCCGTGCTCCTATCATCCGACCTAAATTGGTCCGAATTCGAAAAAAGATGGATTTCATCGTTACAAATCCTCGGTCCGTCTTTATTTGATGAAGTAGAAACATTTTCAAGTCGGCCCAAATACGACCAACGGCTTCTATTCGATTCAACTAACGAAAGTCTCGAAGAGGTATGTGATCGGTTCATTCCCGAGTCATCACTTATCAAACGCAACATTTGGCCAGTTCCCAAAGGAATGGACTTAATAAACGAAGTATGGTCAAGACTCGAGTCACGTCTTTGTAAGGCTTACCCTCGAGATTTGGATAAGCTCATAAGAAACGAGTTGGACATGTCAAAAATGTGGCTGGACCTTCGATCTGAGTCTCGTCAAATAGTCATTGAGATTGAAGAAATGATCTTTAAAGATACGGTTGATGATACCGTTTTATGTTTGTTAGACGATAGAACGTGTGACGATCTATCTTGTTCATGGTAACCCCACGAGTATCGGGTGTTTTTAAACTAATGAGGAAGTTAAGGTTTGGTTTTTGGTGTGTTTTGTGTGATTTTGGTTTACTTTGACATACTAGTTAAAAAGATATATACTGTATGAATGGAGGTTAGTTTGTAACTATTTACATCATATAAAGAGAGGATGTCTGTATGTAGCACTCCATGTTCAATTACAGTTTAATAATCTTAAATTCTTAATATAGAAGAGCTTTTTTTTGTTCAGATAACTTTGCTCATAAACTTTTATTCTTGTAAACTTAGTCATGTTTACTTTTCTTTAAGGCCAAGTGTTATCGTCGTGAAAATCATCACCTTAACACCAACGCCACATCGCCATTCAACACACTACAAAATCCCTCATCAAACAGGTGTAACGGTCACCGCCAAATCAAACATATAAAAACACTCGACTTTATACCCAACGTTGAAGGATTTAGCCGCACACATACACTACAATATACCCAACGTACATACACAAACAAGAAAGAAAAGTTGCCAAACAATTTGGTGGTACAGACCACCAAACCAGTGCAAAAACCTAAGGACCGCGCGCTGAGAGGGAATAGATGTTATGGCGATGGCGCTGAAAGGTGGAGGTGGTGATGATAACACTTATTCTAAAGGGAACCTAGAGATTCTTTCAACTATTTAACTAAATATGGTTGTACATTGTTACTAACGGGCACGTCTAGTTCTTCTACACTTTTATATTTCCTTAACTTATTTTGTTGTCCTTTTAGTGGTTGCCCATTATTGTGATTCAAGTCCATCCACTTTGATTATTTAATTCATACACCAGAAAGTCATCCTTTAATCATATTATGGAAAACGGCTCTTAATTCTCCACATTATCACTTTGAATCAACTACCCTACATCTATCATTCAATTGTACTGGCCTAATAAACCATGTCTATGTTATATTACATAAAAGTGATCATTTCAATCAAATGTTGTGTACCGTTTAAGTTATTTTGTGCGAGTCGAATGTAAAAAAAGTAAAGTAAAGTAACTCCCAATACTGTCTTCCACGGGTTATAGGTCCCAATACCGTCTTCCACGGTGTATGGGGAGGTTGAGACGTAGACAGCCTTACCCCTACCTGAGGTAGAGAGGCCGCTTCCGGTTCTACCAAAGGTAGAAAAGGACCTCCGGCTTGTAAGGGGTGAGGATCGAACCCTTAACTTGCTCTATTTTTTTGCTTCCGGTTCTACCTAAGGTAGAAAAGGACCTCCAGCCTTTTGTAGGGAGTGAGGATCGAACCCTTGACCTCTTGGTTGAGAGGCAAGGGGTTTTCCAACTGATCCAACCCAACTTGTTTGTGCGAGTCGAATGTGTGAAGTTAAAAAAAAATGTGTGTGAAGTTAACAGAAGTTTTATAAGTAAATAGACATCAAACCGGTTAAAATTCGCTCAAAATATACGTTTACGACCTTGTAAGTCGCTTTATTATCCACAAAAACTATATAGTCTTGTAGAGTTCGTAGTAACTTTTTATACGTTTATGATTAAGGACGGAAGATAGTAGAGGCCAAGAAAAGTAGCGACGCCTAAATTTTTTTACTCTGTGTACATTTTATACCCATTTATCTTAGCTTTAGTCATCTTTTATACAAACATTTGTAATATAATAATATTTTACAAGTTCTCTATTCTAACAAAAGCGTTCGAGTTCTGTCACTGTTTGAGATTTTGAACAGAGATTCAAATTTACTCATTTTGGTTCATACACATTTTGATCGACCCATAGTATATATTGCTCGTCTTGATTCAACTCATTTTGAGCTTGTCGCCTCGTCAGTACTGTGTTTGTTCTCAAAATTTCGAACATTAAACATGTAAAAATATTCTATAGATCGAAATTTTATACACATAAACATGGTTATAAAAACTTGTAACTCATATATGAACTTGATCAATCTAGATGCAATAAGTTTCTACCCTTTGGTTAACTCCATTCAAACCACATTTTTACATCTACTTCTAACTTTATAATTGTCATTTACTTGAAAAAAAAAAAAAAAACACAAAAAAAGTTAATGCAAGAAAATTCCTAGATTGAAGTTGTCTTCAAAACAAGGCCTTATGAATCCTCTTATGTTTCTTGGTTTCTCACTGATTTGTCTTCAAATAAAACATCATCAATCCAAGCAACAATGTTGTATGCTAAACCTTCCAACACCCTCGAGTAGCTCTCCAGTATCGCTTGTCCCACATCCTACACAATATAGAATTTCAAATGTTGAGCAACGAGACGTTTTTAATGAGTCGAAAAGATTTTAAATTTTTTGACAACTAAAAATGTTTCTCATGGTTAATATACCTTGTTGTAATGAATCTTGCTTGTGTCTAGTGTTGTTTGTGAGAGTTCAGGATACCGTTGCTTTAAGCTGAACAACAAACTATCCGCTCGTTCAGCTAATATCACATTCTTGTCACTCTTTTCTATCTCAGCCACGTGTTGTTTAACCATTTCCCATGACGATTTTGAATAGCTTGCACAGGCTTTACGTCTCCATGTATACATAGAAGCCTCAACTCTATCAGCCAACTCGAGCGCCTCATGTTCTGAGCTTATGTTGAGAGAGTCAAGAAGTTGTTCGGGTGAAAATTTCCCTCCTGAAGTTATATATTTGTATATTATATCGCCTACACTTGATCTTCCACACTGAAAACAAAAGAAAGAACTAATCGGTTAATGATGAGCAAGTAACATGTTAGTCTATTACTCTATTTTGATTAGAAGTAACAATGAGCCACTTACATTTGAAAACATCGATTTGGGTTATATTTACTTCTAACAGGTCAAATGGTTATGTAAAAGATATAAAAGAAGGTAACGGGTCAAACGGGTGAAAGTCATTTTGAGGTATTCAAATGCAAAAAATCATCAAAATCGTCACTTAAGAAAAGTTTGAGTTTTATTATCATATTCAAGGCACTAAATGTTTATAAAATACCAAAAAAAGAAGAAGTGTTTGGGGACAGGCTCGCCCAAACCGACCCATTTGAACCTTGAACAATAACTTCAATGCAAAAAATGGTACCTTAGGAAGAGAAGTGATGTATGTATGTGGGATTTCCATCTCGGCTAGAATGCTACTATTGATGGCCATTGCAGCTTTGTGGATTTGATTAGCTGAATCACGTTTTTGTTTCAAATGTTTTCGGGCCTTTTCTGAGAGACCTTCTGAGGGCAGACAAGGAACTGGCAACCACCATTTCTCGTCTTTCCTCTGAGCTTGAGGAATTTTTCGAAATGATCCCGTTCGTGAATTACTTGATATGCTCCCTTGTTCCACATACCAAAATTCAGTCTCTTGGAAACTTTCCAATATTTCCTATTATAAACCAAGAGGCTGTTGTTAAAGAAACAGAATATAAGATCACGAAGAGCTCTTCCGCTCTTTTTTTGGCAAAAAAAAGCTGAATATACGAGAACCATGATCTAATATGAAGAAACTATACAGAAAACCATGATCAAATATGAAAATTTTCTTTACTAATTGTTTTTTGTTAAATTCTCAAACACTAAATGCAAAAACACAGACTCCTACAAGTGTTATTGCTAATTGTCAGATTTAGCGTATTCAATATTATTCCTTTTCTAAATTGTAAAACAAAGACGGGAAAGGAGATTCATTTTCTGAAAGAGATGTTTGTCTTACTAAGAGCAGTGCATCGAGCTTCTTTAACGCTGGAAGGTTGATGTAAATATCTGATCTTGGCCGGCTAGACATTACCTGCAAATAATTAGAATAATAACCATCAGAATTTGCTAGCAATTACTTATAAAACTCATATGAAATGTAATAAAACATTTTTTAGTGGGTACCTCCATGGGTTTTCCGTTGTGTAAACTATGTGATGTTGGAATGAATTCTACAATGTAGTCGCAAACGGAGAGTAAACAATTCATCTCCCTTTTCCACATAATCTTCTTCTCAGGATGCAAAGGTTCTAGCTTTTGTTGTTGGCCAAACATAGAAGCTAATAAGATAGTAACAATATTCATTAAGGTGTTGCAGAATACAAATCATTAGATCATAGATAACATGTGGATTTTCAAATGCATACCGTAAAGGTTTGTGATGGCATTAGATACAGTAACCGCGGTAGAAACTCCTTTGCCACTGCCCGACATGTCTTCTCCCAGCAAAAGCTTTGAAAATCTTTCTTTCATCATTTCGAGCTCTGTTTCAAAAAGGCGTTAGATTTTTATTTTTGGTTCTTTCTCGTATCAAGAGGGTGTCGGGGTGTGCTTTTAAACATAAAACTGCGATTTGAAGCATGATAATAAATTTTGAGTATATGTGTGTAACTAAACTACTAATATAGGATGGTTGTTGTAGGAAACTACTTATCGAAATAAATATGAAGTTATCAAGCATCTACATCTTTAAGCAAATGAGTATTTCGATTAAAGAAAATTTATAAATGAAAACGATATAACAATGCAATAAAAACTCACCCAAATCCATAGGCTCAAGCGTCTCAAGCTTATCGTCCACATCAAACTTATTCACCTTCATCACTCCAAACCTCGAAAGCGCAGGCCTATAAGGCGACCTCACAGAGCCTGCAGGCCAGCAAACCGGACTCTGAGCATCGGACGAGCAGCTATTAACATCATCATTAGTCAACTGCTCAGAAAAAGTCGAAGCCTCAGAACTAGTCCTATAATAAGCAAAAGACCTCCCACTTAACGTCGAATTCAACGTAGTAGTCTCATGATCATGATCATGATCATCTCCATGATCCAATGACGAAATCGTACTTGACTCAAAGCCCAAATCAGATATCTCCTCAAAATCCTCTAGTTTCTCCATTTAGCTACAACTTTTATAAAAATACAGTCAGTACATATTATATAAACTTTATAAAAAGACCGGGAAAAAAACTTGAAAATATATAAAGAAAAAGGTGAAGAAGAACCTTGAAATGTCACTATTGCATGAATAAGAATGAAAACTTTAAAAGGTTTAACGGTTAGTTTAATTTGAAACAGACACATAAAGAGTATAATAAAGATGATATGATACCTTTATACAAAATCAATACTGCATTCAAATTTTTTTGAATAAGATTAGTAGTATTTGCTTTTTGTTATTCCCATAAAGGGTATGAAAGAAATACTAAAATAAATATGAAGTTATGAAGAATAAATGAATGGTTTTTACAGAGATGAGATGATGATGAATAAGTTGACGAATCTTTTGTTAAAATATTTATGAATATGATTATGGTAATGAAATCAATATTGTTTTTTGTTTGAAACAATGATTGAGTAGATAATATTATTGGGATTTGGGTTTAGGACAAGAAATATATTTCTTTAAAATAGGATTAAGTTGTGATTAGTGGCAATTATAGAAAAAGTGTAAATGTGTTGTTATTTGCGAATAAAAATGTACTACATAATGGAAATAAAATAATGCTTTATTCTATTTGCAATTTTGATAATGAACCAAAACAAAAGTGGCTGTGTACTCGAAGGCCCCGCGAGATCACGGGAGTTCAATGATTTTTGTTACGCAGTGTTAATTTTTGCAAAATATCTCGAATTTAATAATTGTGTCTGGGAAAAAAAGAAATGTGTTTATATTACTTGCTTAACTAGTTTAGTAAAATTGTTTTAATTGGAATTGTAGCTTTTATTCGTTTTCCTTTTATGCTACAATTTAAAATTTTTGTGCACCCGACCCTTTTTAATCTTGTTTCAGTCATGGCTATTTATCATGATTTTTCGCATGACATTTAAAGTTCAAATCTCACTGAATATTTATTTTGCGATTAGCAAAGAAAAACGTTGAAAACAGTAAAAAAATACCAGGCTAGGTTGCGTATAACTGAGTTAAATGACACGTTACTATATTGTTAAGATACAAACTAGTTAAGGTAATTATATATTTACTTTTGAAGATCTTTTAGTGACTTTATACAATGTTGATTAAAATTTGATTAGTGAACATTTAATTAATACATCTTAGAATAAGTTTTGTAATTTTAATTAATATATCATTATGATTTAAGTGGCACATCATTTTAGAGCCTACTAAAAAAACGTATTATGACTATTTTTTATTTTAATTACTATGATCAGATTTGGATATGTGAAATAATAGCAATGCTTGAATCCATAAACTTAGGTCTAAAGTAATTAAGCAATGCTTGATAACCATCCTCTAACACTAATGGGTAAAACTCAAATGTCATTAAGCATGACTTTAATTTCAAAGTTTAGTCATACAAATTAATTTATTTTTCATGAACAATTATATAAAGTACATGACTACGGTCAAGTTTACACACTAGAAAAGAAATTATAAGAGAGAAAAGAAAGGAAGAGAATCTCTCTTCCTCCCAAAAGTGTGAAAAAAATATTTATACTAATAAAAGAATGCATCTTCCTTCCTTTTTTTTCGGTTCTTTTCCTTTCTTCCTCATAAAAGATCTTGAGAATATGATTTTTTTAATTTCTTTTCTTTCTTTTTCTTTTCTCTTGTATATGAATCTCAAGAACACAGCGTTAAAGTGGACGGTGTGATGAGTGGTTTTACTTAGCCACATCAGCTTCACGTCTGCTACACTTGTTTTCCATCTTAAATATTTTCTTTCAACTTTCACCGAATATCTTATACTTAAATTTTTGTTTACTTTTATCATTTCCAAAAAAACTCCAAATACACATAATCACTTTACAATAACCAATTGAACAATAAAATACGGAGTAACTTTTTTCTCTCTCACTCGCACAACAAATTTTTTTGGTTTTTCTTGAAGAGATGAAACAACTGGCAAACGGATGGGAATTACTATCTTTATGTCATTCGGAGAAGCAAAATTTTAGTTAAGATGTACGTGATCTGAACGAGATATTTGCAACAACAGTTATAACCCTTTTTTCAAGGCATCACAAAATGGGTATAAAAACGAGATTCAAATTCGAGACATGTAGAGAGATGTTTATGATTACTACCATTTTAGCCACCTTGACGGGTGGTTAAAACAACATGCACTGTGGGTTCCATCATTTTATGGTTGTCACATTAAACTTACGACATCTTTTATTTTGAGTTTTCATAAATAATTATTGTGTATAGTCTATAGTTCTATACTAAATAACTATCGATTAGGTACGTGTTATAAATAATCAACGTTTCTGGGTGATCACTTTATTCGTTATTAATATTTGACTTTTTTTTTTTTTTTTTTTTTTTTTTTTTGATATTAACTTATTATACTGGCTTCATTACTACGTTAACTAAAAACCTTTTTCTTCATCTTAATTTTTTATTTTATTTTATTATTACCTTTTATTTATTTATTTCCACAAGACTTCACATTCCTCTCTACATGTTTAACACCACCACGTGTAGCATTTATGTAATCACTTTTCGACTATAAATAGGTGTAACGATTATAAATAGTCTAAAACTTGTAAAAAAAAATGTCGTCAGTATAGTATTTGATGAAAGTATTAAACCCCAAACATGTGCGAGCAAACACTAATAAATTGTGTCTTAAAAGGGTATCTATAATCTATATAGCCATATAGGCATATACGATCAATGTTGACACTTCCCGTCTTCCCCTAACTCATTATTATTGACTTATAATATAATACATAGTAAACCAAAAACTAAAACAACCGATTTATATTCATGCATTCAAGTATATATGCCAAAGTCTTATACAATACATTTTTTTTTTTTGGGTAATCATGGTTTATGACCATTTGGCCGATTAATTCACGGGGTTTGAATTAACCGCATACATACTCAAACCATGTAAAGCCCTCCTTTTTAGTTTGGAAGAAAAATTCTAAGAAGACTAACCAATAGTTGAGGTAAGATTCTAAATCAACATGTGTATAAAAGTAAATAAATCATTATACTTTGTGTATTAAAAAACTCAAATTATATATATGCAAAATAATTATTCATTTTTCGAGAGATATACATGCAATTCTCTTTTATATTTTTGTTAAGTCTGGTCGCTCACGTCGCCGTGTCTTTTAATTTTGATATGGTATTTTGTCGAATCCTAACCCGAACATAGGCTAGCTAACTTTATTTGTTCGTCATATCCTCGCTGAGAGTTACAAAAATTATTATAGCAAAACAAATTTATTCGTTTACGTGACATTAGTTTACTACCATACCTACTAGTTGCTAGCATATATATGTAGCAGGCTACTTAAGTCAATCAAAATATGCTTGAAACACGTACCCAAATACCCTCAAATTAATTATTTTTATACTTATGATATATAGCATACAACGTGGTTATAATATAATAAATAAAATATACAAGTTACGTAGACGTGCTTACCATCAACTGAGCTTGTTAGAAAAGACAACGAATAACTTAATTACGAATTAAAAATTGAGTTATGGTCGTGTGATGGAATTAATCTAATACAATATGGATAATACTTAGATGTTAAATGTTATAGACAACAATAAAATATGCATAATATGATTGTATGTTATTTATTATTATTTTTTTTTATTAATATGTGTTATACGATTAATCATTGAGTTGATATTTAATCTTGAATGCTTAAGACTATCTGTAAAAAAAGGTTCATATAAGTATTTTGCTTAAATAAAAATAAATTTTGTGTTTACTTAAACTATAAAAAGGTCGCATTACACAATCACGCAATCTCATTTTCGGCTTTTGCGAGACTTAAACTAACAACCTCTTGATTGAGACATAACCATTAGGGATACCAGTGGACCTAAAGCCTATCGGTATCAGTTATGTTTGTGGTATGTCGCCAGCTCCTAATAAAAATGTGTTCATTGACCGGCGATAATGTAGTTTGAAAGAAGTTTTTAGATCAATGATAAGTCGCTAAGACATACTCATGATATATAGAAAAGGTTATTACCATTATCGTTGTTACATTGCATGCCTTGAAACGAAACCATATCAAAGTGTTTATGATTTACATACTCATAATTTACCCATTGTTGTTCACTTTAATTGTATTCTCAATCTGATATTTGCTAATTGATTGTTATGCTTGTGTTATATTAAAGTTGTTTGAATAAAAAACACATAAAGTTTCATTTGAAGAATCATTTGGTTGTGTGCATTATTTACTTATTATAACGGGCCAAATGGCCCAATTGGTTATACCATTTGAGACAATTTGTTGAGCCCATTTAAGTACCGTGGGCCTGTGCAGAATAGATGACAATTGCCCATTAAAAATTGAGACTCCATATTATTGCCAAAAATGTCGTCGAAATGAATATATAAATTTTACTCAATACTCATATCTAAAAGAAACAAGCCTGTTACTCATATAAGTTGATGTAACATTATTAATCGATCTACTTATTCGTAAGTCTAAAGACGCTTATACTCACTCGGGTTCAGTTTTCTACCATAAAAAGAAAGCCTCCACCATGACATTTTGCAAAAGTCGACTAACTTCTTCCAAATCGTTTCATCATAGACACTTTCCATTACAATAACTCCTCTCCGCTCTTCCCTGATGAACGTCTGCAAACAAAACGGAACAAACACACGTCGTTATGACTATCAAAATATAAAACACTTTTCTTTAAAGATTCATTCATGTTATGAATACTTACATTTGGAATGAATTTTAGTCCAATTTTGATCTCTCCTTTAAAAGATTCATCATCAAGGACCACATTGTAAGGTTTTGGTGTCACTTCTATAAATCCTTTCTCATTTCCTTCATTGAGTGTATCTTCAAGATAAACCCTACAGCACGATTAATATTGAAAACGGATTAATACTTTATGTTAAACCAGGGGTCAGGGTGTTACCGCCAATCTACACATTTTGTGGAAATACGACTATATATAGTATTAAGTATGATTATTATAAGTAAAAAGTGACAAAATTTATTTCGCATAAGAACATTACTGAGCTTCGCCAACAAATCCAGTGTCATTTGCAAATAACTCTTTATCCATGATTCTCAACCTTAGGTGTGTTAGCTTCTGGCATTCAGACATAGACAAGTCAAACGTAAATTTCTCGTTCCATGTTACTTTGTGATGGTCTCCCTTTGCAATTTTGCTTTTACAATGCTGAATACCACATTCGATGATCACATAGTACTTCGGTTTACCTTTTAAGACAATACATATAAGCAATGATTTATTAGTTCGTTTCACACAAGCTGATCAAAAGAAGCCACACATAATGCATAAGATAAAAAGTATACCAATGAGATTAGTGCGTCTAATGCCTTTGGCACTATCAAGAAAAACCTCCAAAATTCCACCTTTCATGAGTGATTGTTTGAAGAAACAGTTTTCATCAAAATTGTGAGGAAAATTTGATCCCATTATGTGCCGTTTAGAATATTAATATACCATTTTGTAATGCAATAAATATGTTAGTAATGACTTGTAACTCAATGGTTATTAATGTTAAGAAGAAGTAACATCTGTCTTGAAAGTTGTATTTGAAACTTAAGATCTACATCCTTAGGCTAAACACGGTTACGAGGGTTAATCCCTCCCATTTTATCTGCCATGTCAGCTTTTTCTCTCCGGTGACTTACAGGCGATTGGGTGTCACAGTAAGGCGACCTATACTACAAAAAAACATCACACAAAAACACTTTTTATATTTAATAAACACACACAAAAACACACGACAAAAGTGGCTAACTAGTTCCCTTGGACGACCTTAATCCCAAAAAATTGCCAAGCAATCGACGGATGGATTGATTGCCACAGTAAAGCGATCTAGATCGTTTGGTGAATTGATCGATTGAAAATCCCTTACTGTGGGTAGTCTTATTAATAAACAAAAATGCTTTTATATTACACAAGTTATACGTGTATATAAATAAACAAAAATTCCCTAAAAGTTCGAAATACTATTATTTTTCTTATAGTATACAAATAAGTTTTTATATTACACAACTTATTATGGTACCAATGGAATATCCTTTTGGCCATATTTCCATTTGGTATATTCTTTATCCATTTTGTGCAGCTGTTTTTCCATTGTTGCAATTGTATAGTTTCAAACTATGGCTTGACCATGTTTCATGACTTCCTAGATGTGTTCAAATTTGATAAAAACAAGTAAACTAACATTATGAAACAAGTGCATTTTTTGTTTAAAAACTACGACTAGAACACATGAGATTGTGGTCCATACAGAACCACAATTCTCTAATCGACTCACTTTTCACTTAATTGTGTAATTGAGGTTCATATAAAAGTTGTTTATATTAGGGGTGTGCAAGAAACCAAAAAACCGAACCTAAACCGAAAAAGACCGAAGAACCGAAACCAAAAAAACCGAAACCGATTGAAAAACCGACGGTTCGGTTTCTATATTTTGAAAAAACCGAAGTTTTTGGTTCGGTTTGGTTTTAGCATTAAAAACCGACCAATAGAAACCGAACCGACATTTAAAGTAAAAATGCATCTAAGACCGACATTTAACTATATCATGTCGAGTAACTACTCTTTGTTTCATATGCTTCTTGAACATGTCATTTAGGACGGAGAATAAGTTCTCTTCTAGGGTGTTTTATGTTTTTATTAGGTTTTTATTGTTATTATTGTGTTGCTCTATGACACATAAACAACTATTTTTTAGGATTTAATATGGTCATTTGTTTCTTATCGTCATTATTGTGTTTTTTGTTTTTCTTAATGGTTGTTTGGATTGTTTCTTTAAAGCTGTGAAGGTGTTATTTTATGATATATGTCAAATCTACTTTGAAAAAGCAAAGCTCGAAAGATCGTATAGAAACCGAAAAAACCAAAAACCAAACCGAAAAAAACCGACAACCGAAAAAACCAAATCGACACAAAACCGAAACCGAATGGTTTCTAAAAATCAAAAACCGAAATATTTCGGTTCGGTTTCGGTTTTATACAAAAACCGAGCCAAACCGAAACATGCTCACCCCTAGTTTATATAAGTACTTAAAAGAGAAAAGTAACATAGGTAAGAAATTATCAAATCATGGCTATTCAATTTTTCAACAATTATAAAGGTCCAGTATCATTATTAAAAGTAAATAAATAAATATCTCACAAAGACTAATCATTATATGAAACGAATCATATCTTTATGACGAGAATTAAATTGTCTTTTTATAAATGGGCGCTCGTACATACTTTTGATAAACTTTTTTTTGAGATATTTTTGTGAGTGTTGAATTACACCCTAAAAAATCAGTTTTGTTATTTTTAAAATCAAATGATGTGATTTGTAAAATTACACGTGATTTTAAAAGAATAAATCACATGTGATATTTCATAGCTTAAATTTCAACAAAACAAGAACTCTCAAAAAACTTCACTGAAAGTATATCGAAGTGTCCATATATTGAAAAATAAAAAATTTCTTCTCGCGATAGTGTAATTCGCTGACGATTTACTATTTGCAAAATATCTTATTTATGAGAAAAAAAATGGGATAATAATTTCTAAATGTATCCAACTTGCCACGTTTTACTAAGTTGTGTATGAAACTTTTAATTTTGCTAACTTGGGGTCTGAACTTACTAATCTTTGCAAACTTGTGTACTAACGAGGTGATTAAGGTTTTCTGTTAGATTTATTTACATAAATCGTCCTTCTCGTTAGTAACAACTTGCAAAATAAGTCCTAACGGTCGTTAAATGAGTAATGCCACGTGTAATAATGTGAGTGGTGCCACGTGGCATCGGGTCGGGTCGGTAACCGGGTTGGGTCGGATCTGGGTTTGGGTCGGGTGACACATGGACCACTGAGATGGTGCCACGTGGCATTGATAATATTACACTAACTTGCACTGGATGGGAATCGAACCGGGGGTGCGTGGTTGAGTGTGAAGGCTGCTAGCCACTAGGCTAAGCATACCTTCAAGTATGTATATGCAAGATTTATTATATAACACCCTTTTGTGAACTAGTCCATTTTAGTAGTATTAAAGGGTCAAATTAGCAAAGTTTTGGACTGGTTCAAAAATAAATAAAAGTACCTCCGGACTTGTTTTTTCGTGCTCTTTCCAATGGTGTACTTAGGGAAATTTTTCGACTTCGTCTGGGCCTCGTAAAACGTGAAAACGTCATCAAAACTCATCAGAAATTCATCGTTTTTGCTTTGTTTTCAAACCTTTGTACCTGCAAGACATAATAACGCATTCCAAAGGCACAAGGTTTGAAAACAAAGCAAAAACGGTGATTTTCTAATGAGTTTCGATGACATTTTCATGTTTTACGAGGCTTAGACGAAGTCAAAAAAATTCCCCGAGCACACCATTGTAAAGAGCACGAAAAAATGAGTCATGAGGTACTTTTATTTATTTTTGAACCGGTCCAAAACTCCGCTAATTTCACTCTTTAGTACTACTAAAATGGATTAGTTCACAAAAGGGTGTTATATAATAAATCTTGCATATACATACTTGAAGGTATGCTTAGCCCAATGGCTAGCAGCCTTCACACTCAACCACGCACCCTGTTGGGTCACTGAAGTCCCCAATCTTCTTCTAACAAGGATTTGAACGTCAAATAACCTAAGTGTAAACAAGTTACTGAGTGAACAGTAACTCAGTGAGTCATCTTCAGGATGCCTAGACCGAGCCTAAGAAGAAAGGTTCTCCATTCAGTGAGGCGGAACTCAGTGAGTGTGATCTAAGCCAAGAAGAAGGTGATGGGTTTAGTGAGGATGACAATAACTCACTGAACCCCAAGACTCCTCAACAACTATTATGGTACTGAAGACTGATGACTTGAAGACTGAAGTTTTGGCGGGACTGGGCGGGAAAGTTTGATCTGTTTCACTAAAGTGCTTTATCACTTTAAGGTCAAACTTTCCCCAAATGGTTAAAACTAGGCTGTCATCAAAAAGTGCCTTTTGGACTTAACTCAAAGAAGTTTCCTAAGTCAGAGAATAAAATATATCAAGATTTTATTGAGGAACACTTAGGTCCATTGTATAATAGGGTTGTTCATATTTGTGTATAAATAGGTAGCATAAGTGAGGAGTAAAAGTCGACAAGTTTGTGCAATTAATGCAAAGCATTCACAAACCACTTTTACTCCTCCAAAGAACAACATAACCCCTGAGATAGCTCAGTGGGTCCTGAAAGTTGTCACTCAACATTGTTTGAGTTTAGAGAGGAGTCAATACCACACTTGTCGTTTTCAATCCCAAGTGTTATTCCACAAACACTTGGGTACGATTCTTTTTTATTAACTTCTAATAAAGAATTAAACGTTGAAAAATATTGTCTCTTATATCTATGTTACTTTATTGTTAATCATTTTATACATCTTTGCTTAAAGTCATACAACTTGGTTACTTTAGCTTTGTAGTTATTGTTAACCAAGTAAAAGGGACCAACAAGTGGTATCAGAGCCTCTGATTTGTAAAACTTAAACCTGTTTTCAAAAACTTAAGAGTGCTCAAGTTTTTAAAATCAAGATCCCACTATGACTGACATAGATGTTCCCCAACTTGTCAACAAAAAGGGTGGAAGTTATTCAGCAACTGCCCCTCGACTAGAAGTTGGCAAATTTAATAAGTGGAAAAAGCGAATGCTTTGCTACTTAACTGGGATGAAACCATATTACATTAAGTTGATTAATGATGGTCCATATGTCCCAACAACTGCCCAAGGTTTAATTAAACCTGAAGCTCAGTGGACCCCAGATGAAAGGAGGGTGATCAATCAAGACCAGCGCCTGAAAAGCATCATTATATCATGCCTTCCTGATGATGTAATGGAATCAGTGATCAACTGTCCCACTGACCAGCAGACATGGACTGACCTGGTTCATAGCTATGAAGGGCCTTCTGATACCAAAGAGAATAGAATCATGGACCTGAAGCTTGAATTCAATACCTTCAGGGCCAAGGATTCTGAAAGTCTCTCTGAGACTTATACTTGGTATAAGACCCTCCTGAATGAGCTGACCAATGATGGTGTTATACTGTCAAAACATGAGATTAATGTTGGTTTTGTCAATAGTCTCCCTGAGAAGTGGTTAAACTTCTCTCAGGGATTGAGAAATGCAAACCACATTCAGAACCTTGAGCTCCCTGCCATCTATGGGAAGTTTGTCTATGAAGACAATCTTATCACCAGGAGATACCCTGGTAAAGCTCAGGAGACCAAAAAGACCTTGACAATTTCACCCATATCAACTGCTTTCTATTCAAAAGGTGTTGTGCAGGATTTTCAGGATGGATCTGATGATGAGGTTGACCTAAGAACCAGTGAGGAGTACCTAAATGATCTTCAAATTGAATTTCAAGAAAGGGCACTCCTTGCTAATTCAAAAAGGTTTTTTTAAGAAAAACAGATTTTCTTCAAAAGCAAATGAGAACACTGAATGTTTTAAATGTGGCAAAATGGGCCATTTTGCTAAAGATTATTTTTCAAAAACAATCTCAGAACCATCTTTCAAATTTTCAAGAAGTAACTCTTTTTCAGGCCCCAGCAAATTTCAACCAAAAATGCTTCAGTCTAGTCAAAGATTTGAAAAAGTCCCTCAAATTGACTTTGAAGCCAAATACAGAAAGGCAAAAGCTAAACTTGCCCCTCTTGAATCATCCTCAACAGTCTCTCAGCCTCCTCAGGCTCCAAAGCCTTCTCAAGCCAAGAACAAAGGGCTTGTTGCTGAAACATATGACTGGGATGAGGTTGAAGTGTCCTCTGATGATGATGAAGTTCACATCAGTGCCCTGATGGCTCTATCAGATGACAACAAGCTTGCTGTGGGGAAGAGTCATGCAAGAAATGGTGAATGGGTTAACATCACTATGAGGAAGGTAAACCTTTTACTTTCTATGGATGATAATGATGATTGGAAATCTTACTTAGATTATATTAATGTTGATCTTAAGTATGTTGAAGAGCAGAGACTTAATTTGTCTTCAAAATTTAACAAACTGAGTTTTGAATTAAATCATAGTAGAGTTGAACTACTTGCTTTAAAACAAGCCAAGCTTGAAAGTGTTACACTTCAAATTCAAAACTCTGAACTAGTAAAACAAAATCAAGCTCTTCAAGAAGAACTTAAGAAAGAAAAGGAAATTATTTGGAAATGGACTCAGAAAAACCCCAAACTTTATGAAACACTGAGTCTCACACCCAACTCCAAAAAGGCTGGTTTGGGTGATGATCAACTCACTGAAGTTTCTGGGGAGAGTAGTCATTCAACAACTTTTCTGTCATCCAACATACTTTCTAGCAAAGAACTTGCTCCTAAACCCAGTGATTGGATTGAAAGAAACAATCCTGATAGTAAAATGCCAAACTTTAATACTGGAAGAATCCTGGAGCCTGAAAGTCAGACTATCAAGGAGCTGCTAGGAGTCACTGATGAACTTAGTCCTACTGAGTCCATCACTGAGTCTAAGTCTGATTCACCACTCCCTCCACTGAAACAACTTCAGGGAGCTGAACCCAATTCTGACCTTGCACCATTAGTCTATCAACCACATTCTCCCAAAGAGAAATAAGGGTTAGGAAAGACTATTCGTAAAAGACCTACTCCTGCACCCACTGAACACCAAAAACCTTCAGTACCCACTGAAGTGAAGCATGAAAGCACTGATTCAAAGGCTGATCAGCTTGCTGAACTTGTCAGGATGCTGAGTGAGAAAATTGAGTCTACTGATAAATTCTCATACTCTAAATCTAACAGGCCCTCAGTATCCTCAAGTTCTTCAAAACCAAAAACCACACCTAGACCTTCAGGGATATGTGAACTATGCAATTATCCAAATCACAGCACTGATAAATGCTACAGAGTCATGTTTTGTATGATATTCAAACAAGAGGACCACAGAACTTGTGATCACATCCCTCACACTGCTTCTTTAAAAGCAAGAGGTCTATACAAAAGCCAAGGCTATCAGTATGCCACACCTTCCAAACAAAGACTGAAGGCTAAGCCTTTCTTGCCATGCCCTCACTGTGGTTTCAATGATCATCTTCCTGATGATTGTTTGATGAAAAATTGTTGTGACATCTGTGGAGATCCCTCCTATGAAACCAAGGGACTTGACAAAGTTATTCAGTCCAGAAGGAAAAACCAGACCAACACTTCTCAGTCACCTGAGGCATCAACCTCCACAAAATGTAAAACATGTGGAAGCTCAGGTCACACAACTTCAGACCATGATTCATTAACTGAGTTCAAAAAGTCCCTGAGGACTAAGCCCACTAGAAAGTGGGTCAACAAGAAAAACTAACCCAGTTTACTGTTTGTGCAGAAACACATCAAGGATCCTACTTGGCATCTAGACAGTGGATGCTCCAGAAGTATGACTGGTGTGAAAAGTTTTCTGCACAAATATGTGGAAGAACCAGGACCCAAAGTAGTATTTGGTGATAACTCATCAGCTCCCACTGAAGGTTATGGTTCAGTAAACTGCAATGGTATAGTTTTTACAAGAATAACTTATGTTAATGGTCTCAAGTACAACCTGATAAGTGTTTCCCAACTATGTGATGCCAAATACATAGTTCAGTTTGATGACAAGAGAGGGACCATCTTTAATGCCAACAAGGAAGTTGTGTTGATTGCCCCTAGGAGGGATGATGTATATATCCTTGACATGTCATCCCTGACTCAAAATGGGACTTGTCTATTCTCAAAGGCAAGTGAGACAATCAACTGGCTATGGCATAGGAGACTCTCTCATCTCAACTTCAAGAGCATTAGCAACCTGGCCAAACAGAACAAAGTTCTGGGCCTTCCATCCATGGTGTATACCAAAGACAAGCCTTGTTCTGCTTGTGAAAAAAGGAAAACACCATAGGGCATCATTCAAAACCAAATAAACTTTTTCCATCAAAAGCTGCCTACATCTTCTTCATATGGATCTTTTTAGACCTGTCAGTCCAATGTCCATTCACCATGAGAAGTATACTCTGGTCATAGTGGATGAATACTCAAGATATACTTGGGTTTACTTCCTGACCAAAAAGAGTCAGGCAGCTGAAACCATCATGTCATTTATCAGGAACATTGAAAATCAAAATGATGTCAAAGTTAAACAAATTAGAACTGACAATGGCACTGAATTCAAAAACCAAGACCTTGAGTGTTTCTGTGATGAGAAAGGAATTTCTCAAAATTTCACTTCTCCCTATACTCCTGAACAAAATGGAGTAGCTGAAAGGAGAAATAGAACACTCATTGAGGCAGCAAGAACAATGTTAAATGGCTCAGTCCTCTCAAAACATTTTTGGACTGAGGCAGTTAAAACAGCTTGCTACACTCAAAATAGGTCAATCATTGTGAAAAGGCACAATAAGACTCCTTATGAGATATTCAAAGGAAGAATCCCTGACATCAGCTACTTTCATGTATTTGGGTGCCCTGTGTTTATTCATAATCACAAGGATCATTTGGGTAAATTTGATGCCAAGGCTGATGATGGATACTTCCTGGGATATTCTTTGGTTTCTAAAGCCTTCAGGGTGTTCAACACTAGGAGACAACAAACTGAGGAAACTTATCACATTACTGTTGATGAGAGCACTGAATCCATCAGGTTCTCAAATTCCTCAGTTGAAGAAATTGAAATTGATGACTCAACAAGGTATCCTCCTGATGAGTATCATCCTGAGAACAATCCCTCAACCCAATACCAAGCTGATGCTGACGTCTTCTATTACATCATCCCTCACAACCTACCTCAACAACCCATCAGTGAGTTCATTGAAACTCAACATGTCTCCAATGAGACTGCAACCACTGAACAAACTATTCAGGAACCTTTAGAACAAATTGTTCCTACAGAAGTCATTGAAGCACATAGTGATGAGTCACCTCATGTTCCTGAGTCTGAACCTAATCAGGCTCCTTCAAGCTCAAATTCATATCCCAAACCTCAGGATAGCTGGACTAGATCCAAAATCATTGAGCTTGTGAACATCATTGGTGAACCCACTGAAGGCATGCTCACAAGAAGCAAGGCTGCTAAACTCAAGACCGCCACTGCCAATATATGTCTTTATGCTGACTATCTCTCAGAGATTGAGCCTAAAAATGTCAAAGAAGCCCTGACTTATGAAAGTTGGGTTCAGGCCATGAGAGATAAATTGGAACAATTTGACAGAAATGATGTCATGACCCTTGTTGAATGCCCCCAGGGTGTTTTAATCATTGGTATGAAATGGGTCTTTAAAAACAAGACCGATGAGAATGGCACAGTCATCAAAAACAAAACAAGACTGGCTGCCAAAGGATATAATCAACAGGAAGGTATAGACTATGAGGAAACCTTTCCACCTGTTGCTAGAGTGGAAGCCATCAGGATCTTCCTTGCCTATGCAACTTACATGAACTTTAAAGTTTACCAAATGGATGTTAAAAGTGCATTCCTGAATGGTAACATCAAAGAAGATGTTTATGTGCAACAGCCTCCTGGTTTCGAAAGTAGTGAATACCCCAACCATGTCTACAAGCTTAACAAAGCCCTTTATGGACTGAAACAAGCACCCAGGGCATGGTATGAAACTCTTTCAGCCTTCCTGATCCAAAACAAGTTTGTCAGAGGAGAGATTGACAACACACTGTTCATCTACAGAACAAAGAATGATGTCATTCTTGTCCAAGTATATGTTGATGACATCATCTTTGGCTCAACAAGTTACAAACTTTGCAAACAGTTTGAGAAACTGATGACCACAAAGTTTGAAATGAGCATGATGGGTGAACTCACATACTTCCTTGGACTTCAAATTAAACAAACTGAAAAGGGAATATCCATTTGCCAAGAAAAATACCTCAGGAACCTACTGAAGAAGTATGAGCGCACTGACTGCTCTTCAGTTAAGACTCCTATGGTTCCTCCTAACAACCTTGGCCCTGACCTCACCGGAAAATCAGTGAATCAAACCCAATATAGAGTAATGATTGGCTCCCTGATGTACTTACTTGCCTCAAGGCCTGATATCCAATTCTCAGTCTGCCTGTGTGCAAGATACCAGGCTGACCCTAAAGAATCACATCTCACTGCTGTCAAGAGAATCATCAGGTACCTGAAGGGTACTCCAAACCTTGGTTTGTATTACCCAAAATGTTCAGGATTTGATCTCAAAGGGTACACTGACTCTGACTATACAGGATATAATATGGATAGTAAAAGTACTTCAGGATCCTGCCAATTTCTTGGTGGAAAACTTGTGTGTTGGAGTACAAAGAAACAACAGTCAGTGGCCATGTCCTCAGCTGAAGCTGAATATATGGCTGTTGCAGGATGTTGTGCAAATGTACTATGGATGAAGAGCCAACTGAGTGACTATGGCATTCAGTATAAGATGGTACCTATCTTTTGTGATAATACAAGTGCCATAGCCATCTCAAACAATCCAATACTTCATCAAAGAACCAAACACATTGACATCAGATACCACTTCATCAGGGACCACATCACTAATGGAGAAATTGAACTACATTTCATCCCCACTGAGTATCAACTAGCTGATATCTTCACTAAACCTTTGGATGAACCCACTTTCACAAGATTGAAAGCTGAATTGGGCATGTTGGACATAGAATTAGAAAACTGATCAAAAGTGTTCCAACCTGATGTAAATTCTCTAGGTCCCTGATCACACCCTTCCTGAAAACTCATTTTTTTATTGAATGAAAAATTCATTCAGGGGGCTCAGGATGAAAAATGGCATTGAATACCCTAACTAAATGCTCTAAGTACTTAGTTAGTTAATGTCCCAGGTAGGTAACTGAATCCTATTTAATATAGGAATATATGTCACTTACACAACTGGCATCCACTCCTTGGGCCCCCACTTCTCTCTCACCAAACACCAATGAGCATTAAATGCTTCCTCACACAAAATTGTTGTGATGATTTTTTCTCTGCAAAAGTGCATTGTTTGCAGAGCCTCACAACTGTTCACCCATGATGTGAGAGAAAATAGGGGTAATGGGAATCGTGATATTAAATGCGGATTTCAAACCAATATTATTATGCCGCTTCGGTTGAATAATTTAAACCTTTGGTATCCACAATATCACTACCCTAATTCCCACCCTATAAATACCCCCACAAAGAAGAACACACACACGCTTTAAAAATCTTAACAAAACTCTTGCAAAATTATTTCAAGAACTCTTGCTTTCAAAATCTGTGTGTGCTTCTTCTTTATTCAAAACCAGACCTTTTTATCAAATTAAAATGGCATCTTCAAAGGTCATAAAATACGCACCCAATGTGGAATTCCAAATGGAAAGTGTAGACCTCACCAAAAACAATGTGGTGGGGAACTTTGCCTACCCTGAAGGGTTTCCTGAATACAGGAATGTGATAAAGTTCTACAAAACTGTTTTCTCACCACCACATTCACAAAGACCCCCTCAGTCATCTATCATGACTACTTGAGGGAATTTTGGTGCACAGCGGTGGTTGAAAACCCTGATGCGCCAAAGGAGGCCAAAATCAAGTTCTTAGTGAAGAATGGGACTAAGTCCCTTACTCTTGACTACAAAACCTTTGTCAAAGCCACTGGCCTTGACTACACTGAGACTTTTGTAGCCCCACCTACTGAAGAGGAAGTTAAACAACTCCTCTTAGAACTAGGGCCCTATGACAAACATCATCCTGATGTTACTCCAGCGGCCCTACTGAACAAAGCCCCCATCATCAAAACATGGTTCCCTGCCCCTTGGAGGATCCTGATGACATTTGTAATTCAGGTCCTTGGGGGGAATAAGTCCTCAACTGAGCAACTAAACACTACTCAATCAATGATAGTGTACTGTCTCATTGAGGGTAAAAAGATTGACCTTGGAGAAATTATCTTCAGGGACCTCATAGGCAAATTGGGTGGGAAGTCTAGGCAAAAACACATATCTTACCCTAGATTCATTTCCTGTGCCCTGAATGACCTACTAGGGTCTGAGTATATCAAGCCTGACAATGTCGACTTTGAACCTGATGTCTTACATAAGGAAAATTACTCTCGTGACCCTAATGAGGTAACACCCGTTGCCCTGACCACATATACGCTGACTGCTATCCAGGGTGACAACATCATTTCACCAATTCCCTCTCCCACAAAAAAGGTGAAGAGGAAGAAGGGACAGGGGTCCAGGAAGGTGGCTCAACCCAAGCCACTCGCCACTAAGACCTCTGCCCCTAAGCCTGACAATAGGGGGCAACAACAACAGACCCTGACTGCTGACACCATCAGGATCATTAGCCAATCTTTGGCCACAAAACAAAGGCCAATGGAGGGCACTGAGACATCACACTCAGTGTCCTCGGGCGAACCCGTTCCCAAAGGCCTTGCTGTCATAAACAAGTCAGTGGGGTTGGAATCAACCAAACCTTCACATCCTGCTAAAGACTCTGGCAAATCACAACCAGAGTATCAGGGAGTAAGGGGTCCTATACCCTTGGTGGGGCAGCACTACTCCACTGAGAAGGGGATCCACAAACATTCACATCCTGCCAAAGGCTCGGGTAAATCACAACCCAAGCAACAGGGAGTTCTCGCCCCTAAATCTTTGATAGGTCAGTACAAGCCTGTTGGAAAGGGGGGCATAACCACTCAGCTGCCTGATGAAGACATTCGCAAGTCAAAGCTTTTGTCTGGGGGCACAACAACTCATCCCAAAGACTCAGAGGAAAACATACAACCCGCTGATAGGGACACAACATTCACGGCTCCTAGTGATGGTACCAAGAAACACCCATCAGTGCCTGAAGGGGCCACGGGGGACAAAGATTCAGAGGGATTAATGCCACCCGCTGATATGGAACCCACAACCAATCCCGAAGGTGCGCATAACTCGGGAACTGACCCTGAAGACCAGGTAGATAAAACCCAATCTACCGGATTTGAGGGGTCAGGACCTGGCCAAAACGAAGGCAAGTCTTCTTATGAAGAGGAGCCGGATAACCTTTTGCAGCTTCAGTCCCTAGCTGATGCTCAGGCAGTTCTGTACTCTTATGATGAATTCAACAGTGATGAGGAAGTCTTTAAGGCCGGAGATGATATGGAGCTTGAGGAGACAGTCCCTGAAACTATTCCTCAGTCTCCTCAATCTTCTAACCATGACGATGCTGACACACATTCCGAGCCAGAGTCTTCAGGAGATGATCAGGCTCCTCTCACTGTGAAAACCTTCACCAAATTCATCAAAAAGATTACCAACATTTTGTACAGGGGGATCACTGATGAGGTCTTTGACATGCACACTGACCAGGCGGTTCATTATCATAATCTCAAAGATGCTGTCGAAGACTTCGATGATGATGTCAGGGAACAACATGCCTCAGTTAACCACTCCCTGACACAAATGATCACTCGCCTGAATCAGTTTTTGATAACCCTCAACCAGCTGAATGTAGGGGTTAAGTCGATTCAAGAATCAGTCAAGGATGATCCTGAACTCACCAGGAAGCTTCTTCAGGCATCTGAGACGTATCAGGTAAACTCAGTGGCCCTCACTGAGTTACTTGACTTGCTAAAGGGTTCGAATCTTCAGGGTCTCACCACTGCTGTGGAGTCTCTCAAATCTTCCTTCACCAAAATGGAAGAATCAGTGACAGCTCAATCCCAAAGGTCTACTTCTCTGGCATGGACCTTGGGATCCAGGATGACAGCTCTTGAACAAGCACAGGCTACACTTGACTCCAGGGTGTCCATCATTCAGCAGGATACTCAGGAGATCAAGTCTATGATGACTGAAATTTTTAAAGCCTTCAAGGGCTCATCTACTTCTTCTTCAGTACAACCAACACTTGCCATCACTGACACTCAGGAAAATGTTGAGGGGGAGAATGCTACTGAAGCCCCTAATACTGTTGAACAAGAAGCTGGACAGCCCTCTCACACTGAGGGGGAGCATGTCACTGAAGCCACACCAATCACTGAAGTTCCACCACAGGAGGAACCAGTCTCCTCGACTCTCGGGCAGGACAGAGGCAAAAGTATTGCTACCACCTCTTGTCCTGAAATTGTGCTCAAGCCAGCCTCAACCTTGATCAGATATGACCCTGATGAACCTATCTGAGTCCCGTTTGAAATCAATGGAGTAGTACAATATCTCATAAATGACGAAATTCAGGCTCACATGGAAATGACTGAGATACTACTAAAGGTGGCTGAAGAGGAGAGAATGAGCAAGCCTGCTCTCATTCAGGTTGTTCATGAGGAAGCTAAAAAGATTGGTTTGGATACTGAGGCACTAGCAACTGAACAAGCTGGTGCAGCCTTTAAAAAGGCTCAGGAAGAAGAGCTAAATGCTCTCAAAAAGGAAAGGGAAGATAAGCTCAGGAAGGACGCTCAAATCAGAAAACACAGGGTCGAAAAGTATACTTGGGTGATGAAAGAAAGGTTAAGACCTGAAACCATCACTGACATTCAAATCCACAGGAACACCGATCCTGCAATGGTCACCGTCTTCAGGGGACGTGATAAAAGAATATTTGACGTCCATAAGCCATTCAGGTTTGCTGATTTTGGCATCACTGAGCTTGATGAGCTTCGTTCTATCATTGCCAAGAAGAACAATGTTGTAGTTCCTAGCCTTCTCAAGTCACTGAAGGAAAGGTACGACAGACTGAGAGCAATGCCTGAAGCTCTTAACATTCCCTCACTCTTTCCTGACTCAGCAAACGAGACTGCTCCATCTAAGGCTTCCAAGAGGAAAAGGAAGCAAATTGAGATGGAGCCTGAGATCAAAGTACCAGGGTTAGAGTGTGACAGGTCGCTTCCTGAAGGGATCACTTTTGTGAACAACATGGTCCTTGAAGCTCCTGAAAGAGGCTTATGCTTCACTGATGAGTATGGATGTTATGCCTTCCAAAGATGGTCTGATATGGATAGGGCAGGAATCAAAGCAATGCTCATATACCTCATGTTGGCGTCCCCCATCAAGAGTGATGAGAACAAAAGATTCTGCCAGGACTTGGAAGCAATGATCAATGAGCATCCTGAAAGACACCTACTCAGATCAAAGAAAGCAAAGCTTGAAAACCTTGGATACCACCTGAACATCTGATCTGCAACAACTATCTTTTATTTATTTGTAATTTGTAGGACTTGTACTAACTATTAATAAACTTTGATGTTTTTGTTAAATTATGTGTCCTACTTAAAATTACATCAACATTCAGTAAGAGATGAAGACCCCTACCAACTCACACTGAATCAAGAAACACTTAGGCTATTTGTATGTTCAAATAGGGGGAGATTGTTGGGTCACTGAAGTCCCCAATCTTCTTCTAACAAGGATTTGAACGTAAAATAACCTAAGTGTAAACAAGTCACTGAGTGAACAGTAACTCAGTGAGTCATCTTCAGGATGCCTAGACCGAGCCTAAGAAAAAAGGTTCTCCATTCAGTGAGGCGGAACTCAGTGAGTGTGATCTAAGCCAAGAAGAATGTGATGGGTTCAGTGAGGATGACAATAACTCACTGAACCCCAAGACTCCTCAACAACTATTATGGTACTGAAGATTGATGACTTGAAGACTGAAGTTTTGGCGGGACTGGGCGGGAAAGTTTGATCTGTTTCACTAAAGTGCTTTATCACTTTAAGGTCAAACTTTCCCCAAATGGTTAAAACCAGACTGTCATCAGAAAGTGCCTTTTGGACTTAACTCAAAGAAGTTTCCCAAGTCAGAGAATAAAATCTATCAAGATTTTATTGAGGAACACTTAGGTCCATTGTATAATAGGGTTGTTCATATTTGTGTATAAATAGGTAGCATAAGTGAGGAGTAAAAGTCGACAAGTTTGTGCAATTAATGCAAAGCATTCACAAACCACTTTTACTCCTCCAAAGAACAACATAACCCCTGAGATAGCTCAGTGGGTCCTGAAAGTTGTCACTCAACATTGTTTGAGTTTAGAGAGGAGTCAATACCACACTTGTCGTTTTCAATCCCAAGTGTTATTCCGCAAACACTTGGGTACGATTCTTTTTGATTAACTTATAATAAAGAATTAAACGTTGAAAAATATTGTCTCTTATATCTACGTTACTTTATTGTTAATCATTTTATACATCTTTGCTTAAAGTCATAAAACTTGGTTACTTTAGCTTTGTAGTTATTGTTAACCAAGTAAAAGGGACCAACACACCCCTGGTTCGATTCCCATCCAGTGCAATTAGCATGGGCGGTTTTGGGCCGACGCACTATCAGCAACCGAGCCGGACTCAACCCACTAAGGGGCACTAAATTTTTTTTATACCCATTATATGTACTAGGTTCAACCCACTTAAAAATAAACCTATTAATCATTTAATCCAAAAAGTCAAAAACGATTGTGAAGACAAAATGGTGAAGGCACAACCCACTTAAATATATTTTATTTTGTTGAAGTAATACTTTTGTTGCAAGAATGATTTTTGTTCGTATTTTTGGTTTTTCGTACTTGATTTTGGCGTATAGATATTATAATATATGGGCATTTTTTTTCGTGCCGGGCCTAATTTTATTTTGACGTTCTCAGCATCGCCCCTGGCAATTAGTGTAATATTATCCATGCCACATGGCACCACCTCAGTGGTCCACGTGGCACCCGACCCGACCCGGTTACCGACCCGACTCGATGCCATGTGGCACCACTCACATTCTTACACGTGGCATTACTCATTTAACGACCGTTAGGACGTATTTTGCAAGTTGGTACTAATGAGAAGGACGATTTATGTAAATAAATCTAACAGAAAACCTTAATCACCCCGTTAGTACACAAGTTTGCAAAGATTAGTAAGTTCAGACCCAATGTTAGCAAAATTAAAAGTTCCGTACACAACTTAGTAAAATGTGGCAAGTTGAATACATTTAGAAATCATTAACCCGAAAAAGATTGAAATGTATTTTTTTATTTTTCTATTTTTATTTATTTATTTTTGAAAAATAGATGAATAAGGTTTTGTTCAGTTTATATTTATTTAAATAATTTGTGATTATACTAACTAGTTATAATACCCGTGCATGCGCGGATTTTTAAATTTTTTTTATGATATATTTTTATTGTTTTAAAAAACAAATAATTTAATCATTTTTTTGTTTGATTTATAATTTTTAATTATATTTGTTTATTATTAAAGATAATTATTTAAAAAATTTAATACTGTTGTTAGTTGCATCTTATTTATATTTTCTTGTATATATCTTCTACTTGTATAGTATTGCATCTTATTTATATTTTTTTGTAAATAAATTTTTAAAATTTTAAATTAAAAAATAATAATTAAAATATTAACTAATAAAGAAATATTATTTTTTTCGAAATACGAAAGTACTCAATATGAGTTTTGTTTTATTATATAAAAGATTTCATATCAATACTTAAAACAAATTTAAATTGCCTTTAAAAAAAATTAAATTAACTTAAAAATAAAGGATGTAATAAAACAATAAAAAGAAAGTAATGGTTAAATAATCGTTGAATAATCTGACGGAAGAAGATTGGGCCACATCTCTCGAAAAGAAAATCTGACGGGTCAAAGACTCAGACTAGGGTCAACACTCGTTTAATGGCGAGTCAAAGACTCAGACCCGGGTCAGGACTAGTTTAATGGCGGGTTAACGAAAGTAGTCAACTCTTGTTGTGAATCGGCTTTTAGTTTCTAACTGAACCTGGTTTCCTTGTTTGATCCGGTTCTAGCAGACTGGCCATTTGGAGTGGACCTCTTTTGCGGACTAGGCGTTTCGGAAGTTTCTTTTAACTCTTAAATTTATTAATTTTTTAATAATATTATTTTAATCCTCAATTTAACTCTTATTGTATTTTTATTTTTTTTGAAAAATACTTAAAAATAAAACAAGAAATTTACTTAATATTTGCAACCAAAATAATAATAATAATAATAATAATAATAATAAATATATTATTTTGTTTAGCATAAGAGAGTTTTTAAGCATTAAGTCTATAATTAGGCCTATGTATTAGGTCTATTAATCAAATTCCTTTAACATATATCATTCTCGTATTTCCTTCTTTCTGCGATGCCTCGTTAACACAACAATAAAAAAAGTTCAAAACAAATCAATATTTGACTATAACTTGTCCATGTTACACAACATGATCATTATTTCGATTCTCAGCATAAAAACAAAATTTTAAATTTATATATAACACAAACGTCATAATTGTTGTGTTTAAAAACTTCTCCTACCTCTCTCTAAAACACCAACCGATCCACACCCTCTCTCTAAATAATTTCGGTGGTCGGTCTCGGCCGGCCGTCCGAAGCTCTTTTGTATTTTCCTTTGCTTTCAATAATAATCCTTACCCACAGATCTGTCATCTCTCAGCTGTCGCCGCTCGCCGTTCGCTGCCACCACTGCCCGGACTCCTCTGCTCAGATCTGCTGCGGTCTGCCATCGATGGCCTGATGCTGCCTTGGGTTTTGGCTTTAGATCTGTTAGGTTTAGGTCTGGCTCCTTTAAGGATGCCTAGTTTTATCTTCTTTGTATGTATTATGTACTTTTGTCAAGCTACACCTTCATATGGTTGTGTCTGCAAAAAGCTCACTCGGGTGATTCCCCCCACCCTTGTATGGTGTTGCTGTAGTCTGTCACAACTATTATGGTGTATGTCTTGTTTTGTCGTAACTTGTTACGTTGTGTATGTTCGATGTAACGTGTTGTGTTCAAATTTCCTCCATTTGTGAGGCGTGAAATGAATTATCTGTTCAAAATAAATAAATAAATAAATAATATATAAACTTGCTGTTGTTTACAAAGATTAAAGGCCCGTTTGGTTTATAGGGGGTTAGGAGTGGGTTTAAGATTTGGATTAGGATTTAGTTTATAATTTGGTTTAGATTTGAGAATAAGATAAATTAAATAAATATGTATAATAATATATTGTGATCGACCAGGTACTAACACAATTTATATATTATTATGATGGGCCCATTTAAAAATAATAATAATTGATATGTGGTTAAAATTAATACACGAATCTAGATAACTCAACTTTTAATAAAAAGTAGAGTTTTTGTCAAAGTGACCCCATTATGTGGGTTTTTTTTTTGGAGTCAGAATATGAGGGTTTAAAATACTGTTTCAAAAACCTTGGAGATTAACCAAACAAATGTTTTTGACTTTTACTCCAATCTATTATCCCAACACGGCAGCACCATAAACCAAACGGGCCTTAACTGATGTTACTTAATCAACTTTCATGCTTAGCAAAGTAAGCATAATAACTTTTAACAAAGATAATCAATTTAATAAAGATTTACACAAGTATTTTCAACAATTAAATTCTTTTTAAAATGAATCAAATGCCTATGAGATTCAATCATAAACAACTTTGGCAAAGAATTTACTAAGAATGTTTGCTGAATAGCAATCTAAGTTAAATTATAATATTTGATCATCTCCTCACTTAAGTTAAACACAAATAAAAGTTAGTGTTTAAGAAATAACTATCCTAACCACACTGAAAGGGTTAATGGACTTAGTTTTTTAACCGGAGGAGTAAAAGCTCTCTTTAATGTGTATTACATTTATCCCAAGAGATAGCATTTACTCTTTTATAACATTCTCGTATATAAGCAAAGATCGATGTGGATACCCCGTGTGGTAATATGGACGTGCCGAGCATTTAATTGTAAAGTACAATTAAATTAAATATTTTTATTCTTGAAATGGGTCTAGTTATACTTTAGAGAACAATGTTGACAACTGTTACCAATTTCTACCAACTCTTGTAATTCTTTGTCTTTTTTTGATAAGTGATTTTCTACTTATCTTCTCAAAAAAGTTTTCGCCTAAAGTTTCAAATACTTAGATATTTTTTCTAAATATCTAAGTTCAAAATGCTTTAGATTGTTGAAGAGATTTTGAGGAGTTAGCGAGTTATTGTCAGTACTCACTAACTTCATCATCTTCTTTCAAGTTCAAGAACTTCTTTGGTTGAGTTCCACCTCAGAAAGTGATAAGACTTTCTTAGTTTCTAATGAACTCTGAAGATAACTCACCGAATATTATTAACTTAGATTACATTTAAAATATTTTATATTAAATTCTGAATTGGCCGAATATGTAATCCCAAAGCATAACGAATAAGTGAAGCTAGTTAGCTAGCTAAGATGCTGAAGCATTTTGCATTAAAATATGGCAGCGCGGGTTTGATTCTTGCAACCAATACTTTTGGTTTTTCTACTTTCTAACTTTTATTACAAAGGAAATAATGAGAATTCTAAATTAACAAGATTTTATAGCTCGCGCTTGCAGAGGGTGAAAAATTATTCTTTTAACTACGAACTAAAGTTAATAATACACGGTAAACAGCTGTGGTTTTTTTTGTTCATGTTATCCGGGGTGGCCGAGTCGTTTTAACAATTTCATTGTTAATTTTGACAATAATATAGTTTTTTAATAAGAAAAAGTTGACGAAAATTACAAAAATGATGTGAAGGAGTAGTAAACTCATGTTGACAAATGCAAAAATGCCGTTTTACTACTACTCTATTAACTTAGGTCGACAAATGTTTTATTATAAATAAGGTGGCAGGGGATTCTTCATTTATGCATAAACATTCTGAGATGTAACTCATGTATTTTTTTCGAGCAACCGATTATCTTTCGATAGACGAATATTCACACAAAGCAATGATATATAGCGGCTAATAATTATACTTGTGTATTTTACTAGGTAATAATAATAATAATAATAATAATAATAATAATAATAATAATAATAATAATAATAATAATAATAATAATAATAATAATAATAATGGAAAATACCACCAAAATGTACTCAACTTGTCACAATCTCCAATTCTGTGTAGTGAACTTTTTTTTTTCAAAAAGGACTAACGATGTAAGTATATGATGCGATAACCAAATGTTAAGTTACTTATTAACGCCCGTTAGTCAAATGGACTGACGATGCAAATGTATGACGTCATCGATGCACAGAATTGCCTAACGATGAAAGTTTGTTACTTTTTTAGGAAAAAAAAAATTCACTACAAAGAATTGGAAATGGTGACAAGTTTAGTACATTTTGGTAGTATTTTCCCTAATAATAATAATAATACTTGTGTACTTGGTTCTGATGTGACTCTTGATGCAACGTTTAAAAGTTCAATTAGTAGTTATTGCGAGAAAATAGTTTATGAAATATAAATGAAAAATGTTAAAAGTTTGAAGAATAAACAATATATAAAATATTAATTTAATAGATATTGTTATAATTTTTAATCAATGGTAGATTAGACAAATCACTTTACTCTTTTTTAATAGTTTTAAGTTTCAAGAGTAGCAAATTTATTTTATAAGTAGTACTCCGTAACGATTATCTCACATTTTATAGACATGACTTGAATATATAATATTTCAGTTGAGGAGTTTTTCGCACAACATGATGTGCTATTGAGACAAAAACTTTTTAATATATGCAACTTGTGTTTATAATCGACATAAAGAAGGTTTTATAGAATCTCAGTCGAGTCTAAAGTTTAAGTATACATAAGAGGAAGGAAAATAGATTAGAAGGGTATCTAATATTTGTTGTCATATAATGGTGACAAATATTTTTATTTATGGTCATAGTTGTCACTAATCAACAAGTTAGATATATAGCCAGTTGCAATTAAAGGATATAGTACTCATGGATGGTTTATACTTTATACTTTATATGCATGTTGAGCGTGTCAATGCTTCTTAGGAAATCATAATCAATTGGGTAAAGAGAACAACATGTCATTGGTGTACTTCAGTTACATATAAATATAACAAAATATGCTAAGCTATACCATATTGTTAAAACGTCAAATAAATAACTTAGTAATGAGTTATGATCAAATAAGAAGAAAAATTAAAATGAGAAAGATGAGAAGAAACCAGAATCATACATTTCAGATGCACCTATAAAAGTGGATGTATCTCCCTTTAAAATTCTCTATTTTATTTAAAATGTGTGGTTTGAAATCCATCTTATTCTTCTCATTTTAGTTTTTTTCTCATCGGATCTCTTATAGCTAGGGATGAGTACGGTACCGGTCCCATACCGAATTAGTGGTACCGATTTTTTCCCCAGCATAAATTAGTGGTACCGGTACCGTACTGAACGAGATTCGGATACTGGTAGCGGTACCGGAAAATCGGGATTTTCCCCTTTTTTTTTCGGGAATTTCCCGATTTGGTACCGGTCCCTTACCGAATTAGTGGTCTCGATTTTTTTTCACCTTGTTTCGTAGTCCCGGTACCGTACCGTATATCGGGATCGGTACCATTTCAGTACGGTACCGGCACGGTTCCGGTTCGGTTCAAGGATTCGGGTCGAAATGCTCATCCCTACTTATAATAACTAGATACATCAAACGAGTCGAACAATCTGAAAGAACCACGATCGATCATTCTCAAATGCTTAGTAAATCAATGCATTTCACGATTGTGAATTACTATAGCTAGGACTCGTGACTTCAAAGTGTTGTACCTAATGTAATATGAATTTTGGGCATCTTCTTGAGATTAATCATTCCCCTGCGGATTATATAAGAACCATATTTAATGTCAAAGGGCTTGTGACTCAATGATATCCCATAAGTGAGAATGTTTCACAATTAAATAGTTGTGGATTCAAGTCTTCTCTAAAATATCGTAAGATTGATTTTTTTTTATTTCTAATATGAGATAGTTAGTTGCCGTTAAAAAACCATATTTAATATTATAACGAAATAAATAAATCCAAAATAGAAACAAACCACCTTTTGATCAACTAACTATATGATAGAATCTATATAAATAACTAACCAACCCTACGGCCTACACCTAAAACCTACCAAGACACAAATTAAGCAAACACTTTTTGAGGAGTATTTCTTTACATACTAAAATGGTTTCAAATTCTTGTTTTGAAACAACACTAAATCTCCCAAGTATAGACCTTTCAAAGCCATTAAATCCTTCTTCCATATCTTTACTTTCTGAAGCTTGTCATCAATGGGGTTTCTTCAATATCGTTAATCATGGAATTTCGAAAAGCCTTTATGAAGATATTCGTTCGTTCTCTAATCATGTATTTGATCTTTCTAGTGAGACAAAGCTTAAACTTGGTCCTTCTTCATCTGTAAAAACTTACACTCCTCATTTTATTGCATCTCCTTATTTTGAAAGTTTGAGGGTTTCTGGACCCGATTTTCATTCGTCTGCTCAAGATTCTATTGATGTCATATTCCATGAAAACCGACACGAATTCAGGTAAATGTTGTAAGTACACAGTTTTTAAGTATGTAGTCAATGGTTTCTCATATTAGAACGTTGTATATGTAGTTTCAGTTTAAAGTAATGTTTTATTTTCTAAACACGATCAATGGTTTTTTATTTGTACGCAATTCTAATGGTTAATTTGCATTAAACTATAAGCAATTAGGCAGTTAAAAAAATGTTTCATTTGACATACTTTAGCCTTTTTAATTTCTTTCGTTTTACCTACTACATCTTACTTTAGCTAAAGTAATTAATCGAGTATGGAGTATTAGGTTTCAAGAAATAGTGTCTACAAAATTTAAAAACTTTCTACTTGATGGCTTTTTTATATGTGTGAGGACCTAATGCTGGTTTTGTTGACAACCTTGTTCTATATTCACACTGATGCGAAGATCATTTAAGAAACAAAAAGTTTGTTTACAAAATAGTCACAAACCTCAAGCCAAAAAAGTGTGCATTGCAACTAATTAGAGCTTTTGATCGAGTTCACCATCTAAAACATATTTCGTTGCTTTTGTAGTGAGATATTGGAAGAATATGGGAATAAAATGACGGAATTGTCAAAGAAGATCATGAAGATCGTGTTAATGATCTTAGGAGATGGATTTGACACAAGATTATATGATTCTGATTTCAATAATTGTCACGGTTATTTAAGAATAAACAGATATTCACCACCAACCGACTTAGAGGAGAAAGAAACCACTGAGGGGCTAGGTATGCATACTGATATGAGTTGCATAACAATTGTGTATCAAGACGAAACAGGAGGTTTACAAGTTAAATCAAAAGACGGAAAATGGATGGACATTGTTCCAAGTGAAGGAACGTTGGTTGTAAACATAGGCGACTTATTGCAAGCTTGGAGCAACGACAAGTTCATATCATCCGAACATAGAGTGGTGTTGAAGAAACCAGTAAACCGGCTTTCTATTGCTTTCTTTTGGTGTTTTGAAGACGAGAAGGTGATCTTGGCTCCTAATGAAGTCGTGGGCAATGAGAATACAAGACTTTATGAGCCATTTGTTTGCTTGGATTACTTGAAATTTAGAGAGAGTAATGAAGAGGGAAAATTCGAAAAAGTTGGCTTCACAGTTAAAGATTTCGTCGCACACAACACCAAGAATTGTCTACCAATGTCCGTTTCATAACATAATGAACTAGAGCGAAAACAGTTGGTTTCTAGGCTATACGTATGATCTATTGTTTATGCATAGTTGATTGTTAAGTTTGGTTGTTTTTCTTTCAAAGTTGTCTTCTGTCATTGATGTACATACATAATTCTAGCTATTAGACTATTAGTTATCATATTCATGAATAAAATAAATGTACCATGTGATACATGTGATATGCTTTTCGTTGGAATATTCTAGCTATCTAATGTCTATTTACCGTTTTTTGTTGCTCTTTGTTTATGAGTGAGTAACTTAACTGTCACTCTCGATTATAGACATCAACTGTAAGCTTACTAAATATTGCATATTGTCATATTGTGATTCTCCTTATTCTAAAAGTATATCAACTCATGGCAAGAAAACCTTTCAAAATCGAAAGCTACTTATACTTTAGTGCACAGTTTACGTACGAAGAGTTAATAATCCAATTTTGTATTATATGTAACATAAAATACAATGAAAAATGTATTTTTGTATGTATCTGATTTTTAAATTTCACCCCAAAATGTTTGGTGTCGTGGAAAGTAATGCTTTGTTTTGGTGCTTACTTTTAATGGCAAACATATCCAATACAAAAGCAAGTGCTTTACCTGTATAGATTGTGGAGATCTCTTTCTTTAGCATATTTAATCATTCCATGATTACTTCACACACACGCACACTGATATTTAAAAAACGGAGAAATGCAACGCTCACAAAATTTTTATAAAAAGAAATCCACACACACATGTGTAACTTAATTACAGGGGTGAAACACATGTGTAACTTAATTATAGGGGTGAAAATCAGAAAGATAAAACTTAATAAAATTCTAATTGATACAATACCATATGAATTGAAGTACTTAAATTTAAGGCATTTCAAAGTTTTAAAAACTAGCACAGATATTGTTAAGAAATTTCTCTAGAACATTTGGTAATAATATAGGATTGTTAAAAATATATTTGACCAAATGCCCATTCCTCAAGTTGGACCTTTCTTTATTACTTTAATGAAATTGTTAAAGAAGATCTTCATAATTAATTCTGAAAGTCACTAAAAGTAACTTTAATTATTCTTTACCAAATACCATTATAAATAGGGTGAGTTATAGCAACGGGGGCTATTGGTTAGATAAACCCCCTCTATATTTTTTTTATTTTTTTTTTTTATTTTTTTTTATTTTTTATTTTTTGATTTTTATAATTTTGTTTATATCAAAAAGCTATAAACCTGAAAGTGCGGAACAGAAAATATAAAGTTTAATAAGTCAAACGCTTAAAACTGTCAGAAATACAAAACAGAAACTGACAAAAACTGAGCTGAACTGAAAAAAAATAGGAAAGACAAGTGGGCCTGCCACCTTGTCCCCCCGTTTCCCTAACAGTCCCCTTATAAATTCTCAGAACATTATTATTGTGATAACGACTTAAACAATATTTATTAAGTCATGTTTAGTGCATGATTAATAAATATTTCGAACAAATTATCTACTAACATTACAGGAATACGTAGTACGTATTAATTACTTTCAGTAAGTAAGTAGTACCAACTCTAAAAAAACTTAAATATGAAATATTCATGTGCCGATAAAAACAAAAGGGGAGATCAATATTTAGGCCAAACTTAAAATAAGTAGGTTAACACCCAAAATTCACTTTTTACTTCTGTGATTTTGTTCTTCAATTTGCAAAATGGACACAAAATTTTACTTTTTTACTTGTCTTTATCTCGACACGGCTAAGCCAATAAAGGAACTTTTGTTCTACTACGTACGGCTATCCGTGTCTAGTTATGGTCATTGGATAAATGAAATAACTAATCAATTTCCTTGATCTATAGCAAGAATGGAACACAAAAGTTGTTCAATTTCAACCGGCGTAATAGATACTAGTCCGCTATAGTATAGCGTGTTTTGATAGCCAAATAATCTCACTGAAATTTAAACATCTATGCTAAAGCAATTTACCTACTGTTGGCGTATATGGCCGGATGACCCACGCCGAACGACGTGTGCCGAAAGGCATAAGATATTATTTAAGTATTGCACCATCGGTCTTCAACCGATACTATAATACTGGGGGGACATGTTGACGTATGTGTCCGGACGACACGTGACCGGACACCTAGTACCTAGACTAGGAATAGCTCGGCGTGTTCTTTCCCAAGACAGTACAGGTATTGAGGTTACCAATGTGGTACCTACCCTTTTCTCTCTATATATATACTACTCTCTCATCTCATTAATAGGCTCCCTCTCCACACACATATATCATATCACATATACAACTCATTAACTCATCTTACATATACATCGCAACACATATATTACAAACTCATACATTCATACTAAATCCTCCACACACGAGGTACTTACTTGACCGTCGGAGGGTGGTTCCCGGGGCTTCGGCCTCTGGACCCCTTCTAACGGGTTCTTTCATGTTTGTAGTATACTTTCAAGCTCGGGACAAAGACGGAAGGCACGTGAGAACCGTCAAGACCAACCCGGCGGAAAAATGCTTCAACATTTGGCGCCATCCGTGGGACTCGTTATTCAATCTACCATGAGTTAAGAATGACGGGTCACATTTTCAGTCCGCTTTCTTAAACACCGTTGTCCGCCTGGTTCAGACGTTCGGTGTTGACGTCCGGTATGGACGGACTAAGGGCCATTCGGTATGATTTCCTTCGGCCAAGTCGTTCAGATATGCTGTCTCGTTTGGAGATGTTTGGCCGTACAGGCATACTGTGTCGTTTGGATGTGTTGTGGTGCTCGGAGGTATTGTTTCGTTCGGTTATACTTACTTGTGATGGGTTCAACCGTTGGACGTGAAAAAGGTGAACCCGAAACAACAGTTTGCTCGTGTTACGTGGTAAAAAACGTGCATGCCTTCGAAATGTAGCTTGCACAATGCAGTGCAGAAGGTACATGCAAAATATATACCTTGATACTTTACTAGTCGATGCTTATGCATACATTTACAACATATTAAGAATGGTGTACAACTAAAGTAGATGCCTGCACCTAATCCTTGCCCGTTGCCATGTGCGTGCCTATGCATGTTTTCAGCCTTTTCCTTGAATGCGTATGGATGTTTAGTGAATGGTCACTGTCATGCTTTTAAAAAATATATATATAACCCATATTGAACATGTTGACTTATTATGGCTCAAATGAATTACGTTTCAAATATTGTTTGGTATGCAATGAAAAGACAAACTTTTTTACATGTTCAATGTACAATACTTGGGGTACCACTTGCAAAGTACATAGTTTTTTCAAATATATACTAAAAAAAAAAAAAAAAAGTTTGATTGAAAAGCTCTTGTTTGCAAAGGATCTATTAACCGGACGGTCCCTGGCCCACCACTGTCCCCCTTGATGTTCCTCACTTTATTCCAGTATAGCACAGCTTTTTGTCAGTTTTTGTTCCGTATTTTTGACAGTTTTAAGTGTTTGACATATTAAACTTTATATTTTATGTTCCGCACTTTCAGGTTTATAGCTTTTTAATATAAAAAAAAAAAAAAAAAAAAAAAAAAAAAAAAAAAAGGGTTCCGGCTAACAAAAAAGGGGACCGTCCGGTTAACCCTGCCAAATTGCAATAGTATAACAGTTGAACTAGTACTCTAGTAGGTAGGTCTGGTATCTGCTTTCTCACTATTGAAATTAAGGACATGACAGTGTACACGCTTCAAATTATATTTTAATTTACACATTAGTATGCATGATATATATACAAATAATTTTCTTTTAAAGAAATTAACACGCAAGATGTCATGCGTTATGTACTACTTCACTCACGGTATTCGTATCCAATGTTTTACTTAATCATACATTAATGTTTTACTTAATCATACATGTTTATGTCATAACATACATGCATCCATGAATGTGGTCATTTATTATGGTTTCATGCTAAACGAAATGTTAAAGCACATTAAAGTATATCCTTTGCCCGCAAAGTAGTACCAAATTTGGCTGCATTTTGTCACAAATGAAATACTTTCCAGATGCGTATTACTACTGCCATGCTTAAATATATGATTCACATATCTTCTATATCAAGTGAAAATAAATAGACATATTCAAAGACAACATTGTTGTTTATATGTGGAAGTTTTCGAAGATACAAATTATGACGAAATTCATGTTATTGTTTACATGTGCAAGTAATATATCAAAGGTGTGGTACCTTTCTACGGTAACTTTTCATCATCAGTGTTACATATTTCAAATAGCTTGTATCATAAAAAATATGGACGACAATAAAGGTGCAAAACACAAATGACAACCTGTCATGTGTTAAAGGTACAACTCGTGAAGCACTACATGCAAATACGAGGTTTTTAAAATATTGATGCAATATAAAATAAATTTAAAGAGCTCATTTTTCGTCATAAATGAAATAGGTTAATGGTTAAACTATACGTGCTACCTCTAAACTTTGGCTTTTTAGTGTTGAAAGGACATATAGAGTAAAGTGATAAAAATGCTTCAGATTTGTTTGTATAAAAGTATTCGACGGGTATAAATGTACAACTAATGAGAACCGCAATTTTATGAGTATACATATTATATTGCATATACCTTATACCATATGGCAAAATATGGAATAGTATGAAAAAGGAGCACAAATAAAAAAACATAGCTCTCATTTGTGGTGAACGGTCAAATCAGTGTTTCGAAAAGGGAGAAAGCAATAAAGCACTTTACCCAAATACCACTTTAAAAAAAAATTATTACCACGGCATAACACATCTTTATATGCAGGATGGGGTAAGTTAGCCCACGTGAAAATCTTACAAATAAAATCCTTCAAACCTCCATCGTACTATGGCTTCATCTCAACTTTTGGGTCCCGACACCTTTAAACCTCCATCTTACTGGTTAGGTGTCGATCATTTTTGGTCCAAGCTATAAGTTCAATCTTTTTTAATCGTCAAACTCCGGATGGGAGTACCACATAAACTGGAACCGATATCAATATAAGCTCTAATCTTTACAAGCTCCGACATTCGCCACGTCGGACTTTTTTCGCAATATCTACCTTGATAAGTGCTCCGACCTTATTAGTCATGTTTGAATTTTAAAATTTCATGCTTCGGTAAGAGAAAGACTAATCTCCGTCAGCGTTACCAGCAACATCAAACAAGCCCAAAAGACACATATGGTTCTTTCGACCAATTCCACTGTCAATCAATGAACTCTGACTTTTGACCCCATTTTTGCCTATTTTGAACTTCATCTAACCATTTTGGTTATCCCTAAGTGTGCACCCGGATGACTTTATATGCACTAATATTTTCTTATGCCGCGTTTCGATCATTTGGATTTTTATGCCCCTGGTTGGCGGAAACATCAAAAGTCTACGACACGTATTGGTGCATGTTTTCACTTGGTCTTTCGTTTGTTAGCGAATCCGATTCTTAATAAGCGTCGAACGAAATGCTAACTTCATTTAACTGTTAACTTCATCTCCTAAACTATGATATGATTGTTGATCTTTGAGCTTCGACTATTGTACTCCGGCACTTGCCTTGTCATGCTTTTACACTCCGGTTGTCGGCTGAACCTTTATCTCAGCTGGATGAAGACCGGGTCCGAACATACGACGTGTCTCGAGAGCACAACGGCAAAACCATCCCATCCTCCTCAAGACCATTAAAAAACAACTAAACATTCAACGCAAAGAATGAAAGATCCCGGTTTTTTATGAGTTCAAGATAATATCTTTAAATTATCTAAACAAGAAATACCCATCATTGATATTTGAAATATATTTATCCGAATAAATACAAAACCACTAAAGCCCATAACAAAATCATTTTATAACAAGATAAAAGATTTGTTTTGCTCCACCTTTAAGCTTAATCTGAACTTTGAAATGATCCTTTAAGTTGAATATTATGGTAACTGATTCATTGTGTTTTGGTGTGTGCAAACAACAATTTTATCAAAATATCAACAATTTGTCGTGAGACAAATAATCGTGAAGTAATACGAGTAAACCGTTTAGGAAAACGATTACCCCGCAGAACTTGTGAAAGTGATATTCAAATTGTGAGACCGGGAAGCGATTTCCCGGGTCGTACCCCAACGAGGTGTGAATGGAAAGCTTCGAATGAGATTGGGATTAAAATCTTGTATGATTGGAAAAGTTATTTGGTTTTATGGTACGTTAAATTAACGAACGAAAGTAAACGTAAATTAACCTAAGGCAACTAATAATCTAAGAAATTCCTAGAACACTACGGGAAAACATAATTAGGTCCCGGGAATCCTAAAACTTAAAACAAATTAGAAACGAGACGTTAAATTAAAAATAATGCGAGAGCGCAAAATAAAACGCGAATTTTAAGTTCCAAACGTCCTACGGGGTTCTAATTAATTTTCTAACGCATTAAAAGACAAAAGAAATTTTTAGGAAAAAGAAAATTAATTTTTCAACAAAAATTTAATTTATTATGAATTAAAAACTATTTAATACTAACTAAATTGTAATAAATATTAAAACTAATCTAAAAATTCTGAAACTTTTTTAGAAAATCAAATAACTTAAAACTGATTTAAGAAAAATAAAAACTTAGGAAAAGCTATTTTACACAAGCTCGAATAAGCAGATTATAAGCTGGCTAGCTTATTAAATCCTCAACACTCAACAAAGGTTTTCAATTAAACTTTGCAAATATCTCTTGAAAAAGACCCAAGGGCAAACGGTAAGGTTGGTGTGTTGTGGGCTGTGAGACCAGGGTTCGACCCCTGGTTTTGCACCCTTTTTTTTCTTTTTGATTCTTTTCTTTTTGACAGAAATAAACTCCCACAAACACCAACTTAAACGAAAACCCACTTGCTATTAAATCAGATAACAACAATTTTGGTGGATTCAAAACAGGTTCATCATGAACAATTCAAATCTTTATTTGCTTTCTATAGTTCGACTGCCTACCAATACTTTGGATAAAAATTCACTCAAACTCTCAAACAAGTAATAACAACATTACTCTGAAATCAATAATCATAACCCCAAACAAATCATTAATGAACTCAGATTTTTCAAGCAGTTACAAGAGAAGTAGCAGCAGACCCAAGTAAAATAAGCCAAAGAAGGCTTGAAATAAACCACTAAAATAAGCACTAAATGGAAAAGTAAAAATGCAATTCTAAAGGTTACCTAAGAAGGGTCCTAAAGCTGCTAATAACAACAGATTTGGTTAAGACTTGACCAAGTTATGGTCGATTGAAAGTCAGCCCAAACTCAGGTCTGCTGAGTAAAGGCAGTCGCGTGCTCAAGTGAACCACTTTGGATGCAAATCTAAATGACCAAATCAATTCCAAAGGGCAACACTCTTTTTTATTTTGAAAGACTAGCCATAATTGATTTCAAAACAATTATTTTTATCAAATTCCTATAATTCACGAATGTTAGAAACCGTTTTGAAGTTTGTTCAAAAACTGAGTTTGTAAACTTTTTTTTTTTTTGACTTTTGAAATATACTACCACAGTTGATTTTTATGAACCTTGAAGGGTTTGCAACACTGATTTAAGTTATAAAACACATAAGTGAGACTTAACTAATCTACCTAAACAAGGGTTGAATTCAACCAAGGATAATGCTATATCCAATTCCTAAAAGCTAAGCTGTTTATATATTCTAACAACCACAAAAGCTTAACGAAAGAAGCTGATCCGAAACACCCCTAACTTAATGATTTCTAAGTAAATAACTAGTATGCTATTCAAACTAACTTAATCAATTTATATTAAGCTAATTCAAATTCGATCAAACAGAAATCAACAAGTATAAAAACAACTAGCAACTAACACAGATTATGATCAAAATAAGAGGAGGTAAGAGCCTACTTGACTTCCAAGCTAAGACGAGGCCTGAGAACCATAAACCAAGAGTAACCTAACTGCCCCCATGGGCTCTAAACCAACAATTCTGCAACTGCTTCCTCTTTACTTTTTACCATTTTTTATCTGCTTTCTTTTTCTGAATTCTTTTTTTTTCTTTTTCTTTGATTTTAAATAATTTTGAAAACTAGCACAACCATTCTGAGATAAAGTAAATTCAATTGAAAGATAACACAAGAAACTTAAAAATTACGAAATTGGATTTTGCTTAAAAGAAATTTCATTCAACTGAAAATGGAGGAATACATTAGTAAACTAAATTCAAAAACAGAAAAAAGAATAGATAGAGAGATGCCCTTAGGCTTACAATTATCTAACTATTTATACTAAAACCTAGAAGTGGTAGGTACCAATTAAGCTTCTCTTTGTGTCTTCACTGGTGTGCTTCATCACTGAGAGGGAAGCTGAGTTGGATGACTTTGTGTTTCCTTGCAATCAATCTTGGCCCTTGATTAAAGCCCCAACTATCTTAGCCTTCTGATCTCTTCTTTGGCGCCCAATTGGTGTTGTGGATTGCCAACATGTCACTGTGCGATAGGTTAAGAGTGTTAGGTATAATTTGGAGGGGGTTTAGTGGGATTGGGAGAAGGTTTTGAGGGTGATGGGAAGGGATGGTGATGGTTGGATTTGGCTGGAAGCAGGTCACGGGTGGAGAGTTATTTTTTATTATACAAAGACTAAGTGGAGAAGAAGGTGCGGATACGTTTAATAAAAACGTATTTAGGGTTTAGGTGATTGGGTATTGGGCTTGAGTTATGCTTTGGGCCAAGTGGGGGTGTGGACCAGATTCGTGGGCTTGATAATCTTTTTTTGGATTTAATGATTCCTTTTGGTCCGTTTGGTATTATACTTATGGTTTCACAAGGACCATTTTGCAATAAGTTGAAACTTCGAGGAGTATTCATGTCAATCTCACAAACTTTTTCCAAGGGTCAATCTTGTCAAGTTAGGTAAACCAAAGGACCAAAAATATAATTTTCCACATTTGAAACACCGGGGACTGAAACTGTCAATTGGCCAAAGTATGGGGACCAATTGTGTAATTTTCCAAATCATTTTACCCAAAGATCATTTGTGATTTGTTTTGACTTTTAAAGAGCAAGGGTTGACTTTTCTTTGAAAATGATTGACCAGGGCCTAGTTTTGTAAAACTTTGAAAGTTGGGGGACTGAAACTGCCATATATGCAAATTTTGTTCGTTTTTCGTTTGTTTTCACTCGTTTTGTATCAGGAACATATAAAATACGATCTTTGGGATTTTCTTCGCATTTCGGTGCGTTTTTGAGTGTTTTTGATCGTTTTGCAGCTCAGAATTGACTAAAAATGATGAGTATTTACACACTCATCAATCCCCCACACTAAACTATTGCTAGTCCCTAACAATCTTTTTGAGAAAAATTGATGGATTTGAAGTCTCTTTACCAAAAGCCATCACTTCTGGAGTAGCCGGACGCTATTGGGTTCAAGTAAGAGTTATGGTCCATCCGATGACCATGTGATTTTTAGCAAATCACCAGCTTTCAACGGTTTTGATTTGTCTTTACCAGAAGCCGTTTGCTCCTGGACTTGCCAACTCTTGATGGAACAGTCAACATCTTGGTGAGTTGATTACCAATTATGGTTTTTCCACTGCCTTTACCACAAGCCATAATCTTGCGGGCTAGCCAACTCATTAGCTTTTGAGGATGATGGGGAGTTGAGGAACCATACAATTTTTGGCAAATTGCAAGCCATAAACGGATTTGATATATCTTTACCAAGAGCCGTTTGCTCCTGGATTAGCCAATCCTTTTGTCGGTCAGACAAGGCGGATTGATAACCACAAAAATTTTGAAACTTTAGTGAAAAAATTTTAAAATTTTTGGTCAAAAACGCGGGTATTAGATAGTAAAATGTGATAAAATTCGCTAGAATAGCGAAATACCCCCCCACACTTAGGATTGAATATTGTCCTCAATATTCAAAGTCCCGGCTATTATGCCGACTCTTTGAACGTAAAAGGGCAACATTACAAGCTAAATGTGGAAACACAATTTTGTTTTTCACTTTGTTGGTAACCACAGTAGGGGTAACTCCCCCACACTTAGGGTGAAAACCCTAAGTACATGCTACTGTTTTTGTTTACCGAGTCGCTAGCTTGACTCGACCCCAAATTCATTTGTCCTTGGGGAAGCATGATGTGGAAGAAACATTCTCCATCAGACTTTCATTCAAGATGTTTGGACAAACATTTGAAGCACGTGAAAGTTCCACACCGATGAGATACGTACCCGGCTCAAAATAGTATAAACTATAAGCGGTGATGCCGGGGTCAAAGATAATGTCTTCATTCCCGAAGGAATGAAAAATAGGAGAAGTCACCCGATAGGTGAAAAAGAGAAAGAAAGTCATGATAAACATCTTGACTAACTCATCATCATTAGGAGGAGGATTCATGGATTCATCATCATGAATCTCATCATTTAAGCTCATGTGATCAAGACATATCCTGGGTGTATCTAGATCAAAGTAGAAGCGATCATACTCCGGTGGAGATATGATGTGAGTGAGTTCACAAGAGAACTCATCAAAGGTGAATGAATCATATTCGAGATCAATGTGAGTGAGTTCACAGGAGAACTCATCGAAGGTAAATGATTCATAATCGGGGAGAGAATTATGAGAATGAGAAGTGGTACTGCCACTAATCTTCTCTCCCACAGGATCAAACGTAAAGGCTTCAACCTCCGGAATAGGATCATCGGAGAAAAGGTCACTATCCTTAATGGGGATAGGAGATGAAATAGGTTCCTCTTTGAAAGCCTCAATTTTAGAGATGAGGTGACTGACATTTAATAATGTAGCACGAAGGGCTTCATTTTTTATTTCAATGTCAGTCTCATCATCATTCTCATCTTCTAAGCTGACTAGCTCAGAAGGTAATCCTTCCACATGACTGATGTTTAAAGAATTTTCATCAGTATGTGAAGTACTAAGCTCGATATTGGGATTAGAATTTAAAAGGTTTTCAATTTCTCCCAGATCGGCTTCGAAATCAAACAGATCATCATCACTTCCCAATGGAAGTGGATTGATGTGAGTAAGTTCGTCTGTGAACTCCTCAAGGAGAAGGTCAACATCAGAATGAGGCAGTGATGCCTCTACATACTCAACTTCTCCATAAGATGTATAATCATCATCAAAGTCGGAGAAAGTTTCAAAATGATCTTTTGGATTTTCAGGAGGGGAAGGTGAATCACACATATGATCAAAAGTCCCATGTGACTCTCCTGGGATTAGGACAAGGTTCTCAACACTAGACTTTATGAATTCGTCCGATTCCGTTTCAGGAACAGTGGTAAGATGTTCATCCCCCATATTCAGAGAGTGAATGTGAACTTCGGGTGTGATACCGATAGGCTGAGGGAGTTGAGAGGAGCTAGCATTCATGGATTGTACAAGTTCCATTTGATCATCTGCTAGTAATTTCTCCGTCACATTATTTTCTCCCTGATTTTTCACGGAAGGAACCACAACTGATGAATCTGATGAGCCTTGACGAATATCAAGGGTATCTTCATCATCACTATTGTTGTTGTCATCGTCATCGTCATCGTAGATGATAGTTTTATGCATTCGAAGTCTTACTCTAGCTGCTTCTTCAACTTCTTCGGCTAGTATTTCTTTGTAAGACTTCAGACGAGGTTCTTCCGGAGCAGGTTTGTTAACCAAATCCTTAAGAGTATTTAAGACATTTTGCAAAAGGTCTTGAGGAAATGGTTGAGGTTGTGTTTCAAAAGTTTGGTATTGTGGAGGTTGATCGTGATAATTGTTGTCACAAGGAAAAAGATTCGTAGTGTGACAATCGGTGCTAAAATGTGGACCTCCACAATACTCACAACCGTATTGTTGTGAAGTTGGTGCATTTTGAAACGATTCGGCATTGAAATTTTGATAACACGGATCATGTTCATATGAAATGAAATTGTTTTGTGGCTCATTGCAAAAGCTCGGGTTAAAATCATAAGCGAATGAATTACTCGAACCACAAAACAAACAACTTCCGTTTTGAATATCATTACCACATCGTTCACACGTGCACCAACGACATGGTAGACCGAAAAGTGGCTCACCACAACCGACGCAAGGAATAAACGATTGTCTTAGAGAAGGAATCGGAACATTCAAAGAATCAACAAAATAATTCGAATGATTATCAAGTCCCGAAGAACATTTTGAAAAATCCGGAGGTGGGACAAGTGGTATGCTCTGAGAGCTAGGAATTTCTACCACTTCCGTTATGGTCCCCGGTTGTTGTTCTTGATAAACGTGATGATCAGGCAAGTCGTTTATTTTAGTCACCGTTTTAAGCTCAGTACGTTTACTTGATAAACTTCGAATCATAAATTGTGAGAGTTGTGGATCGACTCTTGACGGTTTGCCATTAACAGCATGTTTCTCGGGATGTGAGGGGTAGTCGGAAGAATTTTGAGAATCAGTGAAAGCATTCGGATATGCTTTGCACCATTTACAAAATCCGTCTCTAATATCACTTCCACACCGCTCACACCCACACTTGTAACAACGAAGATCGTCATCCACCGGACTTTTACAATGAAAACAGTGATAGTCGAGTGATGACATAAGAATTAAACATTAACGAGGGATGAGGAGGGAGAATTAAACGGTAGGAGACGAAGACTATTTTTGGGTTTTTTGAAAAGTACAACAATTAAAACAAGACCACTCATAAAGACAGGTGAACTTAAACCAATAATCACAAACGCAAGGTTAACTTCTAAAGAAAAACGCACAAAGGAGTGGGAGAGAAGAATGGATCTCTCACTGGGCGAAGTTCGTTGGATCGCCACATACCGTTTCGACTCCTCTTAAAGTGTGTTTCTCGTTTAAAAGTTTTCCAATACGCAAGTGATACAAAAGCAAGTTTTGATCTTTGGTTTGGGAACTTATTATGGTCACACCCCCAGTTGGTAGGTGTTCTGCCTTGATTTGCGGTGGTAAGATTTTAATGTTGTATTTATTAAACAATGAAACGGAAAAATCTTTTTGTGTTTTTCTTAACTTTTATATATATAATACATATACTAGAAACAAAAGAAATTTTTTTTGGTTTTTTATACGTTTTATAAAAGCGTAACTTCTTGCGAAGGTTCTACAAGACTAATCGTCTAAACCTTATCGAGACTTTCGACACACAGCCTCCCTGGCAGCGGTGCCATTTGATTCGTTGTGTTTTGGTATGTGCAAACAACAATTTTATCAAAATATCAACAATTTGTCGTGAGACAAATAATCGTGAAGTAATACGAGTAAACCGTTTAGGAAAACGATTACCCCGCAGAACTAAGTGATATTCAAATTGTGAGACCGGGAAGTGATTTCCCGGGTCGTACCCCAACGAGGTGTGAATGGAAAGCTTCGAATGAGATTGGGATTAAAATCTTGTATGATTGGAAAAGTTATTTGGTTTTATGGTACGTTAAATTAACGAATTAGAAAATTAACGAATGAAAGTAAACGTAAATTAACTTAAGGCAACTAATAATCTAAGAAATTCCTAGAACACTACGGGAAAACATAATTAGGTCCCGGGAATCCTAAAACTTAAAACAAATTAGAAACGAGACGTTAAATTAAAAATAATGCGAGAGCGCAAAATTAAACGCGAATTTTAAGTTCCAAATGTATTACGGGGTTCTAATTAATTTTCTAACGCATTAAAAGACAAAAGAAATTTTTAGGAAAAAGAAAATTAATTTTTCAACAAAAATTTAATTTATTATGAATTAAAAACTATTTAATACTAACTAAATTGTAATAAATATTAAAACTAATCTAAAAATTCTGAAACTTTTTTAGAAAATCAAATAACTTAAAACTGACTTAAGAAAAATAAAAACTTAGGAAAAGCTATTTTACACAAGCTCGAATAAGCAGATTATAAGCTGGCTAGCTTATTAAATCCTCAACACTCAACAAAGGTTTTCAATTAAACATTGCAAATATCTCTTGAAAAAGACCCAAGGGCAAACGGTAAGGTTGGTGTGTTGTGGGCTGTGAGACCAGGGTTCGACCCCTGGTTTTGCACCTTTTTTTTTTCTTCTTATTTTCTTTTTGACAGAAATAAACTCCGACAAACACCAACTTAAACTAAAACCCACTTGCTATTAAATCAGATAACAACAACTTTGGTGGATTCAAAACAGGTTCATCATGAACAATTCAAATCTTTATTTGCTTTCTATAGTTCGACTGCCTACCAATACTTTGGATAAAAATTCACTCAAACTCTCAAACAAGTAATAACAACATTACTCTGAAATCAATAATCATAACCCCAAACAAATCATTAACGAACTCAGATTTTTCAAGCAGTTACAAGAGAAGTAGCAGCAGACCCAAGTAAAATAAGCCAAAGAAGGCTTGAAATAAACCACTAAAATAAGCACTAAATGGAAAAGTAAAAATGCAATTCTAAAGATTACCTAAGAGGGGTCCTAAAGCTGCTAATAACAACAGATTTGGTTAAGACTTGACCAAGTTATGGTCGATTGAAAGTCAGCTCAAACTCAGGTCTGCTGAGTCAAGGCAGTCGCGTGCTCAAGTGAACCACTTTGGATGCAAATCTAAATGACCAAATCAATTCCAAAGGGCAACACTCTTTTTTATTTTGAAAGACTAGCCATAATTGATTTCAAAACAATGATTTTTATCAAATTCCTGTAATTCACGAATGTTAAAAACCGTTTTGAAGTTTGTTCAAAAACTGAGTTTGTAAACTTTTTTTTTTTTTTTTTTTTTTTTTTTTGACTTTTGAAATATACTACCACAGTTGATTTTTATGAACCTTGAAGGGTTTGCAACACTGATTTAAGTTATAAAACACATAAGTGAGACTTAACTAATCTACCTAAACAAGGGTTGAATTCAACGAAGGATAATGCTATATCCAATTCCTAAAAGCTAAGCTGTTTATATATTCTAACAACCACAAAAGCTTAACGAAAGAAGCTGATCCGAAACACCCCTAACTTAATGATTTCTAAGTAAATAACTAGTATGCTATTCAAACTAACTTAATCAATTTATATTAAGCTAATTCAAATTCGATCAAACAGAAATCAACAAGTATAAAAACAACTAGCAACTAACACAGATTATGATCAAAATAAGAGGAGTTAAGAGCCTACTTGACTTCCAAGCTAAGACGAGGCCTGAGAACCATAAACCAAGAGTAACCTAACTGCCCCCATGGGCTCTAAACCGAACAATTCTGCAACTGCTTCCTCTTTACTTTTTACCATTTTATATCTTCTTTCTTTTTCTGAATTCTTTTTTTTTTTTTTTTTTTTTCTTTTTCTTTAATTTTAAATAATTTTGAAAACTAGCACAACCATTCTGAGATAAAGTAAATTCAATTGAAAGATAACACAAGAAACTTAAAAATTACGAAATTGGATTTTGCTTAAAAGAAATTTCATTCAACTGAAAATGGAGGAATACATTAGTAAACTAAATTCAAAAACAGAAAAAAGAATAGATAGAGAGATGCCCTTAGGCTTACAATTATCTAACTATTTATACTAAAACCTAGAAGTGGTATGTACCAATTAAGCTTCTCTTTGTGTCTTCAATGGTGTGCTTCATCACTGAGAGGGAAGCTGAGTTGGATGACTTTGTGTTTCCTTGCAATCAATCTTGGCCCTTGATTAAAGCCCTAACTATCTTAGCCTTCTGATCTCTTCTTTGGCGCCCAATTGGTGTTGTAGATTGCCAACATGTCACTGTGCGATAGGTTAAGAGTGTTAGGTATAATTTGGAGGGGGTTTAGTGGGATTGGGAGAAGGTTTTGAGGGTGATGGGAAGGGATGGTGATGGTTGGATTTGGCTGGAAGCAGGTCACGGGTGGAGAGTTATTTTTTATTATACGATGACTGAGTGGAGAAGAAGGTGGGGATACGTTTAATAAAAACGTATTTAGGGTTTAGGTGATTGGGTATTGGGCTTGAGTTATGCTTTGGGCCAAGTGGGGGTGTGGACCAGATTCATGGGCTTGATAATCTTTTTTTGGATTTAATGATTCCTTTTGGTCCGTTTGGTATTATACTTATGGTTTCACAAGGACCATTTTGCAATAAGTTGAAACTTCGAGGAGTATTCATGTCAATCTCACAAACTTTTTCCAAGGGTCAATCTTGTCAAGTTAGGTAAACCAAAGGACCAAAAATATAATTTTCCGCATTTGAAACACCGGGGACTGAAACTGTCAATTGGCCAAAGTATGGGGACCAATTGTGTAATTTTCCAAATCGTTTTACCCAAAGATCATTTGTGATTTGTTTTGACTTTTAAAGAGCAAGGGTTGACTTTTCTTTGAAAATGATTGACCAGGGACTAGTTTTGTAAAACTTTGAAAGTTGGGGGACTGAAACTGCCATATATGCAAATTTTGTTCGTTTTTCGTTTGTTTTCACTCGTTTTGTATCAGGAACATATAAAATACGATCTTTGGGATTTTCTTCGCATTTTGGTGCGTTTTTGAGTGTTTTTGATCATTTTGCAGCTCAGAATTGACTAAAAATGATGAGTATTTACACACTCATCAGTAACTCAGTCATGAACTTAAAACTAAGTATAATCTTATTTTTTCAAGCTTAGCAACTTTTTTGGAAGACTAAGATAACAGGTCAGTAATTTTTTCGCCATCATATGAAATAGATCTCGAAGCCACAACGATCAGAGCTTACTAATCAATCATTGATCTTTCGTCCTTTGTGCTAGCGTGCTACGTACGAACCTTGTTTGCGCTGAAATCAATAAAAAGAATAATTTTTTGAGTCACTGTTATTTAATATTACACAATATATATATATATATATATATATATATATATATATATATATATATATATATATATATATATTCGACCGGAGTATTTAAATATTGGGACATAACGTTGAATTTAAGATAGTTGGCACCGGCCGTCAAGTTTGAGAAAACTACGTGTTTCATATTTAACATCCATGAGACCTTCGGTTATTACGGGTTGATTATGTCATTTAGCGTTTTGTGGTATTTGAGTTCAACGATACTAAAAAGATTTAGTACCGTCGAACTGGGGGGGAGTATAGAGGTGTGATACCTCAGTCGCTTATGTCATAGTTGGTTTTGATCCGGTTTTGTGTTGATGTAGGTTATATCATGTTTGTCATATCTAACCGAAGAAAGCATAGAGCTTTCAAATTTTATTCTACAGGACTGGCAAGCATAGGGTGATGATTTCGTAAAGCATAGTCAATAAGGGCGATAAACATCACATGCTTGATATCTACACGAATGGGTAACAATTGTTATTAATCGTTTATTATGTTATCTAATACTTTGTTTTATTTAAGTTCAACGATACTAATAAACATTAGCACCGGTGAACTGGGGGGATAATAGTGTTATGATACCCCCATAGGTTCGGTTTTAACCCAATTTTTCTATTGATACATGAAATTATTGTGTTTGTCACATTGTTATATCTAACGGGAAAAGGCAAAAGAACTTTCATGTCTTACTGTGCAGGAATAGCTGTATGAGCTTCCACATGCATAACAATTACAAGAAACGGATGGTGCAAAAACACTCCGTCTTCGTCAAACGGATCGTGAAACACTCCACTGTAGGTGGATCGTGATAACACTCCGTCTTCATCAAACGGATCGTGAAACACTCCACTGAGGTGATCGTGATAACACTCCGTCATTAATCAAACGGATGGTGAAAACACTCCGGCTGTAGGAGCGGATGGTGAAAACACTCCGTCATAAACATAAACGGATGGTGAAAACACTCCACTGTAAGTGGATGGTGATAACACTCCGTCATTAATCAAACGGATGGTGAAAACACTCCGGCTGTAGGAGCGGATGGTGAAAACACTCCGTCATAAACATAAACGGATGGTGAAAACACTCCACTGTAAGTGGATGGTGATAACACTCCGTCATTAATCAAACGGATGGTGAAAACACTCCTGCTGTAGGAGCGGATGGTGAAAACACTCCGTCATAAACATAAACGGATGGTGAAAACACTCCACTGTAAGTGGATGGTGATAACACTCCATCATTAATCAAAGAAAACACCCCGTCGTGCAAAAACATTCCGTCCAATTTTATAGACAGGTCGTGCAGAAACACCCCGTCCAAAATTATAAACGGATGGTGAAAACACTCCGCTAAGCGGATTGTGATAACAATCCGCCGTCATCAAACGGTCTCAAACATATAAACTTGTATCTCCAAGAGCTATGTAAATAGCGACGGTAATAAAAAAAAGTGTTCGGTGTACGTTTGTGATTAAAATTTAAATGATATATAACGACACTTCACAAAAATAATGATTATGGGAGAGAAGCTATATTTTACTTGTGCGGGAAACAAGTGGATGATGGAAAAGGCATGTCTCGCTTCGGATCCAACAATATTTAAGTATAGCATCATTGACCGTAGGTCAACAATACAATACTGGGGGGACATGTTGGCGTATATGGCCGGATGACCCACGCCGAACGACGTGTGCCGAAAGGCATAAGATATTATTTAAGTATTGCACCATCGGTCTTCAACCGATACTACAATACTGGGGGGACATGTTGGTGTATATGGCCGGATGGCCCACGCCGAACGACGTGTGCCGAAAGGCATAAGATATTATTTAAGTATTGCACCATCGGTCTTCAACCGATACTACAATACTGGGAGGACATGTTGGCGTATATGGCCGGATGACCCACGCCGAACGATGTGTGCCGAAAGGCATAAGATATTATTTAAGTATTACACCATCGGTCTTCAACCGATACTACAATACTGGGGGGACATGTTGACGTATGTGTCCGGACGACACGTGACCGGACACCTAGTACCTAGACTAGGAATAGCTCGGCATGTTCTTTCCCAAGACAGTACAGGTATTGAGGTTACCAATGTGGTACCTACCATTTTCTCTCTATATATATACTACTCTCTCATCTCATTTATAGGCTCCCTCTCCACACACATATATCATATCACATATACAACTCATTATCTCATCTTACATATACATCGCAACACATATATTACAAACTCATACATTCATACTAAATCCTCCACACACGAGGTACTTACTTGACCGTCGGAGGGTGGTTCCCGAGGCTTCAGCCTCGGGACCCCTTCTAACGGGTTCTTTCATGTTTGTAGTATACTTTCAAGCTCGGGACAAAGACGGAAGGCACGTGAGAACCGTCAAGACCAACCCGGCGGAAAAATGCTTCAACACCTACTATAAGTTGAGCCAATGAGCTAGTAGAAGAAAACGCTGAACATGGAGCAAAAATGATAACATATCTTCCCACATATATAATAGAGGAACTTGCCAAATCACATATGCCACATAGCATGAAAAAAATGCCACGCTATCAACCAAAAAATACGTGGAAGCAAAAAACACGCGCCTATCTCACGCCTCCTCCTATCACCCCCAATCATCTCCTTATTTTCAGAAACAAGTCAATTCCATTCAAAATCCACCCAAAAATACACCTACACAATCAGAGATCTTCCAACAAACATAAGCTCGCTTATACCTTCGGAATGCTATCACATATCTTCCAAAACAATTGGAACAAATCAACACAAACCCTAAAACAATCAAAATCAACAAAAATCCTAAAACAATCCATAATCTCTTAATGATCGCAAAGTCTATTGCGAAAGAATTATCACCAATCATCCAGCTTCAATTTAAGGTAAATTTTTTATTTTTATTTTTTGAGCCGATTGTAATTTAATTAGGTTAGCAATCACTTTTGATGTATAATGAATTCAAGATTATTTTCCTAGTCATTTATGTATTTTCGTTATTGAGTATTTGATTTCTATTTTTATAGATTAAGGTATGTCATATGTTTGGTAAAATGCTAGAATAAATTACATAATTTAAGTGACATTTTATGTGTAAGGAACTTTAGGTTTGATTAGTTTTGAATTGGTTATTGTTATTTTGGGGTAAAGTAATTTTAAGCTTGCATGAAAGGTGTTTGATGAAATGTCTTCAAAGAATTTTATTTACATGATATGATTCTTTCAAGCCCTTTGTTAGAAACATACTTTTTGATTTTTTTCTAATTGTTTCTTATAATGGAGATAGCATTTACTACTTAATTTCAACTATAAATGATAAACACATTGGAGTTGATATGAGATAGTCTATGGATTTGTTGATTAGCTTATTTCAGAAAACACGAAACCGTTTGGATTAAGTTAGTCCACCAAAACATCTAACTCGAACAGTTTTAATAAGATGATAAGCGTAAGCCCTTTACCTTCAACCAAACACATAAAACTTCTTATTAGCTTTAACAGAAGTTCTTATTATTTACATTTTTACAACTTATTAGTCTCATGTTACTTATGTTATACTTCAGGGTAATATTACGTGACTCTTGAACCATGTCCTATGTCTGTTGGATCAATCCTTTAAGCCCACATATTTACAATTGTACGGGGAGCTCCAAATAAACTGATTGACGCCGATGGAAGCTAGATCAGGTACGGAATCTTTGACTGGTTATATTACTGAAGCAAAAAACTACTATGATAAGTATTGAGCTAACAAGATAACTTATAGATGTGGCAATTTCGCCCTGTTTATATATTGGGTTGATTTGAATATTTTTTTCTCCAACAAGCGAAATGGGTAAATTTTTTATAGATACAAAGGAAAAGGGCCAATAAGGTCATATGACTCAAAAGTCATCTAAAGTGTTCTCTAAAACTTTAAAAACGCGTAAGCCCTATTACTAAAAAACATGGACATATATAGTGTTGACCTAACTACCTGTTTGGACATTTACTTAAATGTAAACTCTCTTTGACCCCTCTAATGGCTTAATAAACGTACATTCCTCCAAATATGAAGAAATTAGTTTCATGCTATAACTATAATGCATTTAACTTTGGGTTTAACTTTCATTCGATGTATTTGCAAGCTGTTTACTGATGGTGATGGAGGAAATGGGTCAAATAAGCCGCCTGCCCCTATACACCCGTTCCACCCAATCATGACAATAAAAAGAGGGGTATTAATCAGCAGAGTATGCGGATGTTATGCAATTTTCCAATTAAGGAAGTTGTGACAATTCTAAGATCAGTTTTTTAAAGTGTTTGACAAATTATAAATCTATGCAGCATTCCTTGATAAGAAACGTCATAAGAAATCTGGATGTTATGATAGCAAGGGGTTAAGAAACGCCAAACCTGGAAAAACAAAGTAAGATTCTTACATTTTTTTACATTTTTAATCAGTGGTTTGTTTTTGTAAATAAGTTGATCGTATATGCACCAAATACTTTATATAAGCCGCAACAAGATGGCTTATCAGCTTTTCAAAATTCGTATAAGCCCATACGCCCGACTAAATAAGCTAATTCAAACACCCCCTTTGACTTTTAAAGAAATTATATTACATTTATTTGTTCCTGTTATATATGCTTTATAAAATATAATAAGCAAATAAGCTCTTAAATAATATATAATAAATGATAGAAGAGTCAAATTCATTCTGTGATCATTTAGAAAACCATGAGTCTCAGTCTACTGCAAGGTCTCCCTTAATCCATAGGAAGGTGTTCAATACACCACAGTTAGAGGTGTCAAATTTGAAAACGGGTTACCAGAAGTGTGCCAATTCCTGAATCTATGTGCTTTTGCTGCATAATCATTGGCAAAGTGGTGTGGTTAATAAATATTTACAAACAAATTGTTATCAATTTAAAGTATTTAATATACACTTACTATGCTATAAATAATTGTTCAATAACTCAGGCCGGCGTAATACAAGCGAACATGGATGTTGAAGACGCATAATATTTCAACCAAGTGCTTAAGCTGAATGCCGCATACAAAATCTCAAGATTCAGTTGTTAAGAAGCAAGGAAATGGCAATGCACTCTAGATCACAAACCATATATGTACATTCCTTCTTTTATTATCTTTACTTGCAGGAATGCGTCATTATTGTTGTATATTTGTTTGTTTTGCAGCAGGTACAGTGAATAACACACTTAGACCCGCAATTCCAAACCAATAGAATAGATTGGTGGTGTAGCAATACAGGAAGCAAAAGTTCATGCTACAGAGCGCGTACAGATTTGACCTACTGCCGTTGTAGCTAAAGCTCAGGTGGTTGTCTCACAAGACGCCCGAACCATGCAAGAGGAGGATAAAACAAAGCTAGGAGATGTGTTGGCGGTATAATTTATTTTCCATATTTTTACTGTTGAATAAGCCTTTAAGATTTAAATTGGAGTACCCTCGAAATTTATGCAGGATGCAAGTACAATGCTGCTAAAAGACGAAGTGGTGACGAGGCAAGGCACCGACAAAGGTTATAGGGGCTAAAATCAGAACCAATTGGAGTTGTGATGACCGTCAACCGTTAAAGATGCATCAACATCATCCATCCGCTAAATCAGTAAGTACATTACTGATATCCATGTACTCCATATGTGGCTTTATAGATGACGCTAATATAGTATTTGAGACGACAATAAAGAAAGATACCGTTTCTTGGAATGCTATGATTGTGGCACAAGGATATCATGGCTCAGCTAATAAAGCTTTAAACTTTTGTAAAAAAAAATTGTTACTTAGTCTTAGAGGTGGCAAATTAGGCCAGTGATGGTTCAAAACAAATTTAGGTGGAAGCGGGAGTACGAGTTAGAAACAACCAGGATGACTAGAATATTATTTTCTTTGACATTATTTTGGATATATAAAGCGGGAGAATTTTAAAACTATGTGGTATTTTTTGCAATTAAAGCCTCTGCAATTTGTGTGTATTCCCATATTCCCGCTGTTATGGATGTCTATCTATTGCATATCCTTCCCAATATAACAGTTTATAGAATTTATATAAAAAAGATAATGTTTACTGTTCAATGATGAAATAAAATAAAAAACAAGATAAACTTATAATTGATTTGTAATAACTGGAGATACATATGTGTGGGGTTGAAGCTTAGTAGATGTGTCTGTTTCACTAAAGTAGTTGGCTTATGAGGTTTATGTTTATATGTTTATTTGATTGTTGGATTTTGTTTGTTAATAGGATGAAGATGTAGTATCAAAACTGATGATGTACCCTCCGATTAGCTCGAAGAACACCCCTTCGAGTGTAATCGCAACCTACATAATCGATGGCTCTGGCTAGCCTCCTAAAACTTTCCTTGGCGTAAAACTAATCATCAATGATCTAGTTACCAAGTGGGAATTCGCTAATCGAAGGATTAAGCCCTTCGGGGTATCTCTCGATAAGTTTTATGGACGGAACAATGCCAAGTCCAATATTGGGGAGACCAAGTCTTACCCACGTCGCCTCTTCCTCTTTAGCATACCCGCTAAACCCGGAGGAGTGGGGCACTAACCCCTAGCGGTTACCACAAATCATGGGATGCCCCCATGATCTCCATCAAACGTGTGACCACTCTCCAGGACCGTTTTCTTCACTTATAAATAGTCCTGGACGATGACAAATCTGGTATGCAATTTATCTCACCTTACTTTACTACGCATATACTTAAACTCTCATACCAATCACTCATTCACACGCCGGAGGTGGTTCGCAGGGTCCAACCCCTGCGCAATCACTTAATGTAGTGTTTTAGTATTTCTTATTTCAGGTTATATCCAAGCTTGGCGCAATCACAACACCCCTCATTTTCCTTTGATCACCATTGAAGGCCTGGTAGTGCAAAATATTGTACAATCAGTGGCGCCATCCGTGGGACGCGCTACAATTAGTCCCGTTATTTCCAAGCAAAATAACCAAGTCAAATACACTCGCTATTATTCCGGCATGAATTCAGAACGAGAAGTTACACCCCCACCGGGTTTCTCGTCCTTAACCCCTTTACCCGTAACAGACGCCAACAACCTGCCGCAAATCACGGTCTCCACCTTTACTACACGATCTCATCCTGAAATAACACCCAATCATCATGCATCCACTTCGGCCAACCCAGAACTCATCATTAGCCCCGCCTTTGTCGACGCTAATTATGAAGAGTTAGAGTCCTTGCTAAGGGCTCGAAGGAGACAAATCAGAAATACGGAGATGCGTAGGGAGTTAGAATATTCCAGCGATGAGTATGATGAGGAGATCGAAATGGAACCGAGACCTTCAATCCATAGGGCTCAACACCCTATCCTGCTCATTGGGTCACCTGCAAGTAGAAGGGTTGAAGGAAGAAGCGTAGGATTCGAAGGAGTTCCCGAGAGAACACCCGCGAGGAAGGAAGGAACTGTCGCCGAAGGCTCTAACGGGAGGAGTTGACAGAGGGAGAACACGGAGGTAAACCTACCCCCATTATTAGCAGCTCACTTAGGAGGGACCGAAGGAGGAATCCGTCTACAACCCTCCCACGCGTCTGGTGTGGGGGGTAACCTAGGCCCAGTCAACACAGGAGGGAGTCTTCCCCCCATTGGCCTACATCCTCAATTCCCGGTCCAGAGCTACCCTCCGATTCTTTATCCCCAAATCAATGGGCAACCTGGCAATCAGTATCCTTCACAAACCGCTGTGCCCTATAATCCTTCCATGGTATACCCCCCGTATACCATGTATACTGGTTACACTCCAAACACAAGTACGCCTCATCCTTTCTATGTTAGTCAGCCTTCTTTGGGAGTACCCCCTCCTATTAATCCATACCATATTGTTTCAATGAACGTACCATCGTATGCCCATCCATATGCTAAGCCCGTGGGCCCCACTACACCCTTCGTGAGATGGATCGAAGATTATCCCTTGCCGGATGGTTTAAAGATGTCTTCACATATAGGCACCTACGATGGAAAGGGGGACCCAGATAATTTCCTACATTTATTTGAAGGAGCTATAAGAATGCAGAAATGGGCCATGCCAGTAGCCTGTCACATGTTCACATATACCCTCCGAGATTCAGCACGTATTTGGAGGAATGGGCAGAAGCTAGGAACCATTATCAACCTTGACGATTTGAAGGCTAAGTTTCGATCTCACTTCAGCCAACAGAGGAAATTCACAAGAACTCACCTCACAGTGCACAATATAAAGCAGAAGGAGAACGAAAGCACAAGAAACTTTGTCACTAGAAACACTGACAAAACCCTGCAGATTCTAGGCTTTCATGAAGAGCAACGTATTTCTGGTTTCGTCCATGGCCTACGCAACCGGACTCTTGTGGAATTCTTATCTACAGATCTTCCGGCAACATACAAAGGCCTGATGGAAAAAACATATACATGGATAGAAGCCAAAGAGGTATCCACCAATGGAGCTCCGGTGGAGAGCAATAAAGGAATAAAATCGTCTTCATGGGAAGGGTCGAAGAACAAACACAAAAACCATAATAGGTTTACCCCTTACAACAAGGGTCCGAACCATGGTCTATTAGGAAATCTCACGAAGTCTCCAAGGGAGATTTTAGCCACAGAGAAGGCTGCCAAAGCCTTTGAACCACCCTCTCGCATAATGGGGAAAAGCAGGAACAGAGATACCACTAAATATTGCCACTTACATGAGGACATTGGTCACGAAACAAACAGCTGTCGAGAACTGAAAAAGCAGATAGAAGAGGTGGTAAAATCCGGGCAATTAACACATCTAGTGAAAGGAATAAGAAAGAGCAATGAGAAAACCACCGATACGCAACTGGGAAAGGATAATACTCCTCAGGAATCTCCTATCCTAATGGTTCGATGGGATTCCTCCCGATTGAAAAGAAAGATCCCTGAGAGAGAAGCTCACGATGCAAGAGAAATAACGTTCCCTTCCGAAGCAGGAGACTTTCCTTCGAAGGATCCAGTGATCATTAAGGCCATAGTCACGAATATAGAGGTGAACAAAATTTATATGGACTGCGGGAGTGCCTGCGAGGTAATCTACGAGCATTGCTTCAAAGAACTCAGCCCTACGATCAAATCTAAACGGGCAGAATCAAAAATGCCCTTGATAGGTTTCTCAGGGGAACGATCATGGCCTTTAGGAGAAATACCTCTAGAGGTAACACTCGGAAGCGGAAGGCTCGCAAGAACAGAAATCTTCAATTTTGTCATCGTAAGATCGAAGTCACCCTACAACATGATATTCGGACGAACTGCCATGCAGAAAATGGAACCGTGGTCTCTACGGTGCATGCAACAGTGAAATTCCAAGCAGCTAATGGTATTGGTACTGTATTCTCTAGCTATCACGAAGAAAAATACCAGGAAGCCCACAAGGACAAGGGAGAAGATAATCAACAGCATATGAGGAACGCCATAGAATACTCTGATCCCAAAAGGCACGTGCCACTAGACGAGTCCCATCTAGTGCGAAAGGTGGAAATAGGGAAACGGCTCCCTACAACTTTTAGGGAAACATTGAAAAAATTACTCGAAGCGTATGAAGATGTGTTTGTAGGAAAATATTCAAAGACAATAGGAGTTCCAAGGTTGCTCACAATCAACGGCAAACCCTTTAGCACGGAGCACAAGCTAAACGAGTTCAAACACGTCAAACCGGTCGAGCGGAAGCCCCACCAAGTGACACCCGAATACAGGGCAGCAATTAAGTATGAGGTCAACAAACTCACAGCTGCAGGAATACTTCGAAGGGTTGAAAACCCAACATGGGTTACTAATCCAACGGTAGCCCTGTGAAGAAATGGAAAAAAGTTACTAGAGGTTGACTTTAGAGACATCAACAAAGCTTGCCGAAAAGAAAGCTATTTCCTAGAAGGAGAAAAGCAATCGATATCTAGAGTTCGTTGTGAATGCTTCCTTAATACAAACATGGGATGCCACCAGATAAAGATGGCAAAAGAGGACGAAGAAAAAACGTCCTTTCATGTAGAAGGAAGCACCTACTGCTTCACGCGTATGCCTTTTGGTTTACGAAACATCGAAGCCACTTACAGTAGGCCGATCCGAAAGATCTTCGAAAAACAGATAGGGAGAAACCTGAAAATTCACGGCAAATACTTAATCACCCAGAGCAGGACAGAAGAAGATCTCCTTCATGATGTAGAAGAGACCCTCATACAACTGAGAAAGATCAACCTAAAGTTGAACCCAGTAATGTGTTCCTTTGGCATTGAAAAAGAAGATTCAAACGAACACCCATTCGTAAAACAAACGATTAAAACCAAGCCAACCAATGAAGAGACCTCATCAGAATTGCAAACGCGAAGAGGGACTCAAGATCTAAGAAGTAACTTGGAAACATTAAAAGCATTTCTGTCGAAGGGTGTTAGCAGATCTTCATCTACCTACAAGGTTCGCAATGAAGTCATCAATGACTTATCGTATCAATGGAATAAGGAAGCCTAAACATCCTTCCAAAGATGGAAGAATTGCATGGAAATCACACCAACAGTTGCACCCCCAACCAGAGGAGAGGTGTTGTTCCTACATATAGCAATGTCCCCTGACGAGATTGGTGCCATGCTTTTCGCGGAAAGAAGACATCTACAAATACCGATATATTTTGTGAGTAGAGCCTTACCATATGTGGAACGAGGCTATGCGGCATCAGAAAAGCTAATCCTAGCTTTAATCGATGCCACAAGACGTCTCCGAAAATATTTCAAGGATCATACCATCAGAGTACTTACAGATAAGCCATTCGAAAGGTTGCTCCTAAACCCTGATAGAACAAGGAGAATGGTAAAATGGGCTAAGGAGTTGGAGGAATATAACATAGAATACGGGGAAAATGATCCTTTCGAAGGACAAAGTAATGAACCAGCTGAAACATGCGAATCAAGTATGTCCTCCAACAAAAAAGTTTCTCGAGCCAAACAAAAGGAACACCACATAAATGATTCAAATATACATTTGATTTCACACAATCAAGAGCATCTCGAATTCGGAACGGAGCAACAGGCTTCGACAAAATAACAAGCCCACTACACACAGAATCGCAGGCTACACAGAAGCATGCGTGGAACGAGTTTTATTCAAACGTAGTGACGGTTTCATCATCAGCAATCCTCCGTCAGCATATGAAGGGCTTGCCACATCTTATGTAAGTCATGACTTGCAAATTTTTCTATTATGTATTCAAGTTTTCTCTTGTTGGGAAAGAAGCATTAATGGTAGGCGTCTTAGTATTCATTTGTACAAATGATGTAATCCTCCCCTACCCACTTAATGATATCGTATGCTTCCCTTGAATCTTTTTGTTACATCTAGCAAACAAAGATTTACTCAGCCAAGTAATTACAAGTTCAATGTTCGAAGGATGGCACAAGATACTTATGTCTTGTAAGCAACTAAAACATCCAAAATTCACATTAACTTTCCTACATAGTCTTAGGGTACGCAAAGCCCTTCGCACTTAAAAGATGAAGATAGAGCGGGTCGCAACCCTCTGTCAGCAATTAAATTATACGATTGCTATAAAACCTTGGTTCAAAATACACACAATAAGGCTTAGTTATTCTAAGCTTTAGGATGTATAATAACGTTTATTTAAGTAAACGAGGAAGAGAAAAGCATACATAAACAAAGATGGGAAATACACCCATTAACATTTAGTACGCAGCATAGATGCTGCCCAAAAGATGATAATTGTTTACGTGCAACAGAAACATAAATTGTTCAGAAGCCATGTGGCATAAACAGACATTCTTTTAAAGGGTACATACCACCCTTGGGGCCAAATAACTGCAAACACTGCATCCTTCACTTACCAGGAGATGTGAGTTTTTCATGCTGAACTTGGGGGGCTTCAGGATTGACCATGCTGGGGGAAGCTTCTTTTGAATCAGTCTTCGAAGAAGATGGCTGCACAGCAGAACTTTTACCTGGAGACCGAGGCTTCTCGAATGCTAACTTTGGAGATGAGGGTTCCTCAGGAGTTGCTCTCACAGGTGCAGGCTTCACAGGAGTGCTCTTTTTGCTCACAGCCATAGGCTTCACCCTGCGCGGTTTCTTCGAAAGAAGCGTCTCAACCGAAGCCATGGGATCTTTGGTAGCATCAACAAGGAAGGGGTACTCTGCAGTTGCGAGGAGGTTGCTTGCATTATCATACTCTGCTTTATGAGTGGCACGGTAGTAGGATATCTCAGATAAGTCCACCGGCTTTCCAGTTGCAGCAATTTCATCCAAAGTAGTGCATTTCCTATGATAGATGGCAACATTTACAACATCACCTATCATCTTCCCCACCTCATCGCTGTGATATAACTCCATGGCTATGTATGGGATGACCTTCGAGACAACAGCAACCCTATCTTTTTTAAGCGTATTGTATTTGCGCCTGAGGCCATCGAGATCTTCACGAAGCTTGATCTCCAGCTCACCCAGCTTCGTCCTCTCTTCTTCGAGGTCCCCACACTTGATCTCCAGCTCAGCAATTTCTTCCTTGAAACCTACAACCTTTGCCTCCTCCTTTTGAGCTCGGAGGGGTAATATGCAAAGCAAGGCGATGGCAAGCAGAAGCATCAGGAATCTCTTTGGTATTCGGAAGACCTAAGGAATATACAATCAATTAGAAGACATATATACATATCCCTGTCAAATCAATAACACATATACTTACCATGGATATCTTCATCCAACGCTTCAGCAGCTTTCTTGGTAATGATCTGACCTTTATGCCTGGTGTTCCTGGAGGGAGGTGTTGGCAGAATCAATTTCCTCTTGGGAGTGGGCTTTACAGGCTTGGCACTCGTACCTTTCCTGTTTCGAACCCTGTCAGCTATGCCAGAAGAGGAGCCAATAATAGTCACCTGATCATCCTCGGAGAGAGGGTCATCGAACTCAGCAACATTCTCCACCAACTGAGAAGTCTCCTCTGTAACCACAGGCTTCGATTTTTTGTCTGGTTTGGAAGGCTGCAGGGAAGCTAGGGGCTCAACCATCTTTGCATCATCCTCTTGATTATTAACTGACACGGAGGGTGAACCAACCCCATAGCTGACTTCCTCAGGATTCCTTGGAAGGAAGCTCGTCTCTTTAGCACCATCGGCAACAACTAAATTTCGGAAAGACATTCCTGCAACACGAAGGAAAACAGATAAATATCAACAGATAAGTTGTTCAAATTTATTTAAATAAAGAGTATACATACTTTTTCCATCACAAACAATTTCAGGCTTCATAGGGGAACCCTCCCAATGGTCAACAATCCCAGCCATGTACAGAATGGGCTCGGGGAAAGATTGAACATTCACTGGATGACGAACAAGACGCTGGTACAATGGATTCCTTCGAACAGTGTAAGGCAACTCATCGTTGAAACGTTTTTTATCAAACCTGTATGCTTCGTTCACCAAAGCAGGGTACTCTAGAGGTATAATTGTATCTTGTATGTAAAAGAAACTCCCTTTCCAATCCGTTATGTTTGTAAAAGGCTTTAACAATATGGTTGGAACATCAGGGTCACGTCTTTTTGCCAAAGTTAACCAATCCCCACCCGGATACAAGTTTGTAAACCCCCTAAGCACTGTTAGTGTAGGCTCATACCCATAAGCTTTACACATCACAATGAATGTCGTCAACTTAGCCAGACCAATGGGATTAAACCTAGAGATGTGTACTTGGTAGTACTGCATAAACTCTAAAATCAAAGGGTGGATTGGTATTCTAAAGTTTGACAACTTAAAGGCATGGGTGTACAGACCTACATATCCCTCGGGAGCATCAAAAATAGCTTGATTTTTACTAGGGAGCATAATCTTAAATTCTTTTAGAATGGGATAATCTTGAAGAAAAGCACGTAATTCATCTTTTGATAAGGTACATTTTTGTTCTTTAATCACAAATTTGTTATTTTTTGCCATATTGTTTAACGAAGACTTATACTTCTACGGTACAATATAGTTTAACGAGGAAGAAATTTACCTTTTTTCTTGCAAGAAATACTGACAGATGTTACTATGTGTGTTTTGATTGCACGTAGTAAGGAAGATGAATTTTGGGTGCAGTGAAAAAGTGATTTAGGGTTTGGTTGAAACAAATTTATATCGTTTTTCTCTTTGATATTCACCGTACACGTGTCCCTGATATTTCGCTATATCCGGATTTCAAATTGGGATTAAAGCATTGAGAGGACGTATGGGATTACCAAGGCTTGGCAAGTGGTAATATAACTCGAGTTAGTTAGAGGGTATTTAAGAGCATTTAATGCATATTTGGCGATGTTAATTTTCTTCTGCAGGATCCCACGAGCTAACATGGTTAGTTTACATTACGATAGAGTTGTAAGCCACATATTCTTGTGTGCATATCTGACTTTCAACCGGGGGGCTTGATGATGTACCCTCCGATTACCTCGAAGGACACCCCTTCGAGTGTAATCGAAACCTACATAATCGAAGGCTCTGGCTAGCCTCCTAAAACTTTCCTTGGCGTAAAACTAATCATCAATGATCTAGTTACCAAGTGGGAATTCGCCATTCGAAGGATTAAGTCCTTCGGGGTATCTCTCGATAAGTTTTATGGACGGAACAATGCCAAGTCCAATATTGGGGAGACCAAGTCTTACCCACGTCGCCTCTTCCTCTTTAGCATACCCGCTAAACCCGGAGGAGTGGGGCACTAACCCCTAGCGGTTACCACAAATCATGAGACGCCCCCATGATCTCCATCAAACGTGTGACCACTCTCCAGGAACATTTTCTTCACTTATAAATAGTCCTGGACGATGACAAATCTGGTATGCAATCTATCTCACCTTACTTTACTATGCATATACTTAAACTCTCATACCAATCACTCATTCACACGCCGGAGGTGGTTCGCAGGGTCCAACCCCTGCGCAATCACTTAACGTAGTATTTTAGTATTTCTTATTTCAAGTTATATCCAAGCTTGGCGCAATCACAACACCCCTCATTTTCCTTTGATCACCATCGAAGGCCTGGTAGTGCAAAATATTGTACAATCAAAAACCATGCCGAGGGATCGCATAAAGGAGCTGGCAACCGCGATGACAAGGGAAGGGAGAGGATCATGATATGAGAAGCATCCAAGGATGTTACAAGATATCACTTATTACCTACAGCTACTTTTGAAGGTAATTTTTTCTGCCTAAAGTCCAGTATTTTCCCGTTGTACACTACAATTTCATTTGATAAGGAGGTCTTTGGGATTGTTCAAGAGTGATTGAATCTGATCAGATAATAAAAGCAATTTTCGATGATTAGTACATCTGTATGTATACACGTTAATGCCCTTCAATATAGAAGAATGAATGTTGATGAACTCTGTCCAGCTGCATTAAGTGTGTATCAGCTTGAGGCTCATGATACTTGGGAAGAACATGTGCGTTGTGCTTAGGAACAATTTAATAAAGATGTGAACCGGGCCATAATGATCAAAGAGCTAGCTACTGTAAGTTAGTCTTTGATCTTCTTTTCTCCTAACTTTTTATACATTTTCTCCACTAGCCATTAACTTTCACAAATTTATGTTATGAGTACCGTTTGGTAGTTGGTTATCAGGCATTTGACGGTGGTCATTAAATACTGAATAAAAAACGAATAAATTATCTGTTATTTTTGTGACTCAAGTGTAAAGGTTTGGGATTCTCCGCTGGGCATTGAAACAGTAAAGGATTGGAATGGGATCAATCAAATTTTACTTCGGAATTTACAAGGGGGTTAAGCTAGGGTTAGTTTTGTAAATACAATAATATATGTTTAGTTTGAAGAAAATCGTGCATTGATTCATGCCAATATCTGCAAATTATGTACATGTTAGTTTGCATTGAGGTCAAGTAATTTCATGGCGAAATTAACAAGTCAAAGAACTTCTCTTTACAAGTAGCAAGGCATGGCTTTTTCCGACCACGATGAATTTCTCAGTTTTATAGTTTATAATAAGCCTGATGAGGCGAAAAATGAACCACTTTTAGGGGGTCATTTAAGCCCGGAATTGAATTTATTTGATCAAATATTACCCTAAATCGTTCCTTTTGTGATTTTAGGTACTTTGGAAGTGAAATCTGGAAAAGAAAGCAATTCGGACGTTTTTGGAGCATAAAAGTGAAGAAAACGCCAAAGACTTAAATTTTCCAAGCTGAGAACAGTACCTGACGGCGTTAAGAGGAAAATCCTGACGACGTCAAGAGTAAAAGTGGTGACGACCCAGTGCAAACCTGACGGCGTCACAACAAGGGCGTCAAGAGTATTTTCTGTGACGGCCTGCACAAGGTGTACACATGACGGCATCAGACCCAGATCTAGGCAGTCCGAGGAACTATTTGGCGGCGAGATGACGGCGTCAGACATTTGTTCTTGACGCCGTCACCTTATAAACTCTATATATAGTTTTCTATTTTTCATTCATTAAAAAGGAACTTGTGTGGAGAAACCCTAGGGCCGAACTTTGTAAACCCTAGCTCGTATTTTATAGCTTTTTCAAGGGTTTTCAACCCTTGAATCCTTTCATGTGCTATTAAGATAAGTCTTCTCTTTAATTCAATCAATATGCCTATGCGTTGGTTGTCTATATCTTGTGCTTGTCTTGATTTCAACATGCTAGGCTAGATCTATCTTGTGTTTGCTTGGATCTAATGAAACCTAGATGTTAATTATGTGTTGATTACTTGTTTATGGTTGTATTGGATGAATGATTTTAATGTTAGGCTTAAGAAAACTGGCAGATCTCCATTGTGTAACATGCTTGAACGTTTTAGGAAACATGAACCGATGTGTACTAGGTTTTATTGGTTGTATTTAATGCATGAGTAAATTCTAATGATCCCATGTTAGGAGCTTCTTAGCCGGCTCGACATAGGAGTGAAGTAGGCACTCATAGGATTGGGGAAGTAAGTACGCCACCCCATGAATGGTATTACGGAATACAATCCGTCATCCACGCAACTATAACAAGTAATTAACGTGTAAAAGATATCTAGGGAGTAGTGAAATCTAAGTAAACACATTTCTCCCACATATTGCTCACAACCTTAGTATAATTTAGTTTTATTTTCATTTTAGTATTTTATTTTGATTGCATATTTAGTATTGGGTTAGTTGACTAGCAACTAATTCCGCCCAAATCCTTCAAACCCGAGATTTTAATTTGCTTTCATAAAAATATAAAAAATACAAAAAAGAATCATCCCTCATCTTTAGACCTAGTCTTTAGGTTTTCTAATCCTAGCGACACTATTCCTAGCTGAACGATCAATCCCCCGGTACTTGTCATTATACTATACTACATCGATCAGGTACACTTCCTGGTGGGGGTTGTAAGCTTCTCGAGATCCCTCGAGAGGTAAAGCCTGGTGCAATCCCCACGCATCAAGTTTTTGGCGCCGCTGCCCGGGGAATAGTTATTGTCTAGGTTAGAATCTCTTTTTATTAGGTCTACTTGCTAGATTCCTTTCTAGTAAGATTTTATTTTTTATTTTTAGGATCTCTTTAGTCTATCTTATTTCTTCGTGTTTTTGTTCGTAACTCTTCACCACCCGACATCATGGACGATGGGAACATCTTTGAACCCGTCATCCCACCACAACAAAACCCACCACTTGAACCTCTTAGGCCCCGAACCTTAGGAGAGTATTCCCGACCTAGCCACCAAGGCTATCGAAACACTATTGAGCTCACCGGAGCCAATGTGACCCCCTTGCGATCCGACACCATCCGGTTGGTGCAAAGCGGATGTGCATTCCATGGACTTCGTTCAGAAGATCCAAACCAACATCTCAAGGACTTCCTTAAAATCGTAGATTCCATAGACCTAGATGTTGCAACTAGAGAAACAACCCGATTACGCCTATTCCAATTCTCTCTACGTGATCAAGCTAACCAATGGCTTGAGCGTTTACCCGCGGGATCCATCACCACATGGGATGATCTCACCACTCGTTTCCTTGCTCAATTTTTCCCACCGGGGTGAACTACCAAGCTTAGAAATGACATCTTGATGTTCCAACAACATCAAGGTGAAACTCTTTATGAAGCATGGACTCGTTTCAAGGACTTACTCCAAAAAGTCCCTCACCATGGCATAGATCTTTGGCTCCAAGTCCAAATCTTCTATGACCATATCGATCTCTCCACAAGGCGAGCCATTGACCAATCGGCCGGTGGTAAGATACGTGATCTAAGTGCGAAACAATCATGGGAACTCATAGAAGATCTTGCTCTCTATGACAACGAAAGTGGGAACGATCCCCGTGACTTGAACAAAATGGTCAAGGCAATATCTTTGCCTTAGAACAACTCTAGCACTCCTGACCGTAGGATCATGGAACTTGAAGGTCGAGTCAAGTCTCTCATGAAATCTTATGGAGCTCAAAAGCCTTCAAGCCAAGTGAGCATAATCGCTTCTGCATGCAAATTGTGTAATGGCCCTCACGAAACTCATAACTGCATGGAGCTTCCAAAACGCGCTGATAACGAATTCACATCGTCACAAGTTGGTCGAGGCCCTCGAAACTCTGACGAGGCCTATGAGGCATGGAAGGATAAACCTAACTTTAGAGGGTAACAAACGCGGAGCGTATCCTTCAATGACTCCCCCCCCACTCAAATGGTCCGAGCATTTTCCATCACAGAGCACTCCTAGGCAAAGCTGTGAAGATGCCTTACGAAAATTTATTCTATCTCAAGAATTGTAGCTTTCTACGCTCGAGGTTAAATTTAGACAACAGCAGGCCGATATGAATAACAAGATTTGTAATCTGTTAACTGCTATTAAAGAGCACGCTGTTAATAAACCAATTCACGTTGATGAGGTCAAATCCGTTACCATCATGAATCCGCCAACCTCTCATGTGAAAATAAAAAGTCCTAGTAAGCTATTTAAACATCTATCACCAAAAGCGAAAGACCCTGTCAATCCCCTAGGACCGATCCATTTTGTAAATACTATCACCACGATATCTGCTTCTACACCTAACCTGAACCAACAACAAACTGGAAATATGGATCATACAGCTAAAGATGAAACCTCAAGGTTGTACCACGAATTGGCCAAAAGCCCTACCAACTCATTCGAGCAGTCCGCCACGCAAGAATCTAGCAAATCGGATGAGGGGAAAGAGAGATCGGAAGTGCACACGAGAAATCTGGCCATTTTGGGTAAATCTATTATAGAGGAACCCGAGGAAAAAATGGAGGATATTACTAGTGGGAATAGTGATAGGATTGAGGAAAGCAACTCTAAAGTTTTCAAAATTTCCTGCACTATTATGAAAAAGCTTCTAACCGATAGTCTTATAGATCTTAGCCTCCTCGTCAACATAATCCCCCTTTCTCTATACCACAAAGCCTTCCCTGAACGCATGGTGTATGAGAGAGTCAATAACGCAAGGGTAATAAAAGATTTATCAATCATGATTGGAGAACTTGTTTACAACATTGACCTCACTGTGGTCGATGACATAGACTCTTTCACCAATCAAACATTAACCAACCTTGTTCCAGGGAAACCATTTATCAATGAATCGGGAGTAATCCTTGATGAAAAGGATGGTAGTGCATTGTTCACCAATGGTGTCAAGAAGGTAATTTTTCGTAGGGGTAATGAGGAGGTGTACGAGTACCGTCCTTCCCTTGAGGGGAATCTATATGGGTCAAGGGCTATAGGACTGGGGAAAATAAGGAGGCGTGATCCGAATAATCTCAAAATTCCCTGCATGATCGGTCATAAGTATTTCGACAACGTCTGCATTAACGTATTCCTACATAAGAATTTTATGTCCCTATTCCATTATAACAACATATATAGATGGGGAATGATTTATAAGGGCGAGAAAGTAGTTGGTAGGGATCATGAAATCCAGGTATTCGTAGGAAATATGGCATTCACTATGGAATTTACGATTGTGGACAACATCAAAGACTATATCAACCCGAGGTTATCACAAGTTGTTTTTGGAGCACCCTTTTGTGAAATCACTAATTTGATAGTTGATGACCGGAGCGGAATCATGACCTTCGCTGATGGAATTAGGAGGGTTTCATACCAAACACCGTACAAGAGAAAAGATCTCAAGGAAATCGATTGTGACGGGCTTGATAGGCTAAGTTCCCAACTTATTTTGTGTGATGAAGATGTGCGGAGAGGATGTAAGAACACTTCCGATCTATCATGTGGGTTCTTTAAAGATGTTAGTAAACTTGGTTCTAAGTATCGTAAAGATGTCTTTAGGTTCGAAGACCCGAAATACTTGCACTATGAAAGCGATACTGGCTTAGAAGACGACCTAGAGAGTGGAACCAACGATGAGGTCACGTAGTAACCCATGACTTTGAGTCTAGCTACAAGACTCATAAATAAAGAAAAGCGCTTCTTGGGAGGCAACCCATGTTTTGTGTGATTTTTATTTTGTTTGTTTGTTATTTGATTCCGTATGCATGCTTTATTTTTATTGTTGGTAAATCATGTTTCAAAACTAAAATAGTGGAAATACTTTACTTTGTTGTTTTGCCTAGTCTTAACTTCACCCAAAGGTATTTTTGCAAAAGATAAGTGTAAGGGGAAACCCCAAATATGTTTTTAAGAAACAAACCGATCATGATTCTCCACAATATTAAATGAACATGTATATTCGTATTTGTTAGAGTCAAATGCTTGTATCGAGTCATAATGATGTTTAGCAGGATTTTCCATGAAGTAAGACCAAGTTTTTCCAGAAATTTTCCGGAAACTTAACATAAGAATCTCTGCAGGTCACTTCTGACGGCGTCACGAGTTTACTCTTGACGGCGTCACGTGTAAAAATCTGAAAATTTTACCAGTTTTGTTTTTCTAACGGAGTCTTAAAGTTTTTGTTGAATTATTAGTTTTATAATCTCCAGGAAATCTGCAAACATCATTCCACAAGCATTATATCTTATTTTGTTTTCTAGGATTTAGTAACATATGTAGATTGCCGCTGATTTTATGCGAGGTTGTCTTGTCTGTTTTCTCACGATTTACAGGTTATGTATGACAAGAAGATGATTTGTTTTTCTGAAAGGGAAGCTTTGATTGTTCATTTCTTGGAGGAAGATCTAACCTGACCACCTTATTATCCATACCGAGCGAATCAGGGGAGTATTTGATTTCATTCCTTTTACTTATTTCACTTTTACATTCTTTACTTGAACATTGGGGACAATGTTCATCTTAAGTGTAAGGGGAGGGTAAAATGATGATACCTTACAGATACACTTTCGCTTGAATTTGTTTGTTTGATAGTATATGTGTAATAAAACTATGAGAAATACTTGTTAGTGCAATTTTAGCGCCAAATTTAAAATTTTTTACAACATTTAGGAGTGAAACTTTAGCCATTGCAAGCGTCTCATGGATAGGAGATTGTATGACTAGCACATAACCGTATCATTCAGAAAAAATTTCCACCCAAATATGTGAGGTTCGCCTTTAGATTTGATAGGAAAAGCATTTACTATTAGTGCTTATGAGTGTACCGGTAGCATTTAGATTCTAGAACTTGCGTTAGTGATGCATCCCGAGACCGCTAGTGAGACTACATTCGTGTAGTAGGATTTACTACATGATAAGAGGCATTAGGATCACCCTTGTGTTAAACCCGTATCATAATTACTTGACCATTTAAGTCATATTACTTGGCTAGTTAAGTCAACTAATTTTTCCCACACCTTAGTGTTGTACTCATTTTTAGTACACGAAACCCCTAGTACACCCCTCCGAGCCTATCTTTTCGTTTCTAACTTTAAGCATTTTACTTAAAGAAAGAATTTGTTACACCCCACTTAAATGTACACCCAAATCGCCTTAGCCTTCCGTGTATGCGCTCATTTTTAGTGCATTATTGTTATTTATTAAACCATAAGTTAATTATCTAATTGATTACATGGTTGCTAAGTCGAGTCATATCATTGTACATATTGTTTTGGGACGATTGGGACTCATGGGTAAAGTACTTATTTTATGGAGTAATGGGGAAGAACATCATTTATTACCCCCATATGTGCGTTAATCTTAAAAGTACTCCAAGTGTTTTGATTTTCTTAATTCGAGTCATTAGATTAGTTTATTGTAAAGTATGTAAAAATTCAAGTGTAAGAGGAATGTTCATTCCCTATGATGTATTATTTTGGATGGTAGAGTAAGAGTGTATGAAAAAAAAATCGAAAAAATTAAGAAAAAAGAAAAAGAAAAAAAATTAGGAAAAGAAAAAGAGAAAAAACATACGGACTACCATCCCTTTTCATTCTATGTTCATTTTATGTTTTTTTTTTTTTTTTTTTTTTTTTTTTTTTTTTTTTTTTTGATTTATTAGCTTAAGTCGAGTCTAGTCTTGGCTTAGCAACGCCATATTGTACATGTAATTAACCAAGATTGTTAACTCGCCACCAGTAAAGACTGCCTATATCCAACCAAACCGTGTATTTCATATCCCTACACCTAACGTTACAACCCTTTAAAAAACCTCTTTGATAGTTTATCCTAGGTGCTTACGCCATGTGGTGGAGGTTTGATCCTTTCCCAAGCCTATGGTAATCTATTTTGCTATGACAGGTAGTGAGAGATATCTTCCGTTTCCATATTGTAATTTATACTTTATTACACCCGAGAGATGTGAGTATCTAAACACTATTTGTGAGGTGCTAGTATATGACCTTCGTGCTTGTCTTTGGTCTTTAGTGGAACGATTATTTGTTGTAATTACTTTTATATTAGTGTTAAATGACCCCTAACTTGTATTTTGATTAGAATAAAAGCGCATTTGCTTGAGGACAAGCAAATCTCAAGTGTAAGGGTATATGATGAGGCGAAAAATGAACCACTTTTAAGGGGTCATTTAAGCCCGGAATTGAATTTATTTGATCAAATATTACCCTAAATCGTTCCTTTTGTGATTTTAGGTACTTTGGGAGTGAAATCTGGAAAATGAAGCAATTCGGACGTTTTTGGAGCATAAAAGTGAAGAAAACGCCAAAGACTTAATTTTCCAAGCTGAGAACAGTACCTGACGGCGTCAAGAGTAAAAGTGGTGACGACCCAGTGCAAACCTGACGGCGTCACAACAAGGGCGTCAAGAGTATTTTCTGTGACGGCCTGCACAAGGTGTACACATGACGGCGTTAGACCCAGATCTAGGCAGTCCGAGGAACTATTTGGCGGCGAGATGACGGCGTCAGACATTTGTTCTTGACGCCGTCACCTTCTAAACTCTATATATAGTTTTCTATTTTTCATTCATTAAAAAGGAACTTGTGTGGAGAAACCCTAGGGCCGAACTTTGTAAACCCTAGCTCGTATTTTACAGCTTTTTCAAGGGTTTTCAACCCTTGAATCCTTTCATGTGCTATTAAGATAAGTCTTCTCTTTAATTCAATCAATATGTCTATGTGTTGGTTGTCTATATCGTATGCTTGTCTTGATTTCAACATGCTAGACTAGATCTATCTTGTGTTTGCTTGGATCTAATGAAACATAGATATTAATTATGTGTTGATTACTTGTTTATGGTTGTATTGGATGAATGATTTCAATGTTAGGCTTAAGAAAACTGGCAGATCTCCATTGTGTAACATGCTTGAATGTCTTAGGAAACATGAACCGATGTGTACTAGGTTTTATTGGTTGTATTTAATGCATGAGTAAATTCTAATGATCCCATGTTAGGAGCTTCTTAGCCGACTCGACATAAGAGTGAAGTAGGCACTCATAGGATTGGGGAAGTAAGTACGCCACCCCATGAATGGTATTAAGGAATACAATTCGTCATCCACGCAACTATAACAAGTAATTAACGTGTAAAAGATATCTAGGGAGTAGTGAAATCTAAGTAAACACATTTCTCTCACATATTGCTCACAACCTTAGTATAATTTAGTTTTATTTTCATTTTAGTATTTTATTTTTATTGCATCTTTAGTATTGGGTTAGTTGACTAGCAACTAATTTCGCCCAAATCCTTCAAACCCGAGATTTTAATTTGCTTTCATAAAAATATAAAAAATACAAAAAACAATCATCTCTCATCTCTAGACCTAGTCTTTAGGTTTTCTAATCCTAGCGACACTATTCCTAGCTGAACGATCAATCCCCCGGTACTTGTCATTATACTATACTACATCGATCAGGTACACTGCCTGGTGGGGTTGTAAGCTTCTCGAGATCCCTCGAGAGGTAAAGCCTGGTGCAATCCCCACGCATCAAAGCCTGTTCTAGGTTTGATGTTTCAAATATCTATTCTCGGTATCGAGTTGGTTTAAACTTTTTCCAATTTTCAAACTTGAAACTATAATGCAATATATTTTTTTAGTTACAAAATAATAATGATAATAATAATGAACAAAGTTTGGATTCAGTTTCGTCATATATAATTATTCAATTTGGTCTGGTCCTATCCCGTTTCATTCCAATGAAATGAACTCCCCTATGCTGGCATTATGAGCATTCCCTGTTGCGTTAACTCATTTGCATGTACCTCTGACCGATATTAACTGATATAATTCCTTAAATAAATACCAAATATTGGTTTATGATGTTGAATATCATTTGATTTAATTTGCTTTCAGGTATTCTAGAAGCGTAGCCGCCATGAACATGGTAGGGCACATACTTGGTCTTGAGGACATGCATCTAGATTTATTCTTTTGGATTTCCATATTGGGGATATTTTCCACATTGATAATAATGTGTGCTTTGACAAACGAAAAAGGTTAAAAGTTCCTGAAGCCCATAGGATTAATGTGAACTGAAGCCCATTGACAAATAATTGTGAAGCAGTTCTTGGTATATAAACTTGCTATAATGAATGAAGTTTTGCGTTATGTATTATGTTATGTCTCAACAATATATTTTTTCAATATATGCCTTTTCAGTTAGATTGATTGTTTAGATTTATTTATGCCAGAATATTCATGATGCACTAATTAGATGAATCCGTTTATGTTCGAAAACTTATTAGACTTAACTAAGTACTTAAATTACGAATCATAAAACAAATATCATAAGTATGGATGCTAATAAGTATGGATCTCATAAGTAATAATATTATCCAATTTATATGACGCTAGCCTGTCCATTAGACGGGTCATGCGACTAGTAGAGTATATAAGAGTACAAATAATATGGAGTACATGATTTACTATAAAAAATGAGCCAGGCAAGTATCTTGATCACACGAGTGCTGAGAATTGTTAGTCAAATTTTCTTCGTATGCCTTTTCTCTTTTTTTTTTTTTTTTTTTTTTAATATAATAATAATAATAATAATAATAATAATAATACGGAGTAATAATAATAATAATAATAATAATAATAATAATAATAATAATAATAATAATAATAATAATTATTATTATTATTATTATTATTATTATTATTATTATTATTATTATTAATATTTTTATCGAGTTTTAGGCATCCATAATCGATACATATCATATTCTTTTTCGTTCATAATACATACCAGTAGGCAGTAGTATAATTATGGATTTATGGGCATCTACTAGCTTAATTAAGCATGGAGCTTCTCTTTAAAGCTTGTTCCATAATAGAAAGGCCCCATTAATCATCTAAAACGTATTGAATTAAAGTTGACGCACTTCTATAATTGATGGTCCTTGATCACATGGTTTTGCTTAATCAACCAACTAGAATTATTAAACAAAATCAGGGGGTCATGGATGCCTATATTTTTAAAGAACTAATGCCATCTTTTAATATTCTAATTTGAGAAAATAAATAAATGAGCTCATTGAAAATACTCATGCAGCATATATATATATATATATATATATATATATATATATATATATATATATATATATATATATATATATATATATATATATATATATATATATATATATTATATTGTATATACGACCCTAGTGTTGCGATGTCTGTCATTAGATAATGTTTTGTATTCCATTAAGTTAAGAGTAACGAAAATATATTTATACTTTTGTTCTGATACTATCTATTGGAAATCAAAGATGAAAGTAGTACTTACTTTTAGGGTGTTCCGTGTTTGGTTTTACACCTGTCAACCCGAAAAATAAACAACCGAAATGTAATTGGTGTATGGTTTGATTTATAGTTTGACAAAAATATAACCAAACCGAACCGAAGAAACCAAATATCTCTATTTACATAAAAAGTAATAATATAAATATACATAGTTTCTATCTTATAATCCTAAATAACAATCTTAATATTCAATTAGGTTTAAGTGCTTGAAGATGAAATATTCAAGCTAATAAGACTTCTTAAGAATGTTGTTGAAGAAAATTTTATCATGTTTTGCTTTTCATTTACTTTTTTTAAGTTGTGAAACATTTTGGTTTTTTGCTGATTTATTTTGAGCATTTTGTGAGACATTTTGATTTGATAATTTTATCTTAACTTTTAGGTTTTTATTATAATTTTTGGATTATATTTTATGTGTACTTGAATTTGGTTTTCTTAGTTTTAACTGAAATTAAACCGAATTCTAATTTGGTATATTGTTTAGTTTTATCCCGTTCTATAATTGGTTTCGGTATTAACTTTAAAAATTTTCAAACAGATAAACCCGAATCATACAACCAACAAACCCGAAAACCGACCCGATGAACACGTCTACCTACTTTGGTGAATAAGAGGTTTAATAAAACCCCGAATGAAAAAACTGAATAAGGTTGTCGCCACTCGCCAGTCAACAATTTCAACATAATTTTTAAATAAATCGATATATCAAACGATAAATATTTGTGAACGCTTTAGTCCATTCATTTTCTCTTTTTTCTTTCTCTTTTTTCGGTTAGCGTGGACAAAGGTACAATTTAAATTATCAATCGTTGATATATTTGTTATTGAAAATCAACAATTGTTTCTAGCAAAGGCAAACACCTTACTTGTAGCTTTGTTGAGATAATAAGAAAAATTAATACCGAATCCTATTGATTTTGCACTGTGATTTTTAAGGGTCCGTTTGGTTTGTAGATGAGTTTAGGATTAGGATTTTGATTTTGATTTAAATTTGGATTAGGATTTAGATTTAGATTTAATGTAGGAGAGAAAGAATATATTAGTTTATAAATAAATAATTATTTTAATTTTAAAATATTAATTAAACGTAAATTTAATTATTTTTAAATATTATAAGAAGAAAGAGATAGAAAGAAAATTAATATGGGACCCACAATTTTTTAAATTCTTGCAAATCCTAGCAAGGGGCATGACATTTCAAATAGTAACTAAAAGTGGGTCTTATCCCCAAATTTTAATCACATCTTTCGAAACAAACAAATATTTTGATCATTAAAGCCAAATCCAAAAGACACGGGTGCCAACCAAAAGGGCCCTAAAAATATAGTGAGTGAAGTTAAACCAGTCCGGCTCTATACACTATGTTGTGGTGATGTTGTGAAAAGAGAAGATAACATGACGCTGAGATGACGTTGATAATGTTTGTTTTTATTACCACTGGTGTGAAAATTCCAAAAACAAATAGTCAATGTCCTATTTACTTTATTCTGAGGGTGTTGACAACACTTCTCTCACCAAAAATCCTATCACTCACTCTCAACCAATCCTCTTATGCCGCATCATTCACCAACTTTTTTCATCATTCACCCATATTTTTGCTGGCAACACTTCACTCACTACATCCCTTCACCCACCTCAATTTTTTTTAAATTCCATTGAAAAAAAAAAAAAAAACCCCTAAAATTCCACTAAAACTAAAAAACATTACATAATATTACTAAAAAAAACTTAAAAGTTATACTCTTTCACTATAGTTTAAAAAAAAAAAAAAAAAAAAAAAAAAAAAAAAAAAAAAAAAAAAAGACCTCTTTCACTAGCCCAATCTTTACAAGGTCCAATAGCCTAAAAACACACACAAAGTCCATTCCAATATATATATATATATATATATAGTCGTCTTCTTCCTTGGCTGCTGCAAACACACACACAAAGTCTTATTTCCACCCGTTTGAATATGCTCCAACGTTTAAAAAAAAATCACAACGGTCGAAAATTTCCAGCCCTTCCCGTGCGTGAAATTTTCCCGTGTGGGAAGGATCTCGTGCAGTACCGTATGGCCGGCGGCGGTGTTCCCGCACGGAATGGATCCCGTCTCATGCCTTCGGGCACCCACTGCCAACACCCTTAGCGGTGTTTACTTTTTCTTTTATTATTCTCTTTTAGTGAGATAAATATTAGCTTAAACGTTTACAATCTTTTAATTGAAATACTCATTAAAATTACACTTTACGGAATAAGTAGCTAATTAAGACCTTTACATGTTGTTTTGTGCTATTGCTATTATTATAAACTGTAACCTATTTTCAAAAATTCTCACTTGTTTGGTTTTCGATATAGGTTTAACCACATATCTTTTATATAATAAAACAAAATCACAAGTGGAGACTTTTCCATTTCAAAAAACTAAACCATACATCATTTAGTAATAATATTATTTTAAAAAAATATTATTTTCTTATTAGGTAACATTTTATATTTATCCATAACACAAGTAGAAGATAAATACAAAAAATATAGATAAGATGTAATTAACAATATGATTAAATTTTTTTAATAATTATCTTTAATAATAAAAAACTATAATTAAACATCATAAATCAAACAAAACAAATATTAAATTATTTGTTTTTTAATAAATCAAAATATATGATTCAAAAAATTAAAAAAAAAATCCGGGCGTGTGCGGGTATTATAACTAGTATATTTGTAAAGACAAAAATCACTCATCAAGATTTCAATTTTTGACTTTACACCATGCATTACAAGATTAAATTAAACTTGAAATCATTTTTCATCGTTGCAAATATAAAAGGGGAATATTTGTAAGATTAGAAAATTAAAAATAATAAAACTAATAATAAATATTAAAAAACTAACCATACGTAGTTTAGATCAGTCGAAAAGATAATATTGACTCAAATATACACGACCTTATCGAAATATTCAATAACCATTTTATGACGTTTTCTTAATCATCTAAATAAGGGTTATTACCATAGACGGAACTTAAACCATTTTATTGAGGGGGTCGAAATGTTCATGGTCAATTTTTAAGATAGCCAAACTACACTAAAACAAAAGGTTAGCACTAACTTATTAAATAAAATACATTAAGGACAAAATTCTTAGAGGGCTCATGGCCCTTCCTATCCTTTAAGAAGGTCCGTCCATGATTACTATGTAGTTAACGTATCGAAGTTTAAAAACCATATGTAGTTTGATCACTCGAAAAAACAATCTTGACTCAAATATATACGACCTAATCGAAATATTCAAGAACCATTTTCTGACGTTTTCTTAATCATCTAAATAAGGGTTACCACGTAGTTAACATTGCAAAGTTTAAACAAAAGAATCGTGATACTATTTATTCCATTTGTCCGTTCATTTTAAAAAAATGTATAAAGTTTAAGAATTTTTTCATTAAAATATACTCGAACCGTCTCAAAATTATTGTTAAAAGATAAAAAACACTCAGTTTAAGAAAAACGAGATCACTACACTTTTCAATCAAATATTATTGTTACCTACTAAATTCTCTTTTAATTAGTTGACAAAAGAAATAAATTATTTTAAAACATCCTAAAATAAAAACAAAAACTATAGTTTTGAGACGGGAGATAGTTTTTATTAATAAAATTCTAATTTCATTTATTTATACCTTTTTTAATTGTTTGAAGTAAAAAGTTAACAGTTGCAAGTAGAGGCGAGGATAATGGACCGGACCGGATCGAACCAAGAAATCTACCCGAACTAGACCGAACTTATTTTGGTTCGGTCCTAGATCCATACTTTACATCAGGACTCATGTTTGGTCTTCGGTCTAGCCATACATAAAATCGACCATTTTGCTTTCTCAGACCGGAAGACATACGATCCATGATTTTGGCTAAATCAGTCTTGGTCCGATCCAGTTTTTTCGATCCTGTCCGTTTTTACCCGATACTCACCCCTACGGCCCTACTTGCAAGTAGAAAAATCAATTTAGAGAAAAATTGAAAAAGCATTTTGGAGGATCTATCTACTCCAAGAAAAATTGAATAACTTTACGTAAGACTTAAAACTCGTGAATCTCAATGAACATCTCGGATCACGGGTTCCTTCAATTCCCCTTCCCCTTTCCCCTTAATACCAACAACCATTTCAAACCATGACCTCCTCCTCCTCCAATGGCGACCCCGTTGCTAACATGCGCCTCCGCCATGCTAAAATGCGCCACCACCACCAAAATGTCATTCGCTTCATTCTCACATCCTTCCGTACTTCAATTCACTCATCGCTCTCATATCACAACCCTCAGTTCTGTCTGTTTGAATGATCGTACGAGAGTTATTGTTGCGTCGGGTGATAGTGATTCAGTTCATACGTCTGATCATCATCAGGTAGTAGTAATTACTTTTTTTTTTTTTTTTTTTTTTAATCAGGAGTAGTGATTATGGTGAATTTTTGACACGTGGCAGTTTGTAGTTAATTCATATTGCTGACGTGGCGTTTTTAGTTGTAAACTGTTAAGCTTGAGGTTAATGTGGTCGTCGTCAATATTCCATTGTACTTAAACGTTTCTGATTTATTAATACTAGAACGGTACCTGCGACTGCGGCGGCGGGTACCTGTGACTATATTTTGCGTTATTCGGTTACACATTTAGTTGTGTTTATGCTTTATAAGTAGAGATGGTTACGCCAAATAATTTTAGTTTGAACAACCAACCTGTTTCCTAACAAACTTTCTAACCAACTTGCTTCCTAACCAACTTTCCTAACCAACCTCCTTCCTAACCAATTAATTTTGAAATCCTTCCATAATAAGCAAGTAAAAGTCTGAATTTTAAGTCTTTCTAATTATACAATAGTCACAAATGCATTATATAGTAGTATAGATACTTAAACGTGGCGTATTAATGTGTTATGTGTATTTTTATTTTATTTTTTTTCGTATTTTTGTGCATGTGTTTGTGTTTGTTATTTTGTGGGTCCTAGTGATGACAAATTTTGGGTAAAAGCTGATGTGGCGTGCCTATAACATGTTCTTTTAGGTATCAACTGCACTTTGTGCTCTTAGGATTTGTAATTAGAAGCCAACTTAAGAAGTCAAAATGTTCTTTTGTAAATTTGGACAATACCTAGTTTCAGGACTTTTGCTTCTTCATGTTCCTACTTGGTATGATTGTTTGGAAGACGGTTTACTTAAAGTCTTAAACAAATGATTTGGCACAAGTCCTAAACGGCTTAACTCTGATAATGTGTTGCAGACATATAAACATTTATTGGGATGGGAAACGGTAATAGTTCACTGTTGAAAGTTTTGATACAAATGGACTAGTTTCAACACTAAAACTAATGTAACTTGCTTACTTTTCGAGAAAAGGACAATAGCTAGTCAAAATTACATAAAAACCTTAGTTATAGAAACCTTCATTGATAGAAAAGTAAGCTTTTTAAAAACAGTTTGAAAATTTTGAACTCAAATATGTGTACTGCATAGGAAAAATAACAGATGGTAGAAAAGTATATTATATGAGCAAGTAGCTTTTGGCTCAAGCTGGCACTGACCGAATCTTTTAAACCAGTAGTTGTAGGTTCGATACTTGTTGCTAATAAGATGAGTCTCTTTCTGTATTAACAGAAAGGGAAGTAGATTACACGTGATTCATGTACGCTTAATGAAACAGACTTGTGTGATGCCTGATGCTATGTTTTGAAAGTTTTCCTATCTATCTACCTTTGTTAGCGCACCTCAAAGATTTCTTACCTGTTGCGTGGTCTTTTTGTAGTTACTTGCTAAAGCGATCTCACTTTGACCTGCTTCAATATCTGTTCTGTAGGTTGCGGAAGTTGCTCCAGAGGAGCGAGACTTTTCTGGCACACCACATGTCCCTGTATACGTTATGCTACCAGTGAGTTTTTCGATATTTTTTAGGATATATGGTGCATCTGCTCTGAAAACCCGTGTATCCTTTATTATTGCATCTTGTTTTGCCTCGTAAGACATCTCCCTGTTTATGGGTAGAGATTGTTGAATGTACAGACTGATTTGGACTAAAAACCGAATGAGATGTAATAAGCACTCTAAAAATGCATTTGCTAATTTTTGTTTTGATAATATTGTGTTTCTGATATAAGATCCTGACACAAATGCTCAAATATTAAGTGGTATTTTTATGTCATTTCAGTTGGGGATCATTAATATGGAGTGTGAGTTGGTTGATTCTGATGATCTGAAGAATCAGCTAAGGATGTTAAAGTCGATTAATGTTGATGGTGTTATGGTTGACACATGGTGGGGAATTGTGGAGGCCAACAATCCCCAGCAGTACAACTGGAAAGGCTACAGGAAACTCTTTGAGATAGTGCGTGAATTAGATCTTAAGTTACAGGTTTGTATTACAAAATGCCATCTATCTCTGGTTCATTTAGAAAACATGGTAATAATCACTGCGACTTGCTATCAGGTTGTTATGTCGTTTCATGAATGTGGAGGGAATGTGGGTGATGATGTTCATATTCCATTGCCCAAGTGGATAATAGAACTTGGTAAAGAAAACCCTGACATATATTTCACAGACCGAGATGGAAGACGTAATCCTGAAAGTCTTACATGGGGAATTGACAAGGAACGTGTTTTGAGAGGCCGCACTGCTGTTGAGGTATTACATTTTTTTATCGATAGATGGTGTATGCATAGGCATTCCATTGTGTAATTAAACAAAATAAATGCTGTATTCTGCATAATATATACAGGTCTACTTTGAGTATATGAGAAGCTTCAGGGTTGAATTTGATGAATTCTTTGAGGATGGAAGCATAACTGAGATAGAAATTGGTTTAGGTGCTTGTGGTGAGTTGCGTTACCCATCTTACCCTGCAAAACATGGTTGGAAATATCCTGGTATAGGTGAATTTCAGGTACTTATCTATAGAAAGATATTTCACTACTAGGTAGTCTGATATGACTTGATTATGAACTCTGGTTAGAGGTGAATTTCATTTGATTTACTCTTAAATGGAGCTTTGGGTTTTGTGTGATCTAGCGGGTTGTTAAAGTTAGCTCAAAAGGAAACATACTGTCACCGAAAGTGTAGGAAGTTTTTGTAATAATATACTTTATGTGATTATATTTGACACTTAAATTTTTAAAAAATCGTAGAAGTTTTTGGACAAAAAGTGATCCGTTTCATCCAACTCCACTGGTTTTAACTGGTTACCCAACCTGCCCATTTCGCCAAAAAAAAATAAAAAAATAAAAAAATAACTTACGGTCAATTGTTTATTTTATTTACAATATGATTTTTTTTTACAGTGCTATGATAAGTACCTAGCAAAGTGTCTTCAGAAAGCAGCAGATGCAAGGGGACACTCATTTTGGGGTAGACCTCCTGATCATGCTGGCTCTTATAACTCCCAACCTCAAGATACCAAATTCTTCTGTGATGGAGGTGATTACGATAGTGCCTATGGCAGGTTTTTTCTTAATTGGTACTCCCAATATCTCATTGAGCATGGCGACAGGGTACTAGCCATGGCCAATTTGGCCTTTGAAGTTACTCCCATTTCTGTAAAGGTAAATTAACTACTTAGCATCCACGATCAAAGTATAACCAGTTGGGTTTTCAACATTTGTTAATTATTGACTTGAAATTTTCGTGGATGATCAGCTATCGGGTATTCATTGGTGGTACAAAACTGCTAGCCATGCTGCTGAACTTACTGCAGGGTTTTACAATCGTGCGAACCGTGATGGCTATAGTCCAATTGCTGCCATGTTAAAGAAGCATGACACTGCTTTAAACTTTACATGTGTTGAGTTACGTACAATGGACCAGCAAGAGGGCTTTCCGGAAGCAATGGTAGATCCTGAAGGATTAGTTTGGCAGGTAACTAATAGAGGTCACACTAGCAACATAACATTATTCTATTCTGTTTCCGTTTGATATAAGTTTATTATTAATAATTCTTTAAAGTCATGAGTCAACGAGTTCCTTAGGATCAAATATCATCAATTTACAGGCCAACTACTCCTCAGTTCAAAAGTTTGTGTCAGTCCATCTATACATATTGTAATTGTAATATCATCATTTTTCGCAACCCTTTAGATTCAGTTAGGTATCTATCAATAATTGTTACAGAGAATCGGTTATTTATCTTTGCGTTGACATATTTTCTCAATTGACCAATGGTAAAACATCCTTTTTAAGCATATTTGAGTCAAATGTAGCAATTTTAATTTGAATTGATCAAAATTTGGGGGTTCTTTTTAGTCTCACTAGCACCTAATTTTCCATTGTAGGTACTGAATGCTGCATGGGATGCTGATATACTAGTTGCAAGTGAAAATGCTCTTCCTTGCTATGACAGACAAGGATACAACAAGATATTGGAACATGCTAAGCCAAGAAATGATCCAGATAGTAGACATTTATCTGCTTTTACCTACCTTAGGCTCAATCAAGCTCTCCTTGAAGAACACAACTTAGGAGAGTTTCACCTATTTGTCAAGAGAATGCACGGTGCCTATCTTTCCCTCCTTTCATCATCTTCCATTTAATACTTATTACTTTATGGATTTTACATAGTTAGATGTAGCACATTTCAAGTTTAGAAGCTCACATAGAAGTTTTTGAGAAAGTCCAATATGTTTAAATAAAATGAGCAGATTTGGGTATTGGCTAACGACTGCCTGAGCCACCCATACTTTTCTTGCTCTCTCTCTCTCTCTTCTTTTTTTATTTTTATTTTTAAATTAATCCTTTTGAAATACGGAGTAATTAAAAGTTTAAGGATGATAAGTACTGTATCATTACTCGTACTGATATTTTGATGAAGTGATTTATGAGGTTGTATGCTTGTATGCATTTGAATACACTTTTGGTGAATTTCAGCCCGTTTGACCCATTTGTCCAGTTTGCTTATTTGCTGATATTTTGATTTTACCTGTTTCATTTGAGATATTGTACAACTCAAATCAACGCATTTAGGGTCGAGTCAAGTACAAGTTTAATGATTTAAGTTTACCTTTATAGCTAGTTGTATCTATTTTACATGTGACTCGTTATAAATAAATGCAACATGATTTAAGCATTTTTATATGAAAGCTATTTACCTATCTAATCAATATGATGCATCAGCTATTACAATTTCACTTCGATGTTGCAGCTTAAACGTGCTGATGATCTGAGTTTAAAATTAAATTGTTTTCTCTAATAGGTGAAGCTGTGGAGCGTCATTAGCATGGGATCTGTATCAATATATGACTACATTTTTCTACTTCGCCTGGCCGTTTATTAAAATTAGTTTGACAATATCAAGACTAAATATAATTTGTTATGTAATGAAGCACGGATTCTTCTTGTGTAATTTGCTCCCTTAACTTATATAATAACTCAGTTGGAAAAAATATCTTGTTGAAAGCTCTGGAGTTCCAAAAAAATTACCATTAAAGTGAAAATGTACATTCCATTTAAATGCACAGTAACTCTTGGTTGGTGTTTCATATATATATATATATATATTGAGTTCATAAAAAGTGTTATACATAAATACTTGAGTCAAGAAAATATCCTTGCAAGTCATCTTCTTTATTCCTTTTAAAAAAACCTTGTTCAACGGAGTTGAATTTAATAATAATAATAATAATAATAATAATAATAATAATAATAATAATAATAATAATAAATAAAAAATCATGCCTCACGTGTTAGCGCGCCTCATCTCATGCCACGGCCAGAGCCGACGCATTGGTCTATTGTGTAACTTGGAGGTCAAGCTTCGTGTCTTAGCCGTGTCTTAGCGCCGCCATGACGCCCTTTTTAGGACCCTGTTGTTTTCTAAAGATTCAATCTTTATCGTTGCTGGTGGATATCAAATAGGTGCCGTAAGAAAAATATTTCTTGGGAGAATTGGATTATAATGCGTGATGTTTTCGGCAACTTGGTTTTTGTGAGTGTTGTTATGTTTTATTGTGAGCGTTGGTTTCTTGTCTATTTTTCATTTTGTTTCGTGTTTAACAAAGTGACGATTTCCAAAAAGAAAAGTAAGTTTAAAATAAATATTCCATTTTACCTTCGGGACTTGCGAATAATTAGTGAAAAGTCCAAAAAATATCATTATGGTTTGTCATGTGTCTCGCTATACATCCTTGTGGGTTTTTTTTGGCACAAAACCATCTATCTATCAGTTAGTAAAGTCAGTCAATGAGGACTAACGATGCAAATTATTTCTCCGTTATCTCCTAACGGAAAGAATATTTGCATCGTCAGTCGTAAGGACTAACAGTGCAATTCATTTTCAGAAATAAATTGCATCGTTACGTGCAAAATTTTTTTTGAAAAATAAATTAAAAGGGGCCAACAAGGCTCGAACTCGGGTTTGGAGGCCTCAAAATGAACGCCCTAACAATTGGACTAAGTGGCCATCGGTGTTATTATACCAAATAAATTATATTTAACCACCGCTACCTCCACCACCAACACCCACCTCCACCATGCAAACATACACATAATTACTCAAAGCTACGTACAAGCAAACATGTTAATGTTAATGATAAGATTTTTTTTCCCTCTAACTTATGACCTTAACAAGCAAACATGTTAACGATAAGTCTATTTGAGCCATATTTCCGCTTTTTTTTTTTTTTTTTTTTTTTTTTTTTTTTTTTTTTAACTTATGACCTTACTAAGGGGGTGGTTTGTCTAAGCTTATGTTTTGCGCTTAGACATAGATTTCATAAGCCTCTTATGGCTTCAAATGATAAGCTCAAAAGTCCTTTATTAGAATTTTGCAAGGCTGTCAAGATCGCGATCCCACGCAGGATCGTTTTTGTCTTTGCAAGATCGAGATCGTAGGATCGAATCGCGATCCTACGATCCTACCAATTTGTCATATTTTGTTAATAAATGATATACGAGTCAAACTGTTTTACATTTCTACTCAACGTCAAAGATAAATTCATATAATATCTTCTTGAAAATGACAAAGTTCAAATTTCAAACACCAAAGTAATAGTGCAAAAAAGTCAAGTTTCAATCGTTACATTAACGATTTAGTGGATAATATTACATAACATAGGTCCTAAATGTCTCAAAACATACGAGTCATCAACATGATTTCAAGAAAACAAACGTTTCATAAGTGGCATTCCAAAACATACCATTTGATTTGTTTAATCACAGTGAAGTAAAGTAAATTAAACTATTGAACACTTTTAGACTATAATCTATTTAGAAAAGTAGAAAACTATGTATAAACTATAATCTATTTAGAAAATGAAACAATAGCGGTTTACTCATTAGACATTAGTAAAACACACGTTTTTTTTTTTTTTTTTTTTTTTTTTTGCCTAAGCAAGTGGGGATGGACTTAAGAGATTTAAAAAAAAAAAAAAAAAAAAAAAAAAAAAAAAAAAAAAAAAAAAAGTGAACTCGGATCGCGTGTCGATCCTACGATCTTACTTACGATCCTACCTCAGATGCGATCCTACCACGATCCTACACGATTTTAACTGGTGTGCACGTAAGATCGTACGATCTTACGTGTAAACTCGCGAGTTTGATAGCCTTGAAATTTTGGTTACATAACTGTATTTAGTGAGGCAAAATTTACCAAAAAAGTGCATGAACACTCCTTAGATAAGCCCACTACTTGTCAAATAAGCTCAAAATCCACAAAATTTGGGCTTATCAAAGCCCCCACATATAAGCCCAACCATATAAGCTCAACCAAACACTTGATTGAGCTCATTTTAGATGCATAGGCTAATAAGCCCTCCAAATAAGCAGCCCTTAATAACATAAAGCTTAAAAATAATCCAAATAAGCACATGACTCCAGTAATAAGACCTTCTAACATTATATATTAGGCAAACCAACATCCAACATCTTCAAAATACAAAAATAATAAAAAATATAAAATAAAAAATAAACAGGACTTTCATCAAACTATTCCAAGCTCAACAAGTATACCTTTTAGCTATTAGAAAAAAATAATAATAATAATAATAATAATAAAAAGAGAAAAAGAAAAGGCAAATCAAACACCTTACCCATACATAGAAACACTATAAGAGAGAATTAGATAAATACATTCTTTTTTTTTTTTTTTTTTTTTTTGAGCCAACTGTGCAGAAATACCGACAGTTTCAAAATTTATGAAAGAAGTCTAGCTCACATGTGTTAACACAAACAATGGGTTTAGAGATCGCTATTGTGTGACAAATCACTTTCACTAACTCGCGTTTTGCACATGAGTAACATCTCTCCACAAATAACACAACGAACCTGCTAAACCATCAAATAATCATAATTACTTGGGAGTGTAGTGGGGGATATGGACACACTTAATCACATCAAAACTTATATCATCGAACCCCTCTTGTTTCCAATCCTTCCCCCAAGAATTCTTGATGTGGCAGCAATGGCGATTTTCGTCGTCACTCCTCAAGCCCAAAGCCACAATAAGAACAACATGGTTTCCGTCACTCCTCAAGTCCAAGTCCTTTGCATTCAAACAAGCTATACAAGGATAGCCGGGACCATCCCTAAAATGCCTTTCAAGTGCATCCTTAATTAACTCCTTCCCTTTAAATCTACTAAACCCATCAATCACATAACGAATTACCCCTGATTGGCACTTAGACCAATCTTTCAATAAAGCCTGGGGTACTCCTTCATATTTGCGCTCAGACCAATGTTTCAAAAGACCCCGGGATACTCTCTCGTAAGGGTTATTGTTTCAAACCCGAATCTTGGGTTACAACAAAACAACTTCACTTTCCGTATTCTTCTATCACCCCAATCCACCAAACATTGCCCGGACATAAACACATCCTCGCCTATTACATGCTCCATCCTTAAAATTGTTGTTACTAAATTAGCGATCGCAAAGCATGTACACTGGCCCCCTCTTCTTTTCTGATTTGAAACTTCCTGGGTCCACTCTTGCCCTGCATGTCCCACCAAAATTAAATTAAAACAGGTATTTGACAAAGCTTTTAAAAATTAGCATCTATGATAATAATCAATAAATAATCAACTGATTATTATTATAATTCATGCACGCGTACTGAAAATGTTAACAAGAGCTGAAACAATTCTTACATAGCGTTGGCAAAACCAAACAAACATTACTCTTGTGAAACATGAATTTGGTACAAGATTCAAATGGGAATCAATAAAGAGCCTAAAGAATCAAATCTCTTCATAGAGACCATTAAACACTCGAGTTTGCACTCGAATAAAACAAATGAGATCATAAACATCCAAACCCTTCTATGAAAATCAGAACTCATTAGGTCGATATAAATTATACAATTATGTTCAAGGGTGTCAGAACCAAAAACCATAACTCTAAGTTTCATTGCATGCGCTTAAAAAACAGAACTCAAACTAAACCCATCATTAATCCATGAAATTATAATACTAAAACTAACAGTAAATCAATACAATGCAAATCAAGAGCTCAGCTATACTAATAACCAAACAGAGAAACCAAGTCCATACCACTTGGTCAACAACCCATATTACAAAGTCCATACCAAGTCCATAGGTAATGAGATAAACAAACACGCCTATTCGCTAAGATTGCAATGCACTTTATCAAGATAAGTTAACTTTATTCTTTGTTTTGTGTACCCTCTTTCACAAGGACTAAATACGAACTCCAAGCTCTACAATAATGGCTGTAAAACATACACATAATTACTCAAAGCTACGTACAACCAAACATGTTAATGATAAGACTATTTGACCCATATTTTCTGCTTTTTCTATTTCTAACTTATGACCTTACTAAGTGGGTGGTTTGTCTAAGCCTATGTTTTGCGCTTAGACATAGATTTCATAAGCAGCTTATGGATTACAAATGATAAGCTCAAAAGTCCTTGATTAGAGTTTTTGGTTACATGACTGTATTTACTATTTAGTGAGGCAAAATTTACCAAAAAAGTGCATGACCACTCCTTAGATAAGATAAGCCCACTACTTGTCAAATAAGCTCATAAGCCACAAAATTTGGGCTTATCAAAGCCCCCACATACAAGCTCAACGGCTCAACCAAAACACTTGATTGAGCTCATTTTAGATACATAGGCTAATAAGCCCCCCAAATAAACAGCCCTTAATAACATAAAGCTTGAAAATAATCCAAATAAGCACATGAGTCCAATAATAAGACCTTCTAACATTATATATTAGGCAAACAACCAACATCCAACATCTTCAAAATACAAAAATAATAAAAATAAAAAATAAAAAATAAAAAATAAACATGACTTTTATCAAACTATTCCAAGCAAAAAAATCAAACACCTTTACCCACACATAGAAACACTATAAGAGAGAAGTAGGTAAATACCTTCTTTTTTTTTGGAGCCACCGAAGTACCGACAGTTTCAAAATTTTATGAAAGGAGTCTAGCTCACATGTGTTAACACAAATAGTGGGTTTAGAGATCGTTATTGTGTGACAAATCACTTTCACTAACTCGCGTTTTGCACTTGAAAGAGATAATGAATATGGTTAAATGGGTTGTTTTTAGAGATGGTGAGTATGGTAATGAAAAAGATAATGTTATGAATCGCCCTAATGAACTTCTTTATTGATTAGGATTTAAAACTAACTCAACCTATTTGTTGCAACGGAAATAAAAAGTGAAGTGCCCTATGTACCACAGCCTTGCTCAGAGTTACAGCTTTAGTAATAATGTTGTGGCAGAGGTACAGCTTTAGTAATAATGTGTGTGTGTGTGTGTTTTGGTGGATCAATTTTTCAATGTAAGAGCACTCGATATCATGTAAGATAACACGCTAAATGCAAAAAAAGAAACCAATAACGCGCCATTTGTGGTACCGAGAAAACGCCATTCACACGCCATTCGGTTTTGAGTTGGTTCAGTGGCTCATGTTATTGGTTAAATGTTTCTTATTTTCTTTACAAGAAAAAAGTTTATCTAACAGATCTATAGTGAAAAGAAAGTAGGAAACCAAAAGTAAGTGTAAGAATTTGGCCGGAGATCGGAGATCGGAAGTTACAGACCATAAGTAGCGAAGAAGATGAAAGACCCAAAAGTAGGGTCAAACTAGATATATCTTTTCTAAAGATATTACCCTTACTTTTAACTTGGGTATAGCAATGTAACTTTTCTTTCTTTTTATATTCTGAAAATAGCAAATATTGTTGTTTTCTAGTCATTTTCTTTGGTATGTATTACGTGTACTTTCTTGTTATGATAACATAATTCTAGTATATTTTTTTCCATAATATTTACAAACAATCCAAACAAATCACAATATTTATACACTTTCAAAATCACAATATTTATGTGTTTAATAAAATCTGTCATTTTTATTAAATAAAATAAAATGAAAAAAGTGGGATCGTGTTAGTGGTGTGTTATGAGAGAGGGGTGTTTGAGTGATTGGTGTGTTATTGGTTCAGGTATGATGTGTCGCTCAGGTAGCATACTAATAACATGTTAAATGTTCACATGATACCCAGCGCTCTAATGAATGCGGATAAAATGTATTGATGTGACTACAGCTTTAGTACCCGTTGTTAAATGTGTTGATGTGACTACACTTTTTAACGAGACTCTCATGTTACCACAATGTTGTACGCTGTCAAATTATTTAGTTGCAATCGTATTTAACTCTTAAATAACTAACAAGAGTTTAAAAACATAACAATTGTAAAATTTAAAAACAAAATTAAAGTTACATAAAATCATAAAGTAGAAAAGAGGTTTAATGCGGGGCTATGACAAGTAATTTGTATACATGGATTAAAATGACGTGATTTTACATATAGATTAAGTAACATGCCACTATGCCAGTACAAAAGAAGAGTGATTAAAAGAGCAAAGATTTTTAACTTTAAAAGTTTTGTTGACTGAAATTAGTTTTCTTTGCTTTGAGAGTCCTTTAATCCATTATCCCAGTGTCTATTTAATGTCAATAGCATGCGTGTTGTACATATCTTCAATATGATTCCACTCATTTTAACACAAAAATGGATACTGCTATTATAAATGCGAGTGAAATGTTGTACTCTACCGAGTCCCTTTGATATCTTGTACACAGTGTGACTTAAGTGTGAGACCAGGCGTAATGCATTGGTTGACCCCCTTTGGCGGCACGTCGCTCCCACTACACTCTCTTGTCCGACACATTCTAGACCAAGAAAAAGGAGGACTCGGTCTTAATTTTGACCAAGTCGTGTGAGTGTTGTGTGGTCGATCTGGAGGTGGTGCAACAAGCTGCTTTAAAGGCTCAAAAAACGAGATGATTAAAACAATACTCAATATGATCCAGCTTAACGCTTAGAAGAGTGTCTATGTTTCGAGGAACATGATAGTATTTTCGCAAAATCGTCTCTTCCAAAACCAATTAAGTTATTGCGCACCAAACCATGCATTGACCAAATGGTGAAATTTCAAACAATAAAATAGATGTTTATGTTCCGTTTGACTAGCAATATAAACATACAAAGATAGTGTTGCATAAGACTGAGAGAACGAAGTACAACTATATTCTCCTATGGAGTTCATAGTTTCATATAATGTTTTCTGTCAATTCCTAAAACAAAAATTATCTAGTTTTCCATTATAAAATTTAGAGATAAAATTCGAAAAGGAAGAAAGTATGATAGGGTAAATTTTTTTGTACAGGAGGTAAATCAACCAATACATGCACTTTCATAATAATAAAAATTCAAATTTGTAAATAGTGAAAATAAGAGATGCTTTGGATTCTTTTGTAAAAGTTCAAATTTGTACGTAAATTGAATGAATTCCACATTTCATTAAATTCAAGATTTCTAATAATGGAATTGCGTGCATTGCCTTTGATGACAGCAATTTCTCAGTAATAAGCGAAAATTACTCAAGTACGCCACAAATCTTGTATTCAATGACCAAACTTTTTCCACTTTACAAACTACCCAAGGATCACGTGTATTTTTATATGCGACATTGCCGAATAAAACGTGGCACAAATTTATTGGACAAAGAAAAAATAAAAAAACCCTAAAGAGATGTTACGTATACATCTACACGACATTGTAAACATACACGAAAAAAAAAAAAAAAAATGCAGCCGTTAAAATATCATTTTTTTGTACTTAATTGTGTGTGCCTTGGTGCTTATTTATATGATTCCAATTTCCAAGTTGCCCCAAGCCCACAGTAGACAATTAATAATTATTGTATTGAAATTGTAAAAACTAAGTTAATGATTTATATAAACTCTTTCTAGCATTACTAGCTTCTTGGTAGCATGTGATTTATATAAACTTTCGCTGCTTAAAAAAAAAGTTGTAATGATTTGATATTTTCGTTGCATGTTATGAACTTATGATAAAAGGTTCGTTTTTCGGATAGTATAATAGTCGTGTAGCTTGGTTCGTTTCAAGTAAGTTTTTAGTTAAAAGGCGTCGGTTTGGTTAGGATGTTAGTGTAGAATAATGGATGAATCGTTATGTTATTATTGATATCAATGGGTATATAAATACCATTACAAAGAATATAGATAAGGAGTCTAATGGATATATATCGACTAACACTCACAAATATAAGATAGACAAGGACTCTAATGGATATATATCGACTAACACTCCCCCGCAGTCGGAGCGGGAGGACACCGGACACTCAAACTGGACCTAAACTCCTGAAACAAAGCATATGGTAAACCTTTGGTAAAAATATCCGCATACTGATAACGTGAGGGTACATGAAGCACTCGAACCTGACCAGCAGCAACCAAATCCCGTACAAAATGAATATCAATCTCTATATGCTTCGTACGTTGATGTTGAACCGGATTAGAAGATAAGCAAACTGCACTAACATTATCATAATATACCAGCGTAGCAGAAGATAAAGGTGTGTGTAACTCACGTAAAAGATTCCGCAACCAACAAGTCTCAGCAACAGCATTGGCAACCCCACGATACTCGGCCTCAGCACTGGAACGAGACAGCGTCGGTTGACGCTTAGAGGACCAAGAGAGAAGATTGTTGCCAAGAAAAACACAATACCCAGAAGTCGATCTCCGAGTAGTAGGGCATCCAGCCTAATCAGCATCAGAATAAGCAACCAATGAAGAAGTTGATGAAGAAAACAACTGCAAACCATAGTCTAATGTACCCCGAACATACCTCAAGATGAGCTTAAGAGCCGAGAAGTGAGGCTCCTGAGGATCATGCATGAAAAGACAAACCTGCTGCACTGCATATGAAATATCAGGTCTAGTAAAGGTAAGATACTGTAGAGAACCAGCAAGGCTCCGATATAACTTAGGATCAAAAACCGGATCACCATCATCACCCAATTTAGACTCTGTGTCAACAGGAGTCCGAGAAGGGTTACAACCAACCATAAGTGCACGCTCCAATATCTCCATAGCATACTTGCGTTGTGACAAAAACATACCAGAAGAGTCACGAGTAACTGAAACACCCAAGAAATAATTAAGAGCACCCAAATCTGTCATAGCAAACTCCTTATGTAAAGAAGCAATGAGCTGCTGTAATAAACCATTAGACGAAGAAGTGAGCACAATATCATCCACATATAGTAACAAAAATGCAGTATCATCACCCTGTTTATAAATAAATAACAAAGAGTTACAACGGCTAGGAGAAAAGCCAACAGTAGTGATGAAATTTGCAAATCGCTGAAACCATGCCCGAGGAGCCTGCTTAAGACCATACAGCGAACGCTGCAATAAACATACATAATCAGGATGAACAAGATCACGAAACCCAGGCGGCTGATACATATAAACTGTTTCTGCCAAATCCCCATGTAAAAAAGCATTCTTGACATCCAGCTGATGTACTGGCCAATGTTGAGAAATAGCTAAACAAAGAACCGTCTGAATAGTGTCGGGTTTAACAACCGGGCTAAAAGTCTCATCAACATCCACACCCTCTATCTGATTACTACCATTGGCCACAAGACGAGCCTTGTATCGACTAAGAGTGCCATCGGCTAAATACTTGTGACGAAACAGCCACATACTACGGATAGCATTCGCATCTGTGGGTTTTGGTGCAAGAATCCTGTAACATCCCGATTTTTAAATAAAGTAGTAACGTCTATATCTATTATTTAGTGGATTGAATAGAAATGTCCCACTTTGACGGTATCAATAATATAGCAAGTGGTGACTTGATATGTAAATAAGATATGATTTAGTTTACAACACATTTTACTACGAGGGCTAAATGTGACAAATTGCCAAACTTTTGAAAGAAAGAATAAAAAAGATCAAGATATATTTTAGTTATTAGAAGTCGGTTTAGAGGAGATATATCTCCCTCCTTAATACTTATCACGAAACAAAAAAAAAAGAAAAAAAGAAAGAGCAGGAATAAGGTTTCTTCATTTTGAAGAAGTCTTAACACAAGTTGATAACTATCAATTTCTAGCAAGGATGATCTTATGATTTTTAGCAAGAGATTAGTCAAGAAGCAAAAGGATTACAAGGGTTATAAAGAATCAAGAGCTCCAAGTATTTATCATGTTCTTCTCCAATTACAAGTAAGTGATTATAAATGTTTAAACATGAATACAAGTTATGAGGTTATGATTGTTAAGTGATTTACATGGTTATATGATGAATTAGTGAATTATGATTCAAGAGGTGATTCAATGATTGTGGGTTTATGATGGAATTATGTTAGTGATCAGGTTATGATGTTTAGGAGGTGTTTATGTTGATTATTTAGTTGAACCAAATACCCCTTTATATGATATATGATGTTAAACAAGTTGCTGAAATTTTCAGCAGTGATTAGTTGTGTTTGAAAAATCATATAAAATCGATAGCAGCTCGTATTGAATCATGGCTGGACTTTCTGGAAAGCGTAGGGTGTCTACTTCAGTTCCTATGTTTTAAGTTTTGGCTGATTAAGTGGGTAAATTGGTCAGAATTGTGTTTTACTGCAGCAAGGTCAGATTATAAAATGTGCAGCAAACCGAACTTTAGAAATTCATATAAAATCAACCGTAGCTCCGTTGGGAGCGTTCCATACCTTTTCGGAAAGGGGAAATAGTATAATTTCAAGGAAAATTAGCCTCATGACCTGGTTATATAGTTAAATCGGCCAAAATGATGCAATTGTACGCTGCTACAGAAAATCAGCAAACACTTTGTTTAGTGTTTTGATAATTATGACATAATATGATGTTTTTGCAAGTCCCGGGTGATTATATGCTATGATAGCTTATGTTCTCAGCCTATATGATTATAATTCATGTTATGAAAGTGTAGAACCAAGTAACAAGACTTGGTTAGCTTAGCTCGAGTTCGCGAGCATAGTAATTCATGTTTGGCGAGATTTATGCCATAACTAGTTTATGAGTTCATGCATTATAGTTAGTTTATGTGTGCTTAGTTGCACTTATATTTGGACTATCATGTTATATTCATGCCTAGTTGTTACGTGTTAACATTATACGTGTGCATCTATCATGGTATAGGTGTTCGAGGCATATTCAGAATCATTCATCTTGCATTATACGGCCCAGGTGAGTAACGGATTTTCAGTTAACATGTTTAGTAGATTAAGCATGTTTAGTATATATAAGCCTTGCTATATCTCAAGTACTATGTAAGTTATGTATCATGTTGACCCGTGTGGTCATATTAATATCATGTTGACCCGTGTGGTCATAATCAGTATCATGTTGACCCGTGAGGTCATATTAGTATCATGTTGACCCGTGTGGTCATATTTAGTATCATGTTGACTCGTAAGGTCATATTAGTATCATGTTGACCCGTGTGGTCATATTTAGTATCATGTCGACCCGTGAGGTCATGTTAGTATCATGTTGACCCGTGAGGTCATATTAGTATCAAGTTGACCCGTTGGGTCATATTAACTATCATGTTGACCTATTGGTCAAATTAAGTATTAAGTTGACCCGTTGGGTCATATTCAGTATCATGTTGACATGTTTGGTCGTATTAAGCATCAAGTTGACCCAAGTTGACCCGTTTGGTCGTATTAAGCATCAAGTTGACCTGTTTGGTCATATTAAATGTCATGTTGACCTGTTTGGTCATATTCATTATCATGTTGACCTGTTTGGTCATATTAAATGTCATGTTGACCTGTTTGGTCATATTCATTATCATGTTGACCTGTTTGGCCATATTCAGTATAAAGTAGACCCGATTGGTCTTATTCAGTAGTATGTCATGACCATATTATTGCTCAGTTTCTATATTCAGCTTGGTCTCAGATCCAGCTCAGCTTAGTATCATGTTGTAGTCAAGCACAAGTATTTAGCTTAATCTTAATTTATATATGAATGTTATATGCGTTTAGTAATGTGTGCAAGGTGCTTTATGCACTTTTGGCCTGCGATGCGTTTATATATGCATGTCATTCTATAAGTATATAGTCAGTTATGTGATCACACATGTGTTCCAGACAAAGTTGGAACTTAGACCTCCTTAGTGGAGAATCGAGCCTTAGAATAGTAAATGTTCCAAAATCGGAACTCAGACATCCTGTATGGATGATTAACATGTTTATATGGCTCGTCAGCTATGTATTCAGTCAGTTATGCATTCAGTCAGTATGTGATTATGCACTCAGCCAGTATAGTACTATAAGTACTCAGCCAATATGCGCTTATGCACTCAGCCAGTATAGTACTATAAGTACTCAGCCAGTATGTGCTTATGCACTCAGTTAGTATGTGTTTTACACACTCAGTATGCTTATGTACTCGGTCAGTAACATGGTGTATCATGTATTTAATCAGTTAGTGTCGTGCTTATGTACTTAGTCAATATTATGATTCATGTAGTCAGAATAGTACTATATATACTTATTCAGCATCATGCTTATGTTCAGTTTATGATTTAATACAGTTCCGTTATCTCACTAAGTCTTATAGACTTACCGTTCTCAGTTTATATTTTTGTAGGTATGCAAGATGAGATCATGTACATGCTAAATGGGGCATAATGGGTTAAAATGGTGTAGCTCGCGGGTTAGGTAACGAGCTTCTCATGTCCATCATTTGTTATCAGTTTGGAATGCCCTTAAATCAAGAACTAGCTTCTTTACCAAGTTTAAAGAGTCATTGTTATGTATTTTGCAAAGTTTAGTATTTTAACGGGATGTTTGAAATATGCCCGTATGATGTAGAAAATACGCTTCCGCTAGTTTTTATCAATTTATACAGTTTACAGAATTATATATATATATATATATATATATATATATATATATATATAAAAAAAAAACTGGGCGTTTCAAATCCAAGTTTTGTTTTTAGTAAGTGCATCATGCTCATCACACATAGCATTTTTCCAATTTGGATTACGAAACGCATCACTAGGAGACCGAGGTAAAGGAGAAATCGTAGACACATGACCAGCATAACGAGGATTGGGACGAGTAATCCCGACACGAGCACGTGTGACCATGGGTTGAATCGAACCGATGGGCTGTAGAATAATGGATGAATCGTAACCGACCCCCCTGTTGGGAACTAATATTACCCCCATTATGACCCCCTAGCCACTGTGAACCCCCTGCTACAAATGGAGCCCCCCCCCCCCCCCCCCCCGGTAGGTGTTAAACTGGGCTGGATTACCAAAGCCTGGTGGTGAAGCAAAACATGCAATGTGCTTATTATCACTAAAACTTTGAACAGTGGTAGGATTATTGGTCAATTGATTAGCTACCCCATGCGTAGTACCTTGAATGCCTAATTTAGCTAAGAGAGTTTGAAGGGTTACTAAATCATTGGATGACAAAGGGGACCCCGTAGGAACATTAGTAATGGATGGGCGTTTTGAAGGATTATTATGGATACCATCATGAAGGAACTTACAATGGACACCAAACCGACAAAAACCTTGAGCATAAAGAAAACACGGTTTGTGTACCTTTTCATTAGGATTAGGAGTACGCCGCATATTCGGAGTCGAGTTAGCCAACAAAACCATCGGTGAAGAAGAGCTAGAATCAACAAGACTATCTAGTCCACGAGTCTTTAAACGCATCTCCTCCGTTGTGAGCATTGACCGCACCGTTTTAAGATCCAGAAAAACTTCACGATGAGCAATGATAGTAGAGACGCTATCATACTTGGCAGGTAACCCTTCCAAGGCGAATGTAACAACATCATCATTGCTAATAGGAGACCCTAAACTAGATAAGATCATGGCCATGTTCTCAATCTTTCTAAAATAAGCATCAATGCTTAGATCACCAAGTTTTATAGCACGGAGTTCCGCCTTTAATGCAATAGAGCGAGAGCGCTTATTGTCATTGAATATTGAAGCAAGCATGTCCCATGCTTCTTTGGCCGTTTGAGGATCCTCATTAACGAGACGTTGTTGGAGTGTAGGAGACAAAGTGATGAAAATCCATGAGAGGACAATAGTGTCAATCTTTAACCATTCAGCATCGGGTAAAGCACTTGAGGATGCATCATCCGAAGACTTGCCCAGGAGATGATCCAAGATAGAGTATCCTTTGTAGAGATGCTTAAGAAAGTAAGTCCAGTTGGAGTAATTCATCTCCTCGACATCCAACTTGACCGGAATAAGGGTGGGTATGTTGTTGATAGTCATGAGTTTATCGGATAAGAGAATAACAGGTGGTAGGGGATTGGATCCAGTCATGGTGACATGGGTTATGAGATATTTGTGAAGGATTAATTGAAGAGGAATGAAACAGTAACAGGATAAGGAAGTACACAACGAAGAGTCGACTGGTGATCAAACACAACACCAACGATCGACTTTTAAAGAACACCAACACCTAGTCGAATGGTTATCAAACTAAAAAACCAACGATCGACTTTTCAAGTCCAGACGACACTTGAAAAGTGTCACAAAACTGTTGCAAAATCTGTCATTGAAGTGATTAGCGACACTTTTTCTGTCACTGATCTGTTGCTAAACTGTCACTAACCGATCAATAGAAACCAGAAAAGTGTTGTAGAAGCGACAGAAAAATTTAGGGTTTATATGGATCGAATTTTGGTTGTGACACCATGTAGAATAATGGATGAATCGTTATGTTATTATTGATATCAATGGGTATATAAATACCATTACTTGTCAAATAAGCTCATAAGCCACAAAATTTGGGCTTATCAAAGCCCCCACATATAATACCTACCCTAACCAAAACACACACATACATACCCTAACCAAAACACCGCCTCCATCTTCTTGCTGTGGTTGGATGTTCTGGGTTTTTATTTATTAGTGCTTCAAGATTCAATAGCAGTTGATTAATCAATTTTTTTTTTTTTTTTGGCGGAATGTTTAAGGTATGTAATTTTTGTTGGGTTTGGTTTTTCTTTTGAGTGTAAAAACAGGAAAATGGTGGTCTGGCGGTGGGGGTTATGTGGTGGTGCAGTGTGATGATAATAAGGGGGCTACTCAGATTTGAGCTTAACCTTTGTGGATGAGACCTGTTCGAATATTTCGCTACCATTGTAAAAAAATTCAGAAGGTATGCTTTTTCTAATTTGCTAAAAGTATTGTGTGTTGTTTTTTTTTTTTTTTTTTTTTTTTTTTTTTTTTTTACTTTTTTTTGTAATTCAAGATTAGGGATCGTTTGTGTTTTTGTTTTTATGAATTGGGTATGATCTCAGGTTACAGGTATGTTGTTTTGGTGTATTTTAATCGGTCGGATTCAGGAAGAACTGAATTTGGTTAGTTTGAATCTAAGTATACAAAAAGTTAGAAGTCATAATTTTCAGTTTCTATCTCTCTTTTTCTTTTTTTTTTTTTTTTTTTTTTTTTTTTGTCTTTTGTCTTTCTAATTATGGGTTTTTTTGGTTTTTTGGTTGATATGTGATACTGGTTTGTGCGTACAACAGCAGACAGCTATTTGCTGATTCTTTTAACCGCAATAAATTGAATATTGATATCTTGCACATACCTTTTGTTGTAGCCGTTGTAATTGATTGGGGTGTTAAAAATTAAGAATAAATAAATTGTAGTTGAAGGTTAGGTACACTTATTTGACTGAAAAATGTACTTAGAATAGTTGGGTGTGGAGATTTAGATTTGGGTGTTTTTGGAATTGGGTTTTAATCATGAACATTGTGTGCGGTTGCAGCACCATGGCTTTCAATTGAAATGTATCAAGAAGGCATGACATACCCATATAAATGGAAATAAGTATCAACTGAATCAAATTCATTGGCACGCGCCTACTGGAGACGCCATCAACGAACAAAGGTAGAGAAAAAAAAATCTTTTTGTTTAACCATAGCCAACGGCTAAGCAACACTAAACTTAGCTACATGTGTACATTCAATCTAGAGTTGGAATTACTTCCTCAAACCATAAACAAAACAAAAAAAAAAAAAAAAAAAAAAAAAAAAAAAAAAAAAAAAAAAATGACGTTGTTGGAATCTTATGCAAAACTGGTCGCTTTGATGCTACTTTCTCATATGGGTCATTTTTTTTTTTTTTTTTTTTTTTTGCTTTTATATCGCCAGCCTTTTTAGCATCTATTTAAGCCGCTTTGTAGCATCGAAGAACCCCGACAAATCTTTCTTTGGATTATCCGTCTACAGAGACTGATCTTATAAGTAAAAGAGCACGGCCGGTGGGGGACAACCAATGAGGTAATTTCATTTCATTTGAGTTTTGTGAAAGCATTTGCAGTTTAACCATTCATGTTTTTCGTTATTAAACATATGTAAATCTACCTGTTCATGTGTTCCCGGTGTCGCTCCGAGGGCATGCTGGTCATAGTAAACCTTTTAACGCCTCTGCTGACTTTTCATTAGAGGTTATATTGTATCTAACTATGTCATTTCGGTTCTGCCTTTTCTGGCCCAGTCCATTGACGTTGTCCAAGCCTGCTATCCTGGCCTGTTTCTTTTTTCTTTCTTTTTTTTCCTTTTTTTTTTCTACATGTTCTTTGAGGCCACCGCTTACATAGTCTCATACTTATCTTCTTCCTTCACCTTTTCTTTCATGGGTTCTCGCATTTTTAGTTACTTTGCTGAATTCCGGGTTCATTTGTTGTAGGTAAAGTTGTATTAAGTCTTTGGTACTGGTGGTTTCCTTGGTTTTTTTTAGTATCATGTTCCTATTATTGGATATAAGAGTAACAAAAAAAGGGTACCAGATGTAGCAGAATTCAGTCACACATGATTCTTCCCAAAGATTCCTTATTTGGTTTAATGTTTCAACATTTGGAGGTGCAGGGTGGATGTGGATTGGAGTGCTTGGGGTAGCTTATATACTGCTCATGATTTTTAAAATAAGCAAAAGCAAACCTGTTTGGGGCATGCTGCACTTCCTGATATATAAGAGGAGAAAAAGGTATTTAGTTTTGAGTTTTTGCACCAATCTTCATGACAGATATTAATTGTGGCTTGCGGTCGAAACATGTTAGGCAAAGTTGTTTTGCAATGATTCTGTCACAATAATCTAAAAACCATGATATCATTTACTTATATTTAACAGCTTATGAACAGTTGTGATAAATACATAGGTGCTATTGTTTGGCAACATTGTTATAGGTGATAGACAGTTAATAGAAGTGCAAGAACAAACAAAATAAGAAATCTAATCGGTATTGTCATGGTATAGGGATTGTTCAAGATATTATATGAGCCTAAGACATAGCTTCATCACAATTCTTTGGATGAGGTAAGCCGCGTTTAAAAAAATGGCCACATGATCAATTACTGTTAAACGGGTCATTTGGAAAGATGGATCGTGAAATTACCAAAATGTAGTACTATCGTTTCTGAGTTTGTACCATCATATGTCCAACGATGAACTTTTCCTTTTAAGTTATTTGAATAACCTGAACTGCATTAATCCATTAAAATGTGTATACTTGCGTTTCTTACGTTCAGACTACTGTCAATTATTTAGATAGTTGACTATCACGATATATTGACATACAGACTCTAGATGAGTAAATCTACAGGTAAATGTAGATCTCTACTTGATTTAGGTTTGTCTTAGGAGCGTTTGGGGATTAATACTAAAAATATGCCCAAGCAGCATACTTATTTACTCAAATATTATTCCATCATTAGAATCGAAACTAAGTATAAGCGAAATATTGAATTGAATATGTTAACTTACTCACATATGCAACTAGCGTAGCCGTACGAACATATTTTTGATATGATGTATGTATTAACTTAATTGTTCACTAAACCCCTTAGCTGTTAACTACTATCTCAACCTTTTTATAACCATGTTTGGTCATTTCTTTTTACTGACTTCAGGTGAGGAAGGCAGAGTCGGACAACAATGGTCGTAATGGAGGACGGTGGCTCCTCTAGAACTAAGCTCTTAAATTATCGCAGCCATAGACCCGCAAGTAAGTGTGGATCAGCATATTAAAATGAAGTCAATGAAACTAACCTTTTGTTTCTAACTGAAAAAAACTCGATACACTTCAATTTCACATGAAGTTCAATTTTGCAAAAAGTAAGCTGTTAATGATCACCTAAACAGTTTAACCCCTTTTTTTTATAGTGGCCCATTTTGACCTGAACCTGAACACAATATAAAAAAATAAAATAATGACTCTATGTCTTGAGCATGAACGTATCTGGCTGCAGCCAGATCATTGCACGATATTTTTTTTAGAAGTACAAAGCCGAAGTTTTGGTAGCAGACAGTATAAAATGGGCTAAAAGGCCAGCGAGCGAAAAAATGTAAAACAACTTATATCTGGCTGCAGCCATGCCTTATGTCTTGAGCATGAACGTAAATCGTAGATCTGAGCCTGGTCACTATTGACAAATAAGGGACGTTACGCATAATAACTTTATTTTTCTTTTTTAGCCCTGTGGTGCAACTGCTCGCAAATGCTGAACGAGAAATATTCAGCAGGCGTGTGACAAAGAACAGTTGGTCGGCTAAAAGGCCAGCGAGCGAAAACATGTAAAACAATTGTATCTATCGTTCGGGAGCCAGGTGCTGCTGGAGTGTCCATAAATGGTGAGAGACTCTATTTTATATACCTTTAACTCTCTCTACCAGTTACAGAAATAGATTATCATTGAATTTTAACCCAGAAAAATAACGCATCTTGAATTTTAAAACTAACTTAGGATTCTGTTCATATTGTTTTAGGATTAGGAATTACTCGCCTCGGTTGGTTAGGCTTATTGTAGTCATAAAATTTGCTATGAAATAAAAGCCGAGATCAAATTAAGCTTAGAAGTAAAAAAAATTGGTTTAGATGACCACCCCTTGATTGGAATTTGTGGTGTAGGTCTTTACCTTTGCTGATGTATGTTCGTTTTGTCGGGTTGTTTTGTAAGCTAAAGAATATATAAACCAGGTGTTCGGTCAAACAAATTTGACACTGGAAATTAATGTTACTTTGCCGCATATGTATTTATGTATACCTCTTATTTGACACTTATATGTAATTTTATTTCTTTTTTCTTACAGACATCAACATGTGAATGCCGTGAAGAAAGAACTTGCTTATCCCAGGTCAGATTACTATGTTTGCAAATTACAGTCCATGATGATGCTATTACATTTGTGAGTTTATTATTGATCATGTTGGGTGAGTATGGCCCGTATATTGGTGGGGCAACACCACAAATATGGTGTTTGCAGCCATGGCGGCATGTCATTAATATATATGAGCCTCATTTATTATTATTATTATTATTATTATTATTATTATTATTATTATTATTTAACCTACGAGACAATTGTGCAAATACAAGGACCTAATGAATAACAGGCTATGAACTTTTACGACTTCAAACTTATACAAGGCTGTGATGAATTTGTGCAGGTTTGATTAAAGTTGTATGTGATAAAAAGTCTACCGTAATTTACCAGTTCTGTTGCATTAACTGCTTATAAGCTTTTAAATATCTGAATATTATGTAAGCGAATTACGATTTTGGTGCAATGTATAGGTGTTTAGTATTCTATGCCAAAGTACTTTGTATAATATTTCGTAATATTTATTCTCATTGCCATTCTGATATTTTTCTTTTGCATTTGAGTCATCTTTAGGTACCATGATGACTGTAGGGTGTTCTTGCTGCAAATGGTATGCAAACTGTTCCACAGTAGGCTGTTGTTGCTGCAAATGATATGCAACCTGTAGGGGCTTAAATGGGGGCTTGAAGAAGGATGAAAGGAGGGGGTTTTGCCACTGAAATTGCGGCTAAAAGGGGTGGCTATGGCCGCTGAAATGTGTATGTTTGGTAGTTGCAATGAGGGTTGCAGCCAGTGGGTTTCGTTGCTGAAATGGGACCTGAAATGAGTCGGTTTAGTTGCTTGAATGGGGCTGAAATGGGGGTGTTTACCTGCTAAAATGGGGGCTGCAAGGAGGGGGTTTTGGTCCTGAAATTGCGGCTAAAATGTGTGACAATGTACAATCCGGTAAACACAAATCTCATGTACATCCCTTCGCAAATGTTATTTGTTGCTGCAAATGGTTTATCGTTTGATAAATAGAAGAACAAACTGTTTGCGAAAATTATTCATACTTTGGACTCACATGTAGCTAAACAAACAAGAACATAGATAAATGTATGTTTGCCATTTGCTTTGTGATTCCGTGACTATACATAGCCTAGATATTCAACTCTATTTTTATGCAAAATGGTCTCGGCCGAAAAATAGGCCCGCCCGCAATGCGGCGGACCGCTGCCATTCTCGTTTTTCATAATAGATAAATTCAAACACTGTTTTTAAAAGTACTTATTTTTAAGTAACTTACAAATACTTAGTTAAATATACTTATGATTAGACCTAAACTAGGTTTTTTTTTTTTTTTTTTTTTTTGTGTACAAGATAAACAAGGTAATTATGAATTTTGAATACCATAAGGATTGTACCCCCCACATCTCTATAAATAGAGATAAGAGGGATGCTAGCTTGTATATTCTTGTTTTGCTCAATCGTTAATTAATACAATGTAATATTTGAGGTCACGTGTATAATTACTTTGAGTCAATATTATTCGCTAGCTTTCAAGGTTTGTTGGTCTATTTATCTAACAACAAATAATTATATGGAATTCTTTGGTCCCTCGAAAAATAAATATTATATTATTATGTATACTAGTTATAATACCTGTGCACGCACAGGGTTTTTAAAATTTTGTTTTAATTATGTATTATTATCGGTTAAGAAATGAACCACTTAACATGTTTATAATGGTTTTACTTTGTGGACTAAAAATAAAAAATCATATGTATATGTTATAACCTACCTATTATTTTAAGATAATGCTTTTGGATTAAAATTATATTTTATTATTCAAGTAAAACACATGATGATACTTGACTTGTATGAGATGTTAGTGATATATGCTTTTAGTTTTACAAACCTGTGCTATCAATTTACGATTTGTTTTGTAATTGTAGTATTTCTTTACTTATATTTTCGTTAAAATATGTAGCATATTTAGATAGCTTTTAAGATTGATTCATTTCCTTAATTATGAATAACTCTCATATCATTTTTACTAATGTACCTTTTTATTTGGAAAGTTGTATTTTCATAAGTTTGTGTTATTTACTTCTCATGTTTGACAATAAAATTACTAAATTAACATAGATGTTTAAACTATAGCTTCTTTATTACATAAAGAGAAACAAAAAAAGATGTAATGGGTAGAACTCAAATTTAATCTTACGTTTATGTATAATGTATAAGAATAATTTTTCTCTAAGCCCGAACTATATAAGAAAATTATTATTACTTGTACAAGTAAATTATAAATGCATGAAAAAAATGACAAAGAGTATATTTGCAAGTCTTTTAGGATTGTTTGAATCCTTACCGACTTTTCACTTTAATACAACTTTCTTCACAATTGGCCTAAATCATTAAGGTAAAAGACACTCATATTTTAGATCATTGGTTGACACCCACAGTGTTATCAATGACAGCAAACACCTGCTAAGTTTCATTAACTCATTCAAAGATAAATTACACTCCGAAAAGAATTTCCACCATAAAATTCCCCATATAGGCACTAAAACACAACTTTGGTACATTAAAATACATTCATGTATTATTTAAATCAGCAACTCAATTAAATTATACATTCATACGTTAAGCAGGCATAGAAAATCCTTCCACGACAATCATGTGTTGATACTTAATCCTCCTCTAAAAAACACACATAACAAATTGCATTACACTTTAGTGTGTGCGATAAGATAATAAAACTGCAAAAACCACTAACATTTTGCATTATAATGAAGATAACAACAAAGTTAGTCATAACATCAAATAAGAAAACTTCATATTAGAACTGAAGGGGTGTTTGGTTATGCTTATTAAAGGTGTTTATTGGCTTATTCAATTACCATAACACAATAAGTGTATGATAAAGCTATAGGCTTTTTTTAGAAGCTTAGTGGAAAACTCGTGAACTCACAACTAAGTCTATTATAGCTTAGTGTGTTTATAGTAAAAACTCAAATATTAAGTGTAGAAGTTTTCAATAAAACATAAAAAAGAGTTACTAAAAGTTGGTGTGTATAACAAAATAGTTAAACCATAAAAAAGGTTACTAAATACTATCAGCTAGATAAGGAATAAGCCAAAGTTCTGTTGAGGTCTCTTACGCATTATATTCAGAAGCAAAAAAAGATTTACACATAAATCATAAGTATATGATAATGGTTGTATCTCACATCCGTGATTACCAACTCAAAACATTATCGTAGTATAGTAACGTAATAACTTGATTAAAACTATATATTCTTGCTGAATAATTCTCATGTACATACTTTTAATTCGTAATAATTTTAACTATTGATATCATGTTGTACAAAATGTGTGAATTTAGTAGCACATAATGAGCGTTGATGAAGTTAAAATATGCTCGGTAAAGTTTTTAAAATGTTTTTATGGATATCCATATACGAATTTTAAATAACAATTTCATCAATCGTTGTTATAAGTAGAATCGCGTATATTTATTTTCATATCAAAGTATCGTGCTTACCATTTGATATTTATATTCCCATTACGAATAATTTAACCGTATTTCAAACCCGTGTTCGCATAAATTAAACTTTTAAATAGTAACAGGAGTCCTTATTTAAAAAACTATTCTAATGGATGGAAGTTTAAAACTAACATTAGTTTAAAAAAGTATTTAACGTATATTAAAACTAATTCGCATATTTACCAAATTTTGTAATTTTAATGGATGAAAGTCTAAAAACTAATATTAATACTCAAGTAATTTTAAACAAAATTAATATTATAAAGTAGGACTGAGCACCGCAGGTTCAAAACCGAACCGGACCGACGAAACTGACCGAACCGACATAAACCGAACCGGACCGACGGCCTGTCGGTTCGGTTTCGGTTCCGGTTTTTCATGAATTTCGGTTTCGGGTCGGTTCGGTTCGGTCCGGTTCGGCCCAAAACCGACAAAAACATGCCAAAATACACATAGACCGACAAACCCAAACCGAACCGACAAAAACCGAACCGAACCGACGGCCCGTCGGTTCGGTTTCGGTTCCAGTTTTTGATGAATTTCAGTTTTCGAATTTCTCGGTTCGGGTCGGGTCGGGTCGGTTCCGACCCGATGCTCAGCCCTATTATAAAGTATAGGGGGTATAAAGTGTAAGGGGTTATTTGTGTTTTTTATAAAGTTATTAAAAAACATGGAAATTTGTAATTTTACACTTAACTCTATATAAATTTAAAATTCATTCACTAAAGTTTTATTAATTACTTCATATCTTTTTAAGTTTTTGTTTTCATAAATTTGACACCTATATTTTTATGCATTTTTTTTCTTAACCAAATTTCTCCACCAAATTTATTAAGTTTGACCAAAATCAATTTAATTTTGACTTTTTATTGACCAACCACGTTGCTCGATTTCGTCTATGTGGCAAAATCAAGCTCTACTATTGGTCCAATTTTTTTTTCAATGAGAAGGGATTTGCAAAAACACTCCGAAATGATGTAATTCTTTTATTATATAATAGATGTGTTATTGGCTCAAACTCTTTCATGTCATGGTACTCATTGTGACGTATCTTTGACTACAAAATTATAAAACATTATCATCAATTCATATATTGTGTTCGTCCTGCATTAGTTAAAAGGATCAATTTCTAAGTATTCGATTCGTAACCATTTATTTCCAACAACTTTCATTGGTATCAACACGTGGGAATTACACGGTTCTTACAAGATGCATGCATATTTTCCTCATTATCAAATGAGTAGTGTATTTAACTTAATATTGTAAAAATACTAACAAATACTCTTAATGCATGTGTTAAGCTTATATGTAGAGGTAATTCCTAAATTATGTCAAAAAGTTGTGGCTTTTCCAAAATCATGTAAAAAATAAGTGTCTTTCTCAAAAGAGTCATGTGCGATTGTGCGATTCCACCAGAAACTTGACACGTGTCCATCCGAAAGGTACAATACCAATCATTTGCAGGCCCACACGATTTCAAATATACCCCACGTGCTGTTTGACTTCTAATTACAAATGTGCGATTTCCTAATGTGCGATTTTCGGCTAATGTGCGAAAGTTATAAAAAAAAGTACCATTAGAAAAGAAACAATATCTACCTTTTCAGGAATAAAATCCCACTTTTTACTTCCGAAGTACAAAATATATTAATATTAAAAAACTAAAAAAAGACCATAAGTTATATTCAATTTAAAAAAAAAAAAAAAAAAAAAAAAAAAAAAGAGAGAGACCGATCATTTACCTCAACCCAATCTCACACACACATTACAAACTTGACTACAAACTCCTGGGAGCGAGATTTAGCTTCATTACTTAAACTTGACTCCCCAACTATATGCAGCTTCTCGATCAGCGATTGGACTAGGATTACCCTATATCATATGCATAAACAAGCCAATAGTATGCATAAACTTCTTAGAATTTTCAATTTTCAATACAGACACATCACACTTGCATCATTACAACCGAAAATCTTGCTAATGCTTAACTACAAAGGTTATCATTACGATTGAGGCATGATTATAACACAAGACACAAGCTGCTGTTACTAGGTTCTGGTGCATCTAAAAATTGCTTCACAAATTAAGATCATGTTGGTGGTAAACATAAAACTCATGTAAGCATAGTTAAAAAAACATAGTAAATCAAGCCGCTGAAAAGGTAGATATTGTTTCTTTTCCAATGGTACTTTTTTTTTATAACTTTCGCACATTAGCCGGAAATCGCACATTTGTAATTAGAAGTCAAACAGCACGTGGGGTATATTTGAAATCGTGTGGGCCTGCAAATGATTGGTATTCTACCTTTGGGATGGACACGTGTCAAGTATCTGGTGGAATCGCACATTCGCACAATCGCACGTGACTCTTTTGAGAAAGTCACTTATTTTTGGCATGATTTTGAAAAAGCTACAACTTTTTAGCATCATTTGGGAATTTCCTCTTATACGTACATGTGGGCTGTGGCCCTATGAATATGAGCTTTCTTTAGATAACTGTAATCATTTTTGTCTAGAAAAACAACCAAAGACAATTTATTAGGTGGGTCGTCTAAGCTTAAAAGTAGAAAGATATCACAAAGAACGAATGGTAGCATGATCTAATTTGACACAAACTTCATGTTTCCTAATTTAACTTGACCACGTCAAAGATTGAAGAAAAAGAGTTGAAACAGTGATTGAAGAAAGATTATAACATTTACAATTCATTGATTCTCACTTCTCGTCTATTATTCTGTTCATTGTTATGTGTCAAGCTGTTAATTTCATAAATATACTGTGTGATGTTAGAGCGCAAGGTATGATAACGCAGGCCCCGACATTATGCCGACGTGGCGCTGCGTTATCCGGCGTCATGATACCAGGGTCGACGTTTGGCCAACGGCGTTAAAGCCCAAGTTACCACAGCAAAAACATGCGTGGTAACATATTTTTTATTTTTATTATTATTTTTCCCGATTTTTGTGTGGGTTGGGGTTGGGGTTGTTTAGGGGGGGGGGGGGGGGGGGGGTGAAAAAGATGATATTAAATGGGTTTTTGTAGGCTAGTTCTTGTGGTTTTTTTATCGGGTTTTGCAGGCTAGGTTTTTTTGTTTTTGTTTTTTTAATAAGTAAATAACATTTTTATTTTAGTGTTAAAAAGGTGCAATTGAACATATGTAGAATGACTTTGAACATGTTCAACCTCCTCGACTCTTTTGACCAGTTTACTTTTTAAGTTTTTTATGCTAACACTCTAAGTCACCTTTCATCTTAGTTATCATTTAAAGCCTCATTAAGTCTACTTCATTTACCCTTCTTCTACTTTGAGAGCCAAAACTTCAATGCTCTTGACTTAGCTTGGTACTCTTTTATTGAACTCATTAAAATGTAACATATATAAATACTTCAGACAACTTCGTTATTTATTATTGGGTGAAAGCTGAAAACACGCAAAATGATTATTCAAATCACACGATGTACGCAACGAACTTTCAAAAAGCTGAAAACACGCAATATACTTTCAAATTTGGAACAATGTACGCAATATGACCTGGAACCAGCAGGTTACTAGGTTTCAAACTTTAAAAATTGACAGGAATAATCCCTGTGGCTTGCGTTGACTTTCGCTGGTCATCCTCGGACTTTTTTTCACCTACAAAAGGTACAATAACGGTCCCTATGGTTTGCGTAGACTTTCACATTAGTCCGTTTTTATACTTTTTCACCTGTTCTCTTAAGTTTTTATCCGTTTTCGTCCGTTTTTTTACGTTTTCGTTCGTTTTTATACAATTTCATCCGTTCTCTTACGTTTTCGTTCGTTTATATACGTTTTCACACACGTTTTTACACTCGTTTCTACACACGTTTTCACAAACATTTTTACACATGTTTTTACATACGTTTTCACACACGTTTTTACACTCGTTTCTACACACGTTTTCACAAACATTTTTACACACGTTTTTGTATACGTTTTCACACACGTTTTTACACACGTTTTTACATACGTTTTCACACACGTTTTTACACACGTTTTCACAAACATTTTTACACACGTTTTTACATACGTTTTTACACTCGTTTCTACACACATTTTCACACACGTTTTCACAAACATTTTTACACACGTTTTTATATACGTTTTCACACACGTTTTTACACACGTTTTTACATACGTTTTCACACACGTTTTTACACACGTTTTCGCACACGTTTTTACACACGTTTTTATATACGTTTTCACATACGTTTTTACACACGTTTTCACAAACATTTTTACACACGTTTTTACATACGTTTTTACACTCGTTTCTACACACGTTTTCAAAAACATTTTTACACACGTTTTTATATACGTTTTCACACATGTTTTTACACACGTTTTTACATACGTTTTCACACACGTTTTTACACACGTTTTCGCACATGTTTTTACACACGTTTTTATATACGTTTTCACATACGTTTTTACACACGTTTTCACAAATATTTTTACACACGTTTTTTGGGACTTTTTTTATAATTTGTTTCGGGTTTTTTTCCGAATTTTTTTACACACGTTTTGTCCATTTTTTTTAAGTGTTCGTCCATAAAAAAAATTAGAAAAAGAATTTTGACAAAAAAAATTGTAAGGAATTTCAAAAAAAGATCAGAAATAAAAATCTGAAAAAAATTTCTGAAAAAAATTCCAAAAAACGTGTGTAAAAACGTTTATAGAAACGTGCGTAAAAACGTATATAAAAACGAGTGCGAAAACGTGTGTAAAAACGTGTATAAAAACATGTAAAAAACATGTGTAAAAACGTGTGCGAAAACGTATATAAAAACGTGTGTAAAAACGTGTGCAAAAACGTGTGTGAAAATGTATGTAAAAACGTGTGTAAAAACGTGTGTGAAAACGTATATAAAAACATGTGTAAAAATATTTGTGAAAACGTGTGTAGAAACGAGTGTAAAAACGTGTGTGAAAACGTATATAAAAACGTGTGTAAAAACGTGTGTGAAAGCGTATGTAAAAACGTGTGTAAAAACGTGTGTGAAAACGTGTGTGAAAACGTGTGTAAAAATGTTTGTGAAAACGTGTGTAAAAACGTGTGTAGAAACGAGTGTAAAAACGTGTGTGAAAACGTATATAAAAACGTGTGCAAAAACGTATATAAAAACGTGTGTAAAAAAGTGTGCGAAAACGTGTGTAAAAACGTGTGTGAAAACGTATGTAAAAACGTGTGTAAAAACGTGTGTGAAAACGTATATAAAAACGTGTGTAAAAATGTTTGTGAAAACGTGTGTGAAAACGTGTGTAGAAACAAGTGTAAAAACGTATGTAAAAACGTGTGTAAAAATGTTTGTGAAAACGTGTGTAAAAACGTGTGTGAAAATGTATGTAAAAACGTGTGTAAAAACTTGTGTTAAAACGTATATAAAAACGTGTGTAAAAATGTTTGTGAAAACGTGTGTAGAAACGAGTGTAAAAACGTGTGTGAAAACGTGTGTAAAAACGTGTGTAGAAACGAGTGTGAAAACGTATATAAACGAACGAAAACATAAAAAAAATGAACGAAAACGTAAGAGAACGGATGAAATTGTATAAAAACGAACGAAAACGTAAAAAAAGGGACAAAAACGGATAAAAACGTAAGAGAACGGGTGAAAAAGTATAAAAACGGACTAATGTGAAAGTCTACGCAAACCATAGGGACCGTTATTGTACCTTTTGTAGGTGAAAAAAAGTCCAAGGATGACCAGCGAAAGTCAACGCAAGCCACAGGGACTATTCCTGTCAATTTTCAAAGTTTGAAACCTGGTAACCTGCTGGTTCTAGGTCATATTGCGTACATTGTTCCGAATTTGAAAGTATATTGCGTGTTTTCAGCTTTTTGAAAGTTCGTTGCGTATATCGTGTGTTTTGAATAATTATTTTACGTGTTTTCAGCTTTCACCATTTATTATTTAGATATTTCTACAAGTCACCTGCGTCATGCTTATGTAACTTGGTTAGTTGTTATACTCGTAATAAGTTACTGTTTATCAATTTATGCACGATTTTGAAAATAAGATATAAGCCCAAAAAGGACACGAGGATGAATCTGGAATGGATAAGAAGTATAGTTGGATAAAAAAATTCCAACAAACCTTATAAGGAAGGGCGGAATACAAACTCAAAGGAAACACATACGTGACTCCAAATATTACATTGTATTAATTAACGAATAAGTAAGGAAAAATGTACAAACTAGCTAGCATCCCCCTTACCAACACACACATGTACATACAAGATATTTTGCATTCAAATGTTTATTAAACGTGAGTAAGAAAAGAATATACAAATAAACCTCGTTCCATCATCTCTATTTATAGAGACTGAGGGGGTAAGGTTTATTTGTACATTCTTTTCTTGCAAACGTTTAATAAACGTTTGAGTGTATAATATCTTGTGCGTGTGTGTGTTAGTGCCACTCGACATTAAGGGATCATGGCCATTTGTCGAAGTCTTGTTGGAGTATTTCTTGATTCGTGGTTCCGCTCTAAAGATTTTTTTTTCTTCCAACAAGTATAAGTGTATAATGAACCTAAGTATAAGTCCGGAATAGATATGAAATATAAGTTCGGAATGGGCAAGTATAAGTCCATTTATATAAGTTCGAAATGAACAAGGCTGCTAAAGGTATAAGTCCGAAAATGATATGACATATAAGTTCAAAATAGGGCCGAGCATTGGGTTAAAACCGACCTGAACCGATCAAAATTGAACCGAACCGAAAACCGATATTGTGGAAGACATGAATCGAGAACCAAACCGAAATGACTCAGTTCCGTTCGGTTCGATTTGGTATATACGGTTTATGTGTATTTTCTCGGTTTTGGCTGGAACTGAACCGAGCCGAACCGAAAGCCAAGCTGAATATGGTCGGTTCGGCTTCGGTCGGACCGGTTTGGCTCGATTTTCAGTTCGTTTCAATATTTGGTTCGGTTCAATATTAGATATCAGGATATGCTTTTACGTTTTGAAAGTTTCAATATTAGATCCACAATTATATTTCTCTGTATGCAAATTAAACCCAAACCCAAAGGAATGATTTAAGCTCGAGTTTAAGCCATATATACTCAATTTATTTTAGTTAAGCCTAAGCTTATCAAGTGTACATGATTTGTGCATTGTACTTGAGCATGGCTCCAAGAAGGCTCAACTTAAAATCGAATTTATATAAAATTATTTTTCACAACCCAGTTAATTTAGAATGTGTTAAAATGTTATGTTGTACTAGTGGGTTGTCGGCACAATGCAACGACACGAAAGATATAATTAGATTTCTCAGTGAACAATATTATGTTACGAGGGCTGTCTCATTGATTTAAGTGACACGGTGCGAAATCATGAATGTAGCCTCCATAAATCACGAAAAGTTTAACTGTTATGAAAAATAAAATGTTCTTTGATATTACACAAACACACTAAAAATTCAACTTTGATAATATTTAACAAAAACACTAAAAATTCAAAACATTATATATACATACTTCGATATGTACATTAAACTATAAATATTAATAGATGTATACTAAATTGAAGGCCTCTTACAATGAGGGGTTCTGTGCGGTTACATCACTTGTACATACGAATCGCCGCCACTGTATGTTACTTGAGTATTTTGTGAAAACAAATTTACAGATGTCGAGACTTTGGCGTATACTTCTCGTTAGACAAAATTCAATTTGTATTCATAATTTTATTAACTCGCAAGTCACACTACTACCTTAACTTTATACTTAACATATGTTATCAGCTCTCAACAAAAATATAGTCACATCACATTATCCAGTTGGTAGTCATTGTTTTGTCCAGTGGTTACTCCATTTAAATGCACAATAACACTTGGTTGGTGAAAATATTGATTGTCATACATTTTGAATTGAGGAATTTACAGCACCGGACGAGTTTGATGCTACTTTACATGTTTTGGACCGGTATTTAGAGACTTGTAAACAAGGTTTTGAAACCCGGGTCGACCCGGCCGGGTTAACCGGTTCGACCGGTTCCGGCCGAAAAAACGGGTCAAAACAACCCGGGTTTCTAAAACCGGGTTAACCGATGTGACCCGCCGGGTTTTAAGTGACCCGGGTCAACCCGATTCTCGAAACCCGGCCGGGTTTCATTTTTTCAAAAAAATTTAATAAAAACCCGGGTTGACCCGGTCAAAAAAATAAAATAATAATAAATTGAAAACCGGATTGACCCGGCGGTCCAACCGGTTGACCCGGTAACTCGACCGGGTCGATTTCGAACCCGGTTTTCAAAACAATGCTTGTAAATATAGCCATTTGGTCCGTGCACATTATTTTAGGGATGCGAAGAGGTTTATTTTAAAATTTTTCTTTCTATATATATTTTGGCAAAACATAGTTTAGATAATATGAAACTTTAAAAATGTTGAAGTGCAAATTACAAACACATGTGAGATAACCTTTAACTTTTTTTTTTTTTTTTGAACTTGAGATAACCTTTAACTCAACTATCTTTTACCTAATAAAATAAAACCCTTAGTGGGGACTTTTCTATTTCAAAAAAATCAAATCATTCCTTTTTTAGTAATATTTTTTAAATTTGAAACTTATTTTTGGATTTAAAAAAATAACTAAACCTAATTATTTCCTAATTTGCCTTAAAAAATTCCAAAAACGTTTTTGATAAAAAAAAAAACTTAAAATACACATGGGCCTAAATGTTATTTTTTCGTAGTTAGAAGCAAATATGTAATTTAAAAAAAAAAAAAACACGGACTCCTTTTTCACCAGCTCCACCAATTTTAAAAAACACACACATAATAATCACCACCAAACCTTACACTCGAAGATTATCTTCACAGTCTCTATCTTCTCAATCGATAGAACGTGTGCTCTGTGAGTCATGTATGATTTTTCTTTCCATCTATCAAATTTACTTCTTTAATTTGAAAAACCTAATGTTTTGAGTCGAATCAATGGATACCCTAATTCGATTAATTTGAAAAACCTAATGTTTAAAGAAGTAAATTTGATAATTACCAATCTGCAATGTGTTATAAGTGACTAAAGGTAGTCAATAGAAGCTTAAATGTATTTATTTATTTATTTTTTTTATCTAGCCATGATCTTTTGCAAAACGATTGGAATAGTGATTATTTAGGATATCTTTGTTTTCGGAAGTTTGTGGGATTTGATAAGCATTTAACATAATTCTAATGTTGTCTCGGGTTTAGACAACATTATCACCATATAGGTGGTTAAAAATACAGCATAAAGGAGTCAGTGTTGATTGAATTCGAACATTGATTTCAGGTTTACATTGGTTTAACTGATCACTTGATATTGAAAGCGAATTGTAGGAAATATACATTGACAGAATCAGATGGACCGATTGATGTAAAGATGGGAAAATACCATTCTCTCCCGGCTTCAGTCGACCACCTGGAAGTTTACAGAACGTGTTTCCAATTTGTAGAAGAAGAATGTGAGGATGATTATGCTCTTGCACCTGTAAGTTCATGAAAGATTTTATTTAAACTAAGAATGAATATATAAAAGAAATAATAACTGTTTATCATTTGATACGCACAAATTCCTAGGATTACTGGGCTGAGTAACCAGTGATTACTCACTAAAAGGTTAGTGACCGAGAAACCAGCGATTACTCGCTGCAAGATCAAAACTCGGTCAGACTCGGTCAACTCATTATATGTAAATGATATTACTATCAACCAGATGTTTGGTCGTGTCAATACGTGGTGAGGAGCTTCAAATTCGTAAAACGTTTTATGCTACTATGATTCTTCGTGGACTACGGTATACAGAGGAACAAACTGGGAGAATTCATGCAGCTAGGATGCTATCTGAGTATCTTTCGAAATATTCACTGATTTTCGCTGTTCCCCAAAGGAATTCCCAGGTAAACTACTGAGATTTTAGGTATCTTATTGCTATAAATTCTTTTTGAATTAATTGTTAATCTAAAACTATTGTACGTATTGGTAGGGATGATTTGGTAATTGGCGCGGGTGCTCAATCAGTTGATGAACTTGAAGATGGTATCTTATTAGAAGCTCCGGATCAAGACTTTGAATATACCTTCATTTGTTACAAGGATGCAGGATCAGTGACACTAAAAATGTAAGGAATCAATAATTTTGAAGTAAAAAAATCTCTCTTATATAAATGTTGTTGCTTATGTTTATTTTAAATATGGAATATGTCTCAACCCATCTTGTGGTAGAACTCTATTTAAACTCCAAGTGATAAGCGCATAAATTAGAGAAAAACCATCACATTTTCCTTTTGTGTTTCGTTAACAACAAATCTGTTTCGACATATTGATTAAATACATTGAGTTGATATATTTTTTTAGCTACTAATGTCCTCTTATTGCAGATTGCAATAATGAGTTGCATAGTTAATGGACCAGGACAGGAGAGATGGTTGATTCAGATTTTGTATATGTCAGTGGTGCTCTTGGAAACATTGATATTTATGCTGGGAAGGTAACTAATTATTATATATACTAAAAGAGGGGAGGTTACTCGGTGCAAAAATAGTCCGTTCCATGAGTTAAAAAACTGCACTTTGTTGGCCATTTTTGATTGGTTTACAAGAGTTAGTGGGACACATGTACATATTCTATTTGGTTTGTAAATAATACATCTTAGTTACTGTTACATGTCCGTTCCGTAATGCCACTGTTGAAAGCACTGTAGCAACCGTTGGGCAATTGTAGAAACAACTGTAGCTCCGTTATTCAAAGTATAATCCCGTTATTTGCACCAAACCAATTTCATCAAGGTACAGGCTGCATTAAATGACCATGCTAAGATTTTCTTTCCCCAGGAAGACATGTAATCTGCTTTATTATAGCAGTTCCTCAATGATTAGCCCAGAAACTTCTGGTGTCCATCTTTACTCTTTGCAATCTGCTTCCAGCCTGCATAAACAAGAGATACCTTAGAAATTGTCTTCACAGAATCATAATAAAGTAGAAGAAAGATTAGTTTACTTGAAACTTAAAAGGTATAAACATAAGTGAACTTTTTTTTGGTTTCATTCTTTGTTTTTGTTTTTTTTTTTTTGGTTTCTGTTCATTCATGTCATCATATAGGTTTCTAAATTTTCTAGCTTTACTAATGTGGTTGCTTTTGATTTTTAAACTAATGTGCTATAATATCACATGCATAGATACTCTTTGGTTACTTTCTGCTTTTGCATCTTCTATTTTTGCACAATCTCTACTTCTTTTGTTTCAAGTTGCACAAATTGCAGTTTTGGAAAGTAATTACCTGCTTAAAGTGTTACCTTATAATCATATATCTATAATGCCTTTAAGATATAAAAATATAAGGGGTGTTTGGATCAGCTTATTATTTGTGCTTATTTGAAGATTTGAATAGTTGCGGCTTATTTGAATTCACATGCTCAACTTTAATTGTTGTTAGATCTATAAAAATGTAGGCGATGTTTGGATTACCTTATTATTCGGGCTTATGAGCTTATATGAAAATTGGAAAAAGCTTATGGATTATTTAAATACATTATCTCAAGTTGATACACTCATAAGACAAAAAAAAAAAAAAAAAAAAAAAAAAAAAAAGGTTTTACGACTTTCCCAATCGAAATAAGGCCATACATCTTGAAAAATATGTTAATCCAAACACCCCCGTAGTCTTTTCCGTAAGCGCATATAGGTGTGCTACCTGCAATTGTGCAGCAAGTAGTGGAAAGGAGTTTCACATGGTGCATACAGGTGTGCTACCTGCAAATGAACACGCTAAAACTTTCAACACTCTTAAATGAAGTAGGAAAGGTTTATTGAAAAGTATGTGTTCACTGGAGCAATGGTAAGGGTATTTCAAGATAAGATTTAATCTTTTCAGTTAAGGAACATCTTGATTTGGTTTGAGAAAGTCCTTATCTGATGTGAAATAATTAGGATTAGATAACTAGCTATAAAAAAATCCGGATAAGTAGTTTTTGGTACACTATTTGGGGCTGCCTACTTGCTTTAAAACTGCAACAACGCAATTCCTGATAGGATGTCGGCCATTTGCTTATTAAATATTTGATGATCAGTTTTCACAATGAACATTTCTTTAGCAGTTTCAGTTTTTTTTGTACCCAGTTCACGCAGAGAGGTTCGTTGGATGGCGGTGAGGATAATCAATCTAAGAATTTCCAGATTGTGTAGGTGTAAGACTAGATGTGTGAAGTTTGTGGATAAAACGTTGGTGAAAGGGGAAGACATGGTTCATGGGGAAGTTCAGATTATGCAGCAGTTGTCAGGGCATCTGGGTGTGGTGACGTTGAAGGAGGTTTATGAGGAGGCGTAGTTGTTTCATTTGGTAAGACTAAAAGGGAGAAGAAAATTATATACTGTTTGGCTATAAAACTTAAACACGGGGCTGAAATAGGTCATTTTGGGGGCTGAAATGGCTGTAGGATCTGGGGCTGGAGTGGCGTCCAACATGGGTGCGTTTGAGGGCTCAAATAAGGGCTGAAGTGTGTGCGGTTGAGGGCTGAAATGGGTGGGTTTGGACGATGAAAGAGGGCATAAATGGATGTGTTTAGGGACTGAAGTGGGGGCTTAAATGGGCCAGTGTGTGGAATGAAATGGGAGTGAAATATGATGCTGAAATAGGGGCTGGTACAAGTGTGTTTAGGGGCTGAAATAGGTGTGTTTGCGGTGATGAAATATGACCGCAGTACGTGCGTTTTGGTGCTGAAGTGTGGGGTAATATGGACATATTTTAGGGTTGAAATGGGCGTGGAATTGGCGGCTTAGATGGATGTGTTTCAGTTAAACAGTCCCTTTATTAGGTAGAACAGAGTTTACAATCTTGGTGAACATTTAGTAAAACATTCACATTATATATTGCTCACTTTATATGTCTGCCAACTTGCTTATTCAAATGCTTATATATGTATGTCAAATCAATTGCTTATACGTGTATTTATACGCAGATATACTGAGATGACTTCTGAAGGTGTGAAACAAGGTCTTGAGAGGTAAAGCTCATAATATCTTTATTACCACGTTAAATTTATTACTACGCTAAATCCTCTCTCTAACTTCCCAATACCAATTTTGACCTTTGTAAATGGTAACAAAGCCACTTTTTGCATTGACTATGTTTTTATCTTGCAGCCTTTTAAAAAAAACGTGGCAAGGTGGAACCAACAATGTTGATGTTCAAATATAGGTGGTTTTGCTCCAAGGTCTTGAGAGGTGAAGCTCATGATATCTTTATAATTGTATTTAGTTATTGTAGCTGTGTTTTTTGTCTGAAATGATCACTCATTATTATTAAATCAAAAAAAAAATGTATCTGCAGTTACTTATGAAAGTAACTGAACCAATTTTTTTTTTTGCTTAAAATTGAAACGGATCATTAATTATGAGCGTGTTGATCCAAATTTAGTTTTTATGCATACGCCCTACAATAAACTTAATTTTCCGTGCTTAAAGGATTGTATCATGATAGATTTGAATCTGATACGCAGGATCAATTTTGTTTGTTAGTGCTGAGAAGGTCGCGACATTGGTGATACCAAGGATCATATATCAGCGAAGATTATTCGGAAAGAAGAAGTTGATAGATCAGGTAGGTAAACTTCAAATAGATGTTACGCCTTAAAAATTGGTGGTTTGCGTTTATGATTTTATCATTTTCTCTATCCATATCTCAAGTAACAATGAAGATATTATTATTTGGTTTACATTATTAGCCATGGCGGGAAGCTTTACATCTGAAATGTTTTATTAGCGAACATTATAATATGTTGTTTACACTAAACATAAAGGAATGAGAAAATGGTGCTTTCAAGTATTTGCAATATGGAAAAACAATATTGCTGCAGCCATGACTCTTACATATAATGCCAAGGATATTATTTTCTTTACATTATAACCGTAATCCAATGTGGTTTTAAGTCTAAAAATGCACTATAAAAATGATTAATTTTTAAAACTTGAATGTAAAGATTTTCCACTTTATAGGGTAATAGCCGAATTCGAGGAGGTTGGTATTGAAAATAATCGTAATAAAAGAACACTTTTATTACATGTTTTCGCATTTTCCGTTCTTTTTTTTTCTGCTGCAGTGTTTGTATGGGTGGCAGGAGAGGTTGTTACATATTCTGGAATAGTGCCAATAATGAATAGCAATGATGATATATCTACAACTGAGCGATGGCTAAAGGTGTTGTTATTAAAGCTTCACAGGTACTTAATTCCTTTGTTGTTATTATAATTGGATCATCGGTGGCAATTTTTAACCATTTAGCAATCTTGATTTCTGCATTTATGAATGGGTCGCTTACTTGCTTTGGTTATGTTTCATCATAAACGTGCACAAGTTGAAAGTCTTCCAAGCTGCATTTTATATGCATATGCATATACAATCAAAATCTCTAAAAGAAATTGGTAGTTTGTCAATATTTTAATTAATCTGATCCAAATAGTTCTGTACTAATAAGTTGTCTTTTTCACCCATTACCCAACCCACCTTACCTAAACCTGTTTCATCCAAAAATGTAAGATTATCTCATATTGGTTATCAGTCACCCAAATGTCCATGCCTTTTAGAAAAATGAAAACATTGACCATATGGCTTATTGGTTATGTGTCACACCGGCACTGCTGTTTTGTATTCAGAAGACCATTCCCTCCCAAACCACGGCAGGCAACATTGATATTTGGAAGGATGACTCAATTACTTTCTTCTAATTTCAATCCCACTTATGTCCTACATATTAGAAAACAAGGGTTTAGTAGAGATGGATGGTTGGACAATGGCTCAGATTGGATAATCTTTGTATGGGTCAGGTTGGTCCGTCACTTTGACCCAAAACACTTTGTGTCCACGTTGCACTTTACCTAAATATTGAATTAAAATAAAAAACGAAATAAACGAGTAAGCAAACAACTTTTCGGTCATCATTTACACAAAAAGTTATATAGGTTCTTAATTGACTGATATTTTGAACCTCATTTCTCAGGAAAAAAAACCACAACCTTGGAATGATTTATTATTTATTAGAAGTATTTGACCATTTGTTGGATATCCGAAATGCATCGATAGTGTCAAAAGGTTTGGAGAGACTCGGTGCTTAAAGAAATTTTGTACATAAATTCCCCAGCAATGAAGTGAATTAATGATATATATTATGGGATATCCTAGAAAGGAATTACAAATTTTATTTGAGTACCGATGTAGTATTTCCATTGTAAAACAATGTTGGAAAAATATATTTTTGTTGTCCTCTGTAGAGCATGGCTGGCTAAGTTGAGTAAATAATTTTATGTCTTTTATGTGAATGAATGCAGGCACAGGGATGTGGTTGGAGTATTACCACAGAATACGAAACTACTGCGGTGATTAGCATTGTTGCTCATCAAGATTCGTTGCAGCGGTCGTATATCCAAGAAGATTATCGGACAATGTATTCGGAAGACTTGCTTAACATTTGTAATGTGGTACATCTGTTAGGTTTAGGTTCAATACTTTTCAATGTATTGAAATTACTAATGTTTATAATAGATCAACTTATCATAATATCTTTATAAATCATTTGTTTCATACAAACGGGCTTCACAAGCTGTCTTAATCATAACGTCCCCGCAGCTACGCGCGGGTTACCCCACTTCGTTATTCCCCCACTTCGTTATTCCTGTAGTCGCCTAAATTGTACTTAAAAGGCTCATAATTGAAATAATTTCAGTCAAAAAAATTTGGATTATTATTCTGTATATAAGCAACTGAGCAAGGACAACCAACAGTTGGTATAACATTAATATTTAATATGGTTGTTGCTAAGAAATGTTAACCAATAAGTTTAGTATGTTGGCCAAAAGAATGAAATTTGTGTGAAATGTATTGCAAGTGTGAGTATGTAGGTGGTCAGTTCAATCATGGCTTATTATGATCTAGAACTTATGTGACTTTTACCCATTTAGTTCATCTAACAGATCAAGATGAGTGACCAATATAGTGATTCAATATACTTCAACATTGTGTAAGAGAAAATACGATTTACTGTCTCAAACGACTTTCAAATAAACAAAATCAAACCACATATAAACATTGTTATGGGTTCTTTAAAATAGAACGAATATAGAGAAATAAACTAAAATTGAGCAGTGTCTATCCACATGATCAATAATTGCTACTAATGTTGTTTGCTGCTGACGTGTTGTACTCTTCATCGTATAACATAAAATTAAAAACCATAAATAAAACAAAACAAAAATTAAATTATTTGCTTTTTAATAAATAAAAATACATTATTCAAAAATTTAGAAAAAACATCGCGCGTGCGCGGGCATTATAACTAGTAAAGTCTACAATAATAACTACTTGATGAAACAAACTAAAATTTTTAGTGGAGATCCCAAAGTTGATCAATCCAGATGTAATGTTGTGAAGCATTCTTCAGTTTTAGGTCGGTAGGGGGTGTTTGTTTAAATAAGTGGCTTGTGATCTTATTTGATTTCGGCTTATATTTATAAGCCCTAATATTGTGACTTACTTTGATACTTATGAGCTTATATAAGCTTATTATGATATACGTAGTAACATGCTAATATAAGCTTATAAATATCACAATAAGCTACAAAATTGACCCTTGTAAAATGTATTTCAAAATCAAATAAGCTAATAAGGCTACATATGAACACCTAATAATGCAAATATTTTACATTCTTAATAGATAAAGAAAAAATGTTCAAAGTTTGGTCTTGTCTAAAAACTTAAAAGCTTACATAACGACTAATGTTATTTGACTAAAATTCTTTACTTATAAAAAAACAAACAATTTATTAATTGTTACTTAATTACAATTTAATCTACAAAAATTTATGGAAGAATTTCATATATCCACCTAAAAAACCATCTTAATTTCATCCATACTCAACCTAAATTCCAAATATCAAATATACACATTTTTTTCATTATAAACTTTATGACTATTTTACCCTTGTTCTCTAAACCATAGAACCCACTGAATGGGTGAACGCCATCATCCATCCTCAACGACAAACAAACAATTGGGATAGGATTGTTGTTTTAAGTTTAAAAGTTACGATCCTCATTCTAAGTGGTGTAGTTAAAAGTTAATTTGACTTTTAATAAATGGTCTCTGTTTCAACATTACTTCGAAATGACATGTCAATTCATGTGATATGGTAACTGTTTTTATTTTGATTTGTAATATAGTTACCGTCACTATTATGACTATTATGATGAATATGTATATAACACTATAACGTGTTGATGTAGAGGACTAACTAGGACCCACTTTACTTTCTTAATTTTCAACCTAACTTCATCTCCTACAAAACCAGGTCACAAACTCACACTCTATATATACTACTCAACCTTCAACACAATTCTACCATACTTAACTCACCATCTCTAAAAACAACCCATTTAACCCTATACATTGTTTGTTTAAGTGCAAAATGTAAGTTACTGAAAGTGATTTGTCACACAATAATGATCTCTAAACCTACTGTTTGTGTTAACACCTGTGAGCTAGACTCCTTTCATAATTTTACAACTACCAACCTTCTTTTCAATAGCTCCAAAACATAGGTACTTACCTACTTCTCTCTTATAGTGTTTTTATGTGTGTGTAAGGTGTTTGATTTGTTTTTTCTTTTTTCTTTTACGATTTTGTGTTAAATAGCGAGCGAGAAGTATCTGGTTTGTAAAGAGTGGACACTACAAGTTATATGTGTCCATATTCATGTTTTACAATAAGCTCTCCTTGTTAATGTTTTCAACACTTGCTATACATTTCCTATGTATGGATTTTGGAGATATTCAATTTATTAATTTTTCTTTGGTGTTTAACATCATAAATTCTATCTTTAAAAAGCATTCTCAATTTTATGTTGGTTGAGCTTCCAGAGAGGACGCTAAAAGTCAGCAACCAGAAGACTCTTTCAAATCTGTTGCTTCTTTGTTTATGCCGACTGTTTGACAACGTATTTTAACATGAAAGGGATACTAGACGACACATACCATGATCCCCCAAATTTCACACATGATGACAACACATACCACGCGGTTCTAATAGTTGGCGTGGACATAAGTGGTAATGAGAGAGACCATTTCTGTCGCATCATGTCTACATGGGGCAAGATTGGGCTCAAAGGGGTTCACCAACATTCGTTTTGATGTGTTGGATGAAATCTTGATCCTCCAATACAAAATGTTTTAAAACCCGGTTTTTTGGTTGACCTGGACGAGAGACCGGTTCACCGGGTCATTGGTTCAACCAGTTGAACCACCGGGTCGAACCGGTTTTATGAGTAAACGAAAACATCCATACATATTTTGTTTGAACAACTTTTTAACACTGAAAATTCAGTAGAAAACATCAACAAATTGTAATAGGCCGTTAAACAGCTCCAAGATAATAGATGGATAATTTAAGATGATAGTGTTAGTTTTAAACATGTAACAATTGTCAGTTTACATTATTAATTGTTACAACATACTTATAGTCAACTATTTAATGTATTACTACTTACTAGAGGCATCAATTTAAGTTTGAATAGTTCTTTAAATGTATTGAAAGCATGCAAATCTAACCAAAAAAAAAGCTTGTTATGATACTTTATCTTGAAACGAAAGTATGACCCGGCCAGGTTAATCGAACCAAGTCGACCGGGGTCAACTGAAAACCGCCGGTTCAATCCGGTTCTTGTTTGCAAAAAACCGGTCACATCCGACCTGGTCTCCCATCCGGTTCCTGGTTCATCCGGTTGAAACGGCTGAGTTGACCCGGGTTTTAAAACATTACTCCACTAGAATCAAATTAAAAACTTTGTTTCTAGCAGAAAACAGAACGTAGGGAGGTGTTTTTGAATAATCTCATCTCTGTAATTGTTGTGCATACAATAAATTGATTATTTTTGGATTTATAGTTCGAAATGACATATATGAAATGTCTAATCGCAAGAAAAGTAATTACTCTAAAATAGAATAGATATTCACGTGATTTTACATCTAACCAAAGAAGAGTTACCAAAAGAGAAAAGTTTCTTACGTCTAGCCATTTCTGTATCTTACATTCTTACTATGCGCGTTTTACGTATCTTCATGATTCAATTAATTTTAGCACAAAAAACGGAAACTGCATTCAACTGCTAGAGTATAATAAGTGATACTGAAATGTGTAATAAATAAGAAGAAAAAGCTGCATTGAAGGGGAGAAGATGGCTGGGCAGTTTAATCACATCACTTTAGTCATAAACTGAAATTGCAACCATAAGGCTGGGTGTGTAGTAATGCAACCAAATATAATAGCCAAGTGAAATGATCCTAGGATTGATAGTATATCCCAATAAAATATAATAGCTAAGTGTGGGAATGTAGAACAAGTTAAAAATGCTACGTGCAATTGAACATATGTAGCATGACTTTGAACATGTTCAACCTCCTCGACCCTTTTGACCATTTTACTTTTTAGGGTTTTTAGCTACCAATTTAGCCCATCATATATCGAACAGAAACAACGAATAGCCATTTCTGTATTAAGGGGTTGAAATGTCGAACTTGCCGCCTCTAATAATAGCATAGAATGTTATGAATTGTGTGGTGCCTTTTGATATTAGGCCAAATGTAAGAAAGATTGATAAAGGAGTTTGTAATGGTAGCGTCCATTAATTAACTTATGTTTAATTCAGATTCATATGATTAAACCATCATGCTTTTGGATTAAAATAGAGTTCATCACTAAGTTTTAAAACTTAATAGCTAATTAAACTTTTATACTAACAGTTCGTCACTAACTATGGAAAATACTAACTTAGTATAAGTTAGTATTGTTTTTGGGTTAAAGCATAAGTGGTGAACTCAAAATTAGTATTGTTTTTATTGGCTTCAACCATTTGGTGACTTATTACTATTTTTAATGCCCACTATTTTAGCTCTGTGTGGTCGTCGGCTCAGTGTCGTTTGGTTGAGGGTTCTCAATATATTGTTGCGTTTGGTCATAAGAAAAATACAGTGGTCATTCTCGGCTTCGAAAGAAGGTTATAAAAGTGCTACTCTTCAATAAGCACATGGTTTTGTGCTTATCTAAATGTGCTTATAAACTGTAAGCACCTGCTATGGTGATTGAGTTTGGGTTAGAAAACGGTCTGCTAAAGTTCTGTATTTGCTGATTGTCATTGTTATCAGATACATACAGGTGTGATAATCTTGTTCCACATCCTTGATTTGCTCATCGGACACTTTCCATAACTCTGGAGCAATATGTGGATTTCCAGTTTACTCAACTTCATGATGTTAACTTTGGTATAACATTGCCTGCTCATTCCTCTCTAGTTTCAGAGGCATGGACTTTCGTTGCCGACCTTGCAATGGGCTCACAATCTGATTCCCAAAGTGATTCTTCAATGTCTTAAATTAAAATCATAGTAGTAGAATTGCATTTCCAATGTATACAGTTCCAGAACTCCGCCGCAACGCGTGGATTAATAAGTAGCATGGCAGTACAAAAGAAGAGTGACTAAGAAAAGAAAGTTTTTTTTTTTTTTTTTTTTTTTTTAAACTTTCTTGTTAGATGGAATTAATTTCCGTTGCTCTTTGAGAGTCCTTTTATCTCAGATTCCCAGTGTTTATTGAATGTCAAAGAAATAAAACTGTCTTTCATTAGCATGCGTGTTGTACATAGTCTTCATGATTCCACCATTTTAGCACAAAAGAGGATACTGCATCCAACTGCTATTATTAATGCAAGTGAAATGTTGTACTCTACAAGTCCCTTTGATATCTTGTACACCGTGTGATTTAAGTGTTAGACCAGGCGTAATGCATCGGTCGTCGCCCCCATTACACCCCTCGATTGTCCAACATATTCTAGACCAAGAAAAGAGAGGACTCGGTCTTAAATCTTCGCATAATCTGTAATTTGCATTACATATAGAAAAACAAGTTTCAAAATGAAAACTTACATGAAATGTAACCTGTAAAATATTTAATCCAATAAAAGAGAAAATAATATATGTTCACTCTATAAATTTTACTAGCATGTTGTACTGATTATGCTGTAGAAAAGAAAAGAGGCAACATAAGGAAGTTTTTAACATCAAAATTATTGTAACTTAACCGGAAAAGGAAAATGATGATCTTATTTCAAGACTTAAATGTACACATAGTAACTTTTGATTAATGAAGTATACAGTAATGATGTTTTTTACAAGTGTCAATGTTTATTGATTCATATATTTAGCTTTGAAGGCTCAAAAAATAATATGATTAAAACAATACTCGAATTGATCCAACTTAATTAACGTTTAGAAGAGTGTCTATGTTTTAAGGAACACGAACATATTTTCGCAAAACCGTCTCTTCCAAAACCAATTAAGTTATTGCATGCCAAACCATACACTGACCAAATGGTAAAATTTCAAACAATAAAATAGATGTTTATGTTCCTTTTGACTAGCAATATAAACATTCAGAGATAGTGCGCGCTGCATAAAACTGAAAAAACGAAGCACAACTATATTGAGTTCATAGTTTCATATAATGTTTTCTCTCAATTCCTAACCATCATAAAACGAAAATTATCTCGTTTTGCATTATAGACTTTAGAGAGGAAATTTGAAAAGTATCAAAGTATGATAGGGTAAATCAATTTTTTGTACACCAGGTAAATCAACCAATACATATACTTTCATAATAATAATAATTCAAATTTGTAAATTGTGAAAACAAGAGAAGCTCGGGATTCTTTAAATCTCCAATTTTGTATATGCAAAAAGAAATGGCTGAATTGAATGAATACCAAGTTTATTAAATTCAAGATTTCTAAGAGGACTAGGTTTCGTGTGGTGACGTAGGTGGTGCCGGGAAAAAAGTGGTGCCACCTAAACATCTTTTTCTATGACACCACATTTAGCTATGCCACCAAAACCCTCTTCCTTAGTAATGCAGAAACATATATTTCAAAAGAAAACTATTAATACATATCGAAAACCGGGTTGACCCGGACCGCTTCAAACCCAGCGTGTTGACCCGATTTAATTTGACCCATTTTCGACGGGGACTCGGTTTAAATCGACCTGTTTTTCGACCAGAACGGTCGAACCAGGTTTCAAAATATTATGTTTAATCCCCAAATCTTCAAACTTTTATTATTTTTAGTTTATAATTCATAAACTTTTTTTAACACAAAATGATCTGTTGCTATAAAATTCCGTTTCTATGTACGGGTACTCGTCTAGTTTGTTAAATATTGCTTTCCCTTTCTTTAGCTTTTTCTTTCTTGCCTTTCCTAATCCGGATCTTCCAACCAAGTTTTAATTCTTCCACTTCTTTTATGGCTGCTGCCTTATCTTCCTTTGTCTTAAATCGAACGGCCACATATCTGCACGCAAACACACATTTAGAGGACTGCACATAGTTCAAGATTCTCGTAAAGTCATTCATAAAGTTGCAACTGATAAACATTTTAAAAGTGAACACATTTATCTGAAATATCAAACAGGTTGAAAGTTACTGTATTAAAAAAATAATTTTATTTTGCAACCTCTATATGGAACTTAACTTAACTATAACCATGTACTGTTCATAAGGGGGTTAAATTTTCTTTTCCATACTTAAGCAAGTGTTCATGATAACTACACCAAAAAAGGATAATAACACCGTTGCTTCAATACACTCTGCTTCAATACACTCGTCATATGTGTCCCATAAGGGTTCGCTGGCATGTAAAGCAAAACTACAAAGACTATTGGTGAGCAAAGGTGGCGATAACAAACTTCAACTATAGGATGAACTACACGTAGTGGGCGCTCGTGGTTCAGCCATGGGCGGGAAGGGTCTCGGCCCCTAGGCCTAAGCCCGTTAGTTTATTTTTTCGTGATTTCATGTGTTAAAATTTTAGTTTTTCTATCTTGGCCCTCCCATCTAATGTTCTTCTAAAAAAAATTTGTTTCGGTCCTCCCATGAAATTTTTTCTAACTTCGCAATTGATAACGTGACTCAAGTTTTTTAGCTTTGACTACAAAGCCCCTTGTTCCGTATGAGCCTATAAGTAAGTAGTGGCGAATAAATTACAGTATATTTTCTTGGGCTAAGTTGGAAACCAAGTCCTAATAAAAGTTTTGTTATTTTCAGTGGGCAGAAGATACACATATGTTTTACGGGATGAAGTTCTTTAGGGCCTAAAGGAAACGTACAGTCAAAACTCAGAAGTGCCACTACAAAAAGACCAAAGCACGTTTACTTTCAAGCAAGGGTGAGCATTTCCTAGGAAAGTCTACTTTAATGGTGACAAATGCATGTTTTCTCCATCGAAATCATATCCATTCCTACCAAACTCCGCTCATGAACCCGTGTTGGTTTATTAATGTTATTAATTGGTTCCTTTGGTTATGTTCTTACTTTTTTAATCTCGACACCAATTTGTTAGTAGTTCAAGTTTTGAAGCAAAAGAAAGAAGCAAGTAGTTTATAATACATACCTTAGCGTTCCATAACGATCTTTTAAGAGTTTGATGTTTGTACATCCGAACTCATGAAAAACTTCAGCAACTTGCTTGTAATTCTGCGTCACACGTAATTGTATTAGCAAAACTTGAAAATTAAGTAACTCGAAACAAATGTTCTTTCAAACTTACCACATCATCGTCCTGATAGTCCATCAAGTCAGACACTCGAAGCTTAAAGATGCCTTTCGATAGTTCCTCCTCGTGTGCAGCATACCTATTATGATCAGAATAAATAAATATTGAAAACAAACTCTAATAAAGTGCCAAAGTCTAATGATCACTAAAAGACAGAGATTACGAGAGCTTATACCCTACATACGGTTGGACGACAACTTTATATCCTAGAATATTGTGATTTTCCCTTCGAAGCAGCTACAGTAAAAGTAAAAACATAAATAAAAGATGAAATAAGAGAAAATAGAAGAAAAAAAAATAACATTACGTATATAACCGGACCTCATCAGTGTCCTCCTTGTTGCTCGTTCTTAAAACACAACTACTGGTGTAACCCGCCATGCGGTCACCCCTGTTGAGGAACTTGATGTCTGGGAGTGGGACATTCTCATACATATCTTTCCTGTCAAATTCCATAATCTCTTTAAAATTATATTTTAATCATGTCAGATGTACATTAGATACCAAAACAATCGGCAAATTATAAATGAATCTAATACCATTAAACGTTTTTCTACTAGTCCAATTTAATGCCATTAACATTTGTTTCAAAAATTTGAAACATGTATTTTGGTTCCTAATTATGTACGATCCTCCCTCAAAATCTTTTTTTTTTCAGTGTGTCACTATAATTGTGTTAAAATTCTTAGTGTGTCAATATATGTATAAGAAATTTAGTGTCAAACATATGTGAAAAGAAACTTAATGTACTATTTTGTAAAGAAACTTAAATGTGTCATTAAAAAAAAAATACTCACAAATGTACTAGTTTAACACACTTAGTTTCATAATACATTTTTAGTGACACATAAAGTTTTTTGACTCTTTTTTGTGACACACTTAATCTTTTGATACAATTGTAATGACACATTAATTCAACACGACTGTTCATTGTTTGGCGCTTAATTACTAGAGTTGATTTGAATAAGTGAAATCTTGATTTATTTTTTTATTTTATTTTTTTGAACAAAAGAAATCTTGATTCGTTCATTGTAAATGAAGTGGCTAATTTTTAAATAACCACACAAAAAACAAACAAAAAAAAAAAAAAAAAAAAAAAAAAAAAAACTATCTAACATGCCTAAAGTGTAAATTTAAGTAAAGGAAAATTAATACGGAGTACAAAGGAAAATGGATGACCCAACTACCCAAGTAAAGTCTCCAAATAGAGTCAAACATAAGCGCCCAGTAAAAGCACTAAATAATAATTGACCTAATGCCCTATTTACCTACTCTTCTCCTCCTCATTCTTCAAGAATGTATCTGAACTAAATAACCAGGAGGTTTTCAGTACTTTTTTTTTCTTTCTCTTTTCAACAATACCAACTTAAACTAAGGTATGCACTCACGTTTTTCTGATATTTTAAAGGGTGTGCACTCACAAAAATTTAGTGTATTTTGTGCTTACTTTTGAAAATTTTCAGAAATTTTACTCTAGCAATAATTTACACAAAATCGAAAAAAAAAAAAAAAAAAAAAAAAAAAGCAAATCAAACACCTTACCCACACATAGAAACACTATAAGAGAGAAGCAGGTAAATACCTTCGTTTTCTTTGGAGTTCACCTGTGCAGAAATACCGACATTTTCAAATTTATGAAAGGAGTCTAGCTCACATGCGTTAACACAAATAGTGGGTTTAGAGATCGTTATTGTGTGACAAATCACTTTCATTAATTTGCGTTTTGCACTTGAATGAGTTGTTTTTAGTGATGGTGAGTTAAGTATATAGTATAATTGTATTCAAGGTTGAGACGCTAATTAAAGGATGTTTAGAGAAGGGGTTTATGGGTTGTTTAAAGTATTTGGTTTTGAGTGAGTGCGTTGGTGTTGGAGATTAGAAGTGAGTTAATTGTGGTTGTAGCAAAGTTTGTTGAACAGGGGCGGAATGGAGGTACGTATGGTTATATATAATGAATCTTTTTTTCTAGGCAGCACTATTATTATTATTATTATTATTATTATTATTATTATAATTTAATTTTCCATCTTTTACTTTTACTCTGTAGTTTCTAGGTAATTAATGCACCCTACAAGCTTGATGGAGTTGACGTCAAGGTTGAACAATATAAAGGGTATAGAGAGCTTTCAAAATCTCTTTGTTGTGTTGATCAGTAGCTATGGCCTATGAGCCAACAAATATCATTATCATAAACAAAAAATTAAATCTCCATCGATATTTTGATATGTTATTTGATAAAAAAAAAATGTTATCTAGAAGGTATCTTTAAGATGATCAGCGGAGTGGAGGTCAAAGAGGAAGTACGTGGATGTATATAAGTGTTAAAAAAAACTTTAGTTTCGACTTTCAAGTACTTTTATTTTCAATTGTTACTAATACGATAGTAATTATGTTTCTTCTACGTAACAAGCTTGGTTTATTGAGTTGTAACATAATTATGTTTCTTCTATGTAATAAGCTTTTTGTTGAGTTGTAACTTAATTATGTTCATTTATGTACTAGTAAGTTTGGTTTATTGAGTTGTAACCTAATTATGTTTCTTCTATGTAATATGTTGAGTTGTAAAATGATGTGTTTCCTTTGAGTACTCCACCTTTTTCTCATATACCTTCTACTACTAGCATATGCACACTTCAGGTAATAAGGTACTACGTAATTAATATTGACCCCAAAGGTTAAGTGCGGTTGGGGATATAGGATTGATTTTGATTACAAAATTTACAGCAAAAGGCAGAAGAAATTGATTATTTTTGGATTTATAGTTCGAAATGACATATATGAAATGTCTAATCGTATGAAAAGTAATTACTCTAAAATGGAATAGATATTCACGTGATTTTACATCTAACTAAAGAAGAGTTACCAAAAGTAATTAATCTGTAGGTGGCTGGAATCAGCTGGCCTTTCTATATCGTACCATGCGCTTTTACGTATCTTCATGATTCAATTAATTTTAGCACAAAAAATGGAAACTGGATTCTGTTAAGAGTATAATAAATGCTACTGAAACGTCTAATAAATAAGAAGAAAAAGCTGCATTGAAGGGAAGAATTAAGAAGGCTGGGCAGTGTGGTAATGCAACCAAATATATAAAAGCTAAGTGTGGGAACGTAGAACAAGTTAAAATGCTACGTGCAATTGAACATATGTAGAATGACTTTGAACATGTTCAACCTCCTCGACCCTTTTGACCAGTTTACTTTTTAGGTTTTTTAGCTTTATCAATTTCCATCATATATCAAACAGAAACAACGTCTAGCCATATATTTCCGTATTAAGGGGTTGAAATGTCGAACTTGCCGCCTCTAATAATAGCATGCATAGACTGTTACGAATTGCACGTGTGATGCCTTCTGATATTAGGCCAAATGTAAGAAAGATTGATAATAAAGGAGTTTGTTACGGTAGTGCCCATTATCTAACTTATGTTTAATTCAGATTCATATAATCAAATCATCATGCTTTTGGGTGAAAATAGAGCTCATCACTAAGTTTTAAAACTTAATACTAGCTAATTAAACTTTTATACTAACAGTTCGTCATTAACTATGGAAAATACTAACTTAGTATAAGTTAGTATTGTTTTGGGTTAAAGGATAAGTGGTGAACTCAAAATTACTAGTATTTTTATTGGCTTCAACCATTTGGTGACTTATTACAAGTTTTTCACAGGAGTAACTGTTAGAATATGGACATTATTTTAGTAGTCGTATGTTAGGATCGAACTCGAGATCACGGGATTGCACACAATACGTATGAAGAGTAAAAGAAATAATTATTTATAAATGTTATAATTAATTATTAAACACAAAATAAATAATAGTAATTAGTATTTAATGATTAATGACTAATTATTTAAACGAAGATTAGGAAAGTAATACTAGACAAAACATGGAAACAAGAGAAGGTTCCGGAAAACCCTTTGGGGTTCTATGGCCGATCGGCATAAGGGGGGTACCACCTCCTTATGTGCCTTGAGCTCCAAGTTTTGTATAGTATATAAGCAAACCCAAGATGCATGTTTTTCTCATAACTTGTACACACACATCTTGGTGTTTTCTTCTTTCTTTTCTTCCTTGGTCGATTTCATCAAAACCAAACCCTAAGGGTTTCAATTTTATGATCTAAAACAAGTCTTGTGTTTATTACTTGCAAATACTTTTTCTTGAATTAGTACGTGTGTACAAGAACGTGAATCAAACACACTATTGTTTGATTCTTGGATTGAATTACAAAAAGGTAAGGGGTAATTCTTATAATCCTTATAAACCCTAATTAGGGTTCTTGGTTCCGGAAGATTGCTTTGATTCTTGTTCGGGCTAGAATCACAAAGGTACGTTTACTATTTAATTATTGATTAATTAATTACATGTTATTCGATCTTATTATAATTGCTTCCGCTATGCTCACTTTGATGTACTTGGTTTATTTATATGAATGTCATGATATAATAATTCCAACAGTGGCATCTAGAGCCGTTATAATGTGTAATTAATTATCGAAACGCATAAAAATTGGATCTTGATTCGTTTAGTTACATGTTTTAAGGGTTTATTTGTTAGATTCCTAACCCTAAAATATTTTATGGGTCGATTGACGTTAATAGGGTTTTAGGGTTTATGGTTTTTAATTTTTTTTAATATGATTAGAAACCCTAAGATGTCATGTAATTGTTATGCGTTTTAGTAAACGATCTTGGTGCAATATGTTAATTGTTAAGCTAAATCTATGAAAAAGTGCATATTTGCATGGATTTTTATTGTTATAATTTAAATGGTTTATATAAATTAATGGTTAAGTTATATTGAAACATGTAAATTTATTAATAGATGTCGAATTGGGGGAGACTCCAATATTAAGTAATCAATTATGTGCTATGTGGTATTTATTTAATTTTGGCTTACGCAATCGATTTATCGATGTATGTGGCTCTTTTTCCTAGAAGAAGAAAGCCTTAATTGAATTAATACGTTATACACCTAGATTTGATTATTAATAGGACTATTGAATAAGATTTGCATGTGGCTACATGTTTTATACATATTTAATTGTTATGATTATGTATATTTGTTTATTTAGTTGTTTTATTTTTTATTGTACATTACTTGTTTTTGTTTATTTATTGTGTTAGACATGTTTATAAACGAAAAGGGTAATTTTTGAATAGAAAATAATACGGACTAAATAATGGCGAAATTGTTTTGGTTTTTAAGAATAAATCTCAAATGATTGGTTGATTGATGTTTTTGTACGTAATGCTTAAATAGGCTCGACCGAAGTTTACACACTATAAGATGGGTATAAGGATGGCAACGCATTAAATTGTGGCCTTAGAGAGACAACATTCTGTCTTAACGCTCGTTTGTGTGTAAATTAGACTTACCGAACAACCATTACATGTACATTGTCATCTTAAGGGTGAATTAACCACAATTCCACACTGATTATCCGAAACACTAAGCTTTCGGGCTTATGCAAAAGTACGATATAGTGGACGATAATTGATGGTAATTCTTTAATTGGTGAACCCGATACCTCAATCAAAATTTTGTTATTTTATTCTTAGCAAATTGGTAATAAAAATATTTTGTAAAACCAATGTTATGAAGTTGTATGCATGCTTCTTCATACATTATTTTGATTACACGTCAAAATATAATACCCTTATAAATTTAAGTCGAATGCCATCTAATTAAGAACACTTGAAGTTGTAATTTACGTCATGTGAGAACTTGGCGAGATTGCAATGGAGAAGTAAATTTCATAAATTCATTGCTAGCAGATCAACTGATGTGATGGATTTATGAGTTTGCAGTTTTTAAGTTAGACGACTTAAATTGAGTAGGAAGTGAGATCTTGGACTCAAGGCATTAAGATGGGGATCAAACATGATTACAATACAAAAGTTTTGTGATTGTAAATCCCATAAATCTAGGAATTGCAATATGATATTGGCAATTATTGTTCGACAATTACCTTGTTGAATACTATCATTACTAGCAGATCAACTGATGTAATGGTACTATGTCAATTAGGATCCTAGCTTTAAGAAAATACTGCGGTTTATATGAATATTTACCAATGGGTATTTTATTTTCTTAAAGATCTAATTATCGAAAATACTGAAATTGAATTTTGTAATTCGTTTTAATGTATTAATGCAACGTTCAAACCGTAAACGTATTTGGGCTTTGGTAAATTGATCTAGTTCTGTTTTCAAACAAATGTTTGATTAAGAAATATTTACTTAAAAGACAAAAGAAGTCTCCTTTCTATGAAGGAAGAGTGAGACACAATCCTATTCCTTTTCATGAATGAGAAAGGATAATAGGAATATTAGATACGTCTAAATTCTAATATAACTCATAGCAAATTTTTTTTAATAGTTAAGAAAATTGCGAATATTTTTCATAGGGATTTTATCATCCTCATTCGGTGATTAAATTCTTAGTAACAAATATGATATTTGGTTAACAGAAAATTATGTATGACATTTTATGAGTTATTATAATTAGAAGCTAGACTAGTTACTGCAAAATGATTAAAGACAAACTAGTTGTTTTTACTATTTTAAAAGGTGCTACAAACATTGTAGGATGGTAGACCTATTAAGGAAGAAATTGCATGCCCAATTTTCAAGTTAATAGCATTTGGTGGATAGTTCATCATTTACGTAGTAGAATACACTTTTAGTACATAAGTAATTGTTACGCATGGACATTTAAAGGTGAAGGAAAGTTAAAGACACAATATTTCTTTTCACTGGATATGAAACATTTACAATGTTGTCAAATTCAGTGGGAGTATTGTGTACTTATCACTAAATAAGGAATTATTGTAATGATCTTTAATTCAGTGGGAGTTACAAGCTTTGATATCTTGGTAGCTAAAAATAATTACTTTCCAAGGGTAGACACTCATACTTTTAAGGATAATCTTGTACGTTTCCTTACTAGACATTGTTGTTTTACATATACTTGTTATGCTAAAATCTATGACACAATCATATTGAACATATAAACAAATGCATGGCATGTTGTTTATCAACTATATGAGGTTGTTCCATGCACAAGTGGGAGAAATGTTATCTTTAATGTGTGCAAGAAACAACTCATAAAGATATGATTTAATGGATTCTCTTGACTACAAGGTAAGAGAATAATGTTCTAATATTAATTCTAGAAACACTTGGTGTTACAATTTATGTTATGTGAGAGCTTAGCTAGATTGCAACAACAAGGTGAATTTCATATTTCATTACTAGCAGATCAACTGATGTAATTGAACTATGAGAATTTGCAGTTTCTAAATTAGAATAATGTTCTGATATGAATTATACTAGGCTAATTCAAGAAACACTTGGTGTTACAATTTATGTTATGTGAGAGTTTAACTAGATTGCAACAACAAGGTGAATTTCATATTTTCATTACTAGCAGATCAACTGATGTAATTGAACTATGAGAATTTACAGTTTCTAAATTAGATACCTATTAGAACATATGTCAATATGATATCAAGACTACTTTAATTTATAGATTTATGAATTCATGGAATGACATAAATTAATTAAGTAATCTAATGCTACTTCAATCTGAATATTTATGTGTTCTTTGAATGACATAAATAAATGAAGAAATAATGTTATTTACATTATTGTGAAGTAATAAATTAACTTGAAATTACTATTGAAACCAAAAGATGGTGTTCATAATTACTTTAGTTAAACATGTTTATGTTTCATTGTAAAGATATAAACACAAAGTCTTTTAATTGTTACAAGACTTATAATAAAGTAAGACGTTATCTTGTTATGTTTTTTTTTAATTAAGACATATACATGAAGTTATTAAATTGTTAAATAACTTATAACGTATAGTGGGATTATAACAGTTTATGTTTTCTTGTAGAGACATGAACATGAAGTAACTTTGTAAAAAGTACTTGTGTTATAAAGCATGTAATTGGCTTGAAAATTATTATACCATTAAAATGCATTAGTTGGTAAATAGACAAGTCAAAAGGAATATGGTTATCTTTAATATTGTTAGATTGTCCTACAATATTAATACTAATTAAATATCAAATGTTTATGGTATGTTAGGAAAATCAAACTCTTGTTATATTGTTTGATTAAAGATAACTATGACTTCTTTTCTTCCAAAAGTTATCAAGGTTAGAATGTTGAGTATGACTTGGACATATTTAATAAAACTCCAACATAGAAGATTAATAAGACATTATCATATGATGGAATGTGATGAATCACATTAAGTCTTAAATTGAAGTTCTAAATGTGTTTAACTGCTTATGAAGAAGTTATTAACAAAGTTAAGTCAGGAACTATCAATAAGTATTTGTAATATCCCAAAAGAGAACATTGTATTGTTTCTTTATTTGCTAAGTATTTAAAGATAATCTTTAAATTACAGAAAGCAAGTGAGAGTTTTGATCTTTAAAAGATAAAATTACAAGATACATAATCTTCTAAAATACACTAGTAAATATCATGATTAAGTTTTGTTAATACAAATATCGCCTAAAAAAGTTATTTATATTTTACGATCTTCGCTAAGTTTTGTTAACGACAAAACGTAAACTTTAGTTTTAAGCAAAACATATTCTTAGGTTTTAAGACTTGCATAAATAAGACTTTTGCTACATTTTACATTTCATAAAACATAACACAAGTTTATTTCTTAAATTAGAAATAGTCACATCACATTTATGGCAAGTTTTGTCATTATGTATTTATGGCAAGTTATGTGTTTGACTTGCTTTCATGTTGCTTGCAAGTATCATGTTTGACTTACTTTAAGTGATGTGACATTGTTTGGTTGATAGAAGTTATGTGACAAGACCTTGTTTGGTTTGAAGAGTAATTGCAAAAACCTACTGCAGACCCGGCGGTACCCTGGGGGTACACGGGCGGAACCCATTTGAGGGTTCCGCCTGATCCGCCGAGCACACAGTTTGTTGTGCTATAAATACCAAGCCATAACTTGATTTTTGGCTAACCTCTTGAGATCATTTTTACACACACACTCATCTTTCTTTCTAACATCTTAACATTGTAAATGTGAAGTTTCCTTCTGTAGCAAAGAAGCTCACAAGGTCGTCTAAAGTTACAAGTTTCCAACACAACGTTGCAAGACTTGGTAGCTTAGTATTGTGTAAACTCGTGTTGTTTACGCGTCATTTGTTTGTGTATATTCTGAAGTGAGTGGTTAGTATTTTAGTCCTCAAAATACAAAGAGTGTTGGGAGTTGTTGTACCCTAGTAAAAGAACTAAACGGGAGTGGTTGTGCCCTTGTAAAAGAACTCGACATTTAGCTTTGTGTCGGTAAAAGTATAAGCGACGTGTAAGGTTTTCTCCGCCGGTGAAAGGAGCTTGTTGACTAGTGAAAGAAACTCTCGAGTTGGATACTCGGGGCGTGGACGTAGGGCAAGGAAAAAGAGTCCTTGTAGCCGAACCACGATAAATACTCGTGTTGTGGTTTGATCGTTTCTTTCCTTTACTTGCATGTTATATATATTGTGTTTGTGCATATATCTTTGATCAAACGGAAAGTTTCAAAGCTAACTAAACAAGTTAAAAAGATTTTAAAACGCTAAAACTATTCAACCCCCTTCTAGTTTTCCACAATTGGCATCAAGAGCTACATTACTCAAGCTTTTAAAATATATTGTGTTTTAAAACTTGAAACGATCCATGGATTTTGAAAATTACAAAGAAGGGCAATCTATGCAAAGACCACCACTCTTTGAAGCAAATGGTTTTATATATTGGAAAAACCGTTTTGAAACATACGTGAAGTCTAAAGATATAGATTTATGGTATATAATTGTTGATGGTGATAATATAGTTACTTACATTAAAGATGATGATCAAAAGAAATTGATAGGTAAAAATAATGAAGCTAAAATGATGCTTTACATCGCTTTGCCTAAGAAAGAATATGAAAGAGTCTTTTTGTGTAAAACCGCCAAAGATATTTGGCAATCTTTAATTGTCACTCATCAAGGAAACTCACAAGTTAAAGATAACAAAATTGATCTTCTTGTTCAACAATATGAACAATTTGTTATTTCCGAAGATGAGATTATTGATAATGCTTTTGCTAGGTTTAACACTATTATTACTTTACTTAAAGCACTTGATGAATCTTTTTGTAGTAAGAACTTTGTCAGGAAATTTCTTAGAGCACTCCATCCGAAGTGGAGAGCAAAAGTGACGGCAATTGAAGAATCCAAAGATCTTTCAAGCATGTCACTTGATGAGCTAATTGGAAACCTCAAAGTTCATGAAATGGTGATGGAAAAAGATTCGGAACTAGTTAGAGGCAAGAAAGAAAAAGTTAAGTCCATTGCCTTGAAAGCTAGAGTCCAATCAAGTGATGATGAAGAATCTACTTCGGATAGTGATGATGAGGAATATGCTATGGCCGTGAGAGACTTCAAGAAGTTCTTTCGTAGGCGAGGGAAGTTTGTAAGACAACCTAAAGATGACAAGAAAACCTTCCGGAAAGATCGTGATGATCGAAAAGGAAAAGTTGAACGAAAATGTTATAGGTGTGGAGACACAAGTCATCTTGTAGGAGAATGTCCAAAACCACCCAAGAGCAAGCCTCAACAAGCTTTTGTGGGTGGTGCTTGGAGTGACTATGAAGGAGATGATGATGAGCCAAAGAACGATGATATTGCTCTCATGGCTCACAACTCAAATGAGGTACTCTCCGACTCATCTTACTCCTCTATTGATGATGACACTTTACAAAATGAATATAACAAACTTTGTGAGCTAAGCTTAAAAATCATAAACAAAAATAAATTTTTGAAAACTAAAAAGGAGTTTTTAGAAAATGAAGTTTATGAGTTAAAAGAAAAAGCTAAGAGATTAGAAAGGAGTAAAGGTATTGACCCCTCATGCAAATCATGTGAGGAACTTAAACTTGAAGTTGAGAAACTTAAAATAACTCAAAATGATCTAATCAAACAAACCACAAAGTTCAAAAAGTTTGATAAGAGCATTTCATGTGCGGATGAAATTATGAAACTCCAAAAGTCACCTTTTGATAAAACAGGTCTAGGTTTCAGGAAAGTAGAAATCATTAAGGGTCAAACGAAACAAGAAACGAACACACATGAAACAAACAAAACTGCTACAGCAGCCCGCGGACCAGACGGAACCCAAAATAGGGTTCCGCCCGTTGGCCCTGAGGGTTCCGCCAGATCTGCTGCAGCAGTAACTCCATCCACATCGGATCGTTCTAAATTTGTTAAAGTTACATATAAAAATGGAACCAAACCTGCCTTTAAAACTGGAGTAGGACTTAGTAAAAATGAATTTAGAGCTAAGACTACTCAACCAAGACCTAAGACTCCAATTCCCAAACGCCCCTTTCCAAAGAGCAACTTCAATGCTCGACCAAACTACCAACATGTTTGGAACCAAAACACTCCTGGACATTACCAAACCTCAAATTACATGCCATGGAACCCTTATGCTCTATTTTCATATTTGGGACAAATTAATGGTATGCTTAACCAAAATGGACCCATGAGAAATTGGGGACCAAATGTTTGAGTGTTTTTCATAAAATAGGTGTGCCTCAAAGTTTGTTTGGATCCGGATGAATGGATCAAGGATAGCGGTTGTTCAAGGCACATGACGGGTAATAAAAGCCTCTTCTCAACATATCACAAATGTGATGGAGGTAATGTTACGTTTGGTAGTAATGCTAGGAGCAAAATCATCGGAAAAGGTACAATCTCTCATGACTCCCTTTCTATAGATGATGTTGCTCATGTTGATAACTTAGGATTTAATCTCCTTAGTATTAGTCAACTTTGTCGTAATAAGTATAATGTTCTTTTTAGTGAGAACGGTAGTAAAATACTTAAAGATGGTATAACCATAGCCAAAGGTGTCCTTAAGAACAACGTATACGTCATGAAGTTGGATTCTACATCTAGAGACAAACTTTGTCTTACCTCATTAGATGAATCTTCAACTTTATGGCATAGACGTTTAGGACATGCTAACATGAGACTTATCCAAAACCTCTCCTCCAAAGACTTAGTTCGAAACCTACCCAAGTTGAAATATGACCAACACTTTTGTGATGCTTGCAAAGTCGGTAAACAAGTCCATAGTAGCCATAAGGCTAAAAACTTGGTGTCTATGTCTAGATGTCTAGAACTTTTACATATGGACTTATTTGGTCCATCCGCTATACAAAGTTATGGAGGCAACTTCTATACTTTGGTTATAGTTGATGATTACTCACGTTATACTTGGACTAAGTTTTTGAAAAGTAAAAATGAAGCTTTTGATAAATTTGAGATTCTAAGTAAGAAAATTCAAAATCAAGTAGGATCTAATATTGTGTCTATTAGAACGGATCACGGTCGTGAATTTGATAATGAATTTCAATTTGGAAAATTTTGTGATAATAATGGAATTACTCATAACTTTTCGGCTCCACGTACTCCTCAATCTAATGGTGTAGTAGAACGTAAAAACCGGACATTACAAGAGATGAGTAGAACAATGCTTAATGAACAAAGTATTCCACAAAAGTTTTGGTGTAATGCCGTTGACACATCAACGTACATTTTAAATCGAGTCCTAATTAGACGATTTTTGAATAAAACACCTTATGAACTTTATAGAGGTAAAAAGCCTACATTAGGATACTTTAGAGTGTTTGGGAGTAAATGCTTCATTCTTAACACCAAGGATTATCTCACCAAATTTGACCCAAAGTCTTATGAAGGTGTATTCCTTGGATATTCACAAAATAGTAAAGCTTACATTGTTTTAAACAAGGAAACCTTAAGAGTCGAGGAATCGTTGAACGTAACATTTGACGAAAGTCCACCTCCCTCTAAGACATCACCTTTGGTAGATGATGACTTAGTTGAAAGCCAAGCAATTGAAAGTCAAGAAATCTTAGATAATGACAAGGAAGATGAACTATTAAACAAAGAACTTGTTAATGTCAAAGAATCTAAAAGTCATCTATTAGATAGTGTCATAGGCAACATTAACGAAAGAACACTTAGATCAAAAGTCCAAAATGAAAGCAACTACTTTTGTTTCGTGTCAACCATTGAACCTAAAAACGTTAATGAAGCCATTAAAGATGAATCTTGGGTAATTGCAATGCATGAAGAATTAAACCAATTTGTTAGGAATGATGTATGGACATTAGTTCCTCAACCAAAGAGTCAAACAATAATTGGAACGAAATGGGTCTTTCGTAATAAAATGGATGAAAATGGAATTGTGTCTAGAAACAAAGCTAGGCTAGTAGCACAAGGATATAATCAACAAGAAGGCATTGACTACGATGAAACTTTTGCTCCAGTAGCTAGGCTCGAGTCAATTAGGTTATTACTTGCTTATGCGTGTGCACATAATTTTAAACTTTTTCAAATGGACGTCAAAAGTGCATTTCTAAACGGAGTCATTAATGAAGAAGTGTATGTTGCTCAACCACCGGGCTTCATCGATTTTGAAAAACCTAATTATGTTTACAAACTTAAAAAGGCTCTTTACGGACTTAAGCAAGCTCCAAAATCATGGTATGATCGACTTAAAACCTTCTTAGTTGACCATAAGTACACCATGGGCTTAGTTGATAATACTCTCTTCACTAAGTAGAAAGATTCACATATTATCATAGTCCAAATCTATGTTGATGACATTATATTCGGATCAACTTGTCAAGAACTATGTGTGGATTTCTCAAAAATCATGCATGACGAGTTTGAAATGAGTATGATGGGAGAACTCAACTTTTTCTTAGGACTCCAAATTAAACAACTTGAAGATGGTATATTCTTTAACCAATCTAAATACATTAAGGACATGCTTAAGAAATTTGGATTAGAAGATTCGAAACCTATCAAAACTCCCATGTCCACGGAAACTAAACTCACCAAGGATGAGGAAAGTGAATCCGTAGATAGCACTAAATATAGAGGTATGATTGGTAGTCTACTTTACCTTACGGCTAGTAGACCCGACATTATGTTTAGTGTTTGTCTATGTGCTCGTTTTCAAGAAGATCCTAAAACTACCCATCTTGAAGCCGTTAAAAGGATATTTAGGTATATTAAGGGCACTACACATTTAGGTTTATGGTATCCCAAAGGAACGGGAATAGACACCATAGTGTATGCCGACTCGGATCATGCCGGTGACTATGTCGATAGAAAAAGCACAAGTGGTATTTGTACTTTTGTTGGACATTGTCTCACCTCATGGTTCTCGAAGAAGCAAACGGCTCTTGCTATCTCAACAACGGAAGCCGAGTACGTTTCGGCCGGAAAGGCATGTCAACAAGCTCTTTGGATGAAGCAAGCTCTTGTCGACTACGGAATTCAACTCAACGACATCACAATTCTTTGTGACAACAAAGGTGCCATTGATCTCAGCAAAAACCCGGTTCAACATGCTCGTACCAAACATATTGAAATCCGTCATCATTTCCTTCGCGACAACGTTCAAAAAGGAAATATCTCAATTGAGAAAGTTTCTTCCGAAGACAACATAGCCGACATTCTCACCAAACCTCTTAAACGTGAACCTTTTAACTTTCTTAGGCTAGGCTTAGGACTCATGGAACCTACATTGTAGTTCTGGACATTAGACAAAAATCACAAAAATCAAAACAAATCCATAACAATTTTTCTCAGCAGGGTCGGCGGAACCCTGAACCATAACGGACGGAACCCAAATTTGGGATCCGCCGTGTCCGTCGACCTGCAGAATCAATCCATTAGTTTATATTAAACCAAACACCCATTATTTCACACCACCACTTCCAAAACTGTTACTATTCACCATTCCTCTCAACCATACACACAAAACCAAAGGCCTTACCCCAAACCAAGTCAACATTTTCAAAGCCCTAGAAAAACGCTATGTCCATGAGGGTAGAACCATTGACCCGTCTTTCCTAGAAGGCACAAACCTTTATGCCGAATTTGCCACAATCAACTTTGAGTGTCTTTTGACTTTAGACGAGCCTATTTGTCCTAGATTCATTCTTGAGTTCTATTCATCCGTCACTCTATCCACGGGTGATTATGATTATTTATCCGTCAACTTTAGGGTTAGTGGCAATCTATACTCCTTCACTCTTGAGGAGTTTGCTCAAATCCTAGGAATTCCAAACCAAGGTACTTGTATCTACTCCAATTTGCACTCCCTCTCAACCCTTGACACCCTAGATGACCGTTTCCATCCTTATGATACCCCACTTGTGTCAAAAGATGTACTCCGTAACCACCTCTTTGTTAGGACAACCACTACTAGGAGAACCCGAACGGGTAATGAGGTTGATAAAGATCCATATGGAATGGAACTTAATGAACTCTTGCCCCAATTCAAGAAATGGGAGGAAGTCCTTAGAGCCAATGTTATAAGCACCATAGGAAACCGAGACCATATCAACCTTTGCCTATGCTACATGCTCTACTCTTTGTCCACTAGGCAACCTTTCAATCTTGCTTACTACATGGCCAAGAGAATGGCCGACATTCCCGTGCATGGCACAACGGCTATGCCATATGGAATGTTCTTGACCCGTCTCTTTAGGTTCATTGCACCCATTCCTCCAACTCCTAACCGTCTTCAACTTGACTACTCTCTCATTCCACATACATTTGTCCCTCTAAGTGATAAGAGAATGTATAGAGCCCAAGGAAAACGTCCTCATCCTCCTACCTCATCATCTTCTTCCTCAATGAGTGAAGATGACAATTTGCCAAACTCTAGGCTCCCACCTCTAGAATACCTTTCCCAACTTCCGGATATTCCAAATGAGTCGGAGGAGTTCAAGCAAACAAAAGGGATGTTCAAAAACATCGGGAGATTCCTCGGGAAGATGAAGAAGAAGATGGACCGTCAATGAGTGCGGGTGTGTTAGGAGTGTTTGGGACAAGGTGCTATTGGAACAATTTGGTAGTTTAAACAATCTTTGTGATGTATTTGTGTGTTAGTACAATGTTTGATACACTATGGAACATGTTTTAACTAACAATGTTGCAGGAAGACAACTTTTGGCAAGTTGTCAAATTTTCATGATTATCAAATTTTCACTAAGTTTAGTGAATTTCGCTAGCCCCCGGTCAAAGTCTTATGATATGAGTCTCTACATGTCTAATTTTTGCATTTCCTAACCAGGTATGAATTATATTTTTAGTTCCAAGAGTTTTCGAAAATTTTGAAAATCGTTTCGCGGGTCAAAAATGCGGACTGTGAACTTTTTCAGTACTGGCGGATCAGGCGGATCCCAAAATTGGATTCCGCCAGTGCAAAATCTGGGTATACCAGGTTTGGCCCAACGGACCAGACGGAACCCTAATTTGGGTTCCGCCTGTGTATTTCCAGGGTGCCGCCAGTGAACTGCAGATTTTTTATTTTTCTTTTCAACATTTCAACATCCAAACACCAAAATCCAATCCTCTTAGCTAGAAATCCATTACTTGCAATGTGTTTAGCTTACTAAGGTACTTAGCATTCCTTAGAACTCACCCAAACCCATTTCCCGCCAAAATTCAAAAATGGCTATAACCACCTCAAGTCTCCTTCACCCATAAAGGAAGGATCCCTTTTAAAGGCTCCTTGAAATCCCTGAGATTTTTCCATCAAACAAATTCACCAAAACCACTAAGCATTTAGTGCAAAACTTGTCTTCTTACTTCACCATTTTCATTGGATTGACTTCCATGACTTGACAACCCACAATTAAGTTTTTCAAATCATTAGGAACCACCATTTTTGTATGGACTAACATCAAATCCAAACACTCCTTCCCACAAATCTTCATCACTATAAATTAAACCATCCTAAACACTCTCAAACCACACCTTCTTCATCACAAATTCTGAAACTTTAAACCATTTTAAACAATGACCAAGTCAACAAACACCTCTCAACCATCACGACCCATCCGTAGAACCGCCCGGATTAGTGTAAAACCACTATGGTCAAACCAATCCATCAACATTAGCTCCTCATCTTCGGATGAATTCACCTCACCCATCAAAAATGAACATTTTTTGAATCTTGCCTCTCCATCTCCATCACCCAAACAACCAAATGAGCACACTCCACCACCTACTAAATCACCTATTGACCCAACTCCACCAAGTGCTCCAACTCAACCATCAAAGACTTCATCACCATCACCATTACCAAAAATTGAACCTATGGAACTTTTTGGGTCTCCTCCAACATCACCACACCCATATGTCCAAGATTTAAATGATCTTCCACCAAGACATACCCAACCACCACCTTTTGCAAACCAATCACCAAGGTCAATTCTTGATCTTGATGATGATCTTGAACTTAACCAACCACCACAACAAGTGTACCAACCACCCAAACCGTTGTTGTTTCACCCTATTTATCGTGAAATCCATGGTCCTCTTTATGGAGAACCAAATTTTGAACACCATGATCACCCAACTCCACCACCTTCTCAACCCCAAACCTATGAGTCTTTCTTTCCTTCTTATGAGGAAATACAAAGCATGGTTGAAAACCAACTTCATCAAGCAATGGAATTTCAAACCACATTGCTTGAATCAATACCAAATCCATCCTCCACCCAAGAACCAAAACCAAACCAACCTCTAAACCAAGAAACCAAAACCAACCCATTTTCACCCAACCATCCCCATGTTTGCTCAAATTGTGAGCAAATGGGTGAAAGCATAAAAACCTTGCTTCACCAATTCCAAAATGAAACCCGGTTTGCATTCCAACATGTCATTGAACGTTTGGATGCACTTTCCCACCCCAACAAATCCTAAACAACCCTTGGAGGCCGTTTGCCCCAACTTAGGAATGTAGGATTTTTTTTTTTTTTTTTTTTTTTTTTTTTTTTTTTTTTTATTTTCTTGGTTATTTTTTTAGTTTTTGTTCACTAAGTAGAAGAATAGTTATCATTTCTTGTCTATTGACTTTTATAAGTCAAAATTTTACTCGGAATGAAATTTCTTTCTACTTACTTTTGTGCATTGTTGGTTGATCAATGTTGTGTTGTCATTGTGGTTGCAATGTGTGTGGTAACTACAAGCTTGACTATATATCACCAACTAACCATTTTTTTTGTAGGGTCCAAAATCCATGTTTCCCATATTGGTACTCCATTTAGGGGGAGTATCGACCAAGGGGGAGCATGGCGATTATTCCGCTTCGCTAACTCTACTTTTTGTTTCGACAAAAAGGGGGAGAAATATATTAAACCTTCAATACTTGATGTGCTTTTCATCTCTTAAGTAAAACAAGGTTAATATAATTTTTTTTTAAGTCTTAAAAACCAAGATTTTGTGTGTTACTTAAAAACAAAGTTTATGTTTTGTCATCAACAAAAAGGGGGAGATTGTTAATACAAATATCGCCTAAAAACGTTATTTATATTTTACGATCTTCGCTAAGTTTTGTTAACGACAAAACGTAAACTTTAGTTTTAAGCAAAACATATTCTTAGTTTTTAAGACATGCATAAACAAGACTTTTGCTACATTTTACATTTCATAAAACATAACACAAGTTTATTTCTTAAATTAGAAATAGTCACATCACATTTATGGCAAGTTTTGTCATTATGTATTTATGGCAAGTTATGTGTTTGACTTGCTTTCATGTTGCTTGCAAGTATCATGTTTGACTTACTTTAAGTGATGTGACATTGTTTGGTTGATAGAAGTTATGTGACAAGACCTTGTTTGGTTTGAAGAGTAATTGCAAAAACCTACTGCAGACCCGGCGGTACCCTGGGGGTACACGGGCGGAACCCATTTGAGGGTTCCGCCTGATCCGCCGAGCACACAGTTTGTTGTGCTATAAATACCAAGCCATAACTTGATTTTTGGCTAACCTCTTGAGATCATTTTTACACACACACTCATCTTTCTTTCTAACATCTTAACATTGTAAATGTGAAGTTTCCTTTTGTAGCAAAGAAGCTCACAAGGTCGTCTAAAGTTACAAGTTTCCAACACAACGTTGCAAGTAGGGATGAGCACGGTACCGGTACCGTACCGAACCCGTACCGAATTGGTGGTACCGAATTTTTCCCGAGCATAAATTAGTGGTACCGGTACAGTACCGAACGGGATTCGGATACCGGTACCGGTATCGGTACCGGTACCGGGAAATCGGGTTTCTCCCATTTTTTTTCGGGAATTTCCCGATTTGGTACCGGTACCGTACCGAATTAGTGGTCCCGATTTTTTTTCCTCCTTATTTCGTAGTACCGGTACCGTACCGTATATCGGGAACGGTAACGTTTCGGTACGGTACCGGTACGGTTCCGGTTCGGTTCCGGGATTCGGTTCGAAATGCTCATCCCTAGTTGCAAGACTTGGTAGCTTAGTATTGTGTGAACTCGTGTTGTTTACGCGTCATTTGTTTGTGTATATTCTGAAGTGAGTGGTTAGTATTTTAGTCCTCAAAATACAAAGAGTGTTGGGAGTTGTTGTACCCTAGTAAAAGAACTAAACGGGAGTGGTTGTGCCCTTGTAAAAGAACTCGACATTTAGCTTTGTGTCGGTAAAAGTATAAGCGACGTGTAAGGTTTTCTCCGCCGGTGAAAGGGGCTTGTTGACTAGTGAAAGAAACTCTCGAGTTGGATACTCGGGGCGTGGACGTAGGGCAAGGAAAAAGAGTCCTTGTAGCCGAACCACGATAAATACTCGTGTTGTGGTTTGATCGTTTCTTTCCTTTACTTGCATGTTATATATATTGTGTTTGTGCATATATCTTTGATCAAACGGAAATTTTCAAAGCTAACTAAACAAGTTAAAAAGATTTTAAAACGCTAAAACTATTCAACCCCCCTTCTAGTTTTCCACAAGTTTGACATTTGAATGTTAAATCTCAACATGATAATAAAGGTTGACATTTAAATGTTAAATATCAAGATGATAGAATTATCATTCATAGAATAGCAATATATTTCAGATATTTGATTAATATGCTGAGGGATATGATTTACAGGATTATTGTAAACCTGATAATCATTATGATACATTACCAAATATGAAATTGGGTAAAGTATACATGATATGAATGATTAAGATGCTGTCCATAAAGATAATCAATTTTAGAAACTTGGTTTATCTTAATAGTTAGACTAGAAAATGAAGATGAGTTTCTTCAAAGATAAGGTAACCTTTGTGGTTTAAATCTTTGTATAGAAATCATATGGACAATATTGTGTACGTATTTAATGCATGTTTTATGACAAGATTATTAATCACACTTAAGCAAGTAACTGTGATTAAATATTCTTTTTTAAATACATTAAATATATATATATATATATATATATATATATATATATATATATATATATATATATATATATATAAAGATTATGATGTCACATTTATGAAATTGACATTGGAATATCAAAACTCTTTCTTTAGTGATTACTTGAGCGAGGACGATAAGTAATCAAAAGGAGTTTATGAATTCAAATAAATCTTTGAAAGTGTACATGATGCAATAATCCATGGATGGATAAATGCATGCATCTAGAAGATTACTCTTATTTTTAATTATTAAATTCATGTTTTGATTTATTATTGAAATAAGATAATTTCTAAGTATTCCTAAAAGCTAGTGGGAGTATTATGTTTAATTTCTTAAATCATATATGTTGTGGAACATATAAAAGTAACATTCCATATAAGTTAAATGTTAAGTCTTAGTATGGAATGAAACTTTACTTGAAAGATTTAGAAAATAAGACATACAACCTTGGAATCAATGTTTATAGTTGAAACATGTGCGGTAAATAAATCTAATATATAACATGATATATTATTTGGAAAGTCTGAATAGATATGTATGACATGAATAAAATCTAAGTATTACTCAAAGATTTTTCATGTACATCATGTTTTGTTGTATCATGCTTGATTACAAGATGATTTGGCAATATTAATATCTAATTAAAAGTTATTAGATAACTTGTGTAATATTCTATAAAGAATATGTTTGATTATAGAATTACATCCTAAATCTGGAACAGCTTCCAAATTCTATAGATGAACAATTTTTCAAATTGTTGTGAAAATTGTCATAGCTAACAAACTTGAAAGTTTGAAGGGCATTACACAATAGATATTAAGGTTTAAGGGAAGTTTTTAATAGCATATTGTTGTTTGCATACATTGATGTTATTGAAATTGAGATGACACTCAATACTAGTTATGGTAAGGATTTCGTTCTTTGCTATATATACTAGTTGTGCTTACTAAAAGCATAAGTTGCATTATACATTAAGAGAATAAGAATACTTTAAACTTTAAAATGTTTGGAAGTTTAATTATCATAAATTGGTGGTTAAGGATGTCACACATTTTATGAAATATTATATGGCATTGTCAAAATAGTTGAGTATGCACATACAAGAACTTCACTAGTTGAATTCTTGAAATAAGTATTCTTAAAATTCCGATAGATCAAAGTTGGATGATTTATGTCTTGTCAACAAGTAGGAATGTCATTACTTGAGACATAATTCATTAACAAGATTTTCATGCATTGATCTATTTAGTATTTGGATAAGGGATGTTGATCAATTATTATAATAAATTTAAATACATGGTATGTTTAATTTATAATAAATTGTATCCTATATTTGTATGTTTAATCCATGAATAAATGTTATTCTAAATTGTCCGTTGTCAGTTAATAATATGAGAATATTATTAAATTAAGACAAATCTGAAGGTTGGTATAATATACTTAAAGTATATTGATGCGTAGTCATGCCATTTCAGATGATATTCGATGATACTGAATATAGGACTTATCCCAACTACATGATGTTACTTTATAGATTTTGTTATTAAGTAAATCATGAGAAGTTATCCTCAGACTTGAGATGCAAGATAAGTGTCATGAATGTAGTACATTTTTGTGGAACAACTTAACGCTATACGTAACTGGTAGTCATAAGGGTTGTTTTCGAAAGTGTTACAAAGTTTGTGGGTTTTGCTTGTAGTCAAGATATAATTTGTTCCTTCAAATTTATTTTTGGAGTTTAATACTGCTGGGCCCCTCGTAGGGTTGGTAAGATGCATGTGCGGCCGCACCCAATATCTCCCCTGAATATGTTCAGAAGATTTGGTAATCTTGATCAATCACAAACAACGAGAAACAGAATGGTTAATTAATGAATGACTTTAATCCATATCCTTGTTAACTTGGTATTAGAAACAAAAGGATAATAATAATGAGAAATCATTAAAAGGTTTTTCCAGGAGCCTTACTTGAGATCGTACTAGAGGCATCAGCGTGTTGCAAGACGCTAACCGATGTGATTACACTATTAAAATATGTCCAAGTGGGAGCTGTTAGAATATGGACATTATTTTAGTAGTCGTATGTTAGGATCGAACTCGAGATCACGGGATTGCACACAATACGTATGAAGAGTAAAAGAAATAATTATTTATAAATGTTATAATTAATTATTAAACACAAAATAAATAATAGTAATTAGTATTTAATGATTAATGACTAATTATTTAAACGAAGATTAGGAAAGTAATACTAGACAAAACATGGAAACAAGAGAAGGTTCCGGAAAACCCTTTGGGGTTCTATGGCCGATCGGCATAAGGGGGGTACCACCTCCTTATGTGCCTTGAGCTCTAAGTTTTGTATAGTATATAAGCAAACCCAAGATGCATGTTTTTCTCATAACTTGTACACACACATCTTGGTGTTTTCTTCTTTCTTTTCTTCCTTGGTCGATTTCATCAAAACCAAACCCTAAGGGTTTCGATTTTATGATCTAAAACAAGTCTTGTGTTTATTACTTGCAAATACTTTTTCTTGAATTAGTACGTGTGTACAAGAACGTGAATCAAACACACTATTGTTTGATTCTTGGATTGAACTACAAAAAGGTAAGGGGTAATTCTTATAATCCTTATAAACCCTAATTAGGGTTCTTGGTTCCGGAAGATTGCTTTGATTCTTGTTCGGGCTAGAATCACAAATGTATGTTTACTATTTAATTATTGATTAATTAATTACATGTTATTCGATCTTATTATAATTGCTTCCGCTATGCTCACTTTGATGTACTTGGTTTATTTATATGAATGTCATGATATAATAATTCCAACAGTAACGCCCACTATTTTAGCTCTTTGTGGTCATTGGCTCAGTTTCGCTTGGTTGAGGGTTCTCAATATATTGCTGCGTTTGATCATCAGAAAAACACAGTGGTCATTCTCGGCTTTGATGGAAGGTTATAAAAGTGCTACTCTTCAATAAGCACATGGTTATGTGCTTATCTAAATGTGCTTATAAACTATGTAAGCTTCCGCTATGGTGATTGTGGTTTGGGTTAGAAAACGGTCTACTAAAGTTTTGTATTTGTTGATTGTCAAGTATGATAATTTTGTTCCTCATCCTTGATTTGCTCAATGGAGTGGAATTCCAGTTTGCTCGAATTCATGATGTTAACTTTGGTATAACATTCCCTGCTCATTCATATAAATCGTATGTCTATACTCTTTAGTAATGTGTTCTTTTCGTCGTCATTTATAGATAGGAAGTCATGAAACATCAATAAGTGGCTCTCAAGTTTCAGAGGCATGGCCTTTCGATGCCGACCTTACAATGGGCTCACAATCTGATTCCCAAATTGATTTTTCAATGTCTTAAATTAAAATCATAGTAGTAGAAGAATTGCATTTTCGATGTATACATTTCCAGAAACTTCGTCGCAATGCGTGGATTAATAAATTAACAACTTTTATTGGTTAAAAATGCTAGAAAGTAACGACAAAATAATTTGTATTCAAGAAACCCCGCTGTAATGTGCGGGCTTCCCATCTCGTTAGAGATAAAGTCGAAAAGGATGAAACTATGATAGGGTAAATTATATTTTATTATTATTATTATTATTATTATTATTATTATTTTATAATAGGGCCTAAATCAACTAATGGATATCTTTACTGCTTACCCTAATGCATGCATATGCATTTCTTAGATCTAAAAAAGAGAAGGAAGCTTGGTTAATTATGTTACTCTTATATAGTAAGTTTTGTTTAGTGAGTTCCTTTTAATACTTCACCTTATCCTTACAAAATCTTTTTCACATAATGATATGCCATGTTAAATTTGACTCATATTTATTTTCTCTCATATTTTTAATTGGTACGTCAATAGATGTTCAAGTTACTATAACACATCACTGTGCAAAACTTATTTTGTAAAAGCTATGTGATTCTAATCTGTTGTTACATGCAGCTCAATACATGTAATTAATATTAAGATTGTATCATATAATCTTTCAATTGTACGCCTTTCAAGTTAAGAACTATTAAGAATACATATTACTTATAGCCATCAAGTGTTGCTAAAAAGTGAAACTGTAGTTGAAAACAAGCTAGTAATAGATTTTCAAATTATATTCACATGTATAAAGTTATGAATCGCCCTAATGAGCTTCTTTATTGATTAAGGATTTAAAACTTACTCAACCTACTTGTTGTTAACAGAAATAAAAAGTGCCCTATGTACCACAACGTTGCTCAGAGTTACAGCTTTAGTAATAATGTTGTGGCAGAGGTACAACGCTGTTAATGTGTGTGTCTGTATTTTGGTGGATCAACTTTTCAATGTAATGAATGTGGATAAAATGTAGTTTAGTACCCGTAATTCGTTGTTAAATATGTTGGTGTGACTACATCATATCTTTTAACGAGACTCACATTACCACAATGTTGTTGTACGCTATCAAAATTTTTAGTTGTATTCGTATTTAACTCTTAAACTACTAACAAGATTTTGTTTTTCATGGTGACTTCGTACTTCCTCTTTTGTTATTATATAAATGATCGAATATAAAGTTGTAGTTTGCATAACAGTTGTGGAATTTATAAACAAAATTGAAGTTACACAAATCGTGCAGTAGAAAAAAGTTTAATGCGAGGCTATGACAAGTAATTTGCATATATGGATTGAAATGACATACGTGATTTATCAAATCGCTTAAAAAGAATAGATATGCATCTATTTGATTCTACTAGAATAGTACCCGTGCATAGCAACGAGATTTCATAGCGACAAATAGTTTATTATTAAAAAAAAATTTATAAGTTATAACCGAAAAATAATGTTTTGAAACCCGGTTCGACCCGGGTGGAACAACCGGTTGAACCGTTCCGGTCGAAAAATAGGTCGATTTAAACCGGGTCAACTTGCTAGGTTGGGTCGAAAACGGGTCAAATTAAACCGGGTCAATCCGCCGGGTTTAAAGCGTCCCGGGTCAACCCGGTTTGTGTTTTAATTTGTTGTATTTAATTTGGTAGATATATTTTTTAATTGGTTGTACAATGTGAATAAATCATTGTACTTTTAAGTTTTAAGTAATGGATAATGTTTTGAAACCCGGTTCAACCCGGGTAGTTCAACTGGTTGAACCGCTCTGGTCGAAAAATGAGTCGATTTAAACCGGGTCAACTTGCTAGGTTGGGTCGAAAACGGGTCAAATTATCGGGTCAACCCGGTTTGTGTTTTAATTGGTTGTATTTAATTTGATATATATGTTTTTAATTGGTTGTACAATGTGAATAAATTATTGTATTTTTAAGTAATGAGGTGTTTTAATTAGAGTATTAATTACATTAATTTTCTCTCACATTTGACTTTTAATACTCAACTTTCAAAACTCAACTTTTCAAGTTTGACCATTTTTCCATCTATACTACATATAAAAGAAAAATAGTCAATCTTGAAAAAATGGTCAATCTTGAAAAGTGGAAACCTTGAAAAATCTTATTAAAGGAAATTATGAAATATAATAAATACTCTTATTAAAACACCTCATTACTTAAAAGTACAATGATTTATTCACATTGTACAACCAATTAAAACCATATATACCAAATTAAATACAACTAATTAATATAAATCACAAACTGGGTTGACCCGGGATGCTTCAAATCAGACGGGTTGAACCTGTTTAATTTGACCCGTTTTCGACCCAACCTAGCAAGTTGACCCAGTTTAAATCGACCAATTTTTCGACCGGAACGGTTCACCCGGTTGAACCACTCGGGTCAAACTGGGTTTCAAGACATTATGTTTAATTCCTAAATATTCAAAATTTTATTATTTTTCATTTATAACCTAAAACTTTTTTTGATGAATAAATTATTTGTCGAATAAACTATTTGTCGCTATAAAGAATGTATGGTCAAATCTTGAAAAGTGAAATCTTAAAAGTCAAAGGTGAGATAAATGCATAGTATAATTAATACTCTTATTAAAATACCCCATAACTTTAAAGTATAATAATTTATTCACATTGTACAACCAATTAAAAACATATATATCAAATTAAAAATAACCAATTAAAACACCCCTTACTAAAAAGTACAATAAAATTTTCACAATATACAATTTAAACAAGCTACAACATAATCTAAATATAAAATAATTAACACACTAACTAATGTTATTTTACACATTATACAAATTAATAAAACACACAAAGCTTCATACAAGCTAACAAGTTGATGGTACATATAGTTTTGAAAACTGGACCGGATCAACGGGTTCAACCTGGAACCGGTGTCGCCACCGGTTCGTCTAACTAATAAAAGCCATACGAAAACATATATTTCAAAATGAAACTATTAATGAAAACCGGGTTGACCTGGGACGCTTCAAACCCGGCGGGTTGACCCGGTTTAATTTGACCCGTTTTTGACCCAACCCGTCGGGTTCACTCGATTTAAATCGACCCATTTTTCGTCCAAAACGGGTCGAACCGGGTTTCAAAACATTATGTTTAATCTCTAAATCTTCAAACTTTTATTATTTTTCGTTTATAACCCATAAACTTTTTTATCACTAAACGATCTGTCGCTATAAAATCCCGTTGCTATGCACGGGTACTCGTCTAGTTATAGATAGTATAGATATCTAGTTTAAGTAACATGTACAAAACAAGAGTGACTAAAAGAGGAAAGTTTTTTACATTTAAAAGTTTTGTTGAATGGAATTAGTTTCCATTGCTTTGAGAGTCCTATGCTATGTTTGTCACACAAGATTGTTGAGAGATTATGCTTATTTTTTCAAGGCATAATTACATGTATATCATTAAAAATTACATATATATCATTTTTACTAGTTTTTTATGCATAAAGTACAATGCTTTTAATGCATCAAAATGATATATGTGTAATTTTTAAAATTTTCAAGAATATATATGTAAATGCCCCTTTTTTCAAAAAGTATACTATTTAAAAAATAATATTTGTTTGGCAGACATAACTTATAAGAGATTCTAAAAAAAATAATCTTTCATAATCTTTTAAAACCAAAGGTTACTTCATGTAGCTTATAAAATTAATCTCTTTTTATAATCTCCAGCATCATCTCCAGTTCTAGTAACAATTACTTTCGACAAACATACCCTTGCCCAAGATCAAGATTCACCTAGTTTGGCAGTTCACGCGTGACCCCCTTGCCCAAGACCAAGATTCACCTAGTTTTCACGGTTCCCAAGTCCCAACTAGGTGACTCGTTCATCTTAGTTAAATTTATGTTTTCGTGGGCTCCATTTGTACGTTTGTATCCGTTATGCATTTAAAAAAGAGTAATGATAGAAGGACCTAATTCATGTGACTAAATTTATACCTAACCAATTAATCATGTGACATGTGGAATACACATTTTCTCTTTCATGATCCTCATCACTAATCTTGACATGTGTCGTCATCTTAGAGTTAGGCATGTTTTTAGGCATTAATTTTAATCATGCAAATCATTTTCCTTTAAAAAAAATGCGCTTCTGTATAGTTGAAGGTTAAAAAAGATAGAAATAAAAAAATAACAATAATAAATAAAAAGTTACACTCTACCTTATTTATTTATAAATATTCACCATTTCGAAATTATGTATTGTTTTAATATCTTACGTTTGCATTTTTTAATTCGTACATTTTACATTTTTAATTTTATACGTTTACGTTTTAAATTTTGTAAGTAATTAAAAAAAATGGAAGTTAAGGTGACCTTGTCCATAAATAGTTGAGTGGGTGTGAGGAGAATTGAGAGGAGAGAGAAAGTTGAAGCGGCGATGAGGTGCAAGGTAAAAATGATAATGCCTTGCCTTCTATTCTAATGTTTTATCCACGGTGTCTATTTAATGTCAATAGCATGCGTGTTGTACATGTTTTCATGATTCCACTCATTTTAGCACAAAAATGGATGCTGCATTCAACTGCTATTATAAATGTGAGTGAAATGTTGTACTACGTACTCTACAAGTCCCTTTGATATCTTGTACACCAATTTAAGTGTTAAAAATTTGGGATGTCATTCGCACACCACATTTTTTTGATTATTTCATCATTTTGTACAATATTGTAATGCATAGAGAGCACACAGTACAACACTGTGATGCACTAAGTGTGGTGAAATAATTAAATAAATGGTGTGCGAATCAACTCCCTAAAAACTTGCTACCAAAACTATTTGTATTAACACTAAATCATGTAGAAAAGGTGTACAAACATTTTATGATGTCCTAGCCACAATTATAAAAGTCGTACTATATAAAACAGTTAACTAACACACTTTGCATAATCTGTAATTTGCTTTACATTTAGAAAAACAAGTTTTAAAATGAAAACTTACATGAAATGTAACCTGTAAATTATTTAATTTAATTAGAGAAAAATAATATATATTCACGCGATTTTACTGGCATGTAGTAATAAAAATGCTATACAAAAGAAAATAGGCGACATAAGAAAGTTTTTAACATCAAATTTATTGCAACTTAACTGGAAAAGAAAAATGATAATCTTATTTCAAGACTTAAATGTACACCTGGTAACTTTTGATTTATGAAGTACTCCGTATACAATAATGATTTTTTTACATGGGTCAATGTTTAATGATTCATACATTTAGCTTTACCAAAGCGCGGGTACCAATGTAACTAAATTTTCAGCATATTTACGTTTTCAAGCACCGAATAATTTGATCACCTTTAAATGATCATTTTAGACTTAATAGAATATCAACCTTATAATTAGCATTTTGTTACAATATGGTTGAACATGCCTTTTACAAACTGATTGAATGTTACGATTTCAGTTGTAGCATCAAGAGTAAGATAATCATAATGTAATTCGCTAATACACGAAACCTAAAAACATTAAACTTACGGGCTTGGATGCTAGATGCAAGGGTGACCCTAAGAAGTTATGCGAACAAAGAGTACTCAAAGGCCAACGTATTACATTGTCTTAAATTTACTTTTTTTTCTTTTCTTTTTACACACAACTTGTTACAAATTTACCTACGTAGTTTAGAACCCATCTTTTTATAGAAGGCAACTATTTACCTTTATAGTCAAGATCATGGGTGATCACGGTCCAAAAATCGGACCGAACCCAAGACCGGACCGGACCGAAGACCGAGTTAAAGAAAAACCATAGACCGAGACCGGACCGAATATGGTCGGTCCGGTCCGGTCGGTCCGGTCAAAATAGGCAAGATTTGGCAAGTTTTTTCAGTTAACGAAGACCGAATTAACCAAAAAGCCTAGACCGAGGACCGGACCGAATGTGGTCGGTTCGGTTCGGTCCGGTCGGTTTTGTCAGTCGGTCCGGTCAATCCGGTCCGTTTGCTCACCCCTAGTCAAGATTGATGTCGTGGTGATTAGTTGAAGCACGTAATCAGTTGGTTATTGAGTTATTTTTTTTTTTATTATTGTTTTTTAACAGCAAAATTATATAAAAAAAACTAGCAAGAAGCTAGAAAAAGTTACATATTACAAGCAATGGCGGGTTTTTGTAACCAAACCCCCCATAACATCTTACAATTCTTCCATCGATTACTAAGCCGAAAAAAGGATCTAGAAACTATGTCATCAAAAATATTGGATTTCCGAGGCTTCACCGAGTCAAAAATATTGTGTTATTTGCTTCTTGTTATTATTAAGTTTTTCGCGTTAAAAGTTAAAGATGTTATAACTTATAAGGTAATAAAATGTTACAAGTTTAGTTTTTCGCATTAAAATTACTGTTAGTAGTTTATTTACAATACACTTGATCTTCAAGTTTAGCTCTGTTTGTCGCATTAAAATTACTGGTGTGTCGTATTGCCTATCTGTTTGTTTTGCTCTGTTTGTTTTTTTTGCTTTTTTGCTTTTCCTTGTTTTGCATTCTATTTCTCGTTTTATTTACTTCGAGCACACTTTGCACACACTTGCCGGAGGTCTTTCTGGAAGCAGTCTCTCTACCTGCAGGGTTCCCTGGGGTAGGGGTAGGATCTGTCTACATCCCACCTCCCCCATACCCCGCCTAGGCGGGATTGGGTATGTTGTTGTTGTTGTTGTTGTTGATCTTCAAGTTTAGATATCATGCCACTTAAAGAAATTGTGCAACTTAATAAATTTAAGCCTTCAATAAAAACAAGGTCCTAAATACTTTATAAATGAGAGTTGATTTGCACATTCATATTTTTGATTTGCACACTTCAAACTATGTTTTAAACACTTGTATATTTTTTTTTATGTTGCTTTTACAGATTGTACATTAGAGTATGCAAATCAAAAGTTCAAGTGTGGCAATCAACACTCTTTATATATTATATAGAAAGACTTAAAAAGCGATTTGATTAAAACAATACTCACTCAAATTGATTCAACTTAACGCTTGGAAGTTAGAAGAGTGTCTGTGTTTTAAGGAACATGACAATATTTTTGCAAAACCCAAAACCAATTAAGTTATTGGGCACAAAATCACTCACCTTCAAGCAATAAAATAGATGTTTATGTTCCTTTTGACTAGCAACATAAACATACAGAGATAGTGTTGCATACGACAGAGAGAACGAAGTACAACTATTTTCTGCTATGGAGTTGATAGTTTCATATAATGTTTTCTCTCAATATATTCCTAACCATTAAAAAACGAAAATTATCACATTTTGCATTATAGACTTTAGAGATAAAACGAGTGTTGATACCCGCGCGTTGCTGCGGAATTCTTTTGTTGCCGTTAGCTACGTAACGTGAAGTTAGTTACCTATGACTGACTTTGCAATTGATGTATAACATGAAAGACCATTTATGTAAATTATGTGAGGATTAAATTTGCAATGAACCGTTGAGATGAATGACAAAGTGCGTAATTTTTTTTTAAATGTTAAAGTAACGGTCGTTAGTTAACAGCCGTTAAATAACTAACGACCGTTAATACTAAAAAAAAAATTACTGTAGCAACCACTGTAGCAACCACTGTAGGAGCTACAGTGGTCGCACCCATCATCCTCCTCTCTTTTAGTATATATATATAATTCGAAAAGGATGAAAGTAAGAGAGAGAAATTAATTTTTTTGTACGGGGTAAATCAACCAATACATATACTTTAATAATAATAATAATAACAACAACAATAATAATAATAATAAAATTTGTAAATTGTGAAAATAAGAGATGCTTTGGATTCTTTTGGTCTCCAATTTTCCATATGCAAAAAGTAAAGGTTGAATTGAATGAATACCAGAGTTTATTAAATTCAAGATTTCTAAAAATGGAAATTGCCTCCACTGCTTTTTATGACAGCAATTCGTAGTAATAACTAGTATTAAAGCTGGGCGTTGCCGCATGCATTTTAAATACAAAATTATTGTAAAGATTTTTTAATTTTTTTGTTGAACGTGTTCTAACGTTAGCGTTTAATTGCGAAGTTAGTGATCAAGGACTGACTTTGCAACAGGAGTATAACATAAAGGACCAACGACGGACTTTGCAATGGATGTATAACATGAAGGACTAATTATGTAAATTATGCGAGGACTAAATCTGCAACGAACCTCTAAGATGAAGGACCAAGTTCGTATGGCTTATTTTTAAAATTGTTAAAGATAACGGTCGTTAGCTACTTAACATCAAGTTAGTGATCAATGATTGACTTTGCAATAGATATATAACATGAAGGACAAATTTTGTAAATTATGAGAGGACTAAATTTGTAACGACCCTCTAAGATGAAGGACCAATTTCGTACGGATTTTTTTAAAAAATGTTAAAGATAACGATCGTTAGTTAACAGTCGTTAAGTAAATAACGACCATTAGTTACTGTTGTGCTACAGTGTTTTTGGCTACTGTTGTGCTACAGTGGTTTTTTTTTAGCCCGCTGATTGTATTATATTATATATAATAATTTATATCATTCAGCTGCATCTAACTTTAAAACATATATAAATACGAATTCCATCTAGTATTGCTTTAAGACCAAAGCAACATAAGGCTAATGTCACAATCGCCATCTTCCGACTCAACATTTACTCCTTTAAATGATGTCACATTGTCTACATATACTTCTCTACCTTCAACACATCTCTACCACGTAATTCACCATCTCTAAGAACAACCAATTTTCCATATTCATTATCTCTTTTAAATGCAAAATGCAAGTTACTCAAAGTGATTTGTCACACGATAATGATCTTTAAACCAACTTTTTGTGTGTTAACACATGTGAGCTAGACTACCTTCATAAAGAAAAATATGGCTCCAAAAACTAAGAAGTTACTTACCTACTTCTCTCTCATAATTTTTTGTTTGGTTGATGTGATCTAAGTCTTGGGTTTTAGACAACAGAAGATTACCCTTATGAAGTAGTTGCGCAGACCTTATTGACATATTGGTCTCATTGCCAATATAAAGGGGTGATTCGTTATACCATTGATGTGTTTAGTAGTGCTTACACGAAGAAGGGTATTAAGCGTGCACTTGTACAAAAAAAATTTGGTCCTAGCTTTCCTTGTATCACTATGTTAAACTTGTTGGTGCTCAAAAGATCTCTTTCCGCTGATGAGTTTTGTCAACCTAGAAACCATGTTGTTCTCATTGTAGCTGTGGCCATCAGGATTAACAATGAAAATGAGCATTGTTGCCACATCAAGAACTCTTGGGGGAACACTTGGCGCCAAAAGGGGTTTAGTGATATAGGTTTCGATGTGATTAAGTATGTCTTTATTCCTCCGCTACAATCAAGGTTCAAGTTAGAAATTTTATATCTAGCAAAAAATATATTATTATTTTTTATGTTTTTTATTATTATTATTTTTAACCTAGGCTGAGGTGCTTTTGAGAATTTTCAACTTTTTAGTTTTTGTTGCATGGGATTCCATCGTGTTTACATGTTTGTTTCATTAATAAGCTATACATTTATTGTCCACATTTTTAACACAAGTTAGTCTCTTTTCTATCTCAATCACTGTCCCCCCCCCCCCCCCCTCCTTAATTTATGGACTATTGGTGTACATTCTTGACTTGTATAATTGAGTGAATGAGATAGAAAGTGACTAACTTGTGTCAAGTGTTTAAAAATATGAACAATAAATGTATAACAAGTTAATGCAACAAATATGTAAACCAGATGGAATCGCATGCAACAAATATGTTAAAGTTTTAAACAGACATGAAAAAAAAACATCCATTTTCTGCTAGAAATAAAGTTTTTAACTTGAACCTCGATTGCAATGGGGGATAAGGACATACTTAATCACATCAAAACCAATGTCAGTAAACCCCTCTTAGCACCAAGTCTTCCCTCAAGAATTTTTGATGTGGCAATAATGCTCACTTTCATTGTTACTCCTAATGTCCACAGCTACAATGAGAACAATATGGTTTCCTGGTTGACGAAGCTCATCAGCGAAAAGAGGTCATTTAAGCACCAATGAGTTTAACATCACAATACATGGAAAGCCGAGACCATAAACTTTTTATACAAGTGCACGCTTAAAGCCCTTCATCGGGCAAGCACTAGTAAACCTATCAATGGTATAACGAATCACCCCTTCATATTGGCAATTAGACCAATCTGTCAATAAGGTCCGGGTTACTCCTTCAAATGGGAATCTTCTGTTGTCTCAAACCCAAGACTTGGATCACAGCAAAACCTCTTAGCATGAGCTATTATTTTAGTCCCTCGATTAACAAAACATTGCGCTGACATAAAAACATCCATGCCTATTATTCCTTTCATCCTTAGAATCATTGTTACTAAATCAGCAAAAGAGCCGAAACATACAGAATAATAACAATCGAGAAGACCCACCATATTCCCCCTCGTACCCAATATATATGTAAGGTAGTTTATTGTACTTCAAATCAACTAAAAAAAAGTTGGAGAGTACCAAACTATTAGTTTTTCTTGTTGATGATAGTTTATTTTTACTTACTCAGTAGCTTATTGTGTTTCGCAAAAGCTATTTGAGCACTTTGATGGTGTATGGATATGCTATTAAGCTATTTACCAAGATAAGATTGTTGTGTTTTGCTTAAAAAATAAGTGCTTATGAAAATAGTGTTTTAAAATTAGCTATTTTGTAAAAAAAAATTGGTAATAATAATTGAAACAATAATATAAAGTATGAAATTAGCGGTTTCTTACTTGCTTATGAAAAAAATGCTTATATACTTCAAAAATAGGCCGATAAGGAGAGACAAAGAAAGTACGTTTTTATGACACAAACACTAAAAAATGTGTAACCTTCAATGATTAATTAAACCAACTCCCTCTAACAGCAAACTCACAACACACATTATTTTATTTGCTTTAAATAGTATGAAGAAAGGCAATATTCTTAGATTTGCTGATGAAGGAGAACCAGATGCCTCCTGCTCGCTATTTAGCACAAAATCGCAAAACATAAAACAAGTCAAACACCATATGCACACATAAAAACACTATGAGAGAGAAGTAGGTAAATACCTTTTTAGTTTTGGAGTCATGTTTCTCATTACGAAGGTAGTTTAGCTCACATGTATTAACACAAAAAGTTGGTTTAGATATCATTATTGTGTGACATCGTTGATCTATACAGGGGTATAATAAATGCATGACAATCAATTTTTTGCACCAACCAAGAGTAACATTGCTGAAATGTTGTACATTTTCATTTTAATGGTAATATTTTTTCCAACTCCTTAGCATTCAACAAGATAATTTTCCGACTAAATTATTTCTTAAGGGAGCAATTACACAACATGAATCCATGCTTCATTAGAGACAAATTATATTTAGTCTCGATTTTATCAAACTAATTTTATAAAAGGGCCAAGCGAAGTAGAAAAATATTTTTATTTGGTACGGTTTTATAAATAACCGTATCAAAAAACAATGACTACACAGAAACCGTAGCAAATAAATCTTTTTAGGTACGATTTCTTTGCAAACCGTACCAAATGATATTTTTTTTACATTTTGGTACAGTTTTCTCTCAAACAGTATCAACAAGGTGTACCAAAAATATCAAGATTGATGTCGTGGTGATTAGTTGAAGCACGTAAAATCAGTTGGTTATTGTGTTGTTTTTTTATTATTATTTTTTTTAACAGCAAAATTATATAAAAAAAACTAGCAAGAAGCTATAAAAAGTTACATATTACAAGCAATGGCGGGGTTTTTCTAACCAAACCCCCCATAACATCTTACAATTCTTCCATCGATTATTAAGCCAAAAAAAGGATCTAGAAACTATGTCATCAAAAGTATTGGATTTCCGAGGCTTCACCGAGTCAAAAATATTGTGTTATTTGCTTCTTGTTATTATTAAGTTTTTCGCGTTAAAAGTTAAAGATGTTATAACTTAAAAGGTAATAAAATGTTACAAGTTTAGTTTTTCGCATTAAAATTACTGTTACTAGTTTATTTACAATACACTTGATCTTCAAGTTTAGATATCATGCCACTAAAAGAAATTGTGCAACTTAATAAATTTAAGCCTTCAATAAAAACAAGGTCCTAAATACTTTATAAATGAGAGTTGATTTGCACATTCATATTTTTGATTTGCACACTTCAAACTATGTTTTAAACACTTGTATATTTTTTTTTATGTTGCTTTTACAGATTGTACATTAGAGTATGCAAATCAAAAGTTCAAGTGTGGCAATCAACACTCTTTATATATTATATAGAAAGACTTAAAAAGCGATTTGATTAAAACAATACTCACTCAAATTGATTCAACTTAACGCTTGGAAGTTAGAAGAGTGTCTGTGTTTAAGGAACATGACAATATTTTTGCAAAACCCAAAACCAATTAAGTTATTGGGCGCAAAATCACTCACCTTCAAGCAATAAAATAGATGTTTATGTTCCTTTTGACTAGGGGTGTTAACGATCCAAGCTTTTAACGAGCTACTCGAGCTCGAGCTCATTTAACTCGAGCTCGAGCCTAATACTCACGAGCTCGAGTCGATCTCGATCAAAAATTAGAGCTCGATTAGTTTGACGAGCCGAGCTTTAAAAACTAATATTTGGCTCGGCTCGTTCGAAAACTCGTTTAATAATCACGAGTCGAACGAGCCGAACGAGCTAGTCGAGCTTAACGAGCCGAACGAGCTACTCGAGCTTAACAAGCCAACACTTAATCTATATAAGTTTTTATGTTTATTTTAAAATTTTAAATATATGTTTCTAATATGATTTAGATTCAAGTTGTAGCTTAATATTTCTAAGCTACATATTTATACTTACTTGAAAGTAAGCCTCCTCCTTTTTACTTGGACTTTGTTTTATAGACTCTTTATTTGTCTTGTTTTCTTCTCTGTTCCTATGTGGGATGTATTTTCTTTTAATTATTTTTCTTAACATGTTTGTTCTTTCACTTACATCTTTTATATCTAATACATTTTTTTAGTTATTACAATTTTATCAATCAACTAAATGACAACTCTTTTAAGTTTAATTTATATAAAGACATTCGGGGCATAAGGATTTCGAGTCTAATTGGTCCCCTTTATTTAGTCCATTCGTCTCCTCGATTCCGTGCCTATTATTTCGAATACGAAGATGTACAATAAATGCGTAAGCCTAAAGGCATAGTGAGGTCGTGTGTTGTATACATAAAATATCGCACATATGATTCAAATGCATTAAAAATGATAACATAACATATAACTTATGGGATCCCGACAATTGGGTTACGGAGTATTAATAATTTGTTACTTTGCTAGTCTTATTGTTTATAAAGTCGAAATCACAAAGATAGAAACTTAAAACATAATTGAAATATTATTAGAGCATTTTCATTAAAATTGTATTGATTAAAACAATGTACATGCATAATTTCATGAAATGCAAATGCACATGTATATAACAATAAATCACATAGACGCCACAACAATTATATGCAACGCATAATCAGGGATTATAATGTACATCCCCATTTAGTAAAAGTCACGAGTACTCACCTTAATTACAAGGTAGTTGCGTTTGTAATTATCAAAACCTATATCAATTCGGTATCACGAATTAATCATTTGACAACTAGTTTATACTTACATGCTTTCTTGATTTTAGATGAGTTCCTCCTATAGAAATTTTTTATTATGTTTATAAAGCATGATCTAAGTAAAAAGAACTAAAGTCATGAGAGGAAACAAGAGTGTATAAACATATTTCATGTCTAGTTTATGGTCAGCATTCTTCCAGATTGCAACACTCGACTTTAGAAGGCCATAACTCTTTCAATATGTAAATAAATGTAGTGAAATTTCTTATAGAATTTGGATCTATGAGTTAGCTTTCAAACCCATATGGTCTCATCTAAAAAGTCAAAGTTTTTAACCTCCACGCCGTTGTCAAAAGACATGTGTGCAAGCAGCTAAACTTGTTGTGATTGTTGGTTGTATAATTTTTTTTAACGGCTTAACCATATCCAAAAATTGTAAGTTGGGTTTTCAAAAACTTGTTCATATTTTTCATGTGTTTTTGATCAAGTTCGATCATTTGAGTGAATAGTTAAAGCTAATCAGTTAGTTATGCAATTTAAACATTTATAGTTTGCACTCATCATTTTTTACGATTTTTACAATCATATGGACTAAGCAATTGATTTGTAGGATCTATAGTTAAACTATCATCGTAATTACGATTCACAATCTTTCAACGTTAAAAGAAATCAATCACAATTTGATATTTTCTTAGTTTTCAATTAGTAAAGTTGTTTGCTTAGATTTATTATGAATTTAAAATTGTTTAGATTTAGTGTAAATTTGAATAACTCACAATGTACCCTTACTACCCAAACATTATTTGTATAGAAAATAATCAATGATTTTAGTTTCCGATTCACTATTCTTATTTACATCCATGATAATAAATACCTATTTATATGCATCATTTAATTGAGATTTATTAATTTTGATAGTTGGGCTTCTAAAAGAGTCTTACACGTTGTATTAATATTGAATTAGTTTATTTTTAGTTTCATAACATTATCGTGCTTGTATTTGTATTGGTTATTCACATTCGATTTTTTTGTTGTTGTTTGATATTTATTTGTAATGTTTAATACTAGGTTTGATACAATATGATAGCTGTTCATATTTATAAACTTTGAAAATATCATAAGAACAAGAGAAATCAAAATATAGGAGTGACATAACTAGTAAACTTATCCCACATCGCTTAAAGATGAAAACTTTCAAGAGAAAAAACTCTATATAAGCAAAGCCCCCACCTTATTTTGAAACATAGTTGAGCATTAAATGTTATAAAACATTAATTGTCTATTCCTAAACAAGCTTTTTTGAGCTTATAAGTTACATAAACTTTAGTTTTAGTATAAGCACATTTTTTTTATAATTTTTATAATTGTAAATGAGCTTTCGAGCTCGAGCTTGAGTTAATAAACGAGCCTATCAAGTTCAATCTTTTATACAGACATATTAAACTTGAAAGTTAGTTTATTGTAAAAGTTAAAAAAAAGTTATAAATCTTAAACGAGCTTCGAGCTCGAGCTCGAACAACAAAAAAATATTCGAGCTCGAGCTCGAGCCAAGTTTCAAAATTTTATTCGAGCTCGAGCCGAGTAGTTAATAAACGAGCCTAGCTCGTTTAGGCCAAAACTCGCCTCGGCTCGGATCGTTAACACCCCTACTTTTGACTAGCAACATAAACATACAGAGATAGTGTTGCATACGACAGAGAGAACGAAGTACAACTATTTTCTGCTATGGAGTTGATAGTTTCATATAATGTTTTCTCTCAATATATTCCTAACAATGTTTTGAAAGGCTCAAGGCACACTAAGGCGCAAAGGGGATCAAAGAGCCTCGAGTCGAGGCGCAAACCAAGGCACGGGATTCATAAATATGAGGCGCACTATACATTTAAGTTTTTTTTATAATATATGTGACAACTTATACAGCTTAAATAACACAAAAATATCAATATTCAATGCATAATTCCACTTAATAGTTATTACATCTAACAAGGTTTCATTTAAACCCAAAATATTAAGCAAGCAACATATCAGAATCCATAAACTACCCTAAATTCGTGAATATACATTACAAGATATGAGTTTATGACTTATAAAATTTAACAAATTACCATGTATCCAATAATCAACTATCAACAACAAAAAATCTATAGTTGTTTGGTAACACTTAACACTAAAGAAACAACAATTGTATATATTAATAAACTACTATTCTTAGACATTAGATTCCAAAAAAAAAATATAGTTCTTTGTTGATTGTGTGTTTTAGTTATTTTCTAAAATATTAGGGTTATTAGATACTTTATAACTTAAAGGGCCAAATGTATATAACATGTAAGCCCAAAATGTATCTTACTATTAAGAAAAAAAGGCCAAAACCCTGTTACATCTTCTAGGCGCACAAATCCCTAAGACGCTAAAGCGCAAAAATCCCTAAGGCGCTGGGATTTTTACAAGATTCATGCATGTCGTGAGCCTCGATCTAAAAAAATCCCAAAGGCTAGAGCCTCGTGGGATTTAGGGAGTAGGCGCGCCTTAGGCACGATTTTTAAAACATTGATTCCTAACCATTAAAAAACGAAAATTATCACATTTTGCATTATAGACTTTAGAGAAAAAACGAGTGTTGATACCCGTGCGTTGCTGCGGAATTCTTTTGTTGCCGTTAGCTACGTAACGTCACTACTAGAATACTGAACAACAGCGACCAAAATTAGCAACCTACTTAGTCCGTCACAAAAAAATAGTTCACAGTGACAAATTAGCGATAAATTAGCTACAAAATTGGCTTTGATAAATTAGCGACAAAGTAGTGACAAAATAGTAACAAAATTAGAGACGAATTACGCATCTGTCACAATTCTATCGCTAAATGTAATTTTTTAGGTTGAGCTTAGGTTGCAACTATTAGCGACATAATTCTGACGACATAACGATGTATTTTTTAGCTATCTCAAATACGTCGTTGAGTTTTTACACTTATCTACGGATTAGCGATGGACATGGGTATAATTATTTAGTGATAGATTTTTTAGGGAACAATGATACATTAACAACCATAAATTAGTCCATAATTAATCAATCACAATCTTCTTTAGTAAGGACAACACATACGTCTTTGTGTGTGCGCACGCGCACACATATGTGTGTATATATCTGGATGAGTGAATAATCTCCCGGACGCTAATCGTTGTGGATGTTAGGTAATGTCTACGATTACAAGACGAGCCAAAACAACCACATAAATGTGAATAAAATATAGCTTAAGGAGTGAGCTCATAAGTTTATTCACGAGTTTCGTAATTTTAACATATTCAAATACTTTATTCATTACTACTGTATATTGGAGTTATCGAGTATAAAATAAGTAGAATTTAAAATATCTTTGTATCGTCATTAGCTAAAGTCATATATTTTTCGAACTGGTCTCGAGCCGAATTAAATAATTATTTTATAGTTCAATAATAGCCGGTATAAAAACACGTCATTACAAATAAATCGAGTTTTCCGAAGTAAATTGATTTTTTTATAACTTTCCTATTCGGCTCGTTTTCATCCTTAATTTCAGGTTTTGTTTACTCTATGAAAGTGTGAATGTCATAATTTGATTATAAAACTTACTTTTTCTCAGGTATACGACTATGTTTGGCAAGTGCTTATGAGGGGCTTATTGGAGGTTGGGCTTTTAAAATAAACGGTTAATAAAATAAGTCTCATTTGTCACACAGGTTTATGGAGACTTATGGCTTATAAAATTAGCTGTAAGCCTCTATAAGCCCAAGCCCATAAAATGGGCTTTCTAGGGGATTAACGTTAGTTAAATTATTTAAATACCCTTAAAAATATAATGAATTATTAAGTAAAACCTGTAAATATATGTGAATTTAATTTGATGTATTTTTATGTGATTTTACATTAGTTTCAGCTCCAACTAATTCGGCAAACAACATTATAAAAATATAAGTTTCAACTTTAGGCTTATATAATATAAAAGCCCGAGCCTAGGGGCCAAACATACCCGGTAATTGAAATGTGAATGTTTTTGATACCCAAAACATTTTGGCTCTTCCTTCTCCCTCTCATTGTTCCCGCTAAGAATTTCCCCAAAATCAAAACCCCAAAAACTCCCCTCTTATTTTTTCACTCTTTGTCAGTTTGCTAACTACCCACTCATCCCTTCATCTATTATCATTTTTCTTTTTCATTATCCATTTCCCTTACCCACTCAGCTACTTCCCACCATCTGATCCTGCCCCATCACGGACGCACGCCACCATACCCTGCCGCCATATTCCATCATCCACCATCTTGGCGCACCATTTGGATCTAAGGTTTTCATTTTAGTTTTTGAAATGGTATTGGCTTTCAGATCTATGTTTTATCTTTTAGCACTTTTTACCCAATTGTTATGTTTATTTTGATTGTTTGCTTTCGGATCTATGTAAAACAGCTTTGATAGAATTCATAATTATTAAATTTAATTAATGGCTATTAATTTCCAAGGTTTTGATAGAAACGCAGGGATAATATTTATTTTGCTTACTTCTAGTTATTAAACTTAACTAGTGGGCTACTTAGTAAATATTATGTGTGTCTATGTATGTACAGTTAATGCTAGTGTTTGGATTTCAGTGTGTTTATTTGTGCATTTTTTTGTTCAGTTAAGTGTGTATCTATGTATCTATAATTTGTTCTTATGCATGCAAATTGATATTTACACATACCACCTGTTAAGTTCTAAAAAAAGGGTTGTTTGGAATTAAATTAGGTCTACTTAGACACATAAATTGGGTGTGTTTGGTTTGCTAGTGGCATAGTTACTATAACATAAGTATTTTATTATTCAAGTAGACTGTTATTTTTTTTTCTAACCATCATGACCATTATTTAGAATGCTAACTATCTGTTTTATTAATGTTTTAGTGAACATGAAGCGGACTTTGGAGAAGATAAGTACTAGTAAATTAAAACAAAATTTATGTGCAGGTGGAGGTAGCACTAGATCAGTTGGCTCAGCAGGTCGGGGTAATGTTAGTGATGTTGTAGCAAATGATATGACCCTTGATTCAAACATACACTCCTTAGTCAAGCCCTCTCACATATCATGTAGAGGTGACGAGGATAGACACACCGGCCGTGAATTGAATCTATATCATATTTTTTATATACCTATATTTTAGGTACTTCAGTTAGTAAAAAAATTTTGGAGCAGCAACGAGAAGATGGAATTCGTTGTGAAATCGCCCTAAGGAATTTGAGGACCAACAGGAAGATGATCGTTGTGAATGGCAAGCCAAGTAAGAAATAATTTATTGTATTGGTTCTTATTGACTTGCTAAAAACCACTGTTTAGGAAACATAGTTATTTTCTAAAAACTTTATAGGCTTCCATCTTATTGTTGGTGTTACAGTGAAAGGTAAAACATGAGACAAACTTGAAACTTGTTATCCAGTGTATACTATTCCACCTACATTAGCTTGATGTTTGAGTAGTCAATTTGTAATTGTAACTAGGGGTGTCAGTAGGGTCGGGTTGACCAAACCTGAACCTGTACCCGTACCCGAACACGATAAGGATTATCGGGTCGGGTTGAATCAGGTTTAAAAATCTTATCGGGTTGTGTGACCCGAATCCGACAACCTGACATAGTTATTGGGCCGGGTTAGGGTTGAATTATTTTTGTTATCGAGTTGTCGGGTCAACCGATAAGACCTGAAATCATTTTCCAAAACTTATTTCCGTAAAAGTTTATAAGCACGCTAGTTTTCACAATTACACATAATATTTCCTTTTAACAGTAAGCAAAATAATAGATTGTTCTTTACCCAAAAAAAATAATAGTTTGTTAGTCCAATTACATGTTACTTATTCTTGCCTACTGGTAGTGTTTCTTTTAATTTTCTTTATAAAAAAACTACTGGTGTTTTTTTTCCTATAAGCACACAAGTTTATTTTCCTTTAACAATATACAAATATGTGGACCATTCAGTTGTGTGCCTAGTGTTTCTTTTAATTTTCTTTATGAAAAAGCTACTGTTGTTTTTTTCATATAAGCACCCTAATTTTATTTTTCCTTTAACAGTGTACAAATATGCTGACCAGTCAATTGTAAATCATTCAGTGTAAATACATATTACTCTAATCATGTTTTCTATGCACTTCATGTGCAGCTATAGGAAAGAATATTTCATTCTTTGTTTGGTCTTATATCAGTGGGAAAAAAGCTAAATAACCAGATTAACCCGAATCACCCGACCCGACATAACCCGACCCAATAACAACCCGAACCCGACAACCCGATTGCTTATTGAGTCGGGTTGCGAGTCACTTTTTCAAAATAAAAAACCTGATTCAACCCGACCCGATAAACCCGACAACCCGACCCGATAACACCCCTAAATTGTAACAACCATGTTGTTTAAGCAACATAAAGTTTTAATATTTGTTTATATGCTTACGGCCACACATCAGATCTCTATATATCACAAGTGATGGTGATTGAGTGTTAATGAAATTATGATTTTGGCATGTAATGTGTTATTAACTTATTACGAATGTACACACTTAAGTTGTTTGTTTCATAAATCATAATACAATATTAATTCTTGTATGTCTTTGTTGCAGCAGACTTTGCGGTCTACTCAAGTGATAGAAGTTTGATCTCAGTAAGACATGAATCTACCAAGTAACATATTACAAAAAAGTTAAGTTTTTTGCTTTCAGTAATATTGGTGAAGTTTGCAACAAAAATGCATCAAATTATATGGTCCATGTATGCTTAGATTCTGTTTGGTTTATTCGTACAAGGTCACATGTTTGGTTATATAATATCTCTTGATGTCTAAAGTAAAGATATAAATATATATAATTGTAGCAGCATTAGGCAGCTATACACAAAAGAAGACTTACAAATCTGTTTTGCTTTCTTTCACAAACGATTTGGACATATGTCACTATGAAATAAGCTAGTTATACAGATGCATAACTGTCATTCGCATTATTTTGTTTTAACTAAATGGTTAATAAGACCTTCTATTTGGTTGTTCATATATGTAAAGAGTCGCTGCAACATCAGTTGTATGTGTGCGTTTGTTATTTTTGGATGTTTTGCGTGGGTAGTATTAGGTTATAGAATTATACATTTTAATTAACACTTGTTTATAAACAGGTTGAAGTATGACTTCATGGCTTTTCGAGATTGACATACTGCTTAGCAAGTCCCGCACACTTGCTGATCTAAATTAAAGCTACCCTAAAAGAGATGGAGCTCTTTCGCAGAGTAGTGGTGCTGAAATTGAGAACGTAGATAGGGAATTGGTATTGGAGGGAACCAAACTAGAAAATGGAATTTACTTATTAGAAAATGAACTCTCTCTTAGCTTATATGTTTGTTTATGTATAAATAAGTACATTGACTAAATATCGTTATAGTTTGTGATATTACCATTAATTAAGACATTGCACTTTGATTTAGGTGCATTTCTAGAATTTATGAAACTTTGGGAATTTTTTGTGGTAGTGAAACATGCTATAAAATGGTGTTTCTTTAAGCAACAAATTGTTAGCGACAATTTTGAGACAACATTTTTGGTGGTGGATTAATGACAAATATTTCCATCTCTAGTAGCGATGGAATAACAATAAAATGGCTGGCCAATTATTAGCAATGGATTAGTAACTCATTTCTTGTTACTATTAGTGACAAAAAGTTTGTCGCTAAGCCGTCACTTTATGGTCGAATCTAGTTTAATTTAGTAACTTTAAAAAGGCTCTTGTGAGGGGCTAGAGACCGACAATCTGTGACTGAAACTCGAAAACTTTTGTCGCTAAAATTGTCGCCAAAAATTTGCGAGGCCCTTTTTTGCGATAGAACATATCCGTCACAATTTCGTCGTTGAAGGGCTTTAGTGACAGAATAGCGATGCAAACTTTCGTTACTGATGCCTGATTTTCTAGTAGTGCGTGAAGTTAGTTTCCTAGGACTGACTTTGCAATTGATGTATAACATGAAAGACCATTTATGTAAATTATGTGAGGATTAAATTTGCAATGAACCGTTGAGATGAATGACAAAGTGCGTAATTTTTTTTAAATGTTAAAGTAACGGTCGTTAGTTAACAGCCGTTAAATAACTAACGACCGTTAGTACTAAAAAAAATTACTGTAGCAACCACTGTAGGAGCTACGGTGGTCGCACCCATCATCCTCCCCTCTTTTAGTATATATATATAATTCGAAAAGGATGAAACTAAGAGAGGGATATCAATTTTTTTGTACTGGGTAAATCAACCAATACATATACTTTAATAATAATAATAATAACAATAATAATAAAATTTATAAATTGTGAAAATAAGAGATGCTTTGGATTTTTTTGGTCTCCAATTTTCCATATTCAAAAAGTAAAGGTTGAATTGAATGAATACCAGAGTTTATTAAATTCAAGATTTCTAAAAATGGAAATTGCCTGCACTGCTTTTTATGACAGCAATTCGTAGTAATAACTAGTATTAAAGCTGGGCGTTGCCGCAGGCATTTTAAATACAAAATTATTGTAAAGATTTTTTAATTTTTTTGTTGAACGTGTCCTAACGTTAGCGTTTAATTGCGAAGTTAGTGATCAAGGACTGACTTTGCAACAGGAGTATAACATAAAGGACCAACGACGGACTTTGCAATGGATGTATAACATGAAGGACTAATTATGTAAATTATGCGAGGACTAAATCTGCAACGAACCTCTAAGATGAAGGACCTAGTTCGTATGGATTATTTTTAAAATTGTTAAAGATAACGGTCGTTAGCTACTTAACATCAAGTTAGTGATCAATGATTGACTTTGCAATGGATGTATAACATGAAGGACCAATTTTGTAAATTATGAGAGGACTAAATTTGTAACGAACCTCTAAGATGAAGGACCAATTTCATACGGATTTTTTTTAAAAATGTTAAAGATAACGATCGTTAGTTAACTGTCGTTAAGTAAATAACGACCGTTAGTTACTGTTGTGCTACAGTGTTTTTGGCTACTGTTGTGCTACAGTGGTTTTTTTTAGCCCGCTGATTGTATTATATTATATATAATAATTTATATCATTCAGCTGCATCTAACTTTAAAACATATACAAATACGAATTCCATCTAGTATTGCTTTAAGACCAAATCAACATAAGGCTAATGTCACAATCGCCATCTTCCGACTCAACATTTACTCCTTTAAATGATGTCACATTGTCTACATATACTTCTCTACCTTCAACACATCTCTACCACGTAATTCACCATCTCTAAGAACAACCAATTTTCCATATTCATTATCTCTTTTAAATGCAAAATGCAAGTTACTCAAAGTGATTTGTCACACGATAATGATCTTTAAACCAACTTTTTGTGTGTTAACACATTTGAGCTAGACTACCTTCATAAAGAAAAATATGGCTCCAAAAACCAAGAAGTTACTTACCTACTTCTCTCTCATAATTTTTTGTTTGGTTGATGTGATCTAAGTCTTGGGTTTGAGACAACAGAAGATTACCCTTATGAAGTAGTTGCGCAGACCTTATTAACATATTGGTCTCATTGCCAATCTAAAGGGGTGATTCGTTATACCATTGATGTGTTTAGTAGTGCTTACACGAAGAAGGGTATTAAGCGTGCACTTGTAAAAAAAAATTTTGGTCCTAGCTTTCCTTGTATCACTATGTTAAACTTGTTGGTGCTCAAAAGATCTCTTTCCGCTGATGAGTTTTGTCAACCTAGAAACCATGTTGTTCTCATTGTAGCTGTGGACATCAGGATTAACAATGAAAATGAGCATTGTTGCCACATCAAGAACTCTTGGGGGAACACTTGGCGCCAAAAGGGGTTTAGTGATATAGGTTTCGATGTGATTAAGTATGTCCTTATTCCTCCGCTACAATCAAGGTTCAAGTTAGAAACTTTATATCTAGCAAAAAATATATTATTATTTTTTATTATTTTTTTTATTATTATTATTTTTAACCTAGGCTGAGGTGCTTTTGAGAATTTTCAACTTTTTAGTTTTTGTTGCATGGGATTCCATCGTGTTTACATGTTTTTTTCATTAATAAGCTATACATTTATTGTCCACATTTTTAACACAAGTTAGTCTCTTTTCTATCTCAATCACTGCCCCCCCTTATTTTATGGACTATTGGTGTACATTCTTGACTTGTATAATTGAGTGAATGAGATAGAAAGAAACTAACTTGTGTCAAGTGTTTAATAATATGAACAATAAATGTATAACAAGTTAATGCAACAAATATGTAAACCAGATGGAATCGCATGCAACAAAACTAAGAAGTTGAAAATTTCTCAAAAGCACCTCAATACAACCTATGTTAAAGTTTTAAACAGACATAAAAAAAAACATCCATTTTCTGCTAGAAATAATGTTTTTAACTTGAACCTCGATTGCAATGGGGGATAAGGACATACTTAATCACATCAAAACCAATGTCAGTAAACCCCTCTTAGCACCAAGTCTTCCCTCAAGAATTTTTGATGTGGCAATAATGCTCACTTTCATTGTTACTCCTAATGTCCACAGCTACAATGAGAACAATATGGTTTCCTGGTTGACGAAGCTCATCAGCGAAAAGAGGTCATTTAAGCACCAATGAGTTTAACATCACAATACATGGAAAGCCGAGACCATAAACTTTTTATACAAGTGCACGCTTAAAGCCCTTCATCGGGCAAGCACTAGTAAACCTATCTATGGTATAACGAATCACCCCTTCATATTGGCAATTAGACCAATCTGTCAATAAGGTCCGGGTTACTCCTTCAAATGGGAATCTTCTGTTGTCTCAAACCCAAGACTTGGATCACAGCAAAACCTCTTAGCATGAGCTATTATTTTAGTCCCTCGATTAACAAAACATTGCGCTGACATAAAAACATCCATGCCTATTATTCCTTTTATCCTTAGAATCGTTGTTACTAAATCAGCAAAAGAGCCGAAACATACAGAATAATAACAATCGAGAAGACTCACCATATTCCCCCTCGTACCCAATATATATGTAAGGTAGTTTATTGTACTGCAAATCAACTAAAAAAAAGTTGGAGAGTACCAAACTATTAGTTTTTCTTGTTGATGATAGTTTATTTTTACTTACTCAGTAGCTTATTGTGTTTCGCAAAAGCTATTTGAGCACTTTGATGGTGTATGGATATGCTATAAAGCTATTTACCAAGATAAGATTGTTGTGTTATGCTTAAAAAATAAGTGCTTATGAAAATAGTGTTTTAAAATTAGCTATTTTGTAAAAAAAAATTGGTAATAATACTTGAAACAATAATATAAAGTATGAAATTAGCGGTTTTTTACTTGCTTATGAAAAAAATGCTTATATACTTCAAAAATAGGCCGATAAGGAGAGACAAAGAAAGTACGTTTATATGACACAAACACTAAAAAATGTGTAACCTTCAATGATTAATTAAACCAATTCCCTCTAACAGCAAAATCACAACACACATTATTTTATTTGCTTTAAATAGTATGAAGAAAGGCAATATTCTTAGATTTGCTGATGAAGGAGAACCAGATGCCTCCTGCTCGCTATTTAGCACAAAATCGCAAAACATAAAACAAGTCAAACACCATATGCACACATAAAAACACTATGAGAGAGAAGTAGGTAAATACCTTTTTAGTTTTGGAGTTATGTTTCTCATTACGAAGGTAGTTTAGCTCACATGTATTAACACAAAAAGTTGGTTTAGATATCATTATTGTGTGACATCGTTGATCTATACAGGGGTATAATAAATGCATGACAATCAATTTTTCGCACCAACCAAGAGTAACATTGCTGAAATGTTGTACGTTTTCATTTTAATGGTAATTTTTTTTCCAACTCCTTAGCATTCAACAAGATAATTTTCCGACTGAATTATTTCATAAGTTAAGGGAGCAATTACACAACATGAATCCATGCTTCATTAGAGACAAATTATATTTAGTCTCGATTTTATCAAACTAATTTTATAAAAGGGCCAAGCGAAGTAGAAAAATATTTTTATTTGGTACGGTTTTATAAATAACCGTATCAAAAAACAATGACTACACAGAAACCGTAGCAAATAAATCTTTTTAGGTACGGTTTCTTTGCAAACCGTACCAAATGATATTTTTTTTACATTTTGGTACAGTTTTCTCTCAAACCGTATCAACAAGGCGTACCAAAAAATGTTTTGTGTAGTAGTGAATGTGGTCAAAAATATTGACTCAGATCCCATGCTAATGGGCAATGGCCCTCCACAGCTTCACCTGCGTTAGAGAAAACAATTTAATTTGAAACTCAGATCATCAACACATTTAAGTGAAATTGTAATAGCTTATGCATCATATTGATTTTATAGGTACATAGCTTTGATATAAAAATGCTTAAATCATGTATTCATGTTGCATTTATTTACTACGGGTCACATGCAAAATAGATACAACTAGCTATAAAGGTAAACTTAAATAATTATACTTGTACTTGACTCGAGCCTAATATGTGTTGATCTGAGTTTTACAATATCTCAAATGGGTCAAACAGGTAAACTCAAAAAATCAGCGAAAAAAGTTAACTGGACAAATGGGTCAAACGGGCTGAAATTCACCAAAACTCCAAAAGTACGTGTATTAAAATGCATGCGCGCATACAACGGCATAAAACGCTTCAATAAAAAATCATAATATATTGCAGTACGAGTAATAATAAAGTACTTATCATACTTTAACTTTTAATTATTTCAAAGTTATAAAATAACAAAAACAAGAAAAAGTAACTAAGAAATTGAAAAGCCCATTTTACCATTCTCACTTTTTTCTTTCTCATTTTTTTTTCTCAACTTCAAAAAAAACACATACACCATTCTACCCCTAATCTCTCGTGTCATCCTACACCGCCGACTGTCGCCGCCACCGTCGCAATTTGAGGTAATCTTCTTATTATTTTTAAAAATGAAAAATATAACTCCAACTAAACGCGTTTTCAAAATTCTCAACTTTTCTCTAGAGAAGAAAAACCATCCCATTCTCAAAGAATTTAGAGATGGAAAAATTGAAAAATTTTTCATCAACTAAACGGCCCCTAATCTGCTCATTTTACCAACTCTAGTTTTCAAAGAGAAGGGGCGGCAGTAGAAAGTAAACATATTGGACTTACTCAAAAACTTCTATGCCACACCTTCTAAACTTGAAATGTGATACATCTAAGTATGTAAAATCCACGAAGTAATAAGTATAATAAATTACATGTGAAGTTTTCTTATTAGATTAAGGACGTAATCGAGTGAATTACAATACAAATTTTCACATAATGTTTTTTTTATGTTAACATGTTATGGTGTCTGACATTTTTGTCAACTAGTTCACGCAAAATTGAGTTTAGATCGTCATACAAACTCAAATCACGTAAAAATTTTAAATTTGGAAGAGTTTGTGTAGTTGCTATATATTTGTATTCCCCAAACGTAGTACGAACTTGTCAAGCTTGACTTGACTATAGAATTGAAATATCAAAACTTTTGTTGTCTATGAAACTCAATGATCAAAACTTTACTTGAGTTCAACCGAGCATTCACTTTCATGCTCGAAGTTGAGTTCAATGAGTCAAATGACACTTTCAACCTAACTGGTTCATAGAGTGTAGGTTTCAACTGCTAGAGTATAATAAATGCTACTGAAACATTTATTGAAAAAGAAGAAAAAACTGCATTGAAAAAAAGAGGTTGGTTAGTTTAATCACATCACTTTAGTCAAAAAATGAAATTGCAACCATAAGGCCGGGTGTAGTGACCAAGAGAACAACGACATACCTCACGGTCACTTCAAATTTCTATCTTTAAAACTACTTCGTGATCAACTTAATGTAACAAGTAGACCGAAAACACCACCAAAAAAATACTCGAAAAAATTATTTGATTAAGCACCCCACACACACAAACCTTTTCTCCCAACTCGGTCGGCTAGCTGACCTTTTCCTTTCTTTTTTCTCCCGACCGGCTGACATCTCGGACCGAATGTAGCAAGGGGACGAGTCCTTGAGTGGCGACCGACCGATATTTTACCCCTTATTACAAGGACAGTCTTTGCTCTTTCAAAAAGATAGAAACTCCGATTGCAATTTCGTCAAACCACATTTGATGATGTATTAGCTACAATTTAATAAAGTTGTAATGTATAAAAGAGCTAAGTAGCACACTTCACATAAGCTGTAATTTGCTTAACATTTAGAAAACAGCTTTTAGAAACGAAACTTTACATGAAAAGAAGCCTAACATACAAAAGTTTGAGTTATAATTGTAACTTGACCGAAAACCTCTATAGTATGGATTGTATTTTAAATGTAGACACAAAGTACTTCGTTACTTATGCAGTATTAGTATAAAAATAATTTGTGTCTATTTGTTTGTTTGGTATAAGTGGGTGTTTGTCATTACTTATTATTTTATACGTTTCTACTAATTATCTGTTTTTTATAAGCAGAAAAACAGATTTACTATACAAATACGTCTGATTTCATGCTTATATAGAAAGAGAACATCAGTTTTTCATAAGCAGCTAGTAAAGCATCATGTTATTTCCGATTATTATTCGATATTATATAAAAACTAGTGCGTACTATCATTTTTAACCAAATATATTTAACAAATCTGTATAAAGAAAAGGTTTTGTCAATTCTTTTTCCCTGGGTATTATTGCTTATTTTACAAATAGGTAAATCCAAACACTGATTTTGAAAGTAACTTATAATTGCGTATTCTTTGGATTTGCTAACAACCACACTGATTTTTCCCCCCGGGTATTATTGCTTATTTTACAAATAGGTAAATCCAAACACTAATTTTCCCCCCCCCCCCCCCCCCCCCGGGTATTATAGCTTATTTTACAAATAGCTTGACTTGACTATAGAATTGAAATATGCATGATCCTCGGGAGCCGCATTTTTCTGTTCTCATGCGTATTTTTTGGTATGTTCAAGGTACTCTTGATTATGGTTTACAATTGCATGTTTCTACAGCTCCTCAACTAACTGCTTACATTGATGCTGATTGGGCCGGTTGCCTTGTCACTCGACGTTCCACATCTGGCGATTGTGTTTTCCTTGGGGATAACTTGGTCTGCTAAGTGACAAGCGACGTTATCTAGATCGAGTGTTGAGGTTAAATATCGAGGCGTTGCCAATGTTGTTGCCGAAACCGCTTGGATTCGTAACCTTTTGTGTGAGTTGCATTCACCTATTTTAGTGCTACTTTGGTTTATTGTGATAATGTCAGTGATGTGTATCTCTCACATAATCCGGTTCAACATCAATGCACTAAAAATATCGAGCTTGATATTCATTTTGTTCGTGATTTTGTGTCAAAGGGTCTTGTGCGGGTCATGCATGTTCCATCCAGATTTCAATATGCAAATATTTTTTCCAAGGGTCTTCCTAGTGCATTATTTCAAGAATTTTGATTCAGTTTAAACATCCGAAAGCCTCCCGCTCCAACTGCGGGGGTGTATTAACCGGATATATTATTTTAGCCCAAATATAATTGTTTTAGGAATGGTGAAACAACACCGAGTGTGTGGTTGTTAGCAAATCCCATAAATATATTAAGTAAAAATCACAACTCTAAGAGTATGCGGGTCGGCCGATCCCCTAAAGAGATTAGGGGCCTGTTTGGTAGGAGATTTTGAGGGAGTTGTTAGCTTTTTGTTAGAAAATAATCTCTTATAAAATAAATAGCTCCGTTTGGATACATTAACTTCAAGCTTTTATTTCAAACAAATAACTTCTAAATGAAAAGATGATTCATAAAACTTTTTAAATATTTTGGATCTGTTAAAACTTTAAATTACTGATATACCCTTCAAACATTTGTATACAATTACAAATATGTCCTTTTATCTTATTTTACATCTAATATTTACATTTAATAGATAACTTACGAAACACTTTTATTGAAAAAAAATGTAGCTTGTAGCTCATGTTAACAACTTTGCAATTTATAGCTTACAGCTTACAGCCAAGGGCGGAACTAGTGTAAATATTATAGGTTTTATAGGTAATTTTGTTGAGGTTACAAACAAATCTCCGATTCGACCCCCAGATTAAATTCCCCCCCCCCCCCCCCCCCCCCCCATTAAAAAAAATTGTTCAAGTTCCGCCACTACTTGGATTAGGTTGTATTAAATTTTAAAATACCCAAACATTGGTTGTCCCCTATTTGGATTAGGGTTTTGCATGCATGGCAACAACCTTAATTTCGTCTTCTTATTTGATTTATGACAGTGATTTGTAATTTTTGTCAACAGTTAGCCCAATGATAGGGCCAAATTCAGAGCCCATAATTTGCCGGCAAACGATAATTAATATATAGTAGTATAAATAAAGGGATGATCCTAAATAAAAAAGTACAGGGTTTCAATTCGCAGAAGGCATGTGTCCCAAATATTCAATTCGTCTTCATATTTGATTGATATTGATTTTTATTTTATTTTTGTTAACAGCATGGTGCAAACTCGATCATCATCATCATCGACAAAGGGCGATGTAAGAATATCCTTTTTGTACGTACTGTTTTTAATCATCTTTATAGCATATAATTTAATTTGGTTGCAAACAAATGTTAGCTAAGCTAAAATATAATTAGAAAAACTTTTATATGAGGATTATATAGTTTATTTTCCCTTAAAAAAAGAGATATATTTACCCATGAACTAGAAACAGTGCTTGACTTATCTTTACCCACTTGTTGTTTGTTTTGATTTGAAGTTCATTACTACCAAAGTAAATTGTCAAACCCTCGGTCCAGCGATTCTTATGCAAAGTCAAAACATTATCATTGTTTTAAGCCAGCTAGCAAACCATATTACATACATTTTTAAGTGCTTTTTGACGGGGTGTTTGTTTCGGCTTATATAGCGTGCTTTCAGCTTATGTTTCATAAAGCTCACTTTTTGTGGCTTATTTTCTATCTTTTCCTGCTCCACAAAAAGTGACCTTATGAAACATATATAAGCCCAAACTGAATATATACAAAGTTTTTCTTGTTGATTTCACTCTTCTGCCCATTCATTTAATCACTTCCTGCACCATTCCAGAGAATCACTGGTAGGGTAACTCGAAGCAAGGCTGCAAAGGAACGCGGAGGTTGTTGTCCCAATTCGTGTGTATATGTGGATCGATGTTGGTGAAACAAATACTGATTTGCAAACTACAATAACAAAAGATAACTTATATTGTCTAACCATTGTAATGTTACAAATTCATAAGTACTTATACTAAGCGAATGGTTGTGTTCGAACCATTGCAATGTTTCAATAGAAGGTTGTGTTGGTTCTGTTTCATTCGAACAGGTACAAACCAAACAACACACCTTTTCGGTTATTAACTAACTTCTGGAAATAACTAACTTAACTAACTTAACCGCTATTCGGTTATTTACTTTATAACGAACACGTTTGGTCCTTCATGTTTCTTTTGAAAGCTATGTCGAGATTATCTTGGTTCACAGAGGTATGCGGTTCTGTTCTTCTAGCCATTTTCAACTTAATACTATAAAAAAAGCAAGTTGGCAACTTCACTGATTTACCTTATTGTTTGTTATCGGTTTGACAGATATTGTAGTTCCAAAAAGTCTATATAAGCGCATTCAGGAAGCTCTTGTGCTCTGGGAGCAGCTACAGGCTAACACCAGCGACGAGGATTTGCAATCGAAATATAGTGATGTTCTCCACATGATCGACATGAGTGCTGCGATCCAAAAATATAGTGACAAGCTGCCATCTGACTGGACTTTGTATGTTCCATCCCTTTTTATTCATATTTTAACTCTATTAAAGCAAACTCTCAACGGCTGGTTTTTTGTTTAGCTTTCATGGGAACAAAACAAACAATTAAGTTTATGTTTATATATTTTGTACTCATACGGCATTTCCCTTTTCTTGCAGCCATCTGGACACCGCCAGACTCTGTGTGCCCGCTAAGTCTCCGGCACCATACCTAATCTCTAAAAAGAAAAGGAAAAGGAAGAACAGACATCGTACACATCTCCATCCAATTGTCCTTCTTTTATACTTATATTATCTGTGCGAAAAAGAATAATGACAATTCACCAAGTTCATGAACCAAAGCAAATGAGACACTAGGTGTAGTCATACAAAGATATTAATGCTGGAGAATATTCTTTAACAAAACTGAATATTTTAATTCTACACCAGTACATTAGGATTGTTTATTACAAATCTGAACATTACCCTGTTATGAATACTTCAGTGAATGATAAAGTGGTTATGTCTTATTAGCGCGTTTGTGGGTGTCTTTGTATCTATTTGTACAGTATAATATTTCACGTATGACTGTATGAGCCAACACATGGATGATAAGTTGGTAACTTTTATCTTTCAGCGAACCCGCATAACACCAATCCTCTATTGGTGGATCGGGGAGCCTGGCGGAAATTTAAAAAGCGCGATGAAGCAGCTAAAATTGTATGTATAAGATGTTCATCTCTCTTTTCTCTTCATCTATATAAACTTACATCCACGGTTCTGCACACACATATGCATGTTTGTGGCAGACACAAACATTATTTCTACATATTCCATGTGTAAACTTTTTTTTTTTGTTTTTGTTTTTTTTTTTGTTTTTCTTTATTTTTTATTTATTTATTTATTTATTTAACCTATTTCATGCATGTTGCAGCCTACGCTCAAGGGATTGCCTTTTCCTATCGATGAGAAAATTAAAAACCCACTTAAAAGGGATGATGATTTTGCTCGTTTGATTTGTAATTATGCTGTTAAGGTCTTTAATGAGTCCTATCAGATGGTATGGTTGCGTTCTGCCTGCTTTCAAGTTTTTCATTCTATTTCTGCCATTACTTGTTTTACATGTAAACAACTTTTATGTCAGTATGTTAACAAGGACAACCAAGAGAACATCAGTGATGCTAAAATACTTGACTGCTACTACCTCAAGGTTGACAAGGAGTATCTTTTCTACATGACGATAAAGGCCACTGAACAATCAAAGCGTGGAAAGTATGAGATCTCAGCCAGGTGTAATTTTGATGATGGTGCAATAACTCTGGACTCATTTGCCGGTCTATTTCCGGATATGTCGGGTATGTGATTGTTTGGAGTGTCTCATGCATTGAGTTGGTTATTACTATCTTACAATAACCCAAAATCCTTTTTATACTCTCTGTTGTGCTGCTACAAACATGCAATATCCCAGTTTCTTGTTGATTGGAGTTTTTTCTGTTTTATTAAAACATAGCTAATTAAAAAATGCAACAGTTCAAAGGTGTTGAAATTTGCCGAATGCTCAGGAACCATCTAAAGTATTTCTTCCTAATAGTTTTTTTGGGTGCAAAAGGTGAATGTATTGTATTAATTACCAACAACTATTACAAATAAGAGTAGAGTCAAGATTGGACATCTCCCAATCTTGTGATACAGAACATGGAAAATACAACTCAAAAGTTCTACCTAATACACTACTAGAACTGATATCTGACCTTACTAGACATTATCAGACAACAATCTCAGATACCATACTATCACTGGATCAATCAGATACATCCACATTCAAGTCTGCAATTCACCATAAGTTGCAAGCTGCATTTATTCTGGTAAGCTGCAAGCAAAAAGTTGCAAGCAGAGATGTTGAAAGCAGAGATGATAGAAGATGGTCCTCCCTATAATATTCCCCCGGGAGTCAGCTATGAAAATGTTAAAGGTTAGTCTTCCATATATTTCTACATTTTCTTTCGTACAAACTTTGTTGTCCATCTATTTTCACCTCGAGAAACAGAGTATCACTAGATATCAAAGACAAATTTAAAGCACACAAATTTATTACAGTAATATCTTTTTGTATTTATTTTTTGATGTGTGTAAGCTATGAAATCTATAATTTCATTCGCTGAACATGTAATGGTTTCTTCTTTCATACCTTAGCCTTTCTTCTTTCCTAAATTTGAATATCAATAGGAAGTGGTAAATTTGCACACTCATTGAACAAAGTTGTTGTTGTTGTTGGTTTTTTTATTTTTTATTTTTTATTTTTTCTCCCCTTCCTTAACTCAAAAATACGAATTCGGACCCTTTTATTAGGTGTGTGCTCTTTCTAGTTTTCATATATCAAAATTTTAGGTATGCGACACATTATGTCCAACTAGTTGTCTATACATCAAACGAATAATTGAGCTTGACCAAAGTGTAACCTGAATCACACTTGTCCTCAACTTTCAACCCATCTACTTTGTGAATGAGTTGGTCATTATATCAAAACGATTGAGAATTTTATATTAAAATTTTACATGTTTCGACCATCCCATTTGATAGTACGATTTAAATGGTTTATACTGTATGTAAATTATAAATTTATGTGTAGATGGCTGGATCGATCCTGAAGACTATTACGAGTCTAGTGGGATGGTGCGTAGGAGGTCCGTGCTCGGTGGTTATGACTATCTTAACCCATGTGGCGATGACAGGTTATGATGTTTATCTTGGTGAATACATTATATATGTGAAGCTAGGTTGTTATCATGAACCTTGATGTAGCTGGTGATTTTCACTTTTCAGGTGGATGATATGATGTATCTATGAGCTAACCATCACCACTATCATAAAAGATACTACTACATTATTTATTATCCCCATTGATCTTTTGTATGTTGTTTGAATGTCAATTTGATACAAACCTAAGCAGCTTCTGACTTGCGTAGATGGAACGTACACATCTTACTTCCCTTTATGATTATGTATTGTAATACGTTTTTATTTATTTATTTATTTATTTATTTATTATTATTATTATTGATTAAAAAGCAAACAATTTAACGTGCCCTAAATGATTTTACAGATTGGATTAAAAATAGGAAATCCTATGTATATATTTTACAATCTATTTATTACTTTTGATAATACTTTCAGATTAAAATAATATCTTTTATTAATTAAGCAAAACATGTCCTAAAGTTGTCGAAATATAAATCTACTTTGAAATTAATAGAATGCTCGATCATCGAAACACATATATCATTGTTTCTTTGTTTGTTATTTATACCAAAAACTCTTTGATGTCCAAATAAGTATGCCTCTCTAATCTTTCATCTTTTAATTGTTGATGCTATCATTGACTTTGCTTATGTTTCTCCAAAGGATATCAAAGATTGTTGTATTTGGACACGTAAAAGTTGAATTATCATAATGAAAATATATCATGTCAAAATTTTAAGATTAGCTAGCTAATGTATAAATCAATTAATTGCACTTCTCGATTTCATATATGTAATACATTGGGGGTCGATTTACTATAAAGGATACAAATCATTCCCTAACAGTCACAAGTCACGACGCTATATATCAAACGATGGCTTGTGCTATGAATGCAATTCATTCTTTAACTGTCGTGGATAATTTGTCCTCACGATGTTGTCCTATTGTTGTGAGCATAGAGGAAATCAAAACTAACGATAAAAACCATCAACGCCATCAAAGACTAATAAATTTTCATCGAAACTAGCTACTTAAACAAAGACATGAAAAGTGAATTGGGCCGCCACAGTTAAAATCTATTCGAGTTTGGGTGATCTAGGTTCAAATCCGGCGAATCATTTGGTGAAATCATGGTTACCAAAGATTTCCTAACATCAATCCCAATCGGCCAAAGCCGATTACCAAGTCCAGTATCCCTTAGTCAACTGGTTGTATAAAATTTTGAAAGATTTGTAAATTGCTTCTCAGTTTTCCTAAAATACCCAAACATTGGTCGTGGTCCCCTATTTGGATTAGGGTTTTGCATGCATGGCTAGCTAGCTGTATTTTCTATCCCCAATTGAATCAAACAACCTAAATTTCGTCTTCTTATTTATGATTGATGACAGTGATTTGTACTTTTTGTCAACAGTTAGCCCAATAGTTAATATATAGGGCCAAATTCGGAGCCCATAATTTGCCGGCAAACGATAGTTAATATATAGCATAAATCAATTAAATCTAAAGGGATGATCCCCAATCAAAAAGTACCTAGGGTTTCAATTCGCATGCAGAAGGCATGTGTCCCAATTTTTCAATTCGTCTTCATATTTGATTGATATTGATTTTCATTTTTTGTTTTTGTTAACAGCATGGTGCAAACTCGATCATCATCGACTATGGAGGATGTAAGAATAACTTTTTTATACTGTTTAAAATTATCTTTATAGCATATAATTTAATTTGGTTGCAAACAAATGTTAGCTAAGCTAAAATATAATTAGAAAAACTTTTATATGAGGAATATATAGCTTATTTTCCCTTAAAAAAAGAGATATATAAACCCATGAACATGAAACAGTGCTTGACTAATCTTTACCCACTTGTTTGTTTTGATTCGAAGTTCATTACTACTAAGTAAATGGCCAAACCCTCGGTCCAGCTATTCTTATGCAAAGTCAAAACATTATCACTGTTTTAAGCCAGCTAGCAAACCATATTAAATACATTCTTAAGTGCTTTTTGACAAGATTTAGCGTGCTTTCGGCTTATGTTAACAAAACGTGACCTTATGAAACATAAGCCCAAACTGAATATATACAAAGTTTTTCTTGTTGATTTCAATTTCTGCCCATTCATTTAATCACTTCTTGCACCATCCCAGAGAATCACTGGTAGGGTAACTCGAAGCAAGGCTGCGAAGGAACGAGGAGGTATGCAGTTCTGTTCTTCTAGCCATTTTCATCTTAATACTATAAAAAAAGCAAGTTGGCAACTTCATTGATTAACTTATTGTTTGTTATCGGTTTGACAGAGATTGTAGTTCCAGAAAGTTTATATATGTACATTCAGGAAGCTCTTGTGCTCTGGGAGCAGCTACAGGCTAACACCAGCGACAAGGATTTGCAATCGAAATATAGTGATGTTCTCCGCATGATGGACATTAGTGCTGCGCTCCACAAATATGATAACGATCTGCCATCTGACTGGACTTTGTATGTTCCATCCCTTTTTATTCATATTTTAACTCTATTAAAGCAAACTCTTAAGGGCTGGTTTTTTGTTTAGCTTTCATGGGAACAAAACGATCAATTAAGTTAATGTTTATATATTTTGTACTCATACAGCATTTCCCTTTTCTTGCAGCCATCTGGACACCGCCAGACTCTGTGTGCCCGCTAAGTCTCCTGCACCATACCTAATCTCTAAAAAGAAAAGGAAAAGGAAGAACAGACATCGTACACATCTCCATCCAATTGTCCTTCTTTTATACTTATATTATCTGTGCGAAAAAGAATAATGACAATTCACCAAGTTCATGAACGATAGCAAATGAGACACTAGGTGTAGTCATACAAAGATATTAATGCTGGAGAATATTCTTTAACAAATCTGAATATTTTAATTCTACACCAGTACATTAGGATTGTTTATTACAAATCTGAACATTACCCTGTTCTGAATACTTCAGTGAATGATAAAGTGGTTATGTCTTATTAGCGCGTGTGTGGGTGTCTTTGTATCTATTTGTACAGTAGAATATTTCACTTATGAGCCAACACATGGATAATAAGTTGGTAACTTTTATCTTACAGCGAACCCGCATAACACCAATCCTCTATTGGTGGATCGGGGAGCCTGGCGGAAATTTAAAAAGCGCGATGAAGCAGCTAAAATTGTATGTATAAGATGTTCATCTCTCTTTTCTCTTCATCTATATAAACTTACATCCACGGTTCTGCACACACATATGCATGTTAGTGGCAGACACAAACATTATTTATACATATTCCATGTGTAGACTTTTTTTTTTTTTTTTTTTTTTTTTTTTTTTTTTTTTTTTTTTTTTTGTTTTTTTTGTTTGTTTTTGTTTTTTTTTTTGTTTATTTTTTCTTTGTTTATTTATTTATTATTATTTTTTTTAACCTATTTCATGCATGTTGCAGCCTACACTCAATGGATTGCCTTTTCCTATCGATGAGAAAATTAAAAACCCACTTAAAAGGGATGATGGTTTTGCTCGTTTGATTTGTAATTATGCTGTTAAGGTCTTCAATGATTCCTATCAGATGGTATGGTTGCGTTCTGCCTGCTTTCAAGTTTTTCATTCTATTTCTGCCATTACTTGTTTTACAGGTAAACAACTTTTATGTCAGTATGTTAACAAGGACAACCAAGAGAACATCAGTGATGCTAAAATACTTGACTGCTACTACCTCAAGGTTGACAAGGAGTATCTTTTCTACATTACCATAAAGGCCACTGAACAATCGAAGCGTGGAAAGTATGAGATCTCAGCCAGGTGTAATTTTGATGATGGTGCAATAACTCTGGACTCATTTGCCGGTCTATTTCCCGATATGTCGGGTATGTGATTGTTTGGAGTGTCTCATGCATTGAGTTGGTTATTACTATCTTACAATAACCCAAAATCCTTTTTATACTCTCTGTTGTGCTGCTACAAACATGCAATATCCCAGTTTCTTATTGATTGTAGTTTTTTCTGTTTTATTAAAACATAGCTAATTAAAAAATGCAACAGTTTAAAGGTGTTGAAATTTGCCCAATGCTCAGGAACCATCTAAAGTATTTCAGTATAATCAAGAAATTATGGGATACTTCAATATTTCCTAATAGTTCCCGTAAACTAATATTCCGTTTATTCTGGTTTATATAAGCTGCAAGCAAAAAGTTGCAAGCAGAGATGTTGAAAGCAGAGATGATAGAAGATGGTCCTCCCTATAATATTCCCCCGGGAGTCAGATATGAAAATGTTAAAGGTTAGTCTTCCATATATTTCTACATTTTCTTCCGTACAAACTTTGTTGTCCATCTATTTTCACCTCGAGAAACAGAGTATCACTAGATATCAAAGACAAATTTAAAGCACACAAATTTATTACAGTAACATCTTTTTGTATTTCTTTTTTGATGTGTGTAAGCTATGAAATCTATAATTTCATTCGCTGAACATGTAATGGTTTCTGCTTTCATACCTTAGCCTTTCTTCTTTCCTATTCCCCTTAACTCAAAAATACGAATTTGGACCCTTTTGTTAGGTGTGTGCTCTTTCTAGTTTTCATATATCAAAATTTTTGGTATGTGACACATTATGTCCAACTAGTTGTCTATACATCAAACGAATAATTGAGCTTGACCAAAGTGTAACCTGAATCACACTTGTCCTCAACATTTAACCCATCTACTTTGTGAATGAGTTGGTCATTATATCAAAACGATTGAGAATTTTATATTAAAATTTTACATGTTTCGACCATCCCATTTGATAGTACGATTTAAATGGTTTATACTGTATGTAAATGATAAATTTATGTGTAGATGGCTGGATCGATCCTGAATTCTATTACGAGTCTAGTGGGATGGTGCGTAGGAGGTCCGTGCTCGGTGGTTATGACTATCTTAACCCATGTGGCGATGACAGGTTAAGATGTTTATGTTGGTAAATACATTATATATGTGAAGGTTGTTATCATGAACCTTGATGTAGCTGGTGATTTTCATTTTTCAGGTGGATGGCATGATGTATCTATGAGCCAACCGTCACCACTATCATAAAAGATACTATTATTTATTATCCCCATCGATCTTTTGTATGTTGTTTGGATGTCAATTTGATACAAACCTAAGCAGCTTCTGACTTGGGTAGATGGAACACATCTTACTTCCCTTTATGATTATGTGTTATAATACGTTTTTTTATTTATTTATTACTAGTTATAATATCCGCGCATCCGCGGGGTTTTTTTCTAAAAATTTGAATAATGTATTTTTATTTATTATAACAATTTAACGTGTCTTAAATTGTTCTACTTGTGTTTTTTTAATAATATGCACTTGCTTCTCAATTTGTGTGTACTGTTGGTCACCCATTTGGCGCTCTTGAGCATCCTCTTGATATATGAGTCGTGTTGGTCAAGATATCAGCTTTTTGTTGTTTTATTTGTTTCAATGTACGCGATTGTTATGAACATAGAAAATCTAAGAAAGTCATGCTCAATGTTGGTGGGAGATATACAAATGGCTTAATAATACGTGATCCACCTGGGATCACAGTTTCATCTTCATATCTCTAAGACAATATTTGAAAGTTGAATGAAAAAAGTGTAATTATGAGAACCTTTTTGATGTTGATAAAACTTAGCGTAATTAGTAATTAGCATTAATGGACTTACAATCTGAGTCGTTTTTGACCTATTTTAACCCATCGTTTGCATCTTCGTCATCGTATCAGGTTCTATTTTAAAATATGGTATTATTGCCTGCATTATTATATGAAACATGATGATTTTCGTCAGGACCTCATGTATATTCCATGCTAATATATCAAGTGGAGTATTTGAGAAACTGTGACAACTGGCAAAATAGGGAGCCGTTTTTAAAACCCGCATTACATTAAAAATTATAATTTTGGTATATTTGAAAAGTTTATTGTGACGAGATGTTTTATGAACGTTGGAATGTGATTTTTGATCGTACGTTATTTATGGGAATTCGATTATTTATAATGATTTGGTTTGGTTCAGTCGTGATGATTTATTTTTGAGATCATTATTTTGGCACTACATTGACTCCGGCACTAGGTTAACCTAACATTTTAATTATTTAATATTGGTTCGGATATTATTATTTTTGGAACGTATCGCGAGGTTTTGATTATTTTGGAACGAGTTCGGTTTGAGAAAGTTGATTGGTTATTTAAGGTTTCGGGTTTGGTCCGTGTATTTACACCGGGCTACTTAACCCACTACACCTCTCACTATTATTATTATTATTATTATTATTATTATTATTATTATTATTATTATTATTATTATTATTATTAAAAGGTTTGTTTTTTTTTAAAGAGTAAATTGCATAAAATCGTCCTTGTGGAGCTGTAAACACAACACAACACAACACCCTCTTCACCAACTCTCTCTCTCTCTCTCTCTCTCTCTTTTAACATATCAACCATCGCCACCCTAATCCCCCCAATCGCACCACCACCGCCACCCTCACATCAAATCTAACACCACCATCTTAACCATCTTCTTTCGAACTATCTATTGGTACAAACCACGCGCGATTTGGACCACCCTAACACCCTATTCGAATTAACATCACCACGTTTTCACCACTTATACCATCTTTTCTTTTGGGTGTTTGAAGAAATCGGATTTTTGGAGTTTGATTGGAGGTGAGTGGCTACGAAATCTATTCGTGCGCCCCGATTCATACCCAAATCGTGGGTATATTGTCATTTTATTGTTGGGTTTTGATGAAATAATGATGGGGAAATGATGTTTTGACAATAAAAGTCCGTTTGGTATCTTGGGTTTGGGTGTGACGCGAGTATTGGTACTCGATTCGTGGCATTGGGTCGCGTTTGGTATTGATGTTGGCTCGAATGGAGCTTGACCGAGACACTATGTCTCGATGAGACCTCCCTTGACTCGTTTGGGAGTCTAGGATGATTTTTGGTCCGATATGATACTTGGTTATTAGTGTTTGATTCTTGGTACATGGAGTTTCGGATGGATTGTGATTATTTTTGGCATTGTTGTTGTTGTCGTGATTCATGGCCGACGACCCCTTTGGGTCCGTTTGGTTCTTTTTGGCTCGTTAGAGCAATGCCGAGACCTAAGGGTCTCGGGCGAGGCTATATTGTTGTGGTTTATATTGTGTTATTATTATTATTGTTGTGGCATACTTTGGACCGAAGCTTTTGGATGGGTTGAGACACTTTGTGGTCTCGACTTGGTATACTTGTGTTTTGGATATGGAGATGTGTTGTCGAGTGTGGACTTGGGGACCGATTGTGAGACGGTCATTATGTAACACCCCCAAAATTTGATACAGCGGAAGACTCAACAAGCTTTCGGGGTGCTACGGGAATTGGTATCCAACACAAGACAATATAAAACGAGATAAAGTAAACATAATAAAAACGCAACCAAAACGGGGTTTTAAGGTTTACATTTATCCCAACATCATTCAGAGTCAGGTCCAAAATAACATATCAATAGGTCCAAAATTAATTATCAGAGTTTAGAAAAATAGATTCATAAACCATGAGCCTTGGCCGAGCCTTCCATTCCAAGCATGCATATCATCACTTAATTACCTGAGAAAACGTGCTAAACGTCAGCTTTCGCTGGTGAGATCATAGGTTTAAATTCATCTAACAATATAGTGGACATATACGCAAAACACTTGCTAGCTAGACTAAGGATTCGCTAAAAGCCTGCGGATACCCTCCGCTCTAACCTAACACACGGATACCCTCCGTTCTAACATAGATATTCGGGTAACTCCCGCAATACCAATAAATACTCGGATAACCTCCGAAGTATTAATAACCTATAGGTGCACACTATAGTATCTAAATAAGCCAACTTTGAATAGTACACACGAACCATGTGACTAAAGCTGACAATCCACCAATAACCAAATAAGCCAACCTTGAATAGTACACACAACAAATATGTGACTAAAGCTGACAATCCATTAATAACCAAATAAGCCAACCTTGAATAGTACACACAAAATGTGTGACTAAAGCTGACAATATATCATAGTCCATACGCATAGCAAGTTTAGAAAGCATATAAAAGCGATAATAGTCCACATAAAATAATTTGCACGTTTCTCACCCCAAGTATTGAAAACATAGTTCAAGAAAAAGTGGGGCTATGACTCACCTCAAATCCAGAAAATAGCAAGAAGAAGTCGGTAGAAATAAGATGTATAGTAACTCACAAAACAGCAACTACGGACTCGGCACGACCTAACAATATTAACTCGTTCAGAAATCATTTCCTCAAATTCAAAATATTCCCAAACCCGGACGAGAATCCGTTTTATTTCCGAAAATCCATTTCGTATTAGTTTGGTGTATTTACGTTTGGTATCCATACGGGTGGCGGGTCGACTCAAAACAAACCAAAAGGTCACACAAAGAATAATAAAATAAACTATGGATCTAATATTAGCCCAATATATCATTTAAATAAATCGCCGAAGTTTATCAAATCCGTCGATTTGATAATCCTCATATTTATTTACGTAACATACCGTTCCAAGATTACACCCAACCTAAAGCACATAGCACATAAATATTATATGGTACATATCATAGTTTAATAAATTCCTCATATATATCGTCAAATTGGTCAGATTTCCTGATATATACACTCGCAATTTATTACACTTTACATATACCACAACCTATGGGCGTCGTAGGATACGATGCCCATTAATATACTCATTTCGTATAGCCAAATAACCCGATTCAACCTTACGGTTAAGTGGTTATTTAGTTATAGAAAACGTTTATATTAATCGTCATATATCCGTGACAACACGAAAGTCACAAATAAAACTTACCTGAACTCGATTGACAACGACTCCGCATAACTCGATAAGTTTACTCGTTATATATATAAAATGACATTTTATTTAATATTTAATAATTGTCGAGAGTTTCTCGTTTTATAACACATTTTTATAGTAATAATACGTTCAATAATATTACGCCACTTTCGTAGCCTAATATATATCTAGTCGTATTATTTATAATACAACTCGTGATTATTATTATTATTAATATACGCGCTTATATAATTATATATCCGTTATTCACGTCTATATATTCATATAAACGTTTATATTATCAATAATTATTATTACGAGTTTTATTATTTATGTTTTATTTGTAAATAGTTATCGAGTCATACGAAATGGTCACATGTCCGAGTCATGACTCTCGGCTCATTGTCTGTAACAACCCGCATTTTCAGGACATTTCTCCTATTCACTATTCATCAATTACTATTCATCATTTACTATTCATCATTTTACTATTCATCATTTTTGGAGTCAGTTTGTGATTCCGAGAAGTGTTTCAAAATTTTACTATTCATATGACACTATTCATTTCCGGAAGGAAATCACTATTCACGATTGCTGTTCATTTCATCGTAAACTGAGTTTACGAGTCTTCAAATTCGCGTAACCAATGTGATTTCGCTGTGAATTCATGCATCATTCATTAATGACATTTCATATAGACTGAAATAGTCTACACATTATCATCACTTTAGTTACTACACGGATATGCATTATTTCTATATACGTATGCTTAATTTGTAATTAACGTTACCACTCAGTTTTTACTACGAACGTATACCCAATACTCCCGACTACGATCCTAACATATTTTCATACTTATTATAATGATATAAAAATTATATTATTAATTTACCCGGTGTTTTGAAATCAATTACTATATTTCACGGTCGGAGTTTATAACTCTGTCGGTTTACGAAATTTCAACACGATAATTATTTTAACACCCGATTATCATCAGGAATAATATTTTACAACTTTTACAACTTCGTCATATTTTATTTCATCGCGTCATGATTTATTTTTAGTTAACTCGGTACCCGATAATACCTAAAATACAAAATATCTAACCAATACTTACACATTAGACAAGGTTATTAATTGAGCACACCAACCTCACCTTCCCCTCCCCTAAATCAAGCCCACATGCTCCCCCTATGACCAAGACCATAAAGACTTTGACCAAGACCATATACATATACATGTATACTTCATTTCATCCCATTTTTTTTCATTTACACATCAAAACTCAAGCAAAACACTCTCTTCTCTCCTTCCTTGTGTGTGTGGATCGGCCAAGAACAAGACCAAAGAAGAAACCATAAACTTTTCAAGATCCAAGTGTTTATCAAGTTCTAATCATGATCTAGTTGGGGTTTTGTGGTAAAAACCCTAGGTTATTATACATTTTCTCCTCAAATCACTCCAATATTTCAAGTAAGCTTCAAAAATACTTTTGATCTTTTCATACTTTCATTTACTTTATATTTTTATGTATTTTCAAGATATATTGGTAAAACATGCAAGTATGTATGATCCATACCACTTATTACTCATTTCTTTCTTTATGAACATAGATCTACAATTTTTACTAGCAATCTCATTAGATCCACTAAGATTGGTGATGTCTAGGAACCCATGACACCCTAAGAAGGTGTATGGTAGGATTGGGTACTTGTGGAGTTGATTTGAAGTAGATCGGTTAAGATTTGAACAAAGTTAGTAACTAGGAAACTAAGATTTGACAAACTTTCAAAGCTACTGTCCATTTTTGTTAAACGTGGGAAAATCAGTGGGTTTTGTGTAATTTTGGACCAAAGATTTAGAAAATACATTTCGAGACGAAACTATGGCCGAAAACGGGGATAAAAACGAGTTAATAACGAAGGAGATATGATTTTCCGAATATTAACAACGAAAAATACTTTCAAATATAGGTTCTGTCCTAAATCGCCAATTTCAGAAAACTCAGGGGTTTCCGGGTAACATTGGGTTAGATATTCAGAAAATACTTTCAAAAACGAAACCGTGGCCGCTTGAATCACTAAAATCCGAGTTACGACGAAAAAGATATGCTATTTTCAATTTTAACGACGAAAACTATTTTCTGAAAAATAGCTTGCTGTTGAACAGTTTTCATGGACTGTTTCGAGACGTAAAACTTGATCTAGCCGTCCCGACTTATCAAAAATATATTAGTATGTTGTCCCACGATTCCGGGGATATAAAGAACGTAGAAAACGAGCTTATAACGAAAAAGACACAAGCGTTTGAACTTAGACGATTTTTACAAATTTCCATCAGCTTTTCTATTATTATTTTGCCGCAAAAACTGTCTTTGCGAGACACCACTTTCTTGGCTGTTTTTCTTCATGATCGGATCAATTTGAGTCCGAGCCGTAGTTTTATGAAATCAAGATCTTCCAACAAGCTTTTCAAATCAATTGGCCGTTCGTCGAATAGACTTATAACGAATAAACTACGACCTCATCTATATACCCGATAAACTATATATATTTTGACAGCTTTTACTATAATGAAATTTTCTAAGTGTTGAACATAATACTTTCAAGTAACAACAATAAGAGTCAAATTTCTCATCGATCGAGACCCGTATCGCCAAAAGTTAAATGACACGACTTCAAGATATTGTTACAAGGTTTTCAAAAACGCCGAGTTTCATCACTAACCCTTAACGCACAACATTTCGCGACTTGTTTTGCGAGGCCATTTTGGGCATATTTTCAAGTAATGAGAATGTTATTTTTGCGACAAAAACCTTATATTTGCCGATAGAACACCAAACAAGGATCGTGGAGTACCGTTTCAACCTATTTTCATGAAAAAGTGGTTATTAACCTAACGAGACGTCAAAAACGTATTTGTCAACGATAAACGTTATTTTCAAAACTGAGTGGTATCGATAACATACGTATTTGCATGTGTAGCGTCATTTCATTTCTTACATTAGATCATATCATTCATATTAGGTTGCGGTTAGAGATCGTGCCTCATTTCTGTGTATTCATTGTTGTCATCGTAGCTATTGCACCAGGTGAGTTCATAACCCCTACTTTTACTTGTTTCACAACTGTTTTGGGGGAAGATACATGCTCCTTACTATTTAAATTCAATGCTTGGTTTACTTGAACGCGATTCATTTTCTCAAACATTACTGGATGGTTGAAATACTTGATTGATTATTTGAATACATTATGAATTACTTATTCCATCCTTGATTTCTTTCTTATGAACACAAGTTCTTGCTTTTGCGGACATAAATATAAAACTGTTACTTTGCCTGAGTTACCTATTACTGCCACTGAAATCCCCTTTATCATGAACCATTAATTACATGCGTGTGAGCGCGAATGCTGTGGATAGATCTATTTGGGTTGACACCCCGTCCGAGTTGGTCGCGCCAACCTGTTAAACGGACGCATATCATTCGGATTACTTCCGAGTGTCTGGCAAACACTTAATTGGGGCATTTTATGCTTGATTGCATACGATTACGTCGAGCTTCGGGGTCATGAGCTTAGGCACTGTATACCTTATTTTTAGCTGTGACATTGTATTTGTTATATTGTCTTGCTACTGAAAATCTCGTGTTCCGCAAATGACTTGTTTACTTAAACATATTACTTTTGGCAGTGGGTTGTAAACACACAGGTTACAAGTCTCTTATGGCGGGACTTGTAACTGAGTGGATTTACGATGCCTTTGCTAGGAAATACTTGATTTCTGGAAACACTTGTTTACGGGAAATACTTGTTTACTTAAAACTATGAACTCACCAGCTTTATGCTGACGTTTTAGCATGTATTTTCAGGTTTTAAGCAATGGCACGCTACTGGAGGTTTTGGCAGGGCATGGCATGGTCATAGAAGACTCTGATATTCATTTGGGGACCGTTTTAAACTATGTTAAGGGCCTACTTCCACACAAATTTTAAACAATGTAAATTCAATACTTTTAGTTAAACGATTTTATTCTAAATGATTGAAATGAAAACCATTTTACACTTGTTTTGTAATACCAATTGAGTTACACCCCAGCTACATGTATGCTTCCGCTGGACCCGATTCTGGGGGTGTGACATTGTCCAAGTTCAAAGTAATACGTAAAAGTCATAAAAAAACAATACATCTCCGTCCAAATCAATCCCAATCCACGTGCTACAACAATAGGGTCCGACTACGGCACCAGACTAACCTATCTCCGTCAATCTAAGTGACCGTCTCACAATCGGTCCCCAAACCACTTTACCATTCGACAACAACTCCTCAAATATCACATTATTCCCATTGTCGAGACCACGAAGGGTCTTGACCCAACAAAAGTATTCGGCCAAGTAAGTAAACAACCAAATCAATATCAAAACCAAGTTAACACTAAAGAAACAACCATAACCAAGGTCACATTCGGGTTGGTTTACCAAGCCAAACCCGAGTCCACACGACTCGATTGAGTCGCGGTACACACCACGAACTAAGAGGGGCTCGAACCAAGCATCAAAGGTTCACAAGTAAGGCTCCAAAGAGCACACCAAATGCCAAATCGACCACATAGGTCTCGGCAACATTAACAAATACACGGCATCGAGCCGCGACTCCAATGAGTCGAACCAAGTAAAAATCAACGCGAGCCATAAACCAAGAGTCATAATCAAGACTCAAAATAACAAGAAATCGAACACCAAAGCTCGGATTAATGCCCAAGCCGTGAGTCATGGACTCACGGTTCGAACCGAACCCACAATAAACAACCCGGATACCAAACTTTTTATTAAAAACGAGTTTCCATCATAAACCCATTCGAATCTTAAACACATCGTGACCAAGGGTCACGTTTAATTCAAAAACACGAGTAACACTCGCCTCGCCTTCGATCTAAAAAGCTCCAACTCGCATAACACTTCGAAAATAACGATTTGTGGTGAAAAATGGTGATGATTCGTAATGATAAATGATGTTATAGGGCGCGTGTTGGGGTGGATCTAAAAGATTAGATGATGGAGATTAAGAATATGGTAGTTGTTTTTAGTGGTGGCCGGCGGTGGCTGTGGTGGTGGCCGGAAATTAAAGGGGCGGCTAGGGTTAAAGAAAATGGGGGAGAGATGTAAGTGGAGGTGATGGGTGTTGTTTGTGTGTGTTGTTTTAATACCGAAAACCACAAGGACCAGTTTTTGTAGTTACTCTTTTTTTTTTTTTTTTTTTTTTTTTTTTTTTTTTCTTTTTTTTGTAATAATAATGTTAATAATAATAATAATAATAATAATAATAATAATAATAATAATAATAATAGTAGTAATAATAATAATAATATTACTAACGGTGTGGAGCGGGTAACGTGGGTAAATGTAAAACATGTGGCCCGAACCCGAACTCATTTCAAACTTTAATATTTCCCAAAAACGTCCCGTAAATGATTAAATATAGACAGACTCGTAAAACGAATCATAAAATCTTAGTTAGGTAAACCTAGTGCCAGAGTCAACGTAGTACCAGTGAGAATTTAAGAATACATCACCGAGCATAATATCAAGAATGAATTATGAAAATAATTCACGAATTCCATAACATCATCAATTATAAATATCCATAAAATAGGTCTTACAAGTTCGTTGTGAAATAAAATTTCAAATAAAAATTATAAACGAACTTTAACGTAATGCGGATTTTCAAAATAACTCCCTAAATTGCCGGTTGTCACATTCTCCCAGTCTCAGAAGAAACTCGTCCCGGGTTTCACTCGGAAAAATTCATCTACGAAGTGAAAAGCTTCGGATATCTCTTCCGGAACTCGTCCTCACGTTCCCACGTAAATTCTGGTCCATGTCGGGAATTCCAACGAACCTTGACGAGCGGAATGCGACTTCGCTTGAGTCATTTAACTTCACGATCTAAAATCTCCATTGGCTCTTCCACGAAGTTCAATTTCTCATCAACACGAATATCCTTCATTGGAATGACAGGCATCTCATCGGAAAGACATTTCTTCAAATTACTAACGTGGAACACGTCGTGAACTTTACTCAGTTCATGTGGTAATTCCAACCTATAAGCCACGGGCCCAATTCTTTCTAAGATCAGAAATGGTCCAATGTAGCGTGGGTTGAGTTTACCACGTTTCCCGAAACGTATCACACCTTTCCAAGGCGAGACTTTCAACATCACTTTGTCTCCAACCTGGAACTCTAAGGGTTTACGTCTCTGATCGGCGTAACTTTTCTGCCTATCTCTGGCTGCTTGCAACCGATCATGAATCCGAGCTACTTTCTCAGTAGTTTCCAAAATCAACTCAGGGCCTGTGAGTTGGCTATCTCCAACTTCTGCCCAACCAATAGGCGAACGACACTTTCTGCCATACAAAGCTTCAAATGGTGCAGCTTTAAGACTTGTGTGGTAGCTATTATTATAAGAGAATTCCGCAAGGGGTAAGTACTTCTCCCAGCCCTTACCAAAGTCTATGATGCATGCACGAAGCATATCCTCTAACGTCTGAATGGTCCTCTCACTTTGACCATCGGTTTGGGGATGATATGCTGTACTCATATCAAGTCTCGTCCCCAAAGCCGTTTGAAGTGATCGCCACAAAGCTGACGTAAAACGGCTATCGCGATCCGAAATAATAGATATCGGGACTCCATGACGCGCAATAATTTCCTTCACATATAACCTCGCAAGTTTATCCACACTATCATCTTCACTAATTGCTAGGAAATGAGCAGACTTTGTCAGACGATCCACAATTACCTAGATAGCGTCACAACCGCTAGCTGTCCTCAGTAATTTGGTAATGAAGTCCATAGTAATCCGCTCCCATTTCCAGACTGGAAGTTCTGGTTGCGTTAGTAATCCTGACGGTCTCTGGTGTTCAGCTTTAACCTTAGAACATGTCAAGCACTTACTAACGTATGATGCTATATCTGCCTTCATGTTTGGCCACCAATAGAACTTCTTAAGATCTTGATACATCTTGTCGGAACCAGGATGAATAGAGTACTTTGACTTATGCGACTCATGCATAATTAGCTCCCGAATTCCTCCATACAAAGGTACCCAAATCCGATCTCCAAAACATAGCAATCCATCAGAACGCTTAACGAATCCTTTCTCATTCTCAGCCATCCCAAATATGTTCTCGGCAGATCTGTTTTCTGCTTTCAACGCTTCTGTTTGAGCTTCAAGTATTTGAGATGGTAACGGCGATACGATAGTCATTCCCAATGACCTACTCGTAACGGTGGTATTCTTTCCTTTCGACTAAGAGCATCAGCGACAACGTTTGCTTTACCAGGATGGTAGCGAATTTCACCATCATAATCGCTTAGCAACTCAATCCAACGTCGCTGTCTCATATTGAGCTCTTTTTTATTCAAGATGTGTTGTAGACTTTTGTGGTCAGTAAATACAACACACTTTGTTCCGTACAAGTAATGTCTCCATATTCTTAAGGCGAAAACCACAGCACCTAGCTCCAAATCATGGGTAGTGTAGTTTTTCTCATGCTTCTTGAGCTGTCGGGAAGCATAAGCTATCACCTTCTCTCGTTGCATTAACACGGCTCCCAATCCTTTATGTGAGGCATCACAATAGACGACGAAATCCTCGTTACCCTCCGGTAACGCTAAGATAGGAGCACTACACAACATCTTCTTAAGCAATTGAAATGCTTCCTCTTCTTTATCTCCCCATTCATACGTAACACTCTTTTGAGTCAATTTGGTCAATGGTTTAGCTATCTTCGAAAATCCCTCAATGAATCTTCGGTAATAACCAGCTAAACCCAAAAATTGACGAACTTCGGTTGGGGTTGTAGGTGCAGCCCAATCTTTTATCGCCTCAATCTTAGTAGGATCCACATGGACTCCTTGTCTATCAATCACATGACCCAAAAATTGTACCGTCGGAATCCAAAACTCGCATTTCGAAAACTTGGCATAGAGTTTCTCCTTCCTGAGCAATTCTAAAATGAGTCTTAGATGCTCCTCATGCTCCTTCTCACTCTTTGAATAAATCAGAATGTCATCGATGAATACAATCACAAACTTATCTAAGTAAGGTTTACACACTCGATTCATGAGATCCATGAATATTGCCGGTGCGTTAGTCAACCCAAACGGCATCACCTGAAACTCGTAATGCCCGTAACGGGTTCTGAAAGCCGTTTTTGGAATATCTTCCTCGCGAACTCGAAGTTGATGATATCCCGATCTCAAATCGATCTTCGAGTACACACTCGATCCTTGGAGTTGATCGAACAAGTCGTCGATCCTAGGTAACGGGTATCTATTCTTCACCGTTAACTTATTCAACTCTCGGTAATCAATGCACATACGAAACGATCCATCATTCTTCTTCACAAATAAGACTGGGGCTCCCCAAGGTGAAGAACTTGGTCTTATGAATCCTTTTTCGGCTAACTCCGCCAATTGTTTTGACAACTCTTCTAGTTCGGTAGGTGCAAGACGATAAGGCGCTCATGCTACAGGTGCAGCTCCAGGTATCAACTCAATCTGAAACTCCACTTGCCTAATCGGCGGGATTCCTGACAAATCATCGGGAAACACATCAGGAAAATCACGAACTATAGGCACATCTCCAATGCACCTTTCCTTCTTCTTCATCCCTCCTTTCTCAGAAATTTGAGCTAAGAAAAGGTAACATCCCTTCTCCATTAGCTTTGGTAACTTCGTGCAAGAAATAACTGCTAATTGGGATGGGCTCCTAGAATCCTTTCGATCTCCTAATATATTTAGGATCTCCTTTCCGTAAGGTACACGCACGATCTTTTCGTCGCAGAGTATGTGAGCACGATACTTCGACAACAAATCCATACCAATGATGACATCAAAACTTCCTAACGTGACGGGTAGAAGATCTATGTTGAAAGGGTGGTTCAAGAAATTCAGCGTGCAACCGCGAATGATGGTATTAATCCTTTCTATATTCCCATTAGCTAACTCAATATCATATCCAATTCCTAAGGCCATCGGGGGTTTCTCTAGTAAGGGTGCAATTGTAGTGGACACAAAACTCCTATCGGCACCAGTATCAAATAGTATGGAAGCATAACGATTATTGAGAAGGAACGTACCAGTAACGACGTTCGGATCTTCACCTCTCTCGTTCCTGAGTGCATACACTCTTCCCTGAGCAGCTCCAGCTTCCACACGTTGGTCCCCAATATCTTGTCGTCCACGGTTTCCTCCAGCTCCACGGTTTCCATGATTGTACCCATTTCCACCCGAGCCTTGATTTCCACGGTTCCACGATTCTCTACACTCATTCCTATAGTGTCCCTTCTTTCCACACCCATAACAAGTAACATCTGCCTTATTTCTCATCTCAGGAGCAGCTTGAACTATAGCGAGAGGTCGAGCTCTACAGTCCCTAGCTGTGTGTCCTTTCTTTGTGCAATTCTGGCATTTCACACTACACCATCCCGTATGATGTTGGTGGCAACGATCACACTTGGGTGCATCGCCGTTTTGATTCTTCTTATCTCCATTCCCAATAGCATAAGCCTTAGCTTGTCTCTTGCTTCGGTGATCATTTCCCTTAGAGTGACGGTCTCTCTTTCTCTTTCCATTCTTCTCCTTATCAGCTCCTTCCAATTCCAACGAGTCCATAAGTTGTTGAGCAATTGTGATTGCCTCATGGATGTTTGCAGGCCTAGCAGAAATCACATCATTTCTCGTAGCTACAGGCAACCCATCAATATACCTCTCGATCTTTTGAGTCTCGGTTTTCACCATATCTGGGAAAAGCAAGGCCAATTCCTGGTAACGACGATTGTAAGTCGTCATATCATTACCTTTCACCTTGTAGTTCCAAAACTCAATCTCTAGTTTCTTGACCTCATTCCTTGGGCAATAAGTCTGAATCAGCAGAGACTTAAATTGCTCCCAAGTCATGGCATAAGCTACATCACTCCCAACTGAATTTCGGTAATTGTTCCACCAAGTTAAAGCTTCATCCTTCAAAGTAAAAGAAGCAAACTTTACCTTCGCATTCTCCGCACAACCACTAACATTAAACACTGACTCAGTCTTCTCAATCCATCTAACCAGGTAAACCACTCCTTCAGTTCCACCAAACTCAATAGGTCCACAAATCTTGAATTCTTTGTAGTGACATCCATTAGCACGAACAGGTGGAAAAGTTCCAGCAGAATTGTTGGAATGATTTGACTCAGCTAGTAGTTCAGCAACTCTTTGCTCCACAAGTTGATTGATCATTGCTTGATCCACGGTAGGTGCATTAAGTGGAACATGATCATTGTCTCCCTGAACATCAACATTTTGATTCCTGTTGTTGCGGTTAGTAGTGTCCAGGTTGTCAGGAGTAGGGGTTTCAACATTTCGAGTAGGTCCGCGTCCTCGACGACCAGGGGTAGTCACTACAGGACCAGTTCTGGTAGCTCTAACAGGGTTTCGTCGTGTTGCCATTAATCTGTAACACCATACAAGTTCATGAGTCTCCAATAGAACTTATCAATATGCTCAACAAGAGTAATTCAACGAAGCCAAGTCATGGAAAGAATAGCAACAATACACCACGTAACATCAATAAAGCGAATAAGGACTCAATTTCCATAACACCCAAAATCACATAATACCATAAACTAATAACCATCCACCATACAATAGCGATCTAACATCGTTCCAACTAACGGATAATACAAAACGTACTAATCGTTCCAAAAGAGACGAATACTGAACAAAATACATCAAAATATGATAACTAGCTTTTCTAACCGAACACTCCTCGGTTAAGAAAGCAACAAGACAACATAAACCAATCAACTAGCCACGCTGCTGGCGGAGTCTACTCAACTCCTGCCTCAAGCCATCAAGATCCCTCCATAACGATCCTAGCTCCACGCTATGGGTGTCTCGGTCTCTCTTGAGGTCAGCCACCTCCTTCTCTAGCTCGGCATTCCTTTGCCATAGCTTGCGGTCAGCCTCACGAGCAGTAACAAATCCTCATTGCAAACTATCAATATGCTCGTGGACCTCCATCAAAACTCTCCTCATCTCAGTACTCCTGCCCACAACCACAGTCATATCCACTCTCAGATCCGCTATAAACTCCCCAATAACTCTCTCAAGTCGATCAGATACATGTGCAACTCTCTCACTAAGCTCAGTAATCCGAGCCTACAACCTGCCAATCTCACCTAACTCTGCATGCTCAGCAGAAACCTCAGAAGATGCATCCGACCCATCGGGACTACCAGGTGGCAACTCAACCAAAAACGGATGATCAGGTGAATCAGGCTCAATCGGATGTACAGGTGAATCAGGCTCCTCAGCCTGAGCTGGTGGTACTAACTCATCATCATCATCATCAGGCATCTCATCCTCCTGAGGGTCATCCTCCTCCTCAGGGTCATCATCATCACCCTGCTCAGCCTCCTGAGGGTCATCCCCCTGCTCAGGGTCATCAGCCTCATCCTCACCCTCGTACTCCTCCTCCTCCTCATCGGAAGAGTACCTCATCAATCGTCGTCTCCTACTAGGTGAACCATGTGGAGATGTGGTAGGTGATCTAGGACGACGACGCAATGATGCGGGTGGCGCCTAAGACAAGAGAGAGTGAGCATCAATCTGTAAAGGTGATGGAGTAGGGCGTACCGACATGCGTGCCGTAGCTCGGTGGGCAAAGCGAGGGGCCACACGAGCCAAAGCCTGATGAAGAGTAAGCTGCCTCGATGTACCAGGAAGCCCCAAAGAAGATGAGGGTCCCTGCGTAGATGCAGCAGGTAGTGCTGAAGTAGAAGCTGCAGGTGGCACAGTAGCTGAAAGCATGGCCATCTGGTAAGGATCATCAGATGCCATAGTGAACTGTGCAGGTAAAACCGGTGCAGTAAGAATATCCTCGACAACATCGGGCATATGGGAGGCCATGGTCTGTGACAACGGCGTAGGATAGGTGTAAGTGTTTCAAAACAACTAAATCACAACTCAAAATACCATACCAAAAATCCTCATCAAATAATTCAATTATATAATCTCAATAAAAAAAATTTCAAACACCGCATTACTAAAATGTTTATAAACATATAGACCATATAATTCCTCAAAAACGTCATCTTATTACTAAAATCCATAAACCTCAAATCATCTCAATAAATCCCAAATCTAACAATCATCTCAAATATCTCATAATACCTCAAATAATAGAAGATGCTTCGGCTTGGCGGGCTGGCGGGCGGTGGTCAAGGATCATTTTCTATAAAATACGGTTATAGTTTAGGCGTTTATTTACCTAGTTCTCTATAACCTTGGCTCTGATACCAATCTGTAACACCCCCAAAATTTGATACAGCGGAAGACTCAACAAGCTTTCGGGGTGCTACGGGAATTGGTATCCAACACAAGACAATATAGAGCGAGATAAAGTAAACATAATAAAAACGCAACCAAAACGGGGTTTTAAGGTTTACATTTATCCCAACATCATTCAGAGTCAGGCCCAAAATAACATATCAATAGGTCCAAAATTAATTATCAGAGTTTAGAAAAATAGATCCATAAACCATGAGCCTTGGCCGAGCCTTCCATTCCAAGCATGCATATCATCACTTAATTACCTGAGAAAACATGCTAAACGTCAGCTTTCGCTGGTGAGATCATATGTTTAAATTCATCTAACAATATAGTGGACATATACGCAAAACGCTTGCTAGCTAGACTAAGGATTCGCTAAAAGCCTGCGGATACCCTTCGCTCCAACCTAACACACGGATACCCTCCGTTCTAACATAGATATTCGGGTAACTCCCGCAATACCAATAAATACTCGGATAACCTCCGAAGTATTAATAACCTATAGGTGCACACTATAGTATCTAAATAAGCCAACTTTGAATAGTACACACGAACCATGTGACTAAAGCTGACAATTCACCAATAACCAAATAAGCCAACCTTGAATAGTACACACAACAAATATGTGACTAAAGCTGACAATCCATCAATAACCAAATAAGCCAACCTTGAATAGTACACACAAAATGTGTGACTAAAGCTGACAATATATCCTAGTCCATACGCATAGCAAGTTTAGAAAGCATATAAAAGCGATAATAGTCCACATAAAATAATTTGCACGTTTCTCACCCCAAGTATTGAAAACATAGTTCAAGAAAAAGTGGGGTTATGACTCACCTCAAATCCAGAAAATAGCAAGAAGAAGTCGGTAGAAATAAGATGTATAGTAACTCACGAAACAGCAACTACGGACTCGGCACGACCTAACAATATTAACTCGTTCAGAAATCATTTCCTCAAATTCAAAATATTCCCAAACCCGGAAGAGAATCCGTTTTATTTCCGAAAATCCATTTTGTATTAGTTTGGTGTATTTACGTTTGGTATCCATACGGGTGGCGGGTCGACTCAAAACAAACCAAAAGGTCACACAAAGAATAATAAAATAAACTATGGATCTAATATTAGCCCAATATATCATTTAAATAAATCGCCAAAGTTTATCAAATCCGTCGATTTGATAATCCTCATATTTATTTACGTAACATACCGTTCCAAGATTACACCCAACCTAAAGCACATAGCACATAAATACTATATGGTACATATCATAGTTTAATAAATTCCTCATATATATCGTCAAATTGGCCAGATTTCCCGATATATACACTCGCAATTTATTACACTTTACATATACCACAACCTATGAGCGTCGTAGGATACGATGCCCATTAATATACTCATTTCGTATAGCCAAATAACCCGATTCAACCTTACGGTTAAGTGGTTATTTAGTTATAGAAAACGTTTATATTAATCGTCATATATCCGTGACAACACGAAAGTCACAAATAAAACTTACCTGAACTCGATTGACAACGACTCCGCATAACTCGATAAGTTTACTCGTTATATATATAAAATGACATTTTATTTAATATTTAATAATTGTCGAGAGTTTCTCGTTTTATAACACATTTTTATAGTAATAATACGTTCAATAATATTACGCCACTTTCGTAGCCTAATATATATCTAGTCGTATTATTTATAATACAACTCGTGATTATTATTATTATTATTAATATACGCGCTTATATAATTATATATCCGTTATTCACGTCTATATATTCATATAAACGTTTATATTATCAATAATTATTATTACGAGTTTTATTATTTATGTTTTATTTGTAAATAGTTATCGAGTCATACGAAATGGTCACATGTCCGAGTCATGACTCTCGGCTCATTGTCCAAGTTCAAAGTAATACGTAAAAGTCATAAAAAAACAATACATCTCCGTCCAAATCAATCCCAATCCACGTGCTACAACAATAGGGTCCGACTACGGCACCCGACTAACCTATCTCCGTCAATCTAAGTGACCGTCTCACAATCGGTCGCTAAACCACTTTACCATTCGACAACAACTCCTCAAATATCACATTATTCCCATTGTCGAGACCACGAAGGGTCTTGACCCAACAAAAGTATTCGGCCAAGTAAGTAAACAACCAAATCAATATCAAAACCAAGTTAACACTAAAGAAACAACCATAACCAAGGTCACATTCGGGTTGGTTTACCAAGCCAAACCCGAGTCCACACGACTCGATTGAGTCGCGGTACACACCACGAGCCAAGAGGGGCTCGAACCAAGCATCAAAGGTTCACAAGTAAGGCTCCAAAGAGCACACCAAATGCCAAATCGACCACATAGGTCTCGGCAACATTAACAAATACACGGCATCGAGCCGCGACTCCAATGAGTCGAACCAAGTAAAAATCAACGCGAGCCATAAACCAAGAGTCATAATCAAGACTCAAAATAACAAGAAATCGAACACCAAAGCTCGGATTAATGCCCAAGCCGTGAGTCATGGACTCACGGTTCGAACCGAACCCACAATAAACAACCCGGATACCAAACTTTTTATTAAAAACGAGTTTCCATCATAAACCCATTCGAATCTTAAACACATCGTGACCAAGGGTCACGTTTAATTCAAAAACACGAGTAACACTCGCCTCACCTTCGATCTAAAAAGCTCCAACTCGTATAACAATTCGAAAATAACGATTTGTGGTGAAAAATGGTGATGATTCGTAATGATAAATGATGTTATAGGGCGCGTGTTGGGGTGGATCTAAAAGATTAGATGATGGAGATTAAGAATATGGTAGTGGTTTTTAGTGGTGGCCGGCGGTGGTTGTGGTGGTGGCCGGAAATTAAAGGGGCGGCTAGGGTTAAAGAAAATGGGGGAGAGATGTAAGTGGAGGTGATGGGTGTTGTTTGTGTGTATTGTTTTAATACCGAAAACCACAAGGACCAGTTTTTGTAGTTACTCTTTTTTTTTTTTTTTTTTTTTTTTTTTTTTTTTTTTGTAATAATAATGTTAATAATAATAATAATAATAATAATAATAATAATAATAGTAATAATAATAATAATATTACTAACGGTGTGGAGCGGGTAACGTGGGTAAATGTAAAACATGTGGCCCGAACCCGAACTCATTTCAATCTTTAATATTTCCCAAAAACGTCCCGTAAATAATTAAATATAGACAGACTCGTAAAACGAATCATAAAATCTTAGTTAGGTAAACCTAGTGCCAGAGTCAACGTAGTACCAGTGAGAATTTAAGAATACATCACCGAGCATAATATCAAGAATGAATTATGAAAATAATTCACGAATTCCATAACATCATCAATTATAAATATCCATAAAATAGGTCTGACAAGTTCGTAGTGAAATAAAAATTATAAACGAACTTTAACGTAATGCGGATTTTCAAAATAACTCCCTAAATTGCCGGTTGTCACACATTAGATGACGGAGATAGGTTAGTTGGGTGCCGTAGTCGGACCCTCATGTTGTAGCACGTGGATATGGGATTGTTTTGGACGGAGTTGATTTATTTATTTTGACTTGATTATTATGTTGGACTTGGACTATGAGCCGAGAGTCATGACTCGGACATGTGACCAAATTCTATGACTCGATAAATATTTAAAAGTTAAACATTAAAAATAATACTCGTAATAATATTATTGATAATATAATCGTTTATATACGTATATAGACGTGATAAACGTATATATATATATATATATATATATATATATATATATATATATATATATATATATATATATATAAATGCGTATATTAATAATAAAACGATCACGAGTAAACGTATAATAATATAACGATAATTCTTATACTATGCAAATAGTGTAATAAATGTCGGAATATTGTTATAAATAAATAACTCGAAATAATGTCGAGAACTAATAAGTCGGGTGAGTAATAAATAAAAACATAACGATTTTTATAAATTTAGAAACTTATCGAGTTATACGAGTTGTGGTTATTTAAAGTCCAAGTGAGCTTTATATTGTGACTTTTGTGTTGGCACGGATATATGACGATTAATATAAACATTCTCTATAGCAAGTGACTTATTTAATCGACGGATTAGATCGAGTTATTTGATTATATAAAATGAGTATATTAATGGGCATTGTATCCCTTGACGCCCATAGGATGTGGTGTATGTTTTAGGGTAATAAATTACTATGTATCTCGTGGAATTTGGCCGATTCGACGATATATATATGGAATTTATTAGACTACGATATATACCAAATAGAATTCTTTGTGCTATGTGCTTTAGGTTGGGTATAATTTTGGAACGATATATTACGTAAATAAATATGGGAGATTACCAAATCGACGGATTTGATAAGCTTCGATGATTTATTTAAATAATATATTGGGCTAATATTAGACCTATAGTTGGTTTATTATTTCTTTCGTTGTGGCTTTTTGGTTTGAGTTGTGTCGACCCTTCACCCGTATGGATACCAAACGTCAAATTTCAATTTAACATGAAGTTAATTCGAGAAATGGATATTTTTGGAAAGTAAAATGGAATACGTTCGGGAATGGGAATATTTGATTTTTGAGGAAATGATTTCTGAACGAGCTTGATATTGTTAGGAAGTGCCGAGTCTGTAGTTGCCGTTACGTGAGTTGCTTGGGTTGCTTACGTCTTTCTTCTATCGATTTCTTTTGAGGATTTTCTGGACTTGAGGTGAGTCGTAGCCCCACTTTTACTCTTGAACTTTGTTTTCAATTCATGGGGTGAGAAACGTGCAAATGTTTTATGTGGACTATTATCGCTTTATTTATTTCAAAACTTGCTATGCTTATAGAACTAGGTAGGATTAAGCGAGGCCTAGTCCCGAACTAGGTAAGCTATTGATTTGGTTATTGAGCGAGGCCTAGACATGAGCTAGGTAAGCTATTGATTTGGTTATAGAGCGAGGCCTAGTCCCGAACTAGGTAAGCTATTGATTTGGTTATTGAGCGAGGCCTAGTCCCGAACTAGGTAAGCTATTGGATTGATTATAGAGCGAGGCCTAGACTTGAGCTAGGTAAGCTATTGATTGGATTGATTTGAGCTATAGCGTGCACCTATAGGGTTGATTTGATTTGGTTGGATATTTTGGTTAGATATTTTGGTTGGATGATTGAGGCCTAGTCTAGCTAGCAAGCGTTTTGCGTACATGTCCACTATATCGAATTATGAATTTAAACCTATGATCTCACCAGCGAAAGCTGACTTTTAGCACGTTTTCTCAGGTAATTAAGTGATGCTCTATGGATGCTTGGGATTGGAGGCTTGGCAATGGCACCGGTTATGGATCTATTTTTCTAAAACTCTGATAACTATTGTGGACCTATGTTTATTTCTTTTGGGCCTTACTTTGGATAATTATTGGGATAAATGTAAACTTAAAAACCCATTTTGGTTGTGTTTTTCTTATGTTTACTTTATCTCGTTCTTTCATGACTTTGAATGGATACCAATCCCCGTAGCACCCCGAAAGCTTGTTGAGTCTTCCGCTGTATCAAATTTTGGGGGTGTTACAGATTGGTATCAGAGCCAAGGTTATAAAGAACTAGGTAAATAGACACCTAAACTATAACCGATTTTTATAGAAAACGATCCTCGACCATTGCCCGCCAGCCCGCCAAGCCGAAGCATCATTGTTTATTATTGAGGTTTGGGATTTCTTGAGATGATTTGAGGATTTGAGGTTTATTGATTTAGTGATATGATGGAGTTTTGAGGAATTATATGCGTTTTTGAGGAATTATATGGCTTAATTGTTTTGCGAATGGTTTTAGTAATGCAGTATTTTAAATCTTTCTTGATTATATATGATTTGGAATTATATGGCGATTTTGATATGGTATTTTGAGTTCGCGGTTTAGTTGTTTTGAAACACTTACACCTACCCTACGCCGTTGTCACAGACTATGGCCTCCCGTACGCCCGATGTTGTTGAGGATATTCTTACTGCACCGGTATATCCAGCACAGTTTACCATGGCTCCTGATGACCCTTACCAGGTTGCCATGCATTCAGCTACTGTGTCACCGACAACTTCTACTTCAGCACCACCTGCTGCATCTACGCAGGGACCCTCATCTTCTCTAGGGCTCCCTGGTACATCGAGGCAGCTTACACTTCATCAGGCTTTGGCTCGTATGGCTCCACGTTTTGCCCACCGAGCTACGGCATGTATGTCGGTACCCCCTACTTCACCACCTTTACAGATAGATGCTCACTCTCTTTTGTTAGAGGCGCCACCTGCATCATTGCGTCGTCGTCCTAGATCACCTACCCCTTCACCACATGGTTCACCTATTAGGAGAGGACGATTGATGATGTACTCTTCCGATGAGGAGGAGGAGGAGTACGAGGGTGAGGATGAGGCTGATGACCCTCAAGAGGCTGAGCAGGGTGATGATGATGACCCTGAGGAGGAGGATGACCCTCAGGAGGAGGAGATGCCTGATGATGATGATTTGTTAGTGCCGCCAGCTCTGGCTGAGGAGCCTAATTTACCTATACATCCGATTGAGCCTGTTTCACCTGATCATCCATTTTTGTTTGAGTTGCCACCTGGTAGTCCCGTTGAGTCGGATGCACCTTCTGAGGTTTCTGCTGAGCATGCAGAGTTAGGTGAGACTGGTAGGATGTGGGCTCAGATTACTGATCTTGGTGAGAGAGTTACACGTATATCTGATCGACTTGAGAGGGTTATTGGAGAGTTTATAGCGGATCTGAGAGTTGATATGACTGTGGTTGTGGGCAGGACGACTGAGATGAGGAGAGGTTTGATGGAGATTCATGAGCATATTGAGAGTTTACAGCGAGGTTTTATTACAGCCCGAGAGGCCGACCGCAAGTTATGGCAAAGAAATGCCGAGCTGGAGAAGGAGGTGGCTGACCTCAAGAGAGACAGCGACATCCATAGCGTGTAGTTAGGATCATTATGGAGAGATCTTGATGGCTTGAGGCAGGAGTTGAGGAGCCTCCGCCAGCAGCGTAGCTAGATGTTTGAGTTATGTTATCTTGTTGCTTTCTATACCGAGTGTTCGGTTAGAAAAGCTAGTTACCCTATTTTGGTGTATTTTTGTTGATTATTCGTCTCGTTTGGAACGATTATTATCTTTTGTGTTTTTCGGTAGTTGGAACGATGTTGGATCTTTATTGTATGGTTGATGGTTATTATTATATGGTATTATGTGGTTTTTGGATATTATGGAAATTGAGTTCCTATTCGCCTTATTGATGTCTTGTGGTGTACTGTTGATATTCTTTCCATGACTTGGCTTCGTTGATTAAATTCTTGTTGAGCATATGATAAGTTCTATCGGAGACTCACGAACTTGTATGATGTTTCAGATCAATGGCCCCACGACGAAACCCTGTTAGAGCTACCAGAACTGGTCCTGCAACGACTACCCCTGGTCGTCGAGGACGCCGTCCTACTCGAAATGTTGAGACCCCTACTCCTGATAACCTGGACACTACTAACCGCCACAACAGGAATCAAAATGTTGATGTTCAGGGAGACAATGATCATGTTCCACTTA